>CM029366.1:18863510-19088510 GCA_017165825.1 Hepsetus odoe | reverse complement strand
CCTTACATTTCATTTATTCTCTGTTGTTTATTAGTTTCTAAAGTTACTATGCACTCAAGTCTTAGACGTATAGTTATTAATGCCATTGAAAACAAACTGAGATACTCATTTAACCTTAAATAAAGGATACTTTACACTTTAATAAATGAACGCTTATTTACCCATAGCAATTTTGGAGACATTGCAGAGTCAAGTGTAAATGTATTTCTCACTTCAAGCTGCATATGTAATCTGAATTGCATCAGTATTAAACACAAATGAATTCAGTGTGAAGTCAAACATTTGATTTCAAACAATGATTTATTTCAAACCATTGTACATTGTACCACGGTATCCAACATATCTGGAGACTATCTGCATGAAATGGGAGTGTAAACAGGCTTACAGATATACTAAAATATGTTTAATGCACAACAAAGTGCAGATTACAAATGTCAGATTACCTTTAGTTGTATTTTCATTAGTCCCAGACATGTTTTGATGAACTTAGTAGGACATTAATCATTCAGAACCTTATTTATATTTAGGGTTGCAACCATTTAAGTAACATTATTGAGTTTCTCCCTGAAGGTACAGTCAGAGATTAAGAGAAAATGGCGAAGCTGGACGGTGAACCGTTACTTTGCTGTGGACCTGAAGCACAGACATCCATCCTTGGCCAGCAGCGGCGTCAACGGAGGCACACAACTGTCCATCCTGAGCAAAAGCAGCTCCCAGATCCGCATGTCTAGCCTGCAGGCTGAGATACCACCCACATGAGCATCAGCTCATACCCGCAGACACATCCAACCTCTTCAGACGTAGTGCTATCATAGTCCAATTCCACATCAAAGTTCTTTTTCATCCTCATTTGTATGGGCTTGGATTTGTGCAGCCAGGCCTGCACTGGACAGCTTTCATCAGACCAGTCTCTACCTGAAGTGCTTTTGAAGGCATGGAACGGTGATCATATGGTCAAGGGGGTTCCAGGGGCCTTCATCACAGAAAAGCACAGAAAAACACACATACATGGCTCAGATCTCACATTTTATTGGATAGAGCCATGAAGTTCGAATACTCACATCTCAGTGATGCTACATTAGGTGACATAGGACTGAAACAAACAAACAGACAAACAGAAACATTTATCGCACAAGTACCCTGACCATGAAAGCTATTTGATGACCTGCCAAGGGACTGCTGCTTGCAGTGATAATCAGTCAAATGTGAATAATCCACTCAGCCGCTAGGAATGCTTTTATTCATCACACTGAGGGCTATGAAATGGAGAAAACATGACGTTTCCCTGTATATACCATCACCACTTCAGTCTTAAACAAGCTTCAGAAAAAGGAATTTTTCAACAGCTAAATCATCTAACTCACTGCAACGTTTAATGTAGAATAAAATTAAGGGGTACAAGTAGAAGGACTGCTTGTCGATCTTTTAAGACTCTCCCCATGTACTAGATGTGACTTTAAATGGTCTTTGATTTAGTATCCTGCACTATTCTGCTTAAGTATTGTGCATGGAGCTTTATGAAAGACCCTGGAGAAGTACAAGAAGGTTATTTATCAGATGTTCTCTGGTCTCCTTGTGGAATGTGACATTCCGTGTCATTCGCATGTGAGTATCCTTCACGTTGCATGGACTGCAGACAGGAATATGTGTGAAAAAATGCAGAAACGCTATGCCTGAGAGAGATTTCACAAAATACATGCCATTGATTGGTATGTTATCATTTGGCACTGTGGTTTTAACAGCTGACAGAAGACATGATCCTGTGAGTGGCACTGTCAAGAGCTTCGTCCAAGAGCTTTGAAATGCCTTTGATTGGTGAATGCATCAGATAGACCGGGACCTTGAATGCTCTCTGAAACTGCCTCATGCTGAGGGATGAACAAAAACGACCATCACAACAAGTACCTTAAATAGTGGAATAGTATTTTTTTTTCAATGGACGCTTATTGTGGTACTTTTTAGGTGATTAAGTGTCTAGTTTTTTAAACAGCCGCTAGTACAGAATATGTCACTAAAGCGAACAAGCAGAATGCCTCTTTTCTTTGCATTACAAGCTGAAATAAGTATTGTTGTCGGCATGAACCTTCTTCCCTTGTTGTCTTTTTTTTCCAGCTGTACAAACTTTTTGGCACATCAGAGATTCTTGAGATGTCATTGTAGGGTTATTTATTGATTTTTTTAAATTAGGTTTCACCTGCATTTAATACAATCACCATTTATGTGGAATCTTTTTGAAAAGATGTGCTCTTCACCTTTCCGGTGAACAGTGTTCATTTTAGAAGTGCCATATTTTTAGTGATGCATTTTTTAATGCTTACTTTGTGGTAATGTTTCATATGCCTCATACTTTTCTAAATGTATCAGAAGATATTGATTTTTTATGGTTATACCCAAACATAAAGCATTTCTTGAATAAATACATACAATAACAGTACACTTTTAATACTCCAAAGACTGATCGTTGGATATCTTACCCAATATAACTGTAATTGCCGTACTGGTATGCAAAGGCTGGTAGCTTCGCACCTGATGTCATTTTAGATGTCCTGTAATGGGCTCCTCAAAGGTTTATTTCATCTTTAAAGTGCCTTTTTGCACAAAAAGGAAGACACTATAGGCAGAAAAGAATCCAAATTAAATTCCAGCTGCATGAAGCTGTATCGCTCTGTGGAAGTGCTTTTATTGTGCTTCACTATGTTTGACGTTTTAAAACCAAGAGGCCTTCAGAGAATCAACATCTTTTGTGTTTCTGAGCCTTCAATCAGACCTTTGACTTCTTCACATAGATACTTTGGAAATGTATAAAATGTGCATTTTTTAATGGCGTCTTAAAGGAATCCAAACTAGAACACAACATTTTTGAATGTGTGATGTTGAATATCAGTCATATTAATACAGCATGATTAAACATTTTTACATTTTTCACTGTATTAATATAATCATTCCCGATATTCCATTCTATTTTTTAACTTTTAACCTTTGACAGTAAGAAAAAACCTTGTTTTACAAGCAGGAACTTTAAAGAGAAGTACAGAATAAAAGTAATAGAAGATGGCACAAAAAAACAAAAACAAAAGATTGTATGTTTTTTATAAGAGCTATTTATTTAGTATAAAATTTATTTAGTAAGCTCGTTTTAGAATATTCCTTGATGTTGCATCTGAAGTATTTTACATTTTAATGAATTCCAGTTCAACATTAAGACTGAAAAAGAGATAAATAATTTCAGAAGTGTTAAATGTATTTTCCATTTTTAAAGTCAATGCAAAGCGTAGGTATTAAAGGTCCCTGCAGCCTTTGCATTGTGTTCTGCATCGCTGCCACAGGCCACAACCAATAAAGGGTGACAGTAACTACAAGAAATGGGTCCAATCTTGTGCTTATAACTAGGACTGATTTCACTAATGGGGTGCTCCATAGCAACGGTGAAAGTTTGTGTTATGCAGGATTAATATATTTAGCAGTAAACAGCTGAAACTTGTAACACAAAATATATTCATTTAATTTGTGCATGAAGCATAAAACCTCTTTTATTCATCAACCTGGTTGCTTCTCATCTCTTTTCTAAATTCCAAAGTTTAGTTTTAATGAGATTTTGATTTAGTTTAATGAACTTTTCTATATTATTCAGAATGGATTGCCCTGTTGCCATACTTTATATTTAAAATCTCACTAACAAAATTGTTTGCCACAAATAACTCACCTCCTCATGTCGATGTCAAAATGTATTGTTCAACTGATAAATATCAAGAACTTAATGTTATAGAAAAGTAGTTATAGTATAAGTGTTAACAAGATGTATACTGTTGTGGCCCATGACATGGTTATGAATTGTGCTAAAGTTGCAACTATTAAGTGCAATACTAAGTATTACGCTACTGCAGCAGCTAATATTTGCTGGACGTGAGTAGTTCTTTAAATCTTTTGTGTGCTAAAAGGTTTTCTTGGTGATAGTGTTGTTAAAACTGTACAGCCTGCAGTAGTGCTGCCAATAATCTTGAATCTGATGCATGCGTATTCTGTGGTTCGGTGGTCTTCTCTGCAAACTATACATGTAATCAGCTAAACGGATGTGTTGAAATGTGTGTCAGCTGAAAGTGCAGCTGTCACATTAGAATCGAATCCTTGGAAAAAAAGAATTGTAACTACAAAAGGATGTGACTGCAGCAATCCACTGGTAGCTTTGATGCTATTATTTCACTTCATGTTTAAACATAAAGGTTAACCTTAAAAGGTTCTTGGTTAGATGTATGATCAGGTTTGGCTTCTGGGGATCATTCAGTTGGGTAATGGCCCACCATCCAATGCACCACTGAATCCAATATTTTTTACCACTCACATCAAAGCAAATGGGTATAAAACCATCAGGTACTTAACATAGAGGCAGTTTTAAAGGCTACATCTCGACATAAAAAGGTTTACATGCATCACTCTATGCTGGCAGCATTTTAGGTGAGCGCTGCATATTGTGGGAGGATAAACAGACACATTTGCCTTTGCTGATTTGCTAAAAATGTGGATCTCCTGTCATTTATCTCCTGCCTTGATTGTGTGGTTTAAATGGACAGATCAGCCACCTGCTTTGTGTGTTCCTCACACTCATAAAATGAGGTACTAAAATGAACGTTTAGGGTACAAGTGATGTGCTTGGGGTGGTAGCCTCAAAGCTGCATCTTCGGTACCTCTAATTAGAGAAAGTTTAGTTTAGTTTAGTTTTTTCACTTTCATACTTCTCATTTGCAAAAATGCTTATTGGTTGTCCCAAATGAGATCCACAGATTTTTACTCCCATCCTTTTGCTGCTAGTTCACTGGGAGCAAAAATCTATAATGAAAATGAACCAAGTATGGTATCATTCCAAGGGAACCATTTATTTTAAGAGTGTGGCCTGGTGTGCGAACTGCCCACAAAAGCCCTGGTACTATCCTGGCATCAACTTACCTTTCAGATTGAACCTTTTACTATTAGTATTTTACTATTCAGCTTGTGTCTGCACCCACCACTGTAGTATGCATGTGCTGACACATGCCAAAGTGTTCATTAATCATTCAATACAGATTCAATACAGAGCACAGGGCTGTACTTTTACTGAGCCCAGCTCCAATGCATTGCTAACTAATAACTCATGTCATATGGAGTCATTTTGAATATATTTTTCAGTTCCATGATACCTCATCAAAGTCGCATTAAACATGAACACATTCAAGGAAACATACCAAGGAAGTGACAATAATCAAAGCGCCACATCGTGCAGGGGAAAATGGCATCATTTCTTTTTTTTTTCTTTAATTCAATGTTAAGACAGCACCGGCATTGCAATACTCAGCGCGTATGCTCATAAACATGGCTTACCTACAATAGTTTTGCTTGAACCTTGAAAAACAGCCAGAATAAGCTAAGACGGCAGTTCTACAGACAAGCAATGACTGAACAGTTTTGTGAATGTAATGAAAATCTACAAATAATCTTATTCTTGCTGTTCTTGTGGACTATCATTTTTATTTTTCTCCTTTTATCTTGCTAATAAGTGTCTTTTTGTTTTAATGTATGTTAGACTTTTTTGTACATTACTTTGAATTGCATTAAATGTCTCTGAAGCTCGCACGAGACTTGAATTGATTATTGGATGACTGACTATTCGATTCCTGTATTTCCCTTAGAAAATAAGTACAGGACCAAGCATGTCACCACAATGTGAACTGTAAGATGAATTTACACACTGGAACACTACAGCAGCACTACAGTTACCACCAGTTCCTCTTTATAATATTGTACATCTGTAGAGATAAACATTACTTACATGTATTCACGCATTCAAAGAGGCAAAACTAAGAACAATTGGTTATGATTTACATTAAGGCAGGTTGGTGAATATAGCAAAATGTCTTAAACTCAACATCAAAACTAAAGGCTATCTAGGGATAATGTGAATATTTATAATCAGTGAAAAATCAGAGTTTTATACATACACAAAGCAAACTGAATAAACACAGAATATTGATGTGGCTCTTTCATGCCAGCAGATGGCTGAACCACTGTTCACAAGTTCAGAATGAGGCACAAAAAGTAGCCACATGTGAAGCGACTCACTTTCAAAATTAATCACACACACACACACACACAGACAACTTCTCACTCCAAATTCTGATCTACATATAAATAAGAATTACAGTTCCTATCTAAAATCTTTCCACACAAGCAAATAAAATGTTTTATATGCAACAAATGTCTTATACTGTTCACATACTGTATATTTGATCACTAGTACCATCAACCACATGAACACAGTATTTAAAAGCCCAGTTAATAGACCAGAACTAAATACACCATTAATTCACCGAATAAAAAATATAGATGTATAGACAATCAAAGCCTGTAATAATAATTACAACATATAATAATCGTTTCTTTACAAGGGTGTTTCTGAATAATACAACATTAAGGAAACAAACAGCTTCCTTCTATTAAAAAATCTTTACAGTCTAGTGCTCCAGATGTGTACACTGCAAAGCATTCCTGAGTAAGACATTTTCAAAGTAGAATTATTCATTTCCAACAAATATTACACAGCTTGTGTTCCAATTTTTAGTTAACCAGACACATCTTCCTTCTTGTACAAGTCAGTATTTAAAGATCCTATATTCAACGCTTGTCTGGTATCTTTTTTATTTTATGCACCGAGAAGTCATAATTCATTTTTACATTATAAGCTAGTTTTGTGACTTTGGAATATATGTGGATGACCTGTGTTCAGTCTGCCACAGCTTCTCCATGAAATGTGCCTTTTTAAAAATAAATGGAAAGAGTTTGAAAATGCCTTTACCCAAGAAGAGAAAACTTTGAATGCCCTGTAGTGCCCTCCACTTCTGTAGGGCCAGTGCACTGTGCAATATGCTGCATTTACTTATAGCTCACATGATTCTCTTTAAAATGAATGAACTAATCAAACGAATACAGGAATGGTCATTTACAGTGATTTACTCTTTAGTAGTATTTCACACCTAATTTCAGCTCTTAATAAGGCATTTAATTAATGCTGGCAAGAGACAGAAGCTATAAGCACATTTCTAAGCAACTATCAGATAAAAAAGCTGTAATTTCACGTACAAAACTGTAAACTGCTGTGAAGGTAACGAGTTATCCGACTAAAAGTAAAGAGAACCTGACAGAATTTTACTTGACATTTCTGGATATTTCCTGCACATGTACTTCATCATGAGTAGTGGCACTGTATAGTACAGTAGGTGAGAATACCAATTTTAGTGAAACGAGTATAAAAGCTAAACAAAATTTGACCTTTGGTTTATTTCTTTGGAGTTGTATGCATTAACTGTCATGAGCTTTTCAGGAACAAGCAAATTGGATTCAGTAAGGAATTATGGGATAAGGGAAGCACTGCAAAACTAGCAAGGGGTGTGTCAAGTGAGAACAAATAAATGTAATGCAGCAGCATTAACAAGGAACCGTGGAATCTTTAATGGGACGGCACTCTAACAGAAAATAATAACTAAAATTATATATCCATTATGCTGGATATAATGGATGCGATGGGCTGGTGACCTGTCCAGGGTGCGTCCCCCGTCCTCGCCCTGTGTGCGCTGGGTTGGACGCCAGCACTCCCCCGCGACCCCGTTTGGGACAAGTGGCAGAAAATGGATGGATGGATATATATCCATTATGGATCTGATCTCCTATGGAAATGTTCTCTTACAGACTTGGGGCAACTTGGAGTTAAGGGCTTTGCTCATGAACCCAATAGTAATAGAGCTGGAGGTGAGATTCAAACCTGTGAGCTCTGGGGCCACAGGTGAGTATCCTACCACAAGACCACCAGCACTATGAATCTACTCCATGAGTAGTTTTCAAACTAGTTGGTAGTCTAGTGGTAAGGTACTTGTCTATGGACCAATGGCTCAGATCCCACCTCTGGCATTACCACCACTGGGTCCCTGAGCAAGACCCTTAACCCTGAGTGTCTCCAGGGGGACTGTCCCTGTAATTAGGACATGCAAGTCGCTCTGGATAAGAGATGCAAATAATAATCATTATTATCATTACAGCGTCTGCTAAATGCCGTAAATGTAAATGTCATTTTGAAACATCCTTTCAATTTTTTGAAGTGTCATAAAATGCATTATTCCATAAATAGTCTTTGCAATGAATATTAATTTACACTCCAAGGGTAAATTCACGACATACAACTCAAAGACTCAAATCAAACTGCAGCACTGAGCTGTGTGCTTTTCCTATGTGTATGTGTGTTGAACGCACCTCTAAAGCCTCAACAGAGTTAGTCAAAAATGTTAGTTCATTTGAAGCCAACTTAACTGCTCAAAAATTTCCTTGAAGCGTTTTTGAATCACATCAGTGATCAGTAAGCTAGACTAGTCTCCTATTTTATTTGTATTAAAATGTTGATTTGTGACAATATGTTTGATCAAACCCCTGACTGTATGTCTGGTATGAACAGCATTAATAGTAAACAGTAACTAAAACTGTCCATCAAAACATCTGCGAGGACAAAGAAAATCTTTGACAGAGAGAATGGATGAATAAACAGAATCATTCCTTGGTTTCAGACCTTTGAAATACTGTTTAGTAATTCAGTGGAAGGCTGCTCTTTAGGGCTGGATTTTTCTAGAACGGAAATCTGAGTGACAGTGCTGCTCTCCGTGAACAGTGTTCGCCTCCTCTTACTGTAGCTCAGGTAACCTTGCATCTGCCACTTCCACAGCCTCTTCTTTAGCTCCGCTTGCACCTGAAAACATCCCCCACACACACACACACACACACACACACACAATCTTGACACACTGCCCCCTTTACAACTGTAGATACAGGCTGTTAAGCAGCAGTCGATGGCTTACCTCTCCATTGAGAAAACAGTACAGAAGAGCAACAACAAAGCCCTAAAAGAAAGAGGACAAGGAGGCATTTATAACTAAAATATTTATCATTAATTAAATATTTAATGAACAGCAAAATGAAATTTACAGTTTTTTCTCCACCCAAAGTGTAGCGGATCAGTCAAGGGCCTTTTTGGTGTATAAAGCTCATACATTCCAAGTACTATCAAGCAAAGCTCAGGGTAAAAAAAAATGGTTTCACTTAAAAAAGTAAGTGTTTAACATGTTCAATTACTATTGAAAGTTAAATAAATTGTTCAAAAAGGTTACTTACTTTTTGTCTTTTCACTCTTGCCTTAAACTTTAAGTAATCTAAAATATGCTGGCTAATGAAGTTTCCGATATTGAATGAAATACTGAAAAGTATTAACATATAGATGTATGACATACAGTAGGGGCCAGAAGTCTGTAACCATTAGAACTGATGAAAAAGCTTCTGTTTCTATTGCATTTTGACATATTTTATTCAATGTTTTCATTATAAACCAAATGATCAAAAGAATAATTTGAGAAAAAAGTTTAATCTTTAAAAAATAACATGCAACATTACTTGCCATCGTTGACTTAATTTAAGCAAGGCTGCGCTTTATATTCTCAGCACAACTTAAGTATTCATATTGTGATAGAGGGAAATGTTAGAATAAAATAAATGTTCCAGAAGTCTAGTTCTTCTACCTGAAGAGGTTCCTTTTTAATGCATTAAATCATGGCTTAATGATCGATGAAAGAACAGTGCGTGGCACTCTAAAATGCTTTGCCAAACCATCAGAAGAACCAGACCATAAAGCTTTTGTTCACTAAGTGGTGGCCCTGCAACTCCGGATAGGGAATGTGATGAATACAGAGTGTCTGATTCCAAAGAGGATGACTATGGTCAAAAGAAGGCAATGTAGTTGTCTCAAAGGTAGCAGTGTATACAACTGCAAACTGGGCTAAATGCTTGGCATGAGCTAATCCATAAAAACGTTTCACAGCACATGAATGGAAAAGGTTTAAGGTTTATAACAGTAACACAAGGATCTTGTAAGGAGAAGAACAGAAAAGACCATATGAAGGCACTGCATCAAAGAAACAGTAAAAGACCGTGGTGGGAATACTCAGGTGTAGGTGAATAAGGCATGTGCACAGAGCCAGCTGCAGCCTGACAAACTGGAAAGAACACTCCTATCCACACCAGCATGATATAACCTCCAGAGTGGAACTTTATGGCGGCGCTATAAGGTGTCAGAATAATGAACCACAACACACCTCATCGACTATCATTGGCCCTTCCTCCACAGTGACCTGACCTGAATCCCATTGAACATTTATGAATCTATCACTCTCTCACTCCTTTTCTTTGGGTTGCAATCGTGCTGGAGCACATTCCAGCTCTCACAGAGTGAAAAGTGGGGAAACACCCTGGAGAGGACACCAGTTCATCACAAAGTAGATACAAATACACATGCGCACACACACACACACACACACACACACATACACACACACACACACACACACACATCTAGGGGGCAATTTAGCATTTCTAATCCACTTGATGCAAAGGTCTTTGGAGGGGTTGGAGGAAACCTGGAAGCAAACACAGGATCTTCTCCCTGTGAGGCAACAGCGCTACCGCATCACAGTGCCGCCCCTATGAATTTATCAATTTTGTGAAATCATGTTGGGATAATTAATTAATTCAATTAATTTGAGATTAATTCAAAACTGCTGGTGTCCCAACCAGCATGAATGCCCACTGTCATTACAGCAGAAAGGGGGAAACACCCCATTTTTATTCTTTTCACAAAAAAATGTAATGCCAAATATTTTACGTGCCATAAAAAAAACCCCATACAATTAAGCTAAAGGAAATTCAAAATAGAAACCCTTAACAAGTGGTCTCAGAATTTTGGTCCCCAGTGTAAACCTAAACACAGAGGAAGCAAATGATTTGGCTGATTTGCATTCAGTGTTTTCTTTTTCATTATTGGGAATGTGTTTCTTTGAAATACTTTGAATAAAAATAACTAATTAAATAAAAATATATGCAGCTCCAGGTGACATTAACTTACTTACTGTTGTCCATCTGAATGCACTATTAAACACTGTATTCTGTTGTCACTAGATGGCAGTGAGTGCAAACCTGAAAGGAGCCCAGTCCGAGCTCAATGTAGAGTCGAGCGTCCTCCCCAGTGTTTTCTGGCAGAAAGGCAAACACCATGTAATGCATTCCAAACAGCGGGATCAAGAATAGAGTCGATTTAGCCAACCTCCTACACACACACACACACACACACACACACACACACACAGACACACGCACACACAGGAACATGCATGCAGATCATAAATACACACCATCTTGCAGCAATTATGTTCATGAGTTTGGATTATAGTTTAAAAAAACATGCCACTGATTTGCTCTCCTATCAGATGCATCTGATGTCTAAATATTTAAGCTCTCACGTGAAATGGCTGGTATCATTTCCACCAACTCCAGGACACTTCAGCTTCTGCACCAGTATCCTAATCACATTGATGAAGATAATAAAATTGACCTAGAACAGAGGGAATAAAAATTCAGTTTTGCAACTTTGCCTAATATACATGTTAATTCTTTTTTTTTCTTTTCTTTTTTTCTTTTCTTTTTCTTTTCAGAACTTTGAGGACACATGGCCTTTCCTCACATTCATTGAATTTCTTCCAATTCAGTTTTGTAGGAATCCTGAGTCAGTTTTTATAACAAAAAAAGATTTTTGTAAAGATTTTTACAATTTCAATTGCTGAGAAACAAATCATGGTAAACTAAATAATTCAGAGCAGTTTGATTTGTTGAAATGGTGCAATGCAGAGAAGCTTATTAAGGCTTTTTCTCAGTAATAGCAGTAGGATCCAGGGCTTGTGAGGTCTACAACACAAATTGAACCTATTCCTTCCCAGTGTTTATACACAGCCTGTCCAAAAACCAAGTCACCAACTGGATTTAACAAAGCAAATAGGTAAGAGCCTCCCATTAGATAATTACTGCATGGATGATTATGTTTCAGCTGAAACAAATTATTTAACCCTCACTGATGCAGTGAGTAGCTTCTCATTACATAAACAATCATGTCAGAAGACACGGAATCCTGTGGTCGTGGAAAAGATGTTCATCAGTTTCAGAAGGGTCAAATTATTTCATCAAGCAAAGAAAACATCCAAGGAGAAGCTGAAACTATTAAAATTGGATTAAGAACTTATTAAAAACTTGAAGGATGGTAGGGAGCCATCATCTTTGTGGAAGAAATGTGGTCAGAAAAAATCATGAATGACCGTAATCAGTGATCACTTAAACTTTTGGTGAAATCAAATAATCAAAAAAACAACAGCAGACCTCATGGCTGTGTTCAATATTGAAAGTAAGAGCATTTCCACACACACAGTGTGAAGGGAACTCAAGGGACTGGGACTAAACAGCTGTGTAACCTTAAAAAAAAAACACTGATCAGTGAAGCTAATCACAAGGAAAAGGCTTTGATTTGCTAGGGAGCATAAAGATTGGACTCTGGAGCAATGGAAGAAGGTCATGAGTCCAGATTGACCCTGTTCCAGAGTGATGGCTCATCAGGGTAAGAAGAGAGGCACAGAAGTGATGCACCCATCATGCCTAGTGCCTATTGTACAAGCCTGTGGGGGCAGTGCTGTGATCTGGGGTTGCTGCAGTTGGTCAGGTCTGGGTTCAGCAATGTTATACGCCCAAAGAATGAGGTCAGCTGACTACCTGAATATACTGAATGAGCAGGTTATTCCATCAGTGAATGTCTTCTTCCCTGAGATTCCAAGATGACAATGCTAGGATTCATGGGGCTCACATTGTGAAAGAGTGGTTCAGGGAGCCTTAGACATCATTTTCACACATGGATTGGCCACCACAGAGTCCAGACCTTAACCCCATTGAGAGTCTTTGGGATGTGCTAGAGAAGAATTTGCACAGTGGTCTGACTCTCCCATCATCTCTACAATATTTTGGTGAAAAATTAATGCAACTCTGGACAGAAATAAATGTTGTGACATCGCAGAAGCTGACTGAAACGATGCCACAGCGAATATGTGCCATAAACAAAGCTAAAGGTAGTCCAAGAAAATATTAGAGTGTGTGACTTTTATTTTGGACGGGCAGTGTATATAACACTGATAATTTCACTGATAAAACTGAAATTTCAAAATCTGAAAAAAAAGATTTGGTAAATGTTTTCCCTTACATTGGTCTACATGTACTATCTCAGAAAGCATGCTTTCTTCATCAATTAGTGGAATAACTGTTGTTTGTAGAAGAACTGGGAGTTCAATCCCTGGCAGTGCTACAATAATCATTATCCAGGCATCCAAGGAAGCAGGAAAGGCCTCAATATATCTGCGTGGGGAAACAACTTGGTTGGACCTGGATTGGACTGTAACAGATACGAGATTATATTTTTGGTGGAGGAAGTCTGTGTTTAAAATTCAGTGTCATGTCAATTGTTTTTTTTTCAGTGTTTTTTTTTTTTTATTTGCTCCCAAGAAGGAGCTTTGAAGCTTGGTTGCAGATCTTGTTGAAGGACCCAAGCCTTGCTTACACCCACATGTGGCTTGTTGCGGACCTGTAGACCCTGCACCACACAAAAAACAAAAGCGCACACACAAAACAGCAGCAGGTCCAGAACAATATTCAAAGCACACTGCTGGATGGCGCCTCTTTTCCCCTCATCACTCTATTTTAGTTAATGTGGGTGTGTGTTGATCGATGTAACAAAATTGGCACCTAACGTTCTCTATATGTGCTGAGTCGTCGACCACAGTTTACAAAGAAGGCGTTTCACTTGGAGAAAGCAAATACTACCCTTTCCTCTTTCCAGCATTGGTGGTATCATGTAATTGGGAAAGACTTCAGACAGTCAGAAATGGTCATTACAAAACTGAAGAGAAAACTAGAAAAAATTGCAAAGAAAAAAAAGTTACAGCAAGTGTTTGAAACCTGTGGGGTTTGGTGTTATTCTTGAACACTATTAGCATCATCACAAACGTTACGCCTGACATACATGTTTTTCACAAAATAAGATTTGTTAGTCTGTGATGTTCAAACTTTGCAACCAGACACCGTTCTCATTTATATAAAAAACAAAAAAAGTGCCCCCAAATATTCAGCAGATAATGTACTTGCAAAACACTTACCAGAAGGGAAGCTGTGATTGGTCCTTTTATAATCCACCAAATGAAGGCAACATCTGTATCGTCCCAGCACCTTCAACATTAATTAGTTAAACCAACAACTTTGATTCCATCAACAAATCTACTCTCACTACTGAGTCAGCGTTCATTAACAAATCTCTGCAGACTATGCATTTTTACACTGCTGACATTGCTCTGAATATCACATTTGGCCTTGCACAACCCCAAGCCCCCTCAGAAAAAGCTCTAGAGAACTCTGGGATTTCCTTCACACACACACACACACACACACACACACACACACACACACACACACACACACACACAGAGTGCTTTACCACTTCAAACAGACAACAAACTAAACTTACCCCCTGTTGTCATAGAAATTCCTGGCCAGAACCCATGTGATCACTATTGATGTAGGAAGACCTATGAGATATGACAAACAGCCGAGCAACAGAAAAAAAAAAAATTAAATGTGTTCACGGTCTTAGCATGTTGTTTAAATGTGGGTCTTAGCATGCAGAACAGTTGACCTGCCGCACGTCAAAGGAAATTTAACTAAAGCAAAAGTGACTATTTGTCATTGTGAACAGCACACTGCACCTCTCTGCATTTATCCCATACACAGTGCAGCAGTGGGCAACCATGCGTCCAGCACTTGGGGAGCAGTGTTGGTGATTCAGGACAACCTACTGATCTGGGATTCAAACCCATAACCTTCCAATTATAGGGCCTGGTCCCCAACCACTATATCACAACTGTCGTACATAGGGGGTTTTCTTTGACATATTCTTTATCATGAATCATTGTTTTGTTTTTGTTAAATCAAAATGTCATTACAATTTGACTTCTTTTCTATTCTTACTGTTAAGCATACTAATGCAGAGCATCATTCCTTCAGATCAAGCATCTATTCATCAGTCCATCATTTTTCCTAACTGCTTTTCCGGGATCAGCCAAGATCAAGCAATGGGAAGTTTTGTTTTAGGCTGTAGATTCACTGTCCAATGTACTTAATGTTGATGTGCCTTGTATGGCTTTGCCCTCTGTTGCATACTCTGTCACTGAAGGATCTGGTCTAAAAATATTTCTAGAATGTCTGTGTTTCTATAGAAATATCTCTAATATGCGTACCCCAGCCAATGAGGATGTACCACCAAAAGTACTTCTTTTGTGAGACAAATGTGAGAGCCAATAAAGTCTGCAGGTACATGCCCTCCACCAGCAGCCAGAAGTAATTGGCCAGGATGCTAAACTGGAAAAAGGCCACTGCTGCTTTACATGAAGCCTAGAGAGAAAGGGAGAGAAAGAAAAGGGGACACATTTATTTTTTGATAGTGATTAGTGGGTGATCACACATAATGAACTGAAATAACTTTTCCTACTAACTTTTCTCCATCTGTTAGTGACATTCAAGTGCTAAGACTGATTATGATTTGCGCCTAACCCATCTTACACTCTAACAATGTTTGCAGGGGTCAAGATGATGAGACAGCATAAAAGAAAAAGGCAAGGGATGCTTGACTTTGTTTGCTCTAATGAATAATAATGAACCCAGAGTTCGCCGCAAGACAATAATATACATTTTTTGAATATATTCCTCTCAAAAGAGCAAAAGAAAAAAAAAATCAATTTCATGTCTGAAAGTGCCTGTTTTCAATAGACTTCAAATCAAACTGAAGGTTTTTTTTTTCCTCTTTAAAAGCCTTCAAGCTTCACAGTTACTGTCACACTGTTTGAATGAAATTCTAAAGAAAGTTCAATCTCCGTTTTGTGTGCAGCAACATTTACTCAAGGATTGTTCCTACATGATGTACAGCAGCAGACCAGAGCAAAGCTATAAACCAGTAACTCTCAATCATGGTTTCACACATTCATTACAGCTTGGAGCTTATTAGCTGGATCAGGTGTGTAGGGTGAAGGGGACCAGAAAAATATGCAGAACAAGGGTAACACAGGATCTTGGTTGCCAAAAAGTCCATAAATGAACAATGAATTCTCAAAGCTTTTGACATCTTTTTAATACAATTCTGACATTCACATATATCAGTAAGTTTACAATAAGACTGTACTACTTTAAAATCCTAAAAAGAGTAAATCCTGTAGTATATCATTAGTAGTCAGTAGGAAAAGCCAGACAGAGGAAGCTGACATTACCCAATCAAAAGATGATTGAGGGAAAAAAAATCCATATAGCTTTATTTATTTTCAAATAAGTCAAATCAATATATAAGTTTATATATTCAACTGTTAAAGCATAAGGTATGAGCATCTCATCAATTGGACACTACGTAACAATGCTATTGATTTTGACTGTTTATGTTTTTTCTCTTAGATCTTTTTGTTCACTGGTCACTGGACTTCTAATCACATTTTCCACAGCGCCCATTCATCACAGCCCAATCCCTCACACCTGGCCAGCCAGGTACTTAAGGAGTTCCAGACCGACCCAGACTCGTCTGTTCTACATCCTGATTAATGTTTGTTTGCCACCCAACTGGTCTATTGTCTATTAAAGTTACGTTATCGCTGCCTAGCACTTGGGCTTCCTTCCCTTTTTATCCACCATGACAGTGACACAATAAAGATCAATCGATCAATCAATCAATAAATTAGTTATAATTAAGTTGAACTGTTTCTTATAGTTTAAAACCACAAATCAAATCCAGTTATTGCTCAGTCTCTACAGACTCTGCATTATGCTTTATAAAGGTTGGAACTTTAATGTTTATATTAAAGTGACTTTATATACGTGACTTTAACAGTGCAAGGTTCAGAATAAGAAAAATTCTAGTCTAGAAGCTGAAAAGTCTTGTACAATCAGTTGGTGTGTGTGTGCATATGTCTGTGTGTGTGTGTGTGTGTGTGTGTGTGTGTGTGTGTGTGTGTGTGTGTTTATACAAAACAAAAAGGTAGAAAAAAGGTAGAATAGTGCAAGACTTACACTAGACATGAAGCAGTGGTCCTGGGACTCATCCGTAAACAGGACGCCATCTTTAATGATGACCGCACTAGCTCGCAGGATGAAGGAGGAGAAGAGGTTGATATGGATGTAGTTTCTTGTGCAGTGGAACTTCCTGTGTTTGATATATGAGTGGTCAACTTAAATGTATATACTTGATGGCTTCCCTTTTATATGTGTAATACTGAAAACATGTAATCACGCATCTTGCATTAAACTGTATGCAGACAATAACTGTGGTAGACTTTGCAGTACCTGAAGGCTGTGAAGACAAATATAGCCAAAATGAGGGAGATGAGTGAGGTAGCATAGCCTGCAGTGTACACCTGTCTGAAGTTGGAATAATATGTGGTCTGTGGAAGAGAGTGAGAACATAAAAAGTGAAAAAAATGTTTGTTTTTTTATTTGCAGAGGGTTCTCATTGCACTCCATTCAGCCCACTTTGCTTATAATGCAATTCATCTCCAGATTCAGCCGTTGTCAGATTGCACCTGGCTTAGTGTCTTATGATTGTCCATAATTTTTCTGCCTTGCACACATTATTTCTTTCAATGGGGAAGTTGATCTTCTCCCAACACAGTCCCTAAATATCATATATTAGCAGGTTTAAATACCCATAGAGGCATTGTTCTCACTGACAAAGCTCTCTGATGCTCTCTCAGTATCTAAACAAGGCATAGTATAAAACATTGTGATCACTAGAAGAATTACATAAATACAAAATAGTGTTTAAATACAGAAAAGTAGTGTTATGAGGGGATAAAATATTTACTTTATCTATCTAATGTTTTAGAAATACAGAGGCTTTGAACATATATCAAACTTTAAGAATATATTATATCTGTTTCTAAAATCTTCTCCTAAATGCATATCTGGGTATATATAATGTCCTCCACTTTTATTGGCACTCCTTATAAAGATCCAGTGTTAAATGCACAGATGCCAAAAAAAAAGAGGTTGATTTTTTGGTGTGAAATGAAACTTTTTCACCAAAAGATGTATTTTTGATGGACACTTTCTCCTGATCTGCAAGGTCTGTCAATAATTGTAGAGGACACTGTATACTATAGACCTGTGTATACAGAACTCTGGTCCTGGTCACCCTGGCTCGTTTCAGTGGTTTCACTGCTCACTTGACACTTGCCAACCCCTTATGAAGCTGTTTAAGTGAAAGTACTACAATTGGCATGGAAGATGGGTGAACAGAACCGATTTCACAGAATATGCTACAGAAATAACCCTGTGTTCATGTATGAACTGTATGCTTTTTCTGTCACACAGTTTCATAATCCAGCTCAGCATCACCTACACCGATTCTTGAAGTGCATTACCCTGCTCACCTGAGAGATGAACCTTATTACTGAAAACTGCATAAGTGAGGGAAAAAAAAAAAAATTTTAATTTACGGAAAATTAAAAAAATTAAATCTACCATGCAGGAGAGACTCTAGTGTGTTCCTGTCTCACGAATTGGCCATGTTAATTAGTTTGTACGCATTAGGGACATGCTTCATTCTTAGCCTTGTTCTTCTTTGCATTATGCATGTGTATGCGTTCCAGTGTGTTTGTATATGCATATATGTGTGTGTGTGTTTGTGTGTGTGTGCGTGTGCGTGTGTGTGTGTGTGTTTGATGAGGATTAATTTATCACTCTCTTAATGCGAGGCAGCGTCTCCAAAGCTCCTATTAGTATTTGATTGAATATTCACACATTTAATGGTTGAGACAGCAAAGTAGGGAGAAAGAAAAGAGAGAAAAGTGTAAAGAAGAACAAATATGAGTTGGTGATGAGAGTGTTGGGGGATGGCTTGTCTATGTTATTAATCTCTCTGTCTCTCTATCTCTCTCTCTCTCTCTGTCTCTCGGTCTCTCTCTCTCTCTCTCTCAGTCTCTGTCGCCATTTCTGTCTGTATTTCATTTAAATTATTTGCAGCTGCCCTGCAGTCCAGTCGTGCATTCACACTCTGTCGTTTTCACACTCTCTTCGCTTTGAGGTGAATACAAAAACTGTAAGTGAGCGAGTGGGCGATATAGACTCTGCGCTAGTCTTCACTTTTCCCCATAACTAATGGGTCACGCAAGGTTTCCCCAGCACTGAATGTAATTAAATGGGAGCATGAAAGGAAGCAAGAGAAAGAGAGCGAGAGAGAGAGAGAGAGAGAGAGAGAGAGAGAGAGAGAGAGAGAGAGAGATTTCTGAAGAAAGCCGGAGGTAAAAGGTAAAAGTAAGATAAAGGAATGAGCCATTAAATATAACCTCACATAAAGACTAAAACTAAGGTAGCCATTGGAGTGAGTAGAGGAACACACTTATAACTCTGAAAACAATATACACAAACTGAGATGCAGTTAGTATCTTTAAGGGCTGCTTTCTTAAGATTTTGACTTACTGCTGAAGGAAGTAGATCTGAGGGTTGTATTCAAGGATGTAAATTAAGGAACGGTACACTAAACAGATCTAAAGGCTGGTTTTGTGCACATAAACTAAGCTTAGTGTTTTACCATTGCAAATTTCTGTTTATTCCAGGACTGGGAAACAAATTAAACAATTAGGATTATTTTCTTACCTCATTAATGTCCACAACTACATCGAATTGACAAGCATCCTCATAGGACGGGTATATATCACTCCAGCCATTCTTGGTACAGTTCCGGTAAATGTAAGCTGAGAAAAAGAAAACAAAATTCCAAAATACACAAGAAATAAGAGGGAATAGCTTAACACAGTGCGACCGGTCACTGAGACCATTTGCATGATGTTTGTTGAATACCATTGAATGACTCCCTCTTGCATAAGACACTTTGTTTCATGGCTGTTTTTCTCTCTCGAGGCTGTTTATATTTCCTAGTTTTTGACTGAACATTAGGTTAGGAGTAGACAAAACATTACATTGCTGCTGTGTGTAAGAGTCTTTCACTTGGACTATGCAAGGCTGCTGATACATTGTGTCCAGGGGCTGAAATGTCCTCCCAGTTAGTGAGCTAAAGCTGAAAGTTTCGATTAAGAGTTTTAAAAAATCTATTAAGAGATTTTAAGATTAAAGAGTTTTTTACCTGGTGCCATGATGCTTACACTAAAGAGAGCATGTTTTTCGGACTTATTTACTTATTGTTTTATATTTAGTGATACAGTGACTAAATTTGTACCGAACCTAGATTTGAACTATTGAATTAAATGTGCTATGGTGCATATTCTTGTTTACTCATTCTATGTTTAGTCGAGAGTGGCACAGTGGTGTCGTGGGTAGCACTGTGCCCTCATAGCAACAAGGTCTTGGGTTTGTTTTCCAGATGAGTGATCTGGTTCCTTTCTGTGTGGAGTTGTCCTCCCCATGTCTGCGTGGGTTTCCACTGGGTGCTCTTTATTCTCATAGTCCAAAGACATGCTTGTCGGATGGACTGGAGATGCTAAATCGCCCCCCAGGTGTGAGTGAATGCATATGTCTCTGGGTCTGCCCTACAATGGACTGGTGACCTGTCCAGGGTGTTTCTCCACCTTTTGCCCAATGAGCTATGAGATAGACTCCAGAACCACCTACGTTTCTGCTAAGAATAAGCAGTTATAAACATGACTGGGAGTTTAGTCTAAGTGTATTATCTTGTCCTGCACTGTCCTCATCATTTGGTGGCCAAGTAAACATTAGCCTGAGATTCTGGGAGAACATTGTTTTAATCAGCATGAATCCATAACAAGTATTTTGCTCAAATATTGTCAGCTTGGACTGTTTTTTTTTCATTTTTAAAATTTTTCTCCCCTGTTCAGTCATTCCCAGTTCCAGCCACAAGCTGGGACTCTACCAATCACATAGTAAAACCAGAAGGATGAAGGCTAGCCTGTGCTTCCTCAGTCACTGGACGATCAAACACACTTTGAGGAGAGTGCTACTCTCGACTGTTTTTTAAGAACGTGAAAATGACTGTTCAAAAAGTGAAAATGACTCCTCAGAAAGTGAAAAAGACTGAAAGTGAAGCATTTTCTACATTTAAACCATTCATACAGTCTGGGGAGCAGTGTTGGGTATAGTACCTTGTTCAAGGGTACTTCAGGGTAAACTACTGGTCCGATCATGAAATCAAGTGTCTTACGACAAGGCCACCACTGTCCCACATGTTCAGAAGTTGACACTATACTGTTACTGAGTTTGTAATGGGACTTTTCCTCTGGAACCACACAGCACAGCCAAACTGCCAACCAAAAAAAGATCTTTCCACCTTCTCTTCAGTTTCTGTATTTTAGAATCAGCTGGTGTCAGCGCAAAGAGCCCAGTCATGGATGGAGACTTCATGCTTTCAGCTTTGCTAGCTAGTACCATGTCAGAGAGAGTGGGACAGACAATGCGTTTTGGACTCTCTTTTGGATAGCTGTGCCACAGTGAATTCCCATTGATAATTATATCACTTGGTTGAACCATAGTTGAACCACTCTGAGTGATGTATGGTTACATCACTCAGAGGCCCTACAAATGTCTTTATTCTTCAGAGAATTATATACAATATATACAAATCGGTTAATTACTCCATTTATAAAATTACAAATACAAATACTGGTGTGTCCACAGCGTAAGTCCAAATTCACGTTATGTGAACGACAGCAAATGAGAGACCAAAAAAGAACTCTTTTTTGATTTATTTTTTTACTGCTTGTTGGTACTGAAATTGCTACAGGCTTATATCCCAGGCATCTTGGCTTTATTGACTTTTTACTCTTGAGGATGCAGGAGTGCGTCAGCTGTGCAGTCTAAATCTCCTGAAGAAGACGCTATGGTTTCATCTGCAAGGTGAACCAGGACACTCGCTCTATAAAGACAACCAGCTGTGAGCTGGGCTACTTTCCATGTGGAACACTCCACTGTGAATAATATTAGCATTGTTATTGATATGATTATGGTTATTGCTTTTGTAAATGGTCCTGTTCCGTAGACATAAGCATGTGTGCAGGCACAAAGATCAGTAAGCACAGTTTCTGGCATTATTCTCTGGATTAAAGGCTTCAGAAAAAAAGGCCCTCAATAACAACAGCCTTTTGCTTCCCTAAGTCTACAGAGATGTCAGGGCAATAAAGTGGTTACAAGAAATTGGGAAAAGAAATGGCAATAAAAGTTTACTAATCATTGTGGTATTAAAATCATAAAAGGTGCATAAGGACTGGCAGGAAGAAAAGATTCTTCTATTGTCTTTTATCCAGTTGTGACATAGAAATACATGCAAAGAATGAGGGGCCTAGAAAGATGGACAGAAAAAAAGCAAGTGACAGAAGCGATGCAGAGAAGCAGAGAGGAAAGCAGTCATGTTGCCTTGGGTCTGGGCTCAGAAAGAAGCGTGTTCTGACAGTTATAAATATTCAACAGTGATAGAAGATCGCAGCTTTAAAGACTGCTCATACACAAATTCCCAGCCTAAAAAGAGTCAAGACATAACTAAGATGATGACTTCATTATCCACACACAGTTCTGATCACCCTACAGTGCTGCTGAGCTGTAGGTTGATTGATTTTTGATCAGCTGAATATGAATTCATCTATTTTCTTGTTGCTGTTATAATTCGGATGGAAAACATTAAATAATGCAAAATGTTGCGATTTACTAGAGGTGACAAGTCAACACCTTTACATCAGGATTCAGAACCACTTAACAAAGCTTTACAATTAAAAACTAAAAACTATAAACTAGGTTCACACATTTACAATAAATTACAAATCAAATGTATTGAAAAAATAGCCCAGAAAACACTAGAAGTCTTTGGACAGTGGCACACTTTTTCAGAACATATAATAATATATATAAATAAATAAAATATAATATATAAATATCTTCCACCTTGCTTCTCTAACTTTGTCTCCTAAACATCTATCCTGAGCTGTCCCTCTAATATACTCATTTCTAATCCTGTCCATCCTCGTCACACCCAACGAAAATCTCAGCATCTTTAACTTTGATACCTCTAGCTCAGCCTCCTGTCTTTTTGTCAGGGCCACTGTCTCCAACTTGTACAACATAGCCCGGTCTCACTACTGTCCTGTAAACATACATATATATATATATATATATATATATATATATATATATATATATATTCCAATCTACTGGAATAAACAGGACAAAAACCAACCTAAGACACTGTAAACTGTGTATTCACAGTAATGGAATAAGGAATAATTTATCTTAGCTTTATGACAGATATCTCTCACTCCCTGTGTGTGTGCCTGTCTTTAATAGCAGGAGATGGAAAACCACTCATAAAAGCACTGAGCAATATTGAGAAGCAGCTGCTCTCAATCTGATTAGAAAATAAACTGAACGCTGTGGGTGGACAGTATATTGGAACTGTCAGATGTCTCATCCAGCAGTGCTCACAGGATATAGCCAGCCCAAGACAGTGGGCCACATGGACCACCTGTAACCCACACAAATGCACTAATAACCTCATATTAACCCTTCTCACGATGATGAGTCCTGCTGTCAAACTTCTCCTAATGACATTGAGGTGTATTGAATCATCAGTCAATGTACAAAAAAATTACTGCTTGCTCACAGCTAAACTAAACAGGGCAGGATCCAGAGGGATCATATGCATGCTAACAAATGGATAAGAGTAAACATAAAGTACACAAACAGTAAACTACATTAAATTACAGTACACTCTCATGCGATCACTCAGGTTTGTTGACGGTGGTGTGGGGGGACGTTAGTGTCTCGGGGTGCTCTCGTGTTTGTAAAACCCTTGGCTCTGTCCTTTCTAGTCAGACTGCAATTGCGAGTTTGCTGGAGTCACATTACTGCATACTATAAATTAATGGTTTGTACATTAACAGATCTAACAGTCCAAAACAGATCTAATTCCTTTCTCTCTGTTTGAGATGGACGGCTTAGCTTTAGATACCTAGTTTAGGTATTTCTGGAAAGCAAGTCCATCATTCACTGTGAGGGTTTTCTGACCTCCATACCAGCTACTCCACCGAGTTGACGAAACTACTAACAACAGATTTCTTTCCCCATCTGAACTTCAGATCAGCTGCATCAGACTTGAACATCTGCATGAGCTGCTGCCACTAAGTTTAACAAAATCTTCACCCACTCGAGCCAAACTTGCAACTACAGACACAAATGGACTCTGTTATTATGACTCATGCTTACTGGAAGTCATCTCTTAATTTATTAATTATGATTATTATAATTACTTTCGTTCCTTCTTTGTTTCCGGTGTCGACCAGAGGAGGATGGGTTCATGTTGTAGTGCAAAAACAAAAGTACATTATACTAGAAACCCTAGAATCCTTGAAACAGTGTTATATAAAAAGGTCAACACATGTCCAGGCTTGTTGAACGTGATAAACATCAATCACTAAGGGTCTAAGAAATAGTGATCATGCCAATGCCAGCTTGCTACAAGGGTCTATCAGAACAGAATGTGCATTGTTTTTTTTTTTTTGAATGTCAGATTTCTGGGTGTATGTTGCATTTTATAGCTATTATACCATTCTGTCTTCTTCAGGCATGCAGCATTGTAAGGCAAACAAAGTGGGTGGCTTAATGTTAGCTTGCCAGTGGCAGTTTTTTTTTCTCATCCGCTGTTACTAGAATTAGCATAGTGAGGCATGTACTGCTCAGGTCTCTCTCCCTGAAGCAAATGTAGGGGGAAGGAGAAGCTGGCTGCCTTGCGTAGTAGAGGTCTAAGGCGATGGCTGAGGGGAACAGAGGCCTGATCGCTAGCTGTGAATCACCCGCGTTAACAAGCATCGCTGTAGCACTAACCTCCCTCTGCACCCATTGCTCTGGCTTACTTCCTGACCCTTTTGATTTTTTCATTATTTTATTATTTACTTGGCACTGTGTTTGGTTAGACAATTTATATTGCAGCAACTTATTTACTCAGCCTGTCTGTTCTTTAGGAGAATGAATGGCAATTAATGGTGCTAATCTGCAGCTGATCTACTGGAGTGCACTTCTGATCTCTTATTTGGTTTATGCTAATGAGCTAATGAAATGACATAATGAACTATGAAGAATGAAGAATGAAGAATGAACGCTTCCAGCTTTCTCAATGTGAAATCCAAATAAAGATTTACACCATGCATGGCCTGCAGCAGTTGCCTGTCTCAGGACTAGGCCATATTATATGATGACTGTAATGATTATATAGTGCACATAAAAAAAAGTGCACTTCATCCTTATGCAACTAAAGCAGTATTGCTGGCTTTCGTGTGTGTATTTAATGGAGTGTTTACAGAACACTCTAGAGCTTGTGTGTCCTGGATCTGGCACATTTATAGCCCTAAACTGGTCTGTCTGTGCAGGGAGATGTTTTAAATGTTTCTGGAGATGTCTGACTGTAAGGACTGGGAGTTGTACATGGAGCAATCTGAGCAGCAGTATCTTGGCAGCTGTTTAAACTGACTGTAGCGTTTCACAAATATACTGAGGGACCTTGGAGAAGCCATATTACATTAGAGCCATAAAAAAGCCATGCACCTTTTCTTTTGTTTGATGAAAAATTGGGTACTGATCTCAAGTGATTCTTTTTTTCTTTATTCCTTTTTGTATTTAGACCAATTAAACTTTGAGTTTCAGTTATGTCATGGATTCTGCACACATTTAAACACAACATTTAATATTTAGAGCCTGGTGTGGCAACAATTTTTGAAGCACAGTTTAATAAACTTTGCATGGTTGAAATGAAAGACCTTTCATAACAAACTGACATATATTCAATTTTGCTAAAGTTGTGATACCATTTTCTGAGATGAAATGTCATCTAAACTGAAGCACCCTTTATCACAAGAGACACATGTCAGAATAAGCCTTACGTCCGTTGTCATCGCAGGTTTATGCAAGTGAAATGAAGCCTCATGAACATTAAAATATTACTGTATAAATACAGATTTTTTTTCCATAGAAATCCAAAATGTGATCAGCCAGGTCTGAGGTGAACTTAAAATAACCCAATTAATATATAAATAAAAGAACAAGTAAGTGATTACCATGATTGTTAGCAAAAAGCTGGGACACTTCAGAGCAAGAGACATTAACCACTTGTCCCACTTCAGCTCTGTACCAGCAACGGATCTCATCCCACTCCGTTCGGCAGCCTGGGATAAAGAAATAGAGCATGAGAGGGAGAGAGTAATAGAGAGAGAACCAGAGAGAGAGAGAGAGAGTGAAAGAGACAGAGAAGATCAAAACATCATAAATCATGAAGCCATGAATCTTGTACACTGATGTTTTTGTTAATGTGATGATTGTAGGTTCAGAGAAACTAGCTTGAATGAAGTTTGTTCCACTAAACCATTTTGGTTGACAATATGTTTAGGATAGTAGTGCAGAGGGGTGCAATATGCAAATGAGCATATTTCTGTGTTTTAAAGATTAATTACAGATGCTATTGCTATAAAGCTATTGACATTATACTTTACAAACATTCACTGCTGTCAACGCTGTCTGTATCATGCAGCCTGAAGGTAGACTGGCAGAAAGTCTCAACCAGAGGGCAAGAAAAAGCATTGAGAAGCCTGAATTAAAGGGCAGAACTGTATTTGAGGTGAAGAAGAGAAAGAGTCGTGTCAGAAAGGCTGAGAGAGAAAAGACAAAGAAGAGATGGGCATGGAGATAGAGAGGAGAGAGGCCATGGACACACTGAGAATAGATAAAAAGCTGCATAAGACCGAGCATCTGTGCAGCACAGCAGTATGTATGTGTGTGCTTATATGTGTGTGCGTATGTAAGAGAGAGAGAGAAATAGAGAAATAGAGAGAGAGAGAGACAGACAGACCGACAGAGAAAAGTAGGGCAAATTTTTGAGGGATGGGCGTCAATGGAGACTATGACTAAATGAATGGAGAGTCAATGGCTGTAATGAGAGCATGACTGACACATCCTA
Source organism: Hepsetus odoe (assembly GCA_017165825.1). NCBI lineage: Eukaryota > Metazoa > Chordata > Actinopteri > Characiformes > Hepsetidae > Hepsetus > Hepsetus odoe. The sequence continues at coordinate 19,061,599 of CM029366.1, read as the reverse complement.
GCCTTAATATCATTCACTGCGTGTCTATTTCCACAGTGTCAGGGGGTTGACCTCCCCTGACCTGTATTATAGCAAATTTACAATTCAAACATTGTAATTTGCTGAACAGAACTTATGAATCATGTTTCAGAAAGTCAGAGACAATATTTATGAAGCCATACAGGGAAACACTTTACTGAAGGGCCGTGTCCAGAAAGTTACAGTTAATCAAAAATTGGATATTTATAAGCCAATTTCATAATGTGCCTAATTTTTCATAACACATGCTGAAGTGAAATGATATCAAGTTGCAATTGCACCTGAAAAAGATGTTAATGAAGGTTTCATAGATGTCACAACTAATCCCACAAAGACATTTTTGCACTCTAAATAATTACAATAAAATTACAGTAAACTGATAGGAGCTAATAAAGTGATGTACAGTCATTGGCTATAATTGTTGAACATTTGATGATAGTCACAACTGTGGTCACAGGGTATGTCTGCAGCAATAATGATGTTGATTCTAGTGTAACTCTATTCCAACAACGTATTTCAGTGAATGATTGCCTGCAATTTGAGCAGCACCTGCTGAGTTTTATCTCGTTATGACCCGCGTTTGGTTACTTCAAGAACAGCCTATGCACATAATGACCAGCAGCACACTAAGTGTGGCAAAACCAACTTACATTGCTTAATTAATTCTGAATATCACATTAAACCAGAAGAGACGCCAGACATCTTATCCTGGTGTAAATGTGTCTTCTGTCTTGTGCTGTGTATTTCCATGCATTTCCAGCAATAAGCACAAGTTTTACAGAAAAAAAAACCTTTCTCATAACAGCTTCCTCATTGTTTTTCCATTTTCATCAGTATATTTGCCTTTTGAGATTTTTTTGTATTGTGGTTCGTAAAAACCATCTATTTATCCCATTTCCAAGACTTCGAAATATTAACTATTGGTGACCTTATGTGACTTGCTGTATCAGTGCCAAGATTATGGTAGTACAGTCATTTTCAGCTTGTATCATGGACATTTAAAGTTTATAAATGTTAGTAAGATGTCAGATATTGTTGCAATGAAATTCTTGTCATATAAATTTTCCTGTTGTTCTTGATGTAAAGTGCAGATCAGGGCCTCTATGAAACTATGCTTGTATCTTATGCTTGTATGCTGTTCACTATGAGAAGCCTTTTGGGGCAGCAGTAGCCTAGTGGTTAGGGACCAAGCCCCAGGATCAGCAGGAGGTGGGTTTGAATAGGGGACCAGTAGGTTCTCTTGAAGTTCCAACCTCATCACTGCTCCTTGGGTGCTGAACATAGCTGTGCTCAGCAGCACATTGTGTATGGTTTAAAAGCAGAAGATACATTTTGTTGTGTTTCACTGTGTGCTGTGCTGCGTTTCACAATGACAAATTTATTTTTATTTTATTTTTTATTAAATTTATTTATTTATGCAAGCATTTAAACACTAAACCATTGCAACCAGTACTAACTAAACAGCTTGTTTCATTATTAGTATAGTTGAATCTCCAATGCAATGCCACGGATTATTGAGTGCTTGTTTTAGCTGTCTAGTCCAATAATTAGTCATTTCTTAAAGGCTAGAATGAATAAAATATAGATCTTACAGTTATCTTGAGTTTATAAATGATTTACAATTTCTCAATTTGGAAAAAAAGTAAATAAGTTACAAAATACTGGCTGATGGGTTTTTTTTTTTTTTGCTGCAGTTTCAGTGAAGTGTTGAAATTGCCCTGTTATGAATGTTCAGGAGAAAAGAAAAGAAAAGTGTTCAGATGACTGCTTAGATCACAAAGATCTGAACCCATTCTTTGCAGAAGCACAGCCTGCGACATCACCATCACTTCATAACTCTCTGCAATTCTCTGCATGCTGATAACCTCCTCTGTGAGTGAAGTTTCATCAGTCAGTAAGAGTAGTTAAAGTTGGGCTGTTGGCTTAGCATTCCTTTTTGGCCGGTTAGAGAGCTGCTGAGGTGAAGAGCCCAGTTGAAATCAAGTCAGTGTCTGATTTTTAGGGAAATTTTCTAATCGCAACTCAAATTTAAAACTTTTTCATGTCTTAGATCTCACATGACATGTTTCATAGAAAATAGAGAAAAGCACTCTAAGCACTCGACCTAACTAACCTCTAAAATGAATAAGAACTGGACTGTTCTACTCCCTGCGATGGGCTGGCAACCTGTCCAGGGTGCGTCCCCCGTCCTCGCCCTGTGTGCGCTGGGTTGGACACCAGCACTCCCCCGCGACCCCGTTTGGGACAAGATAATGGATGGATGGATGGACTGTTCTATTAATCAGAAATATCCATTTAAAAGAAACCATTTTTAGCTATAAAAGTGAAAGTGAAAGTGACAACCCTTGTCATTGCGAGGTCACGGCACAGCACACATGAACCACAACAAAATTGGACCTCTGCATTTAACCCATACACACACGTGCAGTAGTGGGCAGCTATTGAAAGCGCCCAGGGAGCAGTGATGGGGACGGTACCTTGCTCAAGGGTACCTCAGGGCAACCTATTGGGAAGGGGTTTGAACCCCCAATCCTCCGATCATGCGGCTAACGCCCTAACCGCTAGGCCACCGCTGCCCTATATAGATCCTGATGTCTGATGTTGTTTTTCATTCTTCCACTAAAATTGTAGTATTCAAATGAAAATTATTTTAGACCAGTCAAAAAATTCTGAAACTGTAGATAACTAATGACTGCTGCCCTCTCAAGGATGTTACAGCACCAGTCAGAAGCTGTTGTTGTTTGTAAGATTCATGTTTTTATACATGTGTTCTTTGGTCTTTCTTTTCATTTTTTATCAGCTCATACCTAATTCACAATCTATTACTTTTTATAGAAACACATAATTGGGAAAGAAAAGTGAAATTAATTATGATCAGCTCAAATAACTGTAATGCGGCCATTATAACAGTAAATAGTCAAAATATTTTTTTAGACTTAGCACTTAAAGAATATATATATTCTTTGACAGATCACAGTCTGGTAGAAATCCTTAAACAGCTTAAAAGAAAATCAGATGTCAAGACTTGACAGATAAACAGTACTGTGCAAATGTTTTAGGCAGGTTGTGAAAAGTGGGGGCAGCAGTGGCCTAGCGGTTAGGGCGTTAGCCACTTGCTCGGAGGATCGGGGGTTCAAACCCCTTCCCAATAGGTTGCCCTGAGGTACCCTTGAGCAAGGTACTGTCCCCGTCACTGCTCCCCGGGTGCTTTCAATAGCTGCCCACAGCTGCACGGGTTTGAGTGTGCATGGGTTAAATGCAGAGGTCCAATTTCGTTGTGGTTCATGTGTGCTGTGCCATGACCTTGCAATGACAAGGGTTGTCACTTTCATTTGGTGTTACTACCTTTTGCTTTCAAACCAGCATCAATTCCTCTAGGTACACTTGCACAAAGTCAGGGATTTTGTAGGATTATTTTATTTTATTTTATTTTATTTATTATTTATTGATGAAAATAAGTGATTAACACTTCCATTTCTGAAAGCATTCTTTGTTTATAGCATTTTTTTACACCTGCCTAAAACTTTTGCACAGTACTGTATGTTCTGTTAGGAATTGTTAGCACAATACTAGACTAGACAAATACTAGATCAAAACATCTCTTAACCTTTTCAAGGTCTGGGACATTAACGAGCTGAAGACTTTTCCATGTGATTTAGGACTCAGTATGATTTACTGTAAGCTATACAGAGGCTCTAAAGGCTCTAAAAAAGCCTTTTGGATGATTATTGACATCGAGTGTTTGTCCACAATGCTGGCATAATAGCTCCAGCTCTTAATTAAAGAACATTTGGACAAACGTGTCTTGGTTGATTTACTGCCTTTGGGAGGAGTGGACTTTCCTTTCCTTTTTTCTTTTTTTTTTGCAAAACTATCCCTTTAATCCCTCTTCATGTGAAGAGTGCTTGTAATGAGGAACATCTCCCCTTGTTTTCCCTCTAGGCAACTTCCAGAGCTAGTTATGGTGCTGAAAGTGTGAACTGCTAACAACGAGCACAGCGATTTCCAAGACGCATCCAAATGTTTGCCTTATCTAACCAACATCACATTACTGATGTAAACTCATCTGGTAGCTGATCTTATTGTAAGTTGGGACTCTACAATGTCCTTCAAATAATTTTCCAAAAACATGATTTACATTTACAGCATTTAGCAGACGCTCTTATCCAGAGCGACTTCCTTGTCCTAATTACAGAGACAGTCCCCCTGGAGCAATTAATGAGATGTAAGTGACTACCAGTGATGGTAGTGCTTGAGGTGGGATTCAAACCTGGGACCTTTTGAGCCATAGGCAAGTACCCTACCAGTAGACCACCACCACCACCCCCTTGATGAGCTCAAGTTCAGAGATGGGAAATTTTCTTTCAGCAAACAATACTACAAGTAACAGAGATTTATAAGAGTCAACATAAATGAAAGAAGGGCTACACCCTGAAGAGGAATGCTGGGAAACCCTGTAGACAAGAGTGGGAGCTACCAAATCTCAGTCAGTGCACAGACAAGGCTCATAATCAGGATCAATCTGAGCTCAGGCTGAACCCCACAGGGATGCAGAAGACTTTGAAGGGGTGATGTCGCTTCGTTAGCACGGCTGCTATCAAAGCACTAGTGAAAAGAGCCTCAAATATATTTTTCATGGCAAGGCCATCTGGTTGTCTCTGTCTCTGTGGTCAACGGCATGATAAGCAGCAGGTTATTATATATGCTTTTTAATTCAAATCTGAATTGTGCTTGTTATTTTTAAGCTCTGCACATTTTTCTTTCATTATGATGTTATTTCTGTTCATGCAGTCGGAGATTTTCAATTGGGACAATTCGACACTGTGGCTTTAATGAATGGGTGTTTTATGTGCGCAACATGCAAGGGCATGAAAATGAAAGGTTCTTTATAAAACTCAAAATCTCTCAAAGTTCTACCTTTGGAACACTGAGACTGTCTTACTCTTAAGCACACACAACAAGCTCCAGCATCTCACAGAACCCATTTTATCTCAGTGGAGGATTTCCATTTCCCAGTTCAAGTTCATTCAGACTCAAGTGTAATTAAAAAGTCTGTTAATACGTATAAATTATATGAATCACTGAACAACTATGTATCAATATGTCCTTCACATTTAATGAATATATAAACATATAATTAAACATTTTCATCATGTGCATCTTTTACGCAATATATTTAATGAACTGCCAAACATGGACTGTCTGTCAATTCTCCAAGAAAAAAAAAAAAAATGGAAGAAGTTATTGCATCACTCATTATGAAACTGAAAGATAAACGCTTCTCAAATGATCAAACAATCAAATTCTACACAACTTGAGGATTAGGACACAATGTTACCTCAGGGTTTACTTTCATTTATCTATTTTTACCGGCACTGACACCAGCAATATGACATCTCATTTTCCCTTATGTCAGTATTTACTCGTTGACATATCATGTTATTTATTGTATCTACGTCCTACGGTTGAGTTCTGATCACATTTGTAGGCTAGCCAAGAAGGCAAATCAGATTGAATCATCATACTTTGGATACATATCCTGGTTTATGCATCTTGAGTCTTCCATCATTAGGTTCAGTCTCTTCTCCCTGCCTGAAGAATGACACACTTATTGCCACATTTATCTTCTCTACCATCCCCAAGACTTTTCTGTCAGAACATTATGACCATTGCTCTATAAAGATGGCGGCAAACCCTGATCCTGGAGCACCCGCACCGCAGTCGTTGCAAGAATGTGTTTTTTCTGCTTCAATATTTCAATTCTAACATCATTCAAAGGGTCGATTGTATTTTGTATTTAACTGTATGCATAATTAAGTAGATATTTTGTTTCATTTACAAATGCAATTGTGTATATGCACATACAATATATATACAATATGTATATATACATACACACACACACACACACGCACACATATAGATAAACAAGCCACTCATCATTTTTCTAATTTAGTTTCCAAACAGCTAAATTCCTGAAGGACAAAATTATCTAATTTTCTGTTCACTCCCCAAACCTGACTATGTTTTAATTTAAGCTACACAGTGATCTACATATAACTCATTCAAGCTCAACAAGGACGTCTAACGTAAGGCATGAAGCAGTGAAGAAATGGAGATGAATGATTACAGATGATCAGGTGATTAGTTTCCTGGAGATGCTGAAAGGAGAGTTTTTGGAACACTTTTATCTAGGCACCTTGTATTTTGGGCAAGTACTGTTTTATGTGACTAATTGATAACACAGATTGACATCTAAGCTCAGCTGCTTAAAATTGACAATTTGATATAGATCCGGCCTGAAAAAGAACTTAAAGGACTTTTTTTAAGAAAATTTGGAAAGAATTTGTTATGCTGAATGAAGAGAAATAGTTTTCCTTAAGTAAATTCTCTTTAATTTGTAGCGTCAGCATTAGAAGTGATAGAAAGTGAGGCAAAGCCTATGCAGAGGGGTCCTTAAATATTTAAGAGGACTTCCTCTGTTGCTGCCTTTATGGTGTATGAGGTTATGATAGGAAGGTGTCTGTGCAGTCCCAGAAAAAGTGCAATACAGTGATAAATGACTTCATCACATCATTCGACATCACTGCAGTTACAATGTCCATATTAAATCCAGATCCAGTGATATATGGATCAGTGAGGTAATATATGATCAGTGTATCAGTTTAAATATCAAAACATTGTGTTTCTTTACAGTATTTTTTTAAACATGTTTTTCATTTAATCTGGCAAATTACTGTGCGGTAAATGCCAGTGATTTTATTGCAAGGTCACCTCATTTTTCAACATCAGAGTATAATACAGTAACCATCTTATTAGACTCCTTTTTTCAATTTCCCCTCCACTCTTTCGAACCATTGCTCACTTTTTGTCACGGGTGAGGTGTGTTTTGGGCACGGTAGAGGGCGCTCTGTTCTGACTGAGCACACCTGAGCTCATGAAAGCACAGGTGTGCCTCATTGGGGCTGACTATTTAAGCCCCGATGAGTCAGAACAGAGCGCGGCTCATTTGTTAGGCTCAGCCTACACACTCTATGGTGGTATTGGTATTTGGTATTCTTGGTATCTTTGTTTAGGCTGCAGTTCCTTGGTTTTAGTTTGAACTGCAGCCCTTTGTTTTGTAAATATAGTTAATAAAGTTATGATCCGAACTCCTGGCTCAGCGTTGGTGTCCTCCCCACACCCCGCCGCTGATAAATAACTTTTTATGGTTATTTTCCTCAAATTAAAATACATTCCTGCACTGAAATCAATGTATTGCAGTTATCATTTTAAAAGTTTCCCTTTAAATGTTATTTTGTCCTCTTAGTCCTATGATCAGTGTTTTGTTTCATGGTTAAAAAACTAAGTTGTAAATACATCTCAAGCCCCCAGTCAAGACAAAAGGACACTCCTTTAATTTAATGTATAATGGAAAATAGCCTGCATGTTCTTCACTTTAGTTTTCTTTAAACAAAATCTTCCTTTGGTACAGAATCCCTCCTTGATTACCTTGAAATATGTGTATCAACGCTGAACATTGTGCCACAAAATTTTGTCTAATTGCAAGCACAGAAAGGCTGTAACTGCTAGTCTTCAGTTTTGTCTCCCAGAGGCAAGCATTTGACATTCAAGCAAATGTCTTTTTATAGATAAAATGTTTATTTCAAGCTTTTAAAGATGGCTAAAGATGCTATAAGTAACTGAATCATTCTGGTGTTATGACTCAATGCTTTGTTTAAGCAATAACTGTGAAATGTTGGATCAGATATGAAGAAACATAAAGTGACCTTAAGGAGTGGTTCCCAGTCCTGGTCGTTACGCCTTGATCCCCTGGTCCAAATCAAACAAAAGTGAAATGAAAGTGAACTGAAAGTGGTGCAGTGGGTACCAAATATACCACATTTAACATTCTGATTAAATATGGTATATTTAATCGGTAAATATACCGATACCAAAACTGCTTATTCCGAGCAGGGTGGTGATACAGCCTGAGTGTGAAAGACAGACAAAGACATTTGGGAAAGGTCAGCACAGGGCAGACAGACACACACTGATTCACACCTAGGATCTCCACTTCATCTCACTCCACACCGAAAGGACTCAGGCTAGGCAATGGCAATCCGCCTGGCAATCAAACCAGGACCTTCTTGCTGTGAGGCAACAGCGCTACCCACTGAGCCACTGTGCCACCCAACAATCATGTTCATTATTTTTTTTTTTAACTTCAGGCTCTTGTGCTGTGCCTTTAAAACTGACATATGTGTTCTGACATACCATACCAACAAAACTGGGTTGTCAGATAGTTCTGGGTCAGAGTATTTATGAGCTGCATGTTAGAAATACAGGGCTGCAAAAAACTGCGTATAAATGCAGTAATCAAACGTATTTAGAATCAGAGTTTATTGCATTTTACAATGCAGTATGAGCATTGCACATAAACAATTAAAGGAGGAATGACTGTCAGGAAATTGTTTTTATACATTTGTTTATTATGTATTTTTTTTCCTCAATGAATTTGTTACCTGAAGAATGTTAACCCACCAAAGATTTCACTGCGTGCTTGATCTACATTCATGCCCATATTTAGAAGCAGCCTGCATGTGTCTTTTTGTGACACCTATCACTGACGTGCGGAGGTGGAGAGGGTAAAAGGTACTGTCGTGAGTAATGTGCCGTGCAAATGCCAAGGGCTAGGCAGGAAAGCCATCCGTTCTCTTTTTCTAAGAGTCTCTGTTTGAAGAGAATCTGATCATGAATTCAGAGGGGCTCCTCTGTCGTGCTGCTGTTGACATTCTATAAATAGAGGGCTCTGGTAATCAATGATTTCTCAATGATTTCTCTTTGCTTTAGCTCTTGCTCTTTTCTGTGCCTGGACAGAGAAAAGATCTTGGAAGCACATCTGATGACCTCTGATACTATGAGCTACTGTGTGACATATACTAGCACAGGTTTTCATGTCTGTCATGTGTTCCAACAAATGTTCACATTATGGGACCCTCTAGCAAGCATCCTCATACAGAGTACTGCAACGCTGCTTCTTCTTGCAGGGATATTCCACTGCATGTTGCTGCAGTGCTGATTCTTTATGCATTAAGCCTGTGAGATACATTGATACACTGATCTTACGTTGAAATGTCAAGTCCACTGATTTTGCAGTGTTAAAATTGATCACAATAATAATCAAAAATGTAACTTTTTAATACAGAAAGTATTTTCTAGAGAAAAAAACGTTAAATATAAGAGAGATTAAACTATTCACAATTTTTAAATCCAAAAATAAAGAGCTTCCACTTCACTGCTAATGATTCCTCCAGTCACATTTCTGTTTTTAACATATTTTTTCAACGATTTCTGTGTTCTTAGAGAATCGTAATCAAATCAAACTGTTGCCAGAGATTCACAAGTACCATAGAGGTATAGCTCTGTATATCTAATTGAAAAGTGAAAACTGAAGCGCAGTGTAGAGCAGTGCATATCTACTGTTGGAACAAAACAGTTCCTTTGTCCTGCAAAGTTACAAGGTACTTAATTTCAGTGCACGGATTTCTGTGATGATTTAATTTTACTAATTTCTAACCATTTCTATTGTTCAGTCGGGCAAAGAAGGAGATACAAGGCTTTTTTCCAACAATAAGTTATACTTTTCTGTTTTCTGGCTCTTCCTGTTTTTTCTTCCTTCTCTCAATGTCATGCCTGAGAGTGTGTGTAATAAATCACATGACAGCATGGTGTCTGCTCTTCTCTCCTCCATAAGCTCAATGTTAATTAAAGTCTGTGTGGAGCGGGGATCAGAGCAGGGTGGGTTTCCATTAAGCTTCCAAGGGCAGCACTTACACCTGCTCCTGACTCACTCTCTCTGCATCTCCTCCAACAGTCCAACAGTCCACATTTTTTATCATAGCAGGAACACCTAGAATCTTAAATATCGTAGTAATGTTTCCTTTGTTCACTTCTCTGCAAACTAAAGAAGGTCAGAGTAAAGTCATTTACAAATGAACTGTCAGCACTTATTTAAATTGTAGTAGGTATCATTTATTAGGATATTACTTTACTTTATATGTGTAACCCAGCCACTAGGGATGCACAAGCCAGTGCATTTCTTTGTGCCGGTCCCAAGCCTGGATAAATGTGGAGGGTTATGTCAGGAAGGGCAAACCAATATTCGGACAACGATACAGGATTCCATACTGGACCGGTCAAGGCCTGGGTTAACAACGACCGCCACCAGTGCTGTTAGCCTACAGGATGCTATTGGAAATTGGGCTAAAAAGTGAAAGTGAAAGTGACTACTGCTGCCAAAGGAGAAGAAGAAGAAGGGGAGGTAGGCATGTCCAGAGGGAGGAGGAGAGAAAGAAGTAGAGGAGAGTGGATGTGAGGGTAGGAACTTTGAATGTTGGCAGCATGACTGGTAGAGGTAGAGAATTAGCTGATGTGATGGAGAGAAGAAAGGTTGATATTTTGTGTGTGTTAGAGACTAGATGGAAGGGTAGTAAGGCCAGGTGAATTGGAGGAGGGTTTAAATTGTTTTACCGTGGTGTGGATGGAAGGAGGAATGGGTGGAGAAGAGTGGCTGGAGTGATTTGTGGCAGACAGGTACCAGCTAGAGTAAAAGGGAAGGTTTACAGGACAGTAGTGAGACCAGCTATGCTGTATGGGTTGGAGACGGTGGCACTGACGAAAAAACAGGAGGCGGAGCTGGAGCTGTCAGAGTTAAAGATGTGGAGATTTTCGTTGTGTGTGACAAGGATGGACAGGATTAGAAATGAGTATATTAGAGGGACAGCTCAGGTTAGACATTCTGGAGACAAGGTTAGAGAAGCAAGGTTGCATTGGTTTGGACATGTCCAGACATACTCCCAGGGTTCTGGATATGGCTACCCACTGCACATGTGTGTATTGGTGAAAAGCTGAGGTTGTGTTTCACGGTGTGTTGTGCTTTGTTACACAATGACAATTAGTCACTTTCACTTCTGATCACTGGCACTGCCATAAAAACTTCCCTTAGGGCCTCTTGAGTTATTTATATACAGGCTGAACTTTCTAAAAAACTTTCAGCAAGAGTGAGTGCAGATCTTATCTTCATCCACTCCACTGAGAAGAACTCATTTACTCCTGTAAACAGGCTCAGCGTGCAGTGAGTTAGAGTGTGAATATTAAATAAATGCTTATGAATATTAAGCGAGAGAAAATATTCATGAGGCTCAGCTAGCTTGCCGGCGCTGTTGTTTTCTATTTACCTTTGTTTAAAAATGAGCTACAAACAGGGTCAAGTACTGCATACTTATGTAAAAGTCATTTTATGTTTCCAGAGTCTGCACGGGGTATATTTTCTTAAAAGTTTTTGAATAAAACATCTTAATATTTAAAGTGTCTTTATAATATATAAGCTTTATATTTATTTGCATAAATCCTGCATATTAGATTCTAAATCCTGCATATTAGATTCTAAATCCTGCATATTAGATACTAATTTATACGATTTGTGATTCTTAAATGAATTGTGAGTCTTAACTTTTGAAAAAAGCTCTGTGCAATCAAACACATGCCCAGTTTGGTCAGTCAGTCATCAAAATGAGAAACTTGTACAAAATAAACACATTTAAATCATATAGTTTTGCCAATTTAGCCCTGAAAAGTGGAATAAAAGCTTGAAAGAGAGAGATGAGAAGTGCATGCTGATCCCAATGCAGTATTAATTGCCCATAACCTTTCACTTATTATTTATCTTGAATGTTTTTCATGCCTATAATATGCCTAAATGCATTTCCTGAAAGTATACGCACTGCAGCAGCCTGAAGGCATCACCACCTGCTGAATAAATACTCTTATGGTTGAGTTGTAGCTACTCAGGGGAGGAGTAGGGACTCTAAACGAAGGTTGTTTTGAGTCAGAGAGACAGATAGAAAGGATCAGGGCTGGACAGTCAAAAAAGTCTTATTTGTAACAGCAATAAAAAGCAAACTGACATCTTTTCATCCAACAGAAATATCCTTTATGTTTAGAAATAGAACAGAAACAAAAGTGTTGCCCTTAACCTGTCAATACTGAAAGCACAAGGAATGTAAATTTGATTTACATTGTAAAGTAATTACATACGTAAAATATTTATTTTTAAATAATTTAATAAAGAAAGTATTAAGACTTGACTGAAGATTAAAAGCTGCAGCAAACTTTAGACAATTAAATATTTATAATTTAATTATGCCAGTTATGGCACATCTACAATCCATGTTTAAACATCCATATTTTCAATGCTTTACAAATAAACTGAGAAAACAATTGGAAAACAAGAGCACCCAGAAATGTGTTGTGAGGACAGACACACTTTCCTATTCATTCCAGTGAGATATTTTAGAAAGTGAAAGTGACTAATTGCCATTGTGAACCACAAACAAATGCATTGTCTATGTCCTAGTGGTTAGGGACTAGGTGGAAGGTCATGGTTTTGAATCCCAGACCAGACCAGACCAGACCAGTAGGTTGTCCTGCGGTACCCTTGAGCAAGGTACCGTCCCCATCACTGCTCCCTGGGCACTTTAAATAGTAGTGGTTGAATTTTATTGCGGCTCACTTTGTGCTGTGCTGGGTTTCACAATGACAAAAAATAGTCACTTTCATTTCCACTTCTACATTGTACAGCAGGGAGCAGCTATATACAACACTCAGGAGCAGTGATGGGTACAGTACCTTGCTTCAAATGAACCATAAATTAAACCTTGAAATTTAAAACTTTTCCAACTACATACCACTTGCAAGAAAAATAATGTATCCATTGAAAATGGAGGGTTTGGTCAACTGTTAGAATGTGTTCGTACTATTTAAGTCATAATCAGAGTTAACCGGAGCTGATTAAGGATTATGTTTATCTTCCACAGAGTAAATGTAATTTAGCCGGGCTGGGGAAGTATAAATCAGCATTAGAAAATGCCATTGTACAGCTGAACTCGCACTGAGGACCTTTTGAACCTCAGTTGCTTGCAGTGGACTGTCAAACCAAACAGCCATAGAGCAGAAACATGCATAAATACAATTATACATTTATTCTGAAGCAGGCTCTTCCAATTCTCACTTTCCATTATACTTGGGGAGCCTCCTCATTTCACTCATGAGGGCACTAACAGAAAAAGTGTAGAAAGTTGTCGTTGGTATTTTGTTCCTCTAAGAATAATTACACACAACAAAACACACAGCATGTACTTTCAGTATATTAGGTAATTAATAAAATTATTAGACCTGGAATCTTATACCTCTCTATTTAGCATTGTGCAAACTGAACTGTTTCATGAAATAGTGTCAAATAGTGCAGCTTATGTTTTTTGGTGTTGTATTGACTATTATTGTCTATAAAAACAATAAATACACTGAAAATGCATAACACAGTAGCAGCAGTCATCCTAATGCTTGAATGTTATCAATATATATTCTACCTATACATGTTCTATTTTGTATACACTGTTGTGAACCACACTGTGTGAATTTGATAGTTTTACTTTTGCTAAGAAGTCAGCAACATGAATGGCCATAGATACAGAATATTTCAACATGAAAATAAATTTTAAGCACACTCAGAAAACTAATTTACCATTGAACTTTGGTGTGTAGCATCACACACTGAAATGGAACAAGCCATTACAGTTTGATTACTGAAGTAATGAAATGAAAGAATTGGGTTATATCGATTCTCTCAGGTGTCCCTCGGCTACCTTATCAGCAAGCATGATCGAACAGCTCCAGTTTGAGGAAGAGCCTATAATCTCCTAAACCTTTACACTTGATTACATCCTATAATTGTCTTCGGCTGACTTGGCCTACATTAGGAAGGGCAACGTTTAGAAACGCCTAAAGTTAGGGTGAGAACCAGTTACTAAAATTTCAGAACAGACTATTTTAAAATTATTTTATTTTATTTTGTATGTTTATTTTTTTAAAAATGCTGACAATGAAAGAGATCGGTCGAGGCCCAGGATAACCACAACCACCATCAGTGCTGTTAGCTTACAGGGTTCTGGTGGAAATTGGGCTACTGTTGGCCAAAGGAGAAGAAGAAGAAGAGGATGAAGGCATGTCCAGAGGGAGGAAGTAGAAGAGAATGGAAGTGAGGGGAGCAACTATGAATGTTGGCAGCATGACTGGTAAAGGTAGAGAATTAGCTGATATGATGGAGAGAAGGAAGGTTGACATTTTGTGTGTGTTAGAGACTAGATAGAAGGGTAGTAAGGCCAGGTCTATTGGAGGAGGGTTTAAATTGATTTATCATGGTGTGGATGGAAGGAGGAATGGGGTAGGTGTTATCCTGAAGGAAGAGTATGTGGAGAGTGTTTTGGAGGTGAAGAGGGAGTCAGGGAGGGTGATGACTTTGAAGCTAGAAGGTGTGATAATGAATGATGTTTGTGCTTATGCCCCACAGGTTGGTTGTGAGATGGTGGAGAAAAAAGAATTCTGGAGTGAGTTAGATGAAGTAAAGTAAAGTTGATGCTGAGAGTTTAGGATTTTTAGGACAGGATTAGAAATGAGTATATTAGAGGGACAGCTCAGGTTGGACACTTTGGAGACAAAGTTAGAGAAGCAAGGTTGCGTTGGTTTGGACATGTCCAGAGAAGAGACAAGGATTATATTGGGAGGAGGATGTTGAAGATGGAGCTGCCAGGAAAGAGGAAAAGAGGAAGACCAAAGAGGAGTTTTATAGATGTGGTTAGAAAGGACATGTAGGTGATTGGAGTGAATGAGGAAGATGCAGAGGACCGTAAGAAATGGAAATGGGTGATTCATTGTGGCTACCCCTAAATGGGAGCAGGGGAAAGAAGGAGAAACAAAGTTCTGCATTTCCTATTTATGGTGATGACAGAATAATAACACATCATTTAAAGGATGCTTTGGCCCTGTTTTGTGTGTATATTTACTGGCATGCAGGGAAGAGCAAAGGGATGAGGAAGTCAATGTGAAGGCACCTCTGCCTGAGAGAGAGTATAAAATGTTCAAATTAAATGTTCATGAAGACATGCCACATTAAACATATACTTGTATTTAACATGTGCAGAGCTACAAAAAGGCTAAGCATTAATCACAGTGGGCAAAAACGGGCTGACAATCCTGGTTTAGTAGCTATAACTACAGAAGATAGAATTTAAACTATTTTAAGAAAGCCAACGGCAGTAGGACCATCTTATCATACACCATGACAAACTGTGACACCATTACATTTTTTTACACATTAAAAAGCCCAAGTCTTTCTATTAGTCCCCTATTTCCTTTCTTTCCCTGAGGTCCACTCTTTACACATGCAGTTTAGTCGAAAGCTGTACTTTTCCTACCTTACTTAATCCCATGAAATTAAACAGGATGTTTTTGTCCTGTGACTTTAACATTGATATAGGAAAATGACCTCTGTTTTGATTCCTCATTTAGAAAGCAGTCCAGAACCACACACTCTTTATAATGTCAGGGAACATCTTACTTGACCTATATGTGTGCTGCTACCCCGAAAGTAGTATATTTGGAATAAGATGTTTATCAGTTTAATTTCTCTTTATGGACTGCATGGACTGAGGATTGGTTGAAATAATTTGAGATGATTGAGTTTCTTTAATATGTAATATTTAATATGTAATAAACCCATTCTTAAATGGCATTAAAAAACAGGAAAAAGGAAAATGTATTACATGGGTCCTTTAAGTGTGTGTAAAATCTGTACATCAACAAAGCACTGAAAATTTAAGTTATAAAAAATTAAAACTGACAAAAGAAATATTTTATTTATTTTTTTTATTTTAGTTATAATTGATAATTTTAGTTGATCATTCATTTAGACTCATTAGACTCATTGATTTAAGCTAGGCAGCGGTGGCCTAGCGGTTAGGGCGTTAGCCGCATGATCGGAGGATCGGAGGTTCAAACTCCTTCCCAGTAGGTTGCCCTGAGGTACCCTTGAGCAAGGTACCGTCCCTGTCACTGCTCCCCGGGCGCTTTCAATAGCTGCCCACTGCTGCACGGGTTTGAGTGTGCATGGGTTAAATGCAGAGGTCCAATTTCGTTGTGGTTCATGTGTGCTGTGCCATGACCTCGCAATGACAAGGGTTGTCACTTTCACTTTCACTTAAGTTACCTTCTGAAACATTTCCTACTATCTGTTGGGGAGACCACTGTCCTGTTATCCTATTAGTAAAGCAAAGGGGTGGGGAGAGGCAGTGGGCATGCATCCATTCTTCTTTTTCTTCTTTGTCTTTCGGCTGCTCCCATTTATGGGTCACCACAGTGGATCATCTGTTTCCATTTTTTCCAGTCTTCTGCATCTTCCTCCTTCAAACCGACCACCTGCATGTCCTCTCTCACCATGTCCATAAACCTCCACTTTGGTCTTCCTCTTTTCTGCTTTCCTGGCAGCTCCATCTTCAACATCCTCCTCCCAATATAATCCTCATCTCTTCTCTGGACATGTCCAAACCAACGCAACATTGCCTCTCTAACCTTGTCTCCAAGATGTCTAACCTGAGCTGTCCCTCTAATATACTCATTTCAAAACCTGTCCATCCTCGTCACACCCAACGAAAATCACAGCATCTTTAACTCTGACACCTCCAGCTCCGCCTCCTGTCTTTTCATCAGTGCCACCATCTCCAACCCATACAGCATAGCTGGTCCCACTCCATTAATAGGCTATTTTCCTGAATTTACTTATAAAATCCAGGGGTTGGGATTCTGACTCAAGACGTTGCCTCTGCATTGGATCCAACATCATCAACACCCTCTGAAATTCTTAAATCAAAAATGATATTAAATCACAAGGTCATACATTGTTTACAGCAGAACCTCCATGTGGCACAAAAGATGTGAGATTCTGCAGTGCTGATTCAAGATGAATAATACATAAATGACAAAGTGTAATTCAACATAATCTTATAAATCATCCGGCTTCATGTAAGGCAATACTCGTGGATATGACAAATAACTGAACCAACACAGAGGTGAATCTAGAGGTGAGCATGATGAATAGGGCTTGTGATTAAGCATACTGACAAGGAACACCAAGTAGGAGTGTATGTACTGAAGGTAACAAAGATGGACAGGTAACTCACCGGATGTCACGGTGCGGTTGCTGTTCTCTTTTTGCCGAGTGTAGTTGCATTGCTCCTGTGCCTTCATGTGTTGAGCCACCAGTGCACATAATGGATGAATTGCTTCCACCTGCCAAATGTGAGTTAGGATTAACTGTGAGACAAAATATAACCAATGTATCATACAGTTCCAGATAGGCCTGGGATAGACTTGTTTGTCACTATAGGCTATATCAGATCTGCTGATAATTCTGATGCATAGTACCACAAAAGGAGTTGTGGAAAAAGGTCAAACACGGCCAAACTGTAAAACTGCCTTTAGCTGCATGGAACAATCTTTCTCAAACTAGTTCTCTATCTCATTACTACTTCTACAACCCCTCTCCCCTTCCTTCACTTCCTCCTTCTCCTCCTATTCCTACTCGTAATAATAATGATACTTTGAATATTCTGCTATTGCTTAGATAAGTTAATTAAACATGAGTAAATTCAGATTTTACTAGCTCTCTGGGTATAATAAATGACTATAATATAGTAACAGAGCTGTCAGCTCTGAGCAGCTCCCAACAGAGCTGGGAAGTCTAGCAAAATTCGAAAAGAAATGGCATGGAGAGAAATGCATCAGCAATAGCCTTCAAAAGTTTGAAACAGTAAATGCTAAGCATAACAAATGTAACATAGCATAAAAAAAGAAATGTTCAAATTATGTCAAAAATAAAAACCAGCAACAGATTAACCTTAGGCAAAGTAATCAATGAAATAAGTATTCGGCAAACAGTGAAGCAGAAAGACAAGATGGAAAAAGAGAGCGAGAGAGAATGAATAAAATGTGTGGGACGCTTGTCTTTCTATGCAAGAGATAAGAAAGAAGTGCTGTGTTGCACTGATATTGTGCATAGCCAGTGTTTTGGCTCTTCTCTGTTTAAAGACGTACTGACCCTGCATGCTCCCGATGAGAGAAGTAATGGAAATGTTCAGAGGTGGGTGAATGGTAATGAACTGACTGAGCCTCGGGTTAAAATGAAACTTGCTCCAAGTTTCCTGCACTAATACGTTAGGCAGAGCAATAATAGAGTGCTGAAGAGAATTCTTTTTTGAGTAGTTTGTTCCTGCAGACCATACTGAAAAGCATCCCTCTCTTTACTATATTTCAGTTGCATGTTGTCATGTTTAATCTCTTAACCTAAACAGATCCGCAAACTCACACAATAATGCATAAACATTCACTGCAACCTCACACTGTAGACGAAATGTGTCAACCAGAGGGAAAAAAACTGGGGTCTCTGTACAAATCATTTTAAGCAATGGAGCAGCAATGCATATTTTGGTAGGGTGTTTCCCCAAATGTTTAAACCCCTACCCCCACCCCCACACACTTGGCACACAGTTTAGCGATCACCACACCTCCAACCCCATACAGGTCATCTACAGTGTTGTCAAAAATAGCTGCAGCACTTGTTTTGTTCTTTTTTATACCCAGAAATAAACCTTCAATGGCAATTGGCTTGAGAGGGCTGAGTGAATTGACTGGGTGGTAATTATAGGAAAGATTTGAGTGACCATTGACATATTGTTTCTTAGAATTGCACTGCAGCTTATTTTGAAGCTGCTACAATTAGCACCAATTCAAATGTTAAACCAATGGGAAATACTTAACACATACTTCAGCTCTAAAGACACAGCAAAAATTGTATCAATTAAAGGGACTAAAAGGACTTGGATATGGTCAAAAATAAAATTAGGACTAAAATGCACACTGACGTGGACAAGTAGTGAAGCAGTTAAATATATGGACAAAAAAGCCTACACTACTGTGACGTTGTACGCTATGCTCTGTTAAGCAGTAAACATGTTAATAAATAAATGAGTAAATTATATTCACACAGGGTGTTTCTTGATTTTTCTTATTTTTTGCCATTGAATTGACCAATACTTGTGTGTGTTTGTGTGCATGTGTATGTGTGTGTGTTTGTGTGTGTGTGTGTGTGTGTGTGTGTGTGTGTGTGTGTGTGGTTGAAAAAGGGTATAAATCTCTTATTGCGTCTCATCATAGAGCAGATGGTCACTCTGTAGGTGGCACTGACCTCTGGCCCCTGCTGACAGGACAGAGGCTGCTGAGGCTGTGGCAGGAGATGGGTTCTGCACTCATCTATTCAGCGCCTCCTCTCGCTGCGTGTGTGGGTTTGTGCGTGTGTGTGTGTGTGTGTGCGCGCGTGTGTGTGTGTCTGTATGTGTATATATATTTATGCATATGTGTGATTTCTTTCAGGTGTGTACGGACAGAGAAGAAGAGGAAGCAAGAGAATGAAAAAGCAACAAAGAGATTAAAGGAGCTTGGTGGGCGGGTGGGAGAATTTTGGCAAGCTCGGCTGCTGGGGTTTGTTAACATGTCACACACAGCAAAGGGAAACAAAATCCTGCAAATGTCTGCAATGAACAGCCCAATACCCTGGTGTAGCCTTGCTGCGCTTGTATGAAAATCTTTCAAAAATTCTGGTTATTTGTTACTGGATGTGACATCAGAGACATAATCATAATGAGAAAAAACAAGTCCTTCGCCAATGTCACCAGCATTATTCATTTACATATTAATTCTTATTATCCTTAGTTTCTGGGTCTTAACACAAGCATAACACAAGCCTCCTCAGAAAATATGTAACCAATCTTAACAAAACCTACTACAACTTAAGCAACATTAGAGAATGAAATAAGGCACATTTTTATTATAATTTTCGATAAATATGGGCTTTTGTATATCATTACCAAGATACCACTCCTAACTGGAGCTTGTTATCATACTGATAATGGAACTGTTGCATTTAAAAGAAGAAGTGATGTAGTGGCTCAGCATTCTGCTTAAGGGCTGAACAATAAAGACAAAATATCATATTACAATCATGTTGCTGCTACTTGGGCTAAATGGTTTGGGAAAATATCTAATTGCCATTTTTCCAACCAAGATTTAAACTGAAATTATCAACCACATCATTTATTTTTTTGGCTTGGGCAATGAACGCTGAACAAGCTGTCATGAAGACAGCGGCTACAGATTGGTGCTACTCATCTGTGCGCAGATCATAAGCTCTGTGTTAGTAGATCAATTTTTTTGGGTTAAGAATTTCTCAAACCATCATAAATGAAAAATTAGAAAAATATATATCGATTTTTAAAATATTCAGAGCCGTTAGTGCAGAGAAAAACGTAGAATGGAACAACCAGCCTACGCAAACTCACACATAATGAATGTGTGGTTACAACCTGATTTGCGCTCACCCACAAAATCAATGGCCCAATCCTTTAGTCACTGACGTTAAACATGTTTCCGAGTGAGACAAAGGGGAAAACTAATAGGCAGATAAGGATCCTGCTGCCAGTCAGATAACATCTAGTGGCCCAGAGGCAGAAGCTCAGAAAAACATGGAGTCATTATCATAGGAAATGAACCAGCATTCAGGAAAGGCAAGGCCAGGTCATTAGAAAGTTCACCAAGCAACAACCACATTTAATTATGCTGTTGATTTGTTTCTCTTCTCTTCACCTATGGTAAGTCAACATCCCTTGAACAGGCAAATTTGTATAGAAAGTTCTTGCCTAATCCGTGATCTGAAAGAAATGACTGGGCATAACACTAAAGTGTGGCTTTATTGTGAATCTGATGATTTCATTCAATAAAAGAAAATCGGTTTTAACAGTTAATGTAAACAGTATCTCTCAGTAGATCATTTGAACAGTATCTCAAGGGAAAGGCATCAGTAGGCATCAGTAGTTATCAGTATACCCCTCTAATTCCTGATGCTTATTCTTCATATGCTAGGCTCAAGCTGTCGAGCTGCTCAAACTGCTCAAGCATATAGAAGCAAGAAACAAACATCACTGCCCTCTTCTCTTCTAAATCACACTATACCCTTGAACAGAAATAAATCTTCATGGCACATTTCATGCAGCATTGCAGGAAAAAACATGTCCACATGAACACAGTTCAATATAAATTTAATTTAAGGTCCATTCTTAATGCTTAATGCCACAAAGATAGTAAAAAAAAAATACAAAAAAAAAATATATATATATATATATGTATATATATACATATATATATATATAAACAAAGTAAACAAAGAATGCTTTCAAAAATGGAAGTGTTCATCATTTATTTTCAATCGACAAAATGCAGTGAATGAACAAAAGAGAAATCTAAATCAAATCAATATTTGGTGTGACCACCCTTTGCCTTCAAAACGGCATCAATTCTTCTAGGTACACTTGCCCACAGTTTTTGAAGGAACTCGGCTGGTAGGTTGTTCCAAACATGACTGTGTTTCTCCTCCGTTTGACATTGATGATCATCAGCACCTGAAAATTACTGTGTGTATATATATATATATATATATATATATATATATATATATATATATATATATATATATACAAGAATGAATCTAATGTCTGCAATCCAAATAATGGCAATGATATTAAAATCACTACATTATTTATATTTCTTAATGGACCTTAATCTTCTGAGGTCCTTCTATGACACTGTGGTAGCTTCTGCTGTTTTTTAGGCTGTGGTCTGCTGGTGTGGTAGAATCGCAGAGATTGACGGGGGAAACTAAATAAACTGGTCAAGAGGGCCAGCTCTGTTCTAGACTGAAAATCCACTGAAATCTATCAAGCAGGTAGGGGAGGAGAGGATGTTATCCAAACTAACATCCATCATGGACAACACCTCCCACCCCCTGCATGAGACTGTACGAGCACTGAGCAGCTCGTTCAGAGCAGACTTTTACACCCGCAGTGTAAGAAGGAACGCTACCGCAGGTCACTACGGTACTACTACTACTACTACTACTACTATTATTATTATTATTATTGTTATTGTTATTATTATTATATACTCACTGTGTATATGGTTATCTTTCCCGTCCTTATATTCTTTATTTCTTTGTTAATTGCCCTGTAAATAGCTAAATGTATATAGCTATATAGCTCTGTATATGGATGTCTTTCCTTTCCTAACACTTCTGCATTTTGTTCCCATACTGGGCCTTTCTTTTTAAAATGCTACCATCTGATGAAAGCTTCTGACTAATTCAGCAGGCAGATATGTTTTGGAGTCACCATAATGATGATAATAATTCTGAAAATGCAGTAAAGCTGGTGGAGAGTCTACTCTGGAAAAAACATCCAGCATAAAAACACAAGGACCTATGCTCACAGAATCTGAGTAAATCAAACTTGTTTTATTACTTCCTTTCTCTCATTAGAAGGACTGGGTCATAATGATAAAAACATTCTATATTTTTCTTTTCAATTTATAAATAATCTTTGCCCAGCCTGAGGTTTGCCATCGCTGTGACTCGCTTATGACATTTAAAATCCTTTGGGATCTAACCGCTATCTCTTACTGCTCTTACTGATTTTACAGCAGAATTTTACAGCAGGATTTTACAGGCAGTGAATCTGGTAAACCTGCACGGCATTGCAAACTTCACTTTTCACATCAGAATTGATGCAATTGGTTTAGAACTAACACATATTCCTGTGCTTTACATGCAAGTTACCATAACACTTATTAAAGTTTTTGCACATGACTAGCCTTAGGTCGCCAAACCTTTTGATCTCCTTTCCAGCCTCAGTGTGGAGTTTTGTTCGTACTAGAAATTGTCATGATCAAGTTGGCCAATCCTGTTTGCCCCGACCTTCCTGTGTGTAACCAATGATTTTACAGTGGCATACTTGAACAAGGGAGGGGCAACACTGGAATGAAATGTTGGGACTTTAATCAAAGTCAAAGGAGGACACGCTTCAGAAGCTTAAACTGTGTGTGTCAAGCCTTTCAGAGCTATATGACACCACAACAAATGTTTGTTTCAGTCCTTTAGCGAAATACAAATCCTGAAAAGCGGAGCTTTTTCCTGCTCTCTACTTTTTAAGTCATTGTGAAACGCAACACAGCACAACACAACGCAACGAAATTCAACCTCTAAGTTTCACCCACACGTGCAGCAGGGGGCAGCTATTGAAAGCACCCGGGGAGCAGAGATGGGATGGTACCTTGCTCAAGGGTGCCTCAGGGCAACCTACCGGTTTAGGGAATTGAACCCACAATCTTCCGATCCAGGGCCGACTCCCTAACCACTAGACCACCGCTGCCTAAAGTAGCACATCTGAGATCATGTTTCTAGAATGCTTGTCATGTGAAGGACTGTGTGGTTAGCCTGTGAGTCTTGCATTAACAACCCAGCCCTAGTCATATCTAAGCACCTTTGATGGAATTATGGAATTGATTATAAATGGGAAGCTACTGCATGCGGCAGGATGAGCACTTCTGTTTTTTCAGTGAGGTTTTTTAACCAATATTTACTCATCTTTAAATGCAGATTACATAGCTACAATGAAGGCTGCTCTATACGTAAAGCTAAAGACAACAATCATGCACACAAATAATAAAATCAATAAAGTTGTATAAAATCATCTTATCTGAAGTCATCATTCATATGATTTGTGAAGAAATCTAACTCACTCCACAGGAATCAAAGATTACGTCACAGTATGTGAAATCACACTGATACAACACAACAATAAGTGAAAGCATTAATAAGTACATGATCAGTATCATAATGTTTAAATGAAATTCAATAGCAGTTTGTGAAAGATCAACAAATAGAAATGAAGCATTAAGCAAACTAATATCAGAACTGTCCAAAAACATGCATCTCTGTCACAATGACTTTACAGGAGAAAGCAAAAAATATTCCATCCTTTATAATTTGAATGTATAGATTTCATTCTAAGCAATCAGATATAATAACTCCATTGGTTTTTGTCCTTTTTGTCCTTATACTGTCTGCTGTAATTTATGGGCTCTCTATGATCGCTTAACTCAGCTGTTTTATGGCTTATGCAGCTGGTCTGTGTACTAGAAGGACTGAATATACTTTATCAACATAATGATAGAATAGTGATGCAATGCCAACCTTTATTTCATATACAGTGCTTTCGAGAATATGTAAGTTTACTCTAAAAAAGATAAATAAATGTGCAATAAACGCAGCAGCAATAAAATATTACAGCTGTAACTGAGCTGCATAGAACATAAGGCTCATGAGGCTCATAACAGTGCAGTATTACACAACAGCAGAGCCAATCAGATGGCATGATTCTCATCAATTCTCAAGCAAACAGCGTCAAGACATCTTCATCTCAAGAAAACCATTTTCTCCCAAATCCCCCAGCTACACAGAAAATATACAATAGCTATGCCTTTAACATGCAACAAATCATATTGTGCTTATCTAATCATATTGCACATATACACATCTTATTTTACTTCCAGTTCTTATAGTTCAACCTTCACTCTTGTAAACAATCAAATAATTTAGCTAATGTTATTTTACTTTTGTTGCTTTTGTTACTGTACTTTGTGTAGAACTGTTTCTCGACTTACATTTTCTTTCTTTTTCAAATGACTGACAATAAACCAATGGTTATGAAGAAAGATCAGGGGGGTGTGCATATTTTATTTGCTTGAACCGATAAGGGAAAATGTGATTATACAATGATTTTATTATGCACATCTGCTGTTCCCAGTGTTAATTAAGAAACAATTATAAAATGCTAATCAGAACCACAAACTGACCACTGGACTTCTGAGTTTGTTTTTTGTTTGTTTGTTTGTTTGTTTGTTTGTTTTTACAGTAAATACAGTCTTTTACAATACAGATGCAACACAAATACAGTACAGCAATAAATATAGTAAAACTGTCTCCAGTATGGCCTCCTAATTCTACTCTTGTGATAAATACATCCTCAGAATACATCCTTACATTTGGTTGAAAGTCTCTGTATGTTTTTTTGTTTGTTTGTTCGTTTTTTTTTTCTGCTGAAATGACTGGAATATTATCATGCATCTCCAAGAACCTTAGTAAAACTCTCCATCCAGAGTATTATTCATAATGATCTAAGTTCAAAACTGAAAGCTATAAAAGACATCAGCATTGTGTTAGTGCAAGCAGTCTTTATGGTACAGCTGTGCGACAGACATACACATAAGCTTCTTCTCTGACATCTCAAGTTACGCTTGGCAGCCTGGGCTGCATAGGACTGCATCAAATAAACATATTTCTGTGTGAGCACAAGGTGTGCAAATTTAGATATATGCACGTATAAGGCATATGCATGTATGAAATCTTGCCTGGGGTTCAGCATCAAGAGACACAGCACATGATTTAGTGGAGCGCCAGGACTGAGACGTCTGTGTGGTCACCAGATAGTAGGATCAGCCTTACAGGAGCTGCGAGGGACCAGACTGAGGCGAAGGTAAAACTTATGGTGAGTTACTCACCCTCTGCCAGGCGCAGTGGTGGAGGCACAGCGTCAGCAGCGCGGCTCTGAAAGTTGAAGACTGGATGGAAAGCAGCATGATCAGTGCTGGGGAGCCCAGTAAACCAATAGCGCTCGTCACAATAGCCCGCTACATTATGACGTCTCTGCTGTAACAGACGTTTAACTGTGACGATGCTCCGCTGCACCTGACTCTGCACCGTGCGTCTCCTCTTCTGGGCTTAAAGCGGGGAAGCGCGCAAAAGGCGTCCTTGCTCCTCCCCTTTACGCGCAGGATCAGCCAGGACTGAACATGTCTGGGCTGCAGCTGCGCCTCCAGTCTGTCAGAGTCGCTGGGAACCCCTCAGATGTGTCAGAAAATGGATGAGAATCATGCCAGCCTTTGCCTATAGAAGTGTCTCACTGTGGCAGGGTCATGATACCAGCTGTCATAATGCCAACTGGCATCAGGCCAGCCTGGCGGAAATGCTCCTTTATTTATTATGTCCCTTTAGAAACGACCCGCTAAACGCCTAACAAGCTCAATACAGCTGCTTTGCAATGCAGTGTGGGATGCTGAGTGGATTCGTATCGAAGTTGAGGCAGGGTGGGTTAAGGGGGTGAGGGTGGAGTGGGTTTTAGGTTTATTATAATGCTGTCTATCATATTTCATAACGATATACAGCACTGTGCAAAGGTTTAGGCAGGTGTGAAAAAATGCTGTAAACAAAGAATGCTTTCAGAAATATCAATAATGATTGTTTACTTTTATCAATTTACAAAATGCAAAGTGAGCGAACAAAAGAAAAATCTAAATCAGATCAGTATTTGGTGTGACTACCTTTTGCCTTTAAACCAGCATCAGTTCTTCTAGGTACACTTGCACAAAGTCAGGGATTTTGTAGGATTATAGTCGGTGTATGATCAACCAGTTTTACCAAACAGGTGCTGATGATCATCAATGTCACACAGAGGTTGAAACACAGTCACGTTTGGAACAACCTACCAGCCGAGTTCCTTCAAAAACTGTGTGCAAGTGTACTTAGAAGAATTGATGCTGTTTTGAAGGCAAAGGGTGGTCACACCAGATATTGATTTGATTTAGATTTCTGAAAGCATTCTTTGTCTAGAGCATTTTTTCACACCTGCCTAAAACTTTTGCACAGTACTTCACAGTAATTTGAATTTTGAATAAGAATTTTTAATTTGTTTTATTTTTTGTGGAAGAACTAGAAGTGTCACAGTAGTGAAGCAGTAAAAGGAGCAGTGATCACTCATCTAGCAGCTTGGAGCAGTGATGGAGACGTTACCTTGCTCAGGGTTACCTCAAGGGAATCTTCTGGTCCAATCACTAACAATGCAACGTTTTGCAATTTCAAACTAAGGATTCATGAATATCCACATTAATGTCAAATATTTTAACCACTAGCCTACATTACAGCGCTGGTTTGGTTGAGAAATAGCAAAAGCAAGAGGCAATGAGTAACAGTCTGAAAGGTAAATGCTGTGTGTGGAGCCAATGTATTTTCTTGCACCAGAACCCACAAGCAGGCATTGACTTAATCTCACATCTTTCATCACCCTCACCTTTCAAACAGTGAGTACTGAAATATAACAACATCCCACCGGTATTGTTCAGTACAAAACGATACACACTCACACACACACACACACACACACACGCACACACTCTTTCTACTCACACACACACACACACTTTCTACTCCACTTGCAGTTGTCATTTCTTTCTTTGTATAGCATTGTTTTGGAATGAATATTTATTTGTAAAACTAATTATTTTTTCAGCTACAATGTTACACTGCTTTATTTGTTCCCTCATGACTGTCAAATGTCTCAACTGACTTGAGAGAAACTTAAAAAAAGAAAAAGCTACATAAATCTTCCATATCCGTCCCTGTTCTTGTTCCGCACTGTCACTCAAGATGCAAAGGCTTGACCATAACATCACCATTTGTACACCAGCAGGGAAAAGCAGGAGTGACCTTGTCTTCACTGTAGTTTGCCTAACTCTGTCCCTCAGGGGACATAGACTCTCAGGGAGCAGGGCTGTTTGATGTTCTTGTCCAGCCAGAGAAAACATTATCTTAGCTGGACACCAGACCCCTACTGCTAACAGCTGCCTTAAGGGGTAGAGAGAGAGAGAGAGAGAGAGAGAGAGAGAGAGAGAGAGAGAGAGAGAGAGAGGAGAGAGAGAGAGAGAGAGAGAGAGAGAGAGAGAGAGAGAGAGAGAGAGAGAGAGAGAGAGAGAGAAAGAAGGGAATAGAATTTGTTTTTAAATTCACATCCGTTCCTCTGAACTTTGAACACCAGCAAGATAAAAAAAAAAACAATGACCCCAGTAACATGCAACTCACAGCTACGCTTTCATTATAATCTATGATTTCATTTGACCCCACTCTAAGAAAGACATAATTTGTATTCAATTTATTAGCACACTGCTGATGGACTAGGAGTGAATTCTGCTCCCAATACATCTGTCCCAGCTAATGAGCTCATTAACAACCCCATACTGAGCTGTAATGAATGTAGGAATGAAGAGAAAGCACTAAAATGTTCGAGATTTATGCCTCCAACTATTCCTTGACTCAGCACACATGACCCCGTTCATCAGCACTTGAAGTCATGCAGTACTTGGGGATGCCAGAACAGGATTAGGAAACACTTAGCAATCAAAGTACAAAAGAGCAATCTTTGGAGCACACATGCACTTTAGCTCATTTATCTTGTCTTATTCCTTCAGAGTTTCTCAATAAAAAAATCCAAAGAACCCGATAAAAATGCAAAACACGTTTCACTGTATTCAGACTTTTTTTTCACATTTAGTACACAGACTAAACCAACCCCCAAATGAAACATATACAGCGTTTTGACTTTGTACTGTACAAACAAAATTTGTATAAACCTAATATTGGAAAAATATTAAAAATATTTTGTGACAAAGCCAACGTTACAATGTTAAAGCCAAAGTAACATTAATTCTAGGCTTCTTTAGTTTAGGAATTGTATACTTAATTACAATGTAACTTAATTTGACATTGTAGTATTCAGTTTACCAGGGCTTCAAGAGTCCCACTGATGGGTTTGCAATTTCAAAAATCTATATTTTATATATTTTCAGAATGGGTTTCAGGAGATTGGGACATGCAAGCATTTTCACTTTTTTAGAAACATTTTTTTTTTGTGCTTTTGTGTCTGAGATCTAATTTCTAAAACATTAGGTAGTTTCTGCATTCTTGGCCAATGAGATCACGGACTACTCCAGTATGTTGCAGTGAATCAGTCCCATACTTTCTCCCAACTCTACACCTCACTGTGGGCGTCACAGGTTGGGTGTCACATGCTTTTTTAAGTGACTACTGGCTTTTCTCAGTTTTAAATCATTAAGCCGAGTGAAGTCAAAAGTGGCGTATTTGTCCAAGTATGATTAACTGTAGGTTCACATGCATATAATAAAAATAACAGATGTTTATGGTCTTTGCTAGGGCTTTGTTAGTTTTTTGTTTTGTTTTTATTGTAAAGGTCCTGCGTTATTTTTCATTAATTAATTAATTAATTTATTTATTTATACATTCATTGTGCATATATACATTTTTAATAGTGTCATTTTTACATTTCATGTATTATTTATGCCTTTTTATTTTTCATGAAATGTAGTTTTCTATTTTTCATTTCATACAAATGAATAATTACCCCTAATTTGCAGGCTCATAAGGATGGACAGGCCAGACCACCGTATGATAGAGAATTCCTCAAGAAAAACAGTTGTGTCAAGAAAATAGGTCGATAATATTTATCATCAATAGAGTAGAGTTTTATGTTTTTATATACATTATGTAGGGTTTAGTTTTTTACAAGTTTGCTAAGAATATATTGTAAACATGCATTAAATTGAACATAGCTTAATGTACTATACCTTACATAAACATTCCTAGAAAATGTTTTTTTAAGGTATGATGCTTTGTAAAAAGAAACCTAGAAACAGTGAGTTTCAAATGTGATCAGAAGTGAGAGTTCCCAAGGCAGGAATCGGCAGGCTGGTTGT
Organism: Hepsetus odoe; assembly: GCA_017165825.1. Lineage (NCBI taxonomy): Eukaryota > Metazoa > Chordata > Actinopteri > Characiformes > Hepsetidae > Hepsetus > Hepsetus odoe. The sequence goes on along the minus strand of CM029366.1, from coordinate 19,032,166 downwards.
GAAGTGTGTTTATCTTACTCATGGGCTGATATTGTATTCATGACTGGGAACATCTACACTTGGCACCAGAGACAAACACATAAAGTTAGTGAAAGTGACAACCCTTGTCATTGCAAGGTCACAGCACAGCAGACAGTGAACCACAACGAAATTGGACCTCTGCATTTAACCCATGCACACAAACACCATGCAGCAGTGGGCAGCTATTGAAAGCTCCCAGGGAGCAGTGACAGGGATGGCACCTTGCTCAAGGGTACCTCAGGGCAATCTATTGGGAAGGGGTTCGAACCCCCGATCCTCTTATGCGGTCAACGCCCAACCACTAGGCCACCGCTGCCCCCAGTACAACTTACAAAAACTTACAACTTACAAAACTTAACGCAAGCATGCATCATTCATAGAGCACAGCAAATGTTTGAAATGAGAATAGTTTTACAAATGCAGTGTCAGTCTACTATTTAGCTTGGATTAAGATTATTAGTTTAGATTTATAGATTTGTTAAGATTAACAGATTTGCTTTGCATTCAAGTCATATTTGTACCAATAAGTTTCAGATCAAATCGAGGGGTAACACATCATCTTTATTGCTCACACGCTCAAAAATTAAGGTTCCTAAGCAAATATAGGAAAAACCTTGGACTGGTGTAAAAGGCTTTTCATTATGTTGATTTTCTTTATAGCAAAAGACTTACCCCTAAACATCTTTTGGCATGAAATAAAATGAACTGGCTTCTGTTAAATCACTTAAATGACTTATGACTTCTCTTTACCTGAGAACAAATTTTAAGTGAAAGCTTTGCTTCTGTTAAGATGACATCATTGACATTGTTTCGGCATAAGAAATGGCAGCTATGTGTTGTATTGCACTCTGAAACCGAAGAACAGTGCATGTGAACCTCTGATGGGTGTGTGTGTTGTAATTAGCCAGGAGGAATCTTTCTCTTTCTTTTCCTAAGAATGTTTTTCTGTCGCAACTATTCAAATCAAAGAATTATTTAATTGTGAGAAATAATTGTATAAAATGTCTAGTGTTATATTGTATAATATTTATGCAGTACTGTGTAAAAGTTTTAGGCAAGTGTGGAAAAAATGCTGTAAACAAAGAATGCTTTCAGAAATGGAAGTGTTAATCATTTATTTTCATCAATCAGCAAAATGCAGTGAATGAACAGAAGAGAAATCTAAATCAAATCAATATTTGGTGTGACCACCCTTTGCCTTCAAAACAGCATCAGTTCTTCTAGGTACACTTGCACACAGTTTTTGAAGGAACTCGGCTGGTAGGTCGTTCCACAGGGCTCTGTGGGGCCAGAAGAACTGATGCTGGTCTGAAGGCAAAAAGTAGTAACACCAAGTGTTGATTTGATTTAGATTTTTCTTTTGTTCGCTCACTTTGCGTTTTGTAAATTGATAAAAATAAACAATCATTATTTATATTTCTGAAAGCATTCTTTGTTTACAGCATTTTTTCCACACCTGCCTAAAACTTTTGCACAGTGCTGTATTTATGAAAAATACCTGTCTTGCTTAAACTAAATGGAGTCTCTGAGCATAGTCCAAAGCCTTAATGCTAACAGACTGAATAAAATGCAGAAAAGCTCTTAGATGGGTTTTAATTATTTCCAGGAATATTAAAGAGGATAAACTAAATGGTTTAATCTTATTAAAAATGCATGTCCTTGCATGAAGGTATCCAGTCAGTGTATACTTAATGAGCTCTATTTTAAACAAATAAAAGAAATGCCTCTAAAGGTCAGATTGTACCACTATTTGAAATAGGTCCCTGTTTTCTTTCTTTCATGCATTAATACTGATTTGCTAATTCTTTGTTGTAAACAAAAGAATGCTTTCAGAAATATAAATAATGATTGTTTATTTTTATCAATTTACAAAATGCAAAGTGAGCGAACAAAAGAAAAATCTAAATCTAATCACTATTTGGTGTCTCTACCTTTTGCCTTCAAACCAGCATCAGTTCTTCTGGCCCCCACAGAGCCCTGATCTCAACATCATCCAGTGTGTCTGGATTACATGAAGAGACAGAAGGATGTGAGGAAGCCTACATCCACAGAAGATCTGTGGTTAGTTCTCCAAGATGTTTGGAACAACCTACCAGCCGAGTTCCTTCAAAAACTGTGTGCAAGTGTACCTAGAAGAACTGATGCTGTTTTGAAGGCAAAGGGTGGTCACACCAATTACTGATTTGATTTAGATTTCTCTTTTGTTCATTCACTGCATTTTGTTGATTGATGAAAATAAACAATCATTATTTATATTTCTGAAAGCATTCTTTGTTTACAGCATTTTTTCACACCTCATATATATATATATGAAAATTATCATCAATTTATTCAATATACAAGCTGAAAGCAGTACTAAAACATCAACTCTTTCAAGACTGATTAAAAAATATGACAATCTCATATTAATATCATATAATACTAAATAATATTATAATATTAATATTATATAATACTGATGGTCGAGCTACCTCCCACACCAGTAGGTTGCCCTGAGGTACCCTTGAGCAAGGTATTGTCCATGTCACTGCTCCCCGGGCGCTTTCGATAGCTGCCCCCTGCTGCACGTGTTTGTGTGTGGGTAAAATTCAGACGTGTAATTCCGTTGTGTTTCACTGTGTGCTGTGCTGTGCTTCACATTTACAAGAATAGTCACTTTCATTTTCATAATCAATAAGCTTTCTTCTTAGCTTAATGATAATATCAGTTTGTTGTGTAAACCAAATTTGGAGTTTTGACTTTTTATCATCTGTTCATGCTTTCAGATTGTGCGACACATGTCAGCTTTTGTCAAAGGCTTACATTCTTGGGTCTGTTACAGCAGGATGGTCATTATGAAAGAGTGCCAAAATCTCCTTGTTTTTTCTCAGTGCTAGCACTTAGCTTCAGTTTTTTGGATAGCCTGGTTCATAAATTTCTAGGAGGTCTCAGTCTTCCAAAAAGAGATTATGACTTTGTCTCTCAAACATGGAAACTTCAAGTCCATGGAGACCAAACAGAGGAAGATTTAAAATTATCGTAGTTGGATTAAAGCCAACACTTCACTTTAACTGTCCACAGAGTGTCCTGCAGTGAAATGTATTATTGTTAGGCAAAGATGATGATTAATTGATGATGACCAAGGCAGAAAACATGACTGGGAATTAAGGGAGGACAGTGGAGTGGTTAGGATGCAAGGAGCAGAGGTGACAAAAGTGGAGGGGTTCAAATATTTAGGAGTGATTTTTTTGACAGACGAGTACCAGCAAGAGTGAACGGGAAAGTTTACAGAATGGTGGATGACGGTGCTGATGAAAAAACAAGCAACGGAGCTGGAGGTGTCAGAGTTAATGATGCAAAGATTTGTGTCTGGAGCAACAAAGATGGACAGGATTAGGAATGAGCATATTAGAAAGACAGCTCAGGCTGGGTGATTTGGCTTGGACATGCACAGTGGACTCCTCCTTGAACCACCACCTTATCGTGGTGGAGGGGTTTGCGTGTCCCAATGATCCTGGGAGCTATGTTTTCGGGGGCTTTATGCCCCTGGTAGGGGCACCCAAGGCAAACAGGTCCTAGGTGAGGGAAGAGACAAAGAGCGGTTCAGACCTCTTCTGATGCACAACAATTATGGAAGACGTTTTCCCTCGCCCGGACGTGGGTCACCGGGGCCTCCCTCTGGAGGTGGGGCCCGATGGCGAGCGCCTGGTGGTCGGGCCTTTACCCATGGGGCCCAGCCGGGCTCAGCCCGAAGAGGCAACGTGGGTCCCCCTTCCCATGGGTTCACCACCTGTGGGAGGGGCCAAAAAGGTCGGTGCATTGTGAGCTGGGCGGTGGCCGAAAACGGGGGCCTTGGCGGTCCGACCCTCGGCTGCAGAAGCTGGCTCTAGGGACGTGGAATGTCACCTCTCTGGTGGGGAAGGAGCCTGAGCTAGTGCGCGAGGTTGAGAAGTTCCGACTAGATATAGTTGGACTCACCTCGACGCACAGCTTGGACTCTGGAACCAGTCTCCTTGAGAGGGGCTGGACTCTTTTCCACTCTGGAGTTGCCATCGGTGAGAGGCGCCGAGCAGGTGTGGGCATACTTATTGCCCCACGGCTTGGCGCCAGTACATTGGGGTTTACCCCGGTAGATGAGAGGGTGGCGGCCCTCCGCCTTCGGGTCGGGGGACGGGTCCTTAGTGTTGTCTGCACTTATGCGCCAAACAGCATTCTGGACTACCCACCCTTTCTGGGGTCTCTGGAGGGGGCGCTAGAGAGCGTCCCTGCTGGGGACTCCATCGTTCTGCTGGGGGACTCCATCGTTCTGCTGGGGGACTTCAATGCTCACGTGGGTAATGACAGTGACACCTGGAAGGGCGTAATTGGGAGGAATGGCCCCCCCAATCTGAACCAGAGCGGTGTTATGTTATTGGACTTTTGTGCTCATCACGGATTGTCCATAACGAACACCATGTTCAGGCATAAGGATGTCCACATGTGCACCTGGCACCAGGACACCCTAGGCCGCAGTTCGATGATCGACTTTGTGGTCATGTCGTCGGACTTGCGGCCCCTTGTCTTGGACACTCAGGTGAAGAGAGGGGCGGAGCTGTCAACTGACCATCACCTGGTGGTGAGTTGGCTTCGTTGGTGGGGGAGGATGCCGGTCAGGCCTGATAGGCCCAAACGCATCGTGAGGGTCTGCTGGGAACGTCTGGCAGAATCCCCTGTCAGGACAAGCTTCAACTCCCACCTCCACCAAAGCTTTAACCACGTCCCGGGGGAGGTGGGGGACATTGAGTCTGAATGGACTATGTTCCGCGCCTCCATTGTCAAGGCGGCTCACCAGAGCTGTGGCCGGGAGGTGGTCGGCGCCTGTCGTGGTGGCAACCCTAGAACCCGTTGGTGGACACCAGCGGTGAGGGATGCCATCAAGCTGAAGAAGGAGTCCTACCGGGCCTTTTTGGCCAGTGGGGCTCCGGAGGCAGCTGATAGATACCGACAGGCCAAGCGGAATGCGGCTCTGGTGGTTTTGCTGAGGCAAAAACTGGGGCATGGGAGGAGTTTGGAGAGGCCATGGAGAAGGACTTCCTGTCATGGGGCGATGTTAAGGACTGGATGCCAACGCAGAGCCGAGCTTCGTACTGGACTTTAATGACGGATAACGTGCACAGAACTAAACATATTAACCAAAATAACAAATGTAAAACATAACCCGAGTAAATTCACAGTGCGCACACAGTATGACCAGCGCCCTGCTCTGGTTCACTGGGGCTTATAACCCCAGCCCCAATGAGACACACCTGGTCCCCAAGCCCAGGTGCGCACAGTCAGAGCAGGGTGCCCTCTACTGGCACAGGACCGTTACAGTACCCCTCCCCAAAGGCGCCTACTCCGGGGCGCCAGATCCTGCTTCATCCAAAGCAGGATGCCCCGAAAGGAGAGGGGCAGCACAAACGTCCAACAAAAAGTCCAAACAAAGTCCAGTCGTAAACCCAGCCCCAATGAGACACACCTGGCCCCCAAGCCCAGGTGCGCACAGTCAGGGCAGGGTGCCCTCTACTGGCACAGGACCGTTACACTTCCAGACGGCTTCGAGGAAATTCTGGTCCACCATCCGGCGTCTCAGGAGGGGAAAGCAGTGCACAGTCAACACAGTGTATAGTGGGGATGGTGTGCTGCTGACCTCGACTCGGGACGTTGTGGGTCGGTGGGGGGAGTACTTCGAAGACGTCCTTAATTCCACCAACATGCCTTCCGAGGAGGAAGCAGAGCCTGGGGACATAGAGGTGGACTCTTCCATCTCGGGGGCCGAGGTTGCCAAGGTGGTCAAAAAGCTCCTTGGTGGCAGGGCTCCGGGAGTGGATGAGATCCGCCCAGAGTTCCTCAAGGCTCTGGATGTAGGACTGTCATGGCACGCCTCTGCAACATCGCATGGACATTGGGGACGGTGCCTCTGGATTGGCAAACCGGGGTGGTGGTCCCCCTCTTTAAGAAAGGGGACCGGAGGGTGTGTTCCAACTATCGAGGGATCACACTTCTCAGCCTCACGGGGAAAGTCTATTCAGGGGTCCTGGAAAGGAGGGTCCATCGGATAGTCGAACCTCGGATTCAGGAGGAGCAGTGTGGTTTTCGTCAGTGGACCAGTGGACCAGCTCTACACCCTTAGCAGGGTCCTGGAGGGTGCATGGGAGTTTGCCCAAACAGTTTACATGTGCTTTGTGGACTTGGAGAAGGCATTCGACTGTGTCCCTCGTGGGCTCCTGTGGGGGGTACTCCGGGAGTATGGGGTATCGGATTCCCTGCTAAGGGCTGTCCGGTCCCTGTATAACTGGTGTCAGAGCTTGGTCCGCATTGCCGGCAGTAAGTCGGGCCTGTTCCCGGTGAGGGTTGGACTCCGCCAGGGCTGCCCTTTGTCACCGACCCTGTTCATAATTTTTATTACAGGCGGATCGGGGCAGCGTCAGCAGTGATGCGGGCTCTGCATAGGTCCGTCATGGTGAAGAAGGAGCTGAGCCAGAAGGCAAAGCTCTCAATTTACCGGTCGATCTACGTTCCCACCGTCACCTATGGTCACGAGCTGTGGGTAGTGACCGAAAGAACGAGATCGCGAATACAAGCGGCCGAAATGAGTTTCCTCCGCAGGGTTTCTGGACTCTCCCTTAGAGATAAGGTGAGAAGCTCAGTCATCCGGGAGGGACTCAAAGTAGAACCGCTGCTCCTCCGCATCGTTCCGGGCACGTCCCACCGGAAAGAGACCCCGGGGAAGACCCAGGACACGCTGGAGAGACTATGTCTCTCGGCTGGCCTGGGAACGCCTTGGGATCCGCCCGGAGAAGCTGGAAGAAGTGGCCGGAGAGAGGGAAGTCTGAGCATCCCTGCTGGAGCTGCTGCCCCCGCGACCCGACCTCGGATAAGCGGAAGAAAATGAATGAATGAATGAATGTACAGTGGAGAGATGAGGATTGTATTGGGAGAAGGATGTTGAGGATGGAGCTGCCTGAAAAGAAAAAAAGAGGAAGGCCAAAGAGGAGATTAATGGATGTGGTGAGAGAAGACATGAGGTTGCTGGTGTGGAAGCGGAAGATGCAGAGAATCAGAAGAATTGGAAATGGATGAGTCACTATAGCAAGCCCTAATGGGAGCAGCTACAGGAAGAAGAAGTCTTTTAATTCTGTGATATCTTTTTTTTTTGTTCATTTCACAGATGTCTCACTAAAATGTGCCACTGAGAGGACCTGAAGTCTACATTCAAAGTAAAATCATTTTCTTCCCATCTTCCCTGATTAGGGTCTGAATTCGGTAAACATGCATATACATCACATAACAACTATTATATAAAATCAGGGAGGCAGCTCCCATATCAATGTCATCAGCTCACAATTAGATTAATATGCTTGTTCAAAGGCCTAGCACAAAACTAGGGAGCAAAATTACCCAAACCACTTGAGGTAAATTAACAAAGGAACAGCAGTGCCTTTTTCAGTATCCTTTGAAGGACTGTCGAGTTTGAGAGGAATAAAATAATCAGATATGCAGTCTTAAGCAAGGAGGACACTTGGAAGGTCAAAGGGGCAGAGATTAAAGGCATTGGGTAATAGCTAATGAGCAAGGCACTCTGTGGACATGCACAGTGAATTTATGTAAATGCAGATGTGCTGTATTTGGCTAGAGGGGAAAGGCTGCTGTAACTTAGTGCCTTTTATGTTTGAAGCAGGGCTTTTGTTTTGCTCTGTGTCAAAGCTAATTGAAGCCAATGTACCAGAGTTGGTAATAGGTGTTAGTGAAAGAAGGAATTGACTGATCAAGATGTCACTATTATGATTCTCCATGTAGATTCTCCACTCTTTGCTCAGTGTGGTGTGCGTTTCTGTGTGTACATGCACGTGTGTGGCTGAGTGGGTGGGCGTATTACCAGGAAAAAAAAGAGCAGGTGTGAGTTTGCATATGTGCTTGTGTGTCACCACATCTCTGCCAAGTCAAAATTATAGTTTCATGTTCATGTCTTTTCCCCATACTGAAAAAAACTAAGTAGATCAGAAAGCCCCGATTTAAACTGATTTTAGCTAGAATCAGTGATGGAAATCTTTATAGTACAAATGTCCCCCTGCACTGCAGTATGGTGTGTGTTTAATATGTATTGATGAGCTTAGCTCTTTACTGGAACACTGTGATTTGATAAAAAAAAAATTACACACTGAACCACAGAATAATGGTTAATATATGAAGCAAATAGAGTAACCAGAAAGTGCAGCAATGAAGAGAATGAAGAATGGAAAGGCTATTGGTCCGGATGACATACCAGTGAAAGCATGGGGGTGTTTAGCGGAGATGGCAGTGGAGTTTCTGACCAGATTGTTTAACAGAATCTTGGAAAGTGAGAGGTTGCCTGAGGAGTGGGGACAATGTGTACTAGTACTGATTTTCAAGAATAAGGGTGATGCACAGAGCTGTAGTAACTATGGAGGGATAAAGTTGATCAACCACAGCATGAAGTTATGGGATAGAATAGTGGAAGCAAGGTTAAGAAAAGTGGTGAGGATTAGTGAACAGCAGTATGGTTTCATGCCGAGAATGCAGAGAATGCAGAAAATGCTATTTTCTTTGAGGGTGTTATTGGAGAAGTACAGAGAAGGTCAGAAGTGGACTTGGAGAAAGCATTTGACAGAGTGCCTAGAGAGGATTGGAAAGAGGTTTGAAAAGAGGATGTCAGGTGTTGCAGAGAAGTGAGAGTTGTGATGTGAGAGTTGTTCAGGATATGTATGAGGGCAGTGTGACAGTGGCGAGATCTGCAGTGGGAGTGATGGATGTTTTAAAGTTGAGGCTGGTTTACATCAAGGATCAGTGCTGAGCCCAATTTTGTTTGCAATGGTAATGGACAGGTTGACGGACAAGGTTAGACATGAGTCCCCATGAACGATGATGTTTGCTGATGATATTCTGATTTGCAGTGAGAGTAGGGAGCAGCTTGAGGAGAACCTGGAGAGATGGAGATCCAAGGAGGACCAAGACAGAATACTTGACTGTGAACAAAAGGGAGGAAAGTGGAGTGGTTAGGATGCAGGGAGTAGAGATGACAAAGGTGGAGGAGTTTAAATACTTAGGATCAACAGTTCAGAGTAACGGCGAGTGTGGAAGACAGGTGAAGAAGAGAGTGTAGGCAGGTCGGAATGGGTGGAGAAGAGAGGCTGGAGTGATTTAAGATAGATGGGTACCAGTGAGAGGGAAAGGGATGATTTACAGGACTGTAGTGAGACCAGCTATGTTATACGGATTGGAGACGGTGGCACTGACAAAAAGGCAGGAGGCAGAGCTGGAGGTGTCAGAGTTAAAGATGTTGAGTGTGACGAGGATGGACAGGATAAGAAATTAGCACATTAGAGGGACAGCTCAAGTTAGATGTTTCGGTGATAAAGTTAGAGAGGCAAGGTTGTGTTGGTATGGACATGTACAGAGGAGAGATGAGGATTATATTGGGAGGATGTTGAAAATGGAGTTGCAAGGAAGAGGAGAAGAGTAAGACCAAAGAGGAGGTTTATGGACGTGGTGAGAGGGACATGAAGGTGGTCGGTTGGTAGGAACAGAATAAATGTAAACGGAGGATCCGCTGTGGCAACCCCTAAATGGGAACAGCCTAAAGAAGAAGAAGGGTGCTGGTGGTCTAGTGGTAGGATACTTGCCTATTGATCAAGAGGTCCTAGGTTCGAATCCCACCTCTAGCACTACCACCACTGGGTTCCTGAGCAAGACCCTTAACCCTGAATTGCTCCAGGGGGACTGTCCCTGTAATTAGGACATGTAAGTCGCTCTGGGTAAGAGCGTCTGCTAAATGCTGTAAATCTAAGAAGAAGATATGAGTATTTTAAAATAAAGGATGACAGTATATGACAAAGCAGGGCTATGCAGGAATTAACAGGCGAGAATGAATACAGAATATGAATATGTTGGCCGTATCAGAGGGTTCAGGGAGATGGATGCAGTGAAGGTCAGCAAGTAGAGGTGTTAGATGTCATATATATGTATGTATTGTTGTATACTACATCTCAAAACAGAAGCATTCTGACAAATATTCAGTGAAATGATCTAATGTGGAAAACCAAACAAGAGCCTCAACAAACAGTAAGAGATTTCATACAGTCTAGGGTGGAATATGTTCTTTATTTTCCCAGGGGGAAATTTGTTGTACAGTCAGCAGTATCTGCAGAAACATCTGTGAACAGTAATAAATGAACAGTGAATAAAACATAAAAATCCCACTGGGTTAAAGTAAAAGGCCAGTGAATGATGACTACAGCACAAAACTTACAATGAGTTAATTAAAGAAAAAGCTGGAACAAATATGCTTTTAAGTCTGTTTCACTTGCATGTTGGCAAATTATATCTACAAATTTCAGTCAGGATTGACCGGACTTAATTCAAAATCCTGACCTTGTTCAGTGGAGTCAAATAATTCAATGTTGTATCTGCAGTTTGCAGCACACTTACCCTGCAATCTGTGGAGTGTAAGAGTGCAAATTCTATTAAACAAGTATTATATACTTTCATAATGAGATTATCAAGATTAAAACTAGCTGTTGGGCTTGGCTAAGATTCTTCTTTCGGGGGCCACAGCAGATCATCCGTTTCCATTTCTTCCTGTCCTCTGCATCTCCCTCCTTTAAACCAACCACCTGTACGTCCTCTCTCACCACATCCATAATCCTCCTCTTTGGTCTTCTTCTTTTCCTCTTTCCTGGTAGTTCCATCTTCAACGTCCTCCTCTCCATATAATCCTCGTCTCTTCTCTGGACATGTCCAAACCAACGCAACCTTGCACCTTTAACTTAGTCTCCAAAACATCCAACCTTAACTGTCCCTCTAATATGTTCACTTCTAATCCTATCCATCCTCATCAGACCAAACGGAAATCTTTTCATCTTTGTTGGGCTTATCTAAGCACTGAATGCATTTATTTATCTGAACATTGAATTTAAGCTTTATTTACTAAGCTTTTCAACAGTTTCAGTGCAAAGATATTTGTAACCGAATAATAAAAATAAAAAGGTTTTTCAGCTGCATTTTACTTGTCTCTTGATTTATTTAATCTTAGTGTGTAACAGTTCAAAATGGCCTGAAAGTCAGACTAATTCAGACCTTTTCAAAGCTTTAGTTTATGTAGAATATGTTCTATCTGGAGTGCAGAGGGTGAATTCTCTTTCCATTTGTCAGTTACACTCATCTTTAATAATCAGCAGTGCTATGCAAAGCATTAGTCTTTCCAGCGGTATGCAGCATTAATACAAATGCTTTACATGCGAGACACTTGCCTCTTAATCAGACTGTTTTAGAGATCTAATCAGAAGTAGCATGTGCAATTGCAATCATAGTAGCATGTCTTATTCTAGCTTGATCTATGACAATCAATAGACTAATTACATATTTCTTCATGGTCGCAATAAAGGCAAAGGCCTTTGAAATCTAACCTTCCTAGAGCAATTTTCAAAATTCAATAATTAAGATGTAAACAAACAGATTTGTAAGTATGATGATTAGTTACTATAACTGTGCATTGATGTAAATCAACTGAATAGAAACTTACTGCTTTTTTCTATAGTGGTGCTAATAGGAAACGGGGGTCACCATTTCTGCAAAACTAACAGAGCCATTTCATTTATGATCCAGAACTTTTTGAGGACCTGCATGATTTCTGAGGTGTTGTGTAATGTTGAAAATGCTAATTCCCTGGCTGTCCATATGAAAGCAAAAGTGACTAACTGTAATTACATTTACATTTACGGCATTTATCAGACGCTCTTATCCAGAGCGACTTCCATGTCCTAATTACAGGGACAGTCCCCCTGGAGCAACTTAGGGTTAAGGGTCTTGCTCAGGGACCCAGTGGTGGTAGTGCTAGAGGTGGGATTCGAACCAGGGACCTCTTGATCCAGAGGTCCGTAGGCAAGTACCCTACCACTAGACCACCACCACCCACGTAATTATGTGCACACAGCATAGCACTCAGTGAACTACAACAAAATGCATCCCCTGCACTTAACCAACACTCACACACACAATATCCAGCATGCTGGGAAGGGTAACTTGCTTAAGGGTACGTCAGGGCAACCTACCGGTCTTGGATTCAAACCCATGACCTTCCAGATCTGGATCCTATTCCTTAACAAGGCCACTGCTTGCCCATTTTCTCTGCATTCAGCTCATACGCACAGTTCAGTAAGTGACAGCTATAGTATATAGTATATAGTATGTAGCCTGCTTTTTTCTTAGTACTTACCTGTTATCTTTCCCTTAATTCAGAACAATTTGTCACATAAAGTCCTAAATCTAAATCATTTGCTATAAAGACATGCAAACATGATTGTTAACGGCGGGGCAAACGGCTTTAGAGTCCTAACTGAGAGCCTAGAGGCTCAGCACTCAATGATTTATTATTTGATTTAAACCCTGCATGTGAACATTGCAGTGCTGGTAATCACATCATAGGTACATAAAGATAAACATATACTGTAAATTATATCAAGATGTCATAAAATAAATGCTTCTAAACATTGCTTCCTTTTTAAAATTAAAATAAACATTCATATACAATTGAATGTTTGGGCACTCCCAGTGAAAGGACAAGTCTTGCTAATGTTCTAAGTGTGAGTAATTGCACATCTATTGAGAACACACAATATTTACTGTTAACCGGCTGAAGGTACACACTGAAAAACATTTTTTTTTGGTATGTTTTTCTATGATTTGCATGTTTGGGTATGTTTCTGCAGTGAATGTTTTCTTATTTTTCACTTTCAGTAACACATGTAATTTGAGCAGAGGTGTTCATACTTTGTATAGGACTGTATATAATAGAGAAATTAACCGTTTTTAACATGCATGTGATTAGACCTCAGCTAAATGCATAAATATTTTTGGTGAAAAGAAGAAAAGAAAAAAAAGGGCATTACTATAAATATTTGAGTATTAACCATGCATTGACATCATCTCCTTGGTTTGTGAACTTAGTTTATGAATTGTGTAAACAAGCCATAACCATAAAGAATGAATGTTATGCTACACACTTGAGACCTACAGACGTCACTGAGTTTTTTCTGATAGTGGCTCTACAGCAACTAATTTTTACGCAGTGCATTATTACTATATTGCACCCTGTGAATAACACAGTGATGGACAGGATTATAATATTGTCAGTTCAATCTATAGTCAGTAGTCACAATTATTGCCCTGTAAAGTAAACACAAATTCCCATAACCCCATTCTCTCGGCTGCTCCCGTTTAGGGCTTGCCACAGTGGATCATCTGTTTCCATTTCTTCCAGTCCTCTTCATCTTATATAATAATAATAACAATAAACTATTTTAAATTAATCATAAAAAAACTATTTCCTCAGTCACTTACTCACTTTCTGAAATAAAGGTTCACAGGTGGTACTGGAGCCTGTCCCAGTGCTTATAGGGTGAAAGGCAGATAAACAGACAAACACACCCCTAACTGTTCAGCATCCATAGTAAACTAATCACCAGCCTGATCATCTGGAATCATCTGCACCTGTTTCTCTACTGCTTCATGCTTTAGGTAAATTGCTTTGACATACTTGACTGATTCATATGTAGGACACTGTGTGGCTTAACCAGCAGAAAGAAACCTTCACAAAGCTTACATTAAATATGTAGGAAAACTGAGTAATTGGAATATTATTTCCCTAATGGTTATCAGTAATACCATGGTATGAAAATGAAGGTTATGAAGTGCACCATATATGAAAGTGAAAAAAGGGAAAGTGACTACTGTTGTCATTGTGAGAACACACAGCACAGCACACAGTGAACCACAACGAAATTGGACCTCTGTATTTAACCCATGCACAAACACACACCGTGCAGCAGGTGGCAGCTATGAAAGTGCCTGGGGAGCAGTGACAGGGACAGTACCTTGCTCAAGGGTATTTACTGGTAAAGGGTTGGAACCCAGAATCTTCTGATCCAGTGGCCAACTCCCTAACCATTAGGACACCACTGCCCCACCATATATTGTGGTGGTTAAGGAAATTTTTAGCAGGCAAGGGTGTTTTCTTTCTATGTTATACCACTTTCAGTTTCAAACAAGTATTTTGTCATGAAAGGAGATGAAAAAGTGAAAGTGACTATTCTTGTCATTGCGAGGTCACAGCACAGCACACAGTGAACCACAACAAAATTGGACCTCTGCATTTAACCCATGCAGCAGGGGGCAATTATGAAAGCACCCAGGGAGCAGTGACAGGGACGGTACCTTGCTCAGGGGACTTCAGGGCAACCTACTGGTAAGGGGTTTGAACCCACAATCTTCCAATCCTGTGGACAACTCCCTAACCATTAGGCCACCGCCACACAGAGATGAAAGTGTGTATGACAAGCATAACGGCATTACTGCTTTAGTTTTCACTCTCATTCCAGTTTGTGAAGTTGGTCCTTTTCCAATATAATGTTATTATTTTTAAGCGTGTGTGTGTGTGTGTGTGTGTGTGTGTGTGTGTGTGTTCTACAGCAATCCAATTAGTGAACGATAATAGGAGGCAGTGGCCCTTCTAATGTCAAAGTGTGAGGATCACCTCATAAGGGTAGAGGCCATAGATTCCATTATACGTCTATTTCACATAGAGCACACACACAAACACAGACACACACACACACACACACACTGACAGGATTGTACTTCCAATGCCACGTGTTTAGTGCACTTGTTAAGGAATGCACTCATTTTTTTTAATCTATTCCCAGATACCTTCTTTGCAGTATTGAATGATGAATTTCTACATTTTAGAAGAACATATTCATGCCTGTGTAAAAGTATGCATCCACGTTAGTCTGGGAGATATGGATCAAAAGGCGTTTTTAAAGCTCTGAGCTAGATGAGTGGTTTTACTCTGGAGGGAGTAGCAGAGTTAGTGAGCATTATTTTCCTCATCTGTCTGGGGATGGAGGTGTATTAATGATAGAGGTGAGAAAAGGTCATCCCGAGATTAATCCAGTAATTTTCACATTAAATACTTGCACTTTGAATGACTAATTTTAAGCTTTGAAGCCAGATTTCTTTCTCTTTCTCTTGGTAAACAGTTTTAGTTTAATGATACTATTGTAATTTGTCTTTATGGACTAGTATCACTACACCTGTTCATCTGCAAGTAGCATACCCTGCATGTGTGTGTTAGCTGTGTATTGTTTCTGTAGAGCATGTGTCATTTGTGTAATGTTTGATATTGTAAGATATTGTAAGTTTGATCATTCACTCTGTTGTTCGAGATACCACAAGCCAGAAACAAATTCCTTCTGCGTTAATTTTCAATGTTCAGCAAGAATAGGAAAAATAGAAAAAAAAACTATTTTGATGTTTTGTTCTGTAAAGAACATTTACATATTTTCAGCAAAAAACAGACAGTTCCCAGGCAAGGCGGTCCAGGTTCTTTCTGTGTGGAGTTTGCATATTCTCTTTATGTCCATGTGGGCTTCCTCCAGGAGCTCCAGTTTCCTCCCACTGTCCAAGGACGTGCACGTCAGATGGGTTAGAGGTTGCCCATGAAAGAAAATGAAAGTGAAAACCCTTGTCATTGCGAGGTCACAGCACAGCAAGCGTGAACCACAACAAAATTGGACCTCTGCTTTTAACCCATGCACACAAACACCGTGCAGCAGTGGGCAGCTATTGAAAGCGCCCGGGGAGCAGTGATGGGGACGGTACCTTGCTCAGGGGTACCTCAGGGCAACCTACTTGTGAGGGAATCGAACCCACAATCTTCCGATGCAGGGCAACTCCCTAACCACTAGGCAACCGCTGCCCGTGTGCCCGTTTTTTGTGTGTGTGTTTGTCTAAGTGTCTGCTCAGTGACGGACTGGCGATCTGTCTAGATGTGTCCCTGCCTTGCACCTGTGAGAACTGGAACAGGCTCCTGCAAGCCTCTCGACCATAATTAGGACAAGAGCCTATGAAAGTGAATGAGTGAAAAACAAAAATATGTAACTTGAATAAGGATGTCCAAACCTTTGCATAGAGTTTTTTTTCTGCCCTTCACTTTGAAAAGGTTAAAAAAAAAGTTCTCTCATTTACAGTAGTGTAGAGAACCAAAATGGGACGTCTATGACCGCTGCATTTTAACAGTGAAAACTGGTTACGTCTACAGTCCTCTGACCAGCCTGCTGCCGGCAGGTCAGAGTGTAAGACTGCATGATGTCCAAGAGCTGCATACTGTGCATCACAATTACTGCAAGCACACCAGAGGTCACTTGTTCTGCTGATCACAGGCTCCTGCACATGATGGGCAGAGAGATCAAACACGGCCTCATTAAAAGCACATGGAAAATAATTCCACTCCTCAAGGAGGATGAAAGAAGGAACGCTCTGATAGAAGGAGGGCATGTATCGGTTTGTCTCTCACGTCTCAACAAATGCTGACACTTTACTGGGAGAAGGTTGGATGTTATGCTAATCGCAGGCGCTGCTGTGTTTGAGTTGTTAACAAAGTGAGAGATAATGTGAGGAGATAGGATTTTCTAGGCTGCACAATCTTCACCTTCTCAAATGGAGAATGAAAAGAACAGGCCAAGGACACTGGAGGTATTATACTTAAATCAATGTCCCCTGGTCATTTTTACTCTTAACAGGATAGGCCTGGGAGTTTGGTGCTTCTTGGCTTACTAACTGGTCACCTTGCATTTGACACTTCGGACATATGTTTATGTTGTTATCCATCAAAGAGCTTCAAGCTGCAGTATCGGTCCAAAGGTTAAGAAACGAACCTGATGGAATACTTAAGATCTTAGTTCAAATTTTTGGATAAAATTCCTATAATTAAATGCTGAAGTTCTGTTTTTAAAGCATAAATTGTGAGCCAGATGACTGAGTGTAAATGCATTTCCAAAACAAAAACTGGTAAATGATCAAATCATGTATTATTATTAATCTTTATTATAATTCTATATATAATGCCATGTCCAAAAAAGAGGTTTAATATAATAATGAAAAAAAGTTTATATATTCTTATGAAAGTGACAACCCTTGTCATTGCGAGGTCACAGCACAGCAAGCGTGAACCACAATGAAATTGAACCTCTGCTTTTAACCCACACCGTGCAGCAGTGGGCAGCTATTGAAAGCGCCCGGGGAGCAGTGACGGGGACGGTACCTTGCTCAGGGGTACCTCAGGGCAACCTACTTGTGAGGGAATCGAACCCACAATCTTCCGATGCGGGGCAACTCCCTAACCACTAGGCCACCGCTGCCCCAAATAATAACACCAAAACCAATAATAATAATAACATTAATAATTATAACTGACTAAAAGCTTCTAGA
The DNA here is from genome assembly GCA_017165825.1 of Hepsetus odoe. Lineage (NCBI taxonomy): Eukaryota > Metazoa > Chordata > Actinopteri > Characiformes > Hepsetidae > Hepsetus > Hepsetus odoe. The sequence goes on along the minus strand of CM029366.1, from coordinate 19,014,862 downwards.
TAATTTTTATTCCAAAAACATGAAAATAAAGGCAATGATCTCTTGTCATTGCTTAAAAGGGCATCTGTGTTAGGTGACAAGACTTCAGGGAAGCAAGGTTCTGAGAGGAGCATGCCGATAACTTCTAGGAAGACTAAACAGTTATCAGGACGGGCCAAAATTTGAAATATGTCACAGGGTTTTTAGAGAGTTATAGTTAGAAGATTATAGTTTTTTTGTCCCAGCCGTGCCTTGACTGTGGGATTATTAATGCTCAGTGCATTCATTGCCATGACATCAATTTACTCAACATTTACCTTTTTTAAAATTAAACATGATTTTTTTTCAAGAGGATGAAAAGGGTACCACTGGAACGTAGCTCTCCTCATGTAGCGCTGGCCCACTGAAGTTCTACAGCTTCAAAACCAATAAGCAACAACACTTAAGAAAGTGCTTAGAGACTTTAGAGACGGCATTCCTATATATTTTATCTGGATCATTGAATAACATAGCTATTCCAAAATACACGCACATACTGTAACTATTTAAGCAAATGGAGATGGTTGTTCTGTGGTGGCAACACCTAAAGGGAGCTGCCAAAAGAAAAAGAAGAATAAGTCTGTAACTACTTAAGCAACAAATCTAAATATAAGCATGAGAAAAAGAAACTTTTGTCTCTTCCAAAAGGACTTTCAAGACGAGGACAGTGAACAAGAAAATTAGGAGTAGACTGAAAGTTGATGGAAGTTGCTATTAATGGACCACATATTCCCATCATTTTCTCCAGTTCAGTTTTACCACAGCATTTTTGATGTTAGCCCTGTGTCTGACCGTCTTTGATCTTCCTGGCAGGGTCTTGCCTTCTGCTATTTCTCTGCATAGCATCTAACTGTAATCACTGGTATGTGAGGTCAGAAAGGTCATTACAGTATCTCTTAATGGCTTAATGGAGTCTCTGCAGTATCCTGGGTAACCTCTCCATGCTCCATTCTGATTATGCACTACTGTGGCAACATACAATATCCTTTTGCTTTAGGTCATAATAATCATCTCTCTCATTTTCCTGTCTTCTTCTTTCATATGTTCTTCTTCCACAGCTCCACCATTCTTTTATGTCATTGATATCCACTACTGAAAACTTCTGAAGTGCTTTGTGTGCCCTCATTTGCTATATTAGAGGGAAAACTGAAAGGAAATGCAAATTGTTGAAGGGAATTGATGCCTCGCTAGCCTTGCTTACCTCCATGTATCTGTAAAATATCCCTCAATAAATGTTGTTATTACAGTCACTTATATGACCTGTTTGTCAGTGAAAATACAGATAATCATAATTATTTTTAGATAAACACTGTTATTCATGCAAACTGTAACTGCAATGTTGTTCTACAGTCATCCTATTAAAAAAGCCCACAATGGGTATTTGTTGGATTTTCATCTAATACATCTAAAAAAGTACATCCTCAGTCATGTCTTTTAACTTGGCGCTATAACATGATCAGAGTACTTTTTCCTCATGAAAAAGTAAAGTGTGTTCATTTGCTAGTTAAGTAGAGCAGTCATTCCCTACATAGATGGTCCATATTCTCATCACTTTGTTTTGTGAGTCTGGTTTTAGTTAAAATGTGGACTAGTTGGAGATCCCCAACGGCTGGTTTGAGAATCACATAGTTTTAGCCTGCTAACTAAGAACAACTAGGAAGCAAAAAACTGATTACATCAGTTTGGCCACTTTTGCTATTTATAGTTGCAGAACTTTAACAAAAAAGTACAACTAAGCTATTTACCATTTCTTATGGGGCAATTCATTTAAAAAAAAAAAAAAAAAAAAAAAAAAAAAAATCAGCCTCGTGAGTACAGGTCTCCAACATCTACAACCTCAAAGGTCCTGTGTTTTTAAAGGGTGGAGGTGGGGGTAGGGTACTTACCTATGGACCTATGGCTCAAGAGGTCCCAGGTTCGAATCCCACCTCTGGCACTCGTTGGGTCCCTGACCCTTTACCCTTAGTTACTCCAGGGGGACTGTCCCTGTAATTAGGACAGTCACTCTGGATAAGAGCTTCTGCTAAATGCCGTAAATGTAAATGTCAGATACACTATAGTCCTGTTAACTCCCAGTGATCATATACTCCAGGGTGGGAAACTGGATTTAAGGGCTGGAGCGGAAGATCCACAGATCTAGGCTGTGCTCGCACTATGAGCTGTTTTCATGGTGATTATCCATCAAACTCTAAAATACAAACTGATATCTAACAGGAAACATTTGCATATCTGGATCTCTAGGAATCCCTGATGACACATTTGGCAATCATGTATGTGCTTGTTTAAGATTTTGGAAGCAGTTGGAAAAAATAAAATGTGTACATATCTATAAATATTTCATGAGAAAAAGAGCTTTAAAAGTCTTTTTAGTGGATTCCAAATGTCTGAGATCTCATCTCTTTCTTTTTGCAGTGTTCTTTTGTTTTTGTTACAGTGGCTTTCAAAAGGTAACATTTTTCCATCTTTATCCTTCCATTAAATGTAATGCTGTCAATAAAGCTCAGAGACTAACCAAAGAAATACATACCAAATTCATGCATATTTCAACTTTTTTTTATTTAATATGTAGTTAGAAAAAATATATAAATATTCAGGAAAAAAAGGGGGAGGTCCTGCTTTTCAATGGTATTTTATCTCTCACTGACAAAATGTGTTAATTTATACAAAATATAAGCTACAAATAAGATACAATTTGTTGTTTGCATATGTTTTAAGTGAATTGCATCACAAAACAGTGATATTTCCAAGTGGACTGAAAGGGCAGATAACAGTTTTACAAAGGGGTTCCAGCTGCATTCCCTTAAGCATCAAGATCTGTGTACACACTTGCTGAGTAGCCGACACCGATACACTGATCATTCATTTACGATCCCCATTATGGCTTTATGCTCAAAACAAGTTGTGTTGTAATCAGCACAGCAATTCTTTTTTGACCAACAACTAACTTTTGAAACTTCTACTAGTGCGGTTTATGGATAAGGGCCAAGTGGAGACAAGTTTCCAGAGCTGCGATGCAGCACAGTCCACTCTGGTGTCAGTTATAGGCGGAAAAGGAGACTTCTGCATGTGTCAGTTGTGTATTCATACATTCTCTTTGTTCTATGCCGAGGCAAGAGAGTGAGCGAAGAGTGTGCATACGGGGAACGGGCAAGAGAACCTACCCATGAAAGAGAGTTAAAGTCCCTTTTGGAATAAGATATTCCACTGATCATTAGGTTCAGGACTCTTTCCGTTTTGATTTACAACTTTGTGGAATGTTCCAGGACAGTTTGCAAAAGCATTTTGTTTGATTTTGGCACTGCTTGATTTATATATAACCTCTTTTATCCAACCAGCAATTTTGATTTATTCTATGCTAGTTCTCTGCTACAAGAAAAATCAGTGAGCAAATGCACAAGACATTTTGTTTATAGAAAATGGACAAGAAGATCAAGGACAGTTAAGTGAGTAGGAGTCAGGAAGCAATCTGTCTTCATAACAGTAATGCATAAACATTAGAATGTAGTGTAAATGTTTAAACTGGACTGTTGCAAATGCCTGAGTTAAAGTGTTTGACAGTTTTATCAATAGTCATACCTAAATCTACAATAAAACTTTTTTCAGAGTCAAGGATGATAATAAGCTTAACACTATTCAATGGAAAAGAACAAAATAAGGAAAGAGATGGAGAAAGAATAACATTATAGAAAAAACAAATAACAGGTCACACATCATTCTTGTGTATGATAAGGATACCAATGGTCTAAAATGCTCAGATCTGTCTGCTTCTGCCTGCCATCGTTCTTCTCACTTACACATACATGCACACAATGTAAGAGGGGAAAAAATAAAACAATATTTGATCACAGCAATGGATATTTATTATTTTAGTTCATGAATTTTTCCTTTAAAAATGCACTTGGCAAATTTGTTTAAAGTTCCCTGAGGCTTCACATGATTATACTTTACTGCAATATTATTTGAGTGTATGTTCCTACCATACTACATACATATGCCAGAAAACCCCACTTAAAGTGTCCACACTATATCCACATCAAAGGTGATTCTTAACCCTTCACAATGTACACCATATACAAAAGTATCTGCTTTTCGATCCCAGTCTCATCACTTAATGTATCAGTTTACCTAAACAGTTTTCCAGTCTCTTTGAACCCCATAATCATGTACTTAATTTCTGCAGTTTGTAGAATTTGCAGCAGAATGTAGGCTCCAAACATAAAAGAGTTAGGCAGAAATCTGCATCACAGGAATCATTTGCTCTTATTAAAATTTCTTACATATTGTTTCCCTTTCAGGAAACACTGATTCAGCAGTATAGTCTACTAGAAATGAAAGCTGGTAATTTTTTAAAAAGACCTAAGAGCATTTAAATTGTCCTATTTTTGCAAGATATTTATATTTTAAAGGCAAATCAAGTATACAGAGTATGTTACCCATCTGTACTTTGATGTACAATCCAGAAAAGCAATGCTTTACGGGCCCTGAGAATGAATACTTATACAATAATACGTTCAAAGCTTAGTCAGGAATGTGTAAATTTCATGCTTGTCTGCATATTTTCTCCAAGGCCCTTTAAAGCTGATCTATGTTAGCTGTGTAAGAGAGAATAGTATTTTGCAGAAAAAAGTTGAAAGCTCTTATAACTGTCAGTGATAGAGGGCCATGCTGGGGCTTTGGTACAGGTACATATAGCCATCACAGAAAAGACGTTTTGCTACACCTTCCATTTCCCGAGGAGCCTGTTTGGCGAGCTCAGCAAGAGGCATAGTGAGGTAGTGCCCCACTTCTGGACACTCTACTACTTGCGGGATGTTATAGCCATTTACCTCTCCTAAGAATAAAAAAGAAAAAAAAGAAAAACAGACACATAAAATATTTTTTCTGAACTGAATTTTCTCCCTGCTAATGTGAATCCCTGACCTCAACACAGTTCACAAAGTTCGGTTATGATTTAGGAAATGATTTAGTGTATTAGGAAATATCACAGGTAATCGCAATTCAGTTGATCATTTTAAAATTTAAATACAATTCAAATATAAATAATTCTAAATTATTTTTAAACCTACATCTACTTAAGTAAAATGTACAAGTCTTTCTAATATCATTGATGTTAAACCATCATGGTGGATTTCCATCCAATGACAAAGCATAGATTTTAAAGCAGACTACTCATAGTCTGCTTGAAGGTATTACTTTAAAAAGGTAATCAAAGCTGTAGGTGAATTAGAGGGGTACAGGACTACTTGTCTTGAATAACATACAGCAAGTGTGCAGCTGGGCTTCATCCTCCACCACTACAGACCAGTCAAAAAATAAATAGATGGAGTTAAAAGGATTTAATCTGGGTCTATTTTCGTTTATGTTTGAAAATTAAACCCCACTCACCTATTCGATCAGCCATGCTATCAAAGAAGATCCAGTCAGTTTCGTTTGGCCCATGTTTGACAAAAGATACATAGTGGCTTGTTTCTATGCACAGTACAGCAAACAGCTCCAGTTTTTCTTGTGAAAGAGTGCAAGGTGGACCACCAGGACCCCATTGACGATGGAAGCCTTCAGGGAGGCACAGGGAGGTGGGCTTATGGGACTGCCGGCAAGGGTGCAAATGGACCTGGGTGTGATATTGTCATATGATACGAATAATTCTAATTAAAATCATTTTAAGACCTTAGCTTTTCTATGCTACTATTAAGTGATCATTGCACTGATTACAATCTTTATTTCAGAAAGGCCTCCCATCAATTAGCAGTGGATGAAAAAATTGAAACTGGGAAATATTTTCATTTAAAACAGGTGTTACAATTTAAAATAATGCGTGTGAGACGAGATTATTAAAAAACAAAAAACAAAAAAACAAAAAAGTCCAACCTGAGCTGAACACATGTCACAGAAATGTTTGAATCCTGTGTTGCTGAAAACAGAATCTCCGAAGCACTCTGTGCACTCAACGTGTGCCAGCTGTCCACAGAGCATACACTGCTGAGGACCTGAAACATACAAATGCACACATTCACCCAGGACAACCACAGATCAGAGTACAGACATGATTACAAACATAGTAATGAAATCAAAGTGGGTCTACCATCAGACAGGAGAGCAGTGATGTCCAGCTCTAGTGAAGGAATGATTTTTGGGAACATTTTAAACTGTTTCCCAGAGCGTGGCATGGTGAGGATCAAGCAAGAGGGCACCTGGTGTCACAGAAAGATACAAATAGAAGTTGAAAGGTGAGCATAAGGTTCTTTCTGCTAAACACTCTGCGAGATGTGTGTAGCTGAAAAGGAGGAAGCTCCTACTTGACTTGACTTGACTTGAGCTCTTGGATATTTTACCAAATATTTATAATCTGAATGCAGGTCACAATTTATATCAACAATTATTTGCTCACCCAACATTTGGTATCTAAAATTTCTTATATGTAATGTAGCTAAACTACAAAAAAGTGAAAGAGAAAACCAATCTTATCCTTGTGAAATACAGCACAGCACAAAGTGAAACAATGAAATCGCACCTCTGTATTTAACCCATACACTCACACATGTGCAGCAGGGGGCAGCTATTGTACCTCCGGGCAACCTACTGGTAAGGGATTCAAAACCACAATCTTCCAATCCTGGGGCCAACTCCCTAACTACTAGGCCATCGCTGCCTAAAAATAAAAAGCTACTAAAATTTAATTGGTAAATAACTGTTTTCATATGACAATTTTATAGATAGCGCCATGTCATATTTTCCTTTTCCAAGGTAAAAACAACACAAATGCAATCTAAATATATAACAATGGTCTTCATTTCCAACTGTGTATACTGAACGAGTTTGGGAGGCAACCTACATCTACTTTTCTAAGAGAAACATGCATATTTGTACATTTTATCAACACGAACAATATTCCATGGTTAAAACCACCAGCTCAGGACAATTTTCTAAGACTGTAAAGTTATTTAACAGTTCACACTGTTTTGTATCATTTAAATGGAAGTGTTTATGGTCAGTTTTTTACTGTAATCACCTTACTGCCAATTCAATAGTTGCTAACAATTTTTCAAAACAAATGGAATCACAAGCTCAAGATGAGGAGTGAAATCCACAATGAATCAAGAAATACACATTTAAAGCTGCTCTCAGGAAGCCTCAACTGTACTCCAAACATGTACTACCAACTTCAGCAGAAATGTTTTAGTATCTGACTTAGGGTGCAGGTATACAGCGCCATCTGCAGGGCAGAGACACACTACTTGTCAGTTCCTCTACTGCTCCCCCTCCTGAGAGACCAAGAGCAGACCACAGTTAATTTAAACTGGGCCTACCTCTGCCAGTCTGAGACCATTGTTATAGAAGGAATGCTCCAGCAGCTGCTGAACTGTTGGTAAAACCAGAGAGTTGTTGTAATCCACAAAGATCTGGTAAAAGTAGCTGCTTTCCACCTTCCCTTTTCCAAATGTTTGCCTATAGAAGAAGAGTTAAATGTCAATAAACATTATGCAAAATAAACTGTTTTTGTGTTTATACTACAAAAGGAATAAGAAACCATCAGACAGGCTCTGTCCTGCTTACAGTCTGAGTGGCGGATCCAGTGATAAAATGTCTTGCATTATGAGTGTTAGAAACTCTTCTGGGTCTGTGTGCAGAAACAGGACAGGGAGGTTATTCTGCTAACACCTTGTTAGTGTGTTTGTATTAGTTTTTATGCAAACAATGTGATTCTAATTTGATATATGAAGTGAATGAATTAGTCATGGGTAATAATGTTTTATTACACAGTGAACACTGTCTCTTTAGTAACATTTATTCTGCAAAAAAGTAACTATGATTGTAAAACAATCATACATTACATTTGCAAACTATGCTATTAGTCTGTTTATCATGAAATATTAATGGAGGACAGGCTTTGTCCATTTCTGTGGAGATTTTTATATACTACATTCATGAGGGCATAGGGGGATAAACAATCCACATGTCTGTAATGGGAACAGACAAACCTACAAAAATGCAGATTCTTTCAGTACAACACACATAGAAACTGTGTCAGAAAAGTATAGAAACGTGTCGTCCTTTAATTACAGCCCATCATGTTACCTTTCTCATCTGTGGTGTAACTAGGAGAGTGGCCACGTTCCTGCAACTGGTTGCGTAGCTTCATCACACTGCCAGCAGGAACAAACCCCTGGCTATAAACACACACATAATTAACCTGAGCTCTCTAGAAATAAGGATTCCGCATCATGCCTTTATACAGGAAATGTTTCTACCTCAGTTTCTCTCTCCAGAGGAAAGAAACAAATCAATAAAATGTGAAAATGTTACACAAAAGTACAAATGTTTATTTTTACACATATGGACTGATGTGATATCTGAAGAATAAACAGCTGTCTTTGTATTATGACTCTGAAAGATGATCTGCACAAACATTACCTGCGTAAAGGACACACAATCTCCTTCAGAAGAGTGTTCTGGATGTGTTTATCATTCTTCTTGGTGCCTTTATACAGCAGAGAGTCCAGTACTAATGAACAGGAAAACAGACTAGAACAGACAAAGAGATTACATACAGTAAAGACCATGCATTGGTTTAGTAAATAAAGGAAAACATTAGGTAAATCTGCAAAAGAAGGCAGACAAGTGATTCAACCTGAAAAGGGCAGAGTCCATGTAGCAGGAGTTACAGTGACCCTGGATACCCTTCATTCGACCAATCAAAACTTTCATTACATCCTCAGATTTAACAGGTGGAACATTTTCTGGTGGAGCGAAGATATTCTGCCCATCATGTTCTGTAATACAGACATAGATAAAAAGTCACAGACAAAAATCCCTGCTACAAATGGTATTGATGATGAAATGAACTGGTCAGGAAAGAGGATGAACCAAAATGTCCTTCGGATGCATTGTCCCCCAAAAATCGAGCATCAGGATGACAAGAAGTGAGCTTCACAAACAAGCCACGTTTTTGTGGACACTTGAAATAGCGCTCATTTTTGAATGTTCCATCACTCACTCCACATTCCTCATCCTGTAATGAATAAGTGACTGCACTTAATCATGTGAGCAAAATGACTAGTAAGACAGAGAAGTGTAACTACACACTGACTACATAAGTTGCTTTAGAAAAATTTTATAAATGCATTTTTTAAATTTGTGAAACAGGAACATTTTCCAGTGTTACCAGAAAAAAATATATAAAGGTATATAAATTTTCATTACCAGTTCTAGCCCAGCCATTAGATCAATTTTGCCTGGGAGCTGGCCTATCCAGCGAACAATTCCATATGCAGGTCCTTTTGCCAGATCCACCACTACCACTGAATTCAGACTGATTTTGGAATAACTTGCCAAAAGCTGTTTGATTTTCAGCTGTTCAGAAAGGTCCAATTCTTCTGAGAAAAGAGGGAAACAGAAAGGCTATAAATCAGAAATCTTAAGTTATTTTGTTAATACGGTAACACCCATCCATTTCCTGCCGCTTGTCCCAAACGGGGTCGCGGGGGAGTGCCGGTGTCCAACCCAGCGCACACAGGGCGAGGACGGGGGATGCACCCAGGACAGGTCACCAGCCCATCGCAGGGAGGAGCGGGACGGGGACGGCACCTTGATCAAGGGTACCTCAGGGAAACCTATTGGGAAGGGTTCGAACCCCCGATCCTCTGATCATGTGGCTAACGCAGTAACCACTAGGCCACCGCTGCCCCTAATACGGTAACACACTTTGTTAAATTAATTCCTATCAAACGGACAATAATTCTTTTGTCTGTCAACCCTCATAACCCAGCCTCTAGGGATGCACAACCCAGTGTATTTCTTGGTGCCAGGCCCAAGCCCAGAAAAATGGAGAGGGTTATGTCCGGAGGGGCATCTCGTTTATCACTTTCGCCAAATCAGATATGCAGGAGACAGACTTCCATGCTAGATCGGTCTTGGCCCGGGTTAACAACGACCGCCACCATTACTGTTAGCCAAAAGAATGCGGCTGGAAATTGGGCTATTGTTGGCCACAAGAAGGTGAAGAAGAAGAGGAGATAAGCATGTCTGGAGGCAGGAGGAGAGAAGGAAGGGTAGTAGAGTGGAAGTGAGGATAGGAACTTTAAATGTTGGCAGCACGCCTGGTAAAGGTAGAGAGTTAGCTGATGAGGCAGAGAAGGACAGTTGATATTTTGTGATATCTAGAGATGAGATGACAAGGTGGAAAGGTCAGGTGTATAGGATAAGTGGCTGTAGTAAATACATATTTTAAGAAGAGGGAGGAGTACAGGGTGACATACAACAGCAGAGGAAGATGCACACAGGTGGATTATATCCTTTGCAGGAGGGCCAGTCTGAAGGAGATTGGAGACTGCTAAGTAGTGACAGGGGAGAGTGTAGCCAAACAGCATGGTGGTCTGTAGGATGACCTTGGAGGTCAAGAAGAGTAGGAATGTGAGGACAGAGTCTAGGATCAAGTGGTGGAAGCAGAAGAAGGAAGACTGTAAGGTGAAATTCTGAGCCAAGATGGACACTGGGACGTACTGAAGAGTTAGCAGATTGCTTGGCAACTACTGCAAAAGTGGTAAGGCAGATAGCTAGAAAGGTACTTGATGTGACATCTGGACAGAAGAAGGAGGATAAGGAAACCTGGTGGTCCAGGAGTGTATATAGAAGAAGTGGCAGGCGAAGAAGAAGTGGGATAACAAGATGAATAAAGAAGACAGGAAGGAGGACAAGGAGATGAACTGCAGGATGAAGAAAGCAGTGGTAAAGGCTAAAGATAAGGTGTATGGTGAATTGTATGAGAAACAAGACAGTAAGGAGGGAGAAAAAAAACCTATACAGATTGGCTAGACAGAAAGACAGAGCTGAGAAAGATGAGTAAGGGCTGGTCAGGGCGATAAAGGATAGAAATTGGAATTACTCACAAGTGAGCAGAGCATTAGCAGATGGAAAGAATACTTTGAGGGGCTGATGAATGATGAGAACCAGACAGAGAGAGAGAAAGAGAGAGGATTAGATGATGTGAGGATAGTGAACCAGGAAGTGCAGCAGATTAGCAAGATCTAAGTGTAAGCACCGATGAAGAGGATGAGTAATGGATAGGCTGTTGGTCCGGATGACATACCAGTTGGAGCATGGAGGTGTTTAAGTGAGATGGCAATTGGGTTTCTGAGACATTGTTAAATACAATCTTGGAAAAATAGTGGATGTCTGAGGAGTGGACGAGAAGTTTACTGGTAATGATTTTCAAGAATAAGGGTGATGTGCAAAGCTGTAATAACTATAGAGGAATAAAGATATGGGAAACCACTGTATAGGGTTATGGGAAAGAGTAGGGAATCTAGGTTAACCCATTAACTGTCTTTTTTTCTGAATAGATGTTTATTCATTTATTTTTTTACATTTCAGTATAACCATCTTTCTTGAAATTCACAACTTTAGTCCAATCCCCAAATGGGGATCATGGTTTTTAAGAAAAGAAGTGATGATTAGTGAGCAGCAGTATGGTTTCATGCAAAGAGGATAACAGATGCAATGTTTTCTCTGAGGGTGTTGATGGAGAAGTACAGAGAAGGTCAGAAGGAGTTGCATTGTGCCTTTGTGAACCTGGAGAAAGCATATGACAGGGTACCTAGAGAGGTGTTTTTGTATGAGGAAGTCAGGAGTGGCAGAGAATTATGTGAGAGTACTACAGGATATGTATGAGGGCAGTGTGACAGTGCTGAGATGTGCATTAGTGATGGATGCATTTAAAGCAGAGCCTGGATTACATCAAGGAACAATGCTGAGCTCATTCTTATTTGCAATGGTAATAGACAGGTTAAAGGACGAAATCAGAAAGGAGTCCACATGCACAGGACTATGCTGTTTGTTGATGAAATTGTGACCTGCAGTGAGAGTAGGAAGCAGCTTGAGGAGACCCTGGGAAGATGGAGATATGCTCTACAGAGTAAAGGAATGAAAGTGTGTAGGACAAAAACAGAATAAAGTGAAAGTGACAACCCTTGTCATTGCGAGGTCACGGCACAGCACACATGAACCACAACGAAATTGGACCTCTGCATTTAACCCATGCACACTCAAACCCGTGCAGCAGTGGGCAGCTATTGAAAGCGCCCGGGGAGCAGTGATGGGGACGGCACCTTGCTCAAGGGTACCTCAGGGCAACCTACTGGGAAGGGGTTCGAACCCCCGATCCTCCGATCATGTGGCTAACACCCTAACCACTAGGCCACCACTGCCACTGCACATAGGGCATAAGGAATTGAAACAGTTCCTCAGCCCATTGCAGAACATACGTCAGCGGTGGCCTAGTGGTTAGGGTGTTAGCCACATGATCGGAGGATCGGGGGTTCGAACCCCTTCCCAGTAGGTTGCCCTGAGGTACCCTTGAGCAAGGTGCCGTCCCCATCACTGCTCCCCGGGCGCTTTCAATAGCTGCCCACTGCTGCACATGTGTGTATGGGTGAAATGCAGAGAACAAAATGAGTGGAGAATGGAGAAATGGAGAAAAGTGGAGTGGTTACAATACAGGGATTAGAGGTGAGAAAGGTGGTGGAATTTAAATACTTGGGATCAACAGTCCAGAGTAACGGCAAGTTTGGAAAAGAGGTGAAGAAGTTGGTTGGATGAGGATGGACAGGATTATAAATGATTATATTAGAGGGACAGCTCACTTTAGATGTCTTGGAGACAAAGTTAGAGTTTGGACATGTCCAGAGGAGAAATTAGGATTATATTGGGAGGAGGATGTTGAAGATGGAGCTGCCTGGAAAGAGGTAAAGAGGAAGACCAAAGAGGTTTGGACGTGGTGAGAGAGGCAGGTGGTCAGTTTGAAGCAGGAAGATGCAGAAGACCAGAAGAAATGGAAACAGATGTGGAAACTGTTGCGCCACAGACCCCTAGCAGGAGCAGCCGAAAGAAGTAATCTGTCCACACTCATCCTTAATTACAGCTTCAGTTCTTTTCAGTAGATTTGATTGGAATTTTTCAGAGAAATCCTCCAAGGTTTTACCCCATGCTTCTGATAAGCACCTCTATAGAAGATAGTTGCTTTTTCCTTTTCTAGTAAATGAAATAACCCCAATTTCAAAATACAAAAAGATAATTTCACTGATCTTTCCTCCTCCTTGTGCATGCACTGAGGAGTTGAAGGAGTTTTATTATTTCCTGTTAATGAAATGTTTCTTGCTTTTTTCGCAAATGATAAAAAGGACATTTCCAAGACACTTTGCACTTTACTGCACCACACTTCATTCATTTTAATTATAATACAACAGTCATATCTTATATGTAATGTAAATAAAAAAAAAACTAGACTTACCTTTTTTAAAATCTTCCTCTTTTATAACACAACTCAATGAAACTACTGTTTCTCCTCCTTCCCTTCCAGTTTCATCCCTGTCCTGTGGAGAAATAGCAACCGCATCTGTGACTGAGCTTCACCAGTCATCATCTTATTCCTGCTCTTGTTGTCTTTCTAAAACGGGATGGGGGTCTTGTAGGCCAGAAACTTACCGTTGAAATCAGAACTGTGTGTTTTTCCTTCACCAGCTCCACAACCATTCCATGCCGACTTTCAGAACCAACAAAATAAATGACTCGATCTCCAACAGAGAGCTCTGCAGGGGGTTCAGGCAGGGCAACCCAAGGTGCATGAGAAAAGCTTGATGGTTTTATTCTGTTAAAGGGGGCAAAAATATCACAGTCCTTCTGGCATTTAAAATAGCTTTTGTAACAGAAGCTTCCATCATTCTGTCCTTTCCCCTTGTCTTCTTCCTGAGAAAGGCATTACAGTACTTTAATGAATTACACCTTCATTTAATACTTTACTCAAACACGGGGGGGTTTAGAGAGCGAGCGAGAGACCTCACCTGTAACTCGATGCCAAAAAATACTCCTGATATAGGTTCTATTTTGAAGTCTGATCGACCACCAATGTACCTAACCACCCCTTTGAGCCACTCTCCATTGTTCTCCACTGTGACTTTCGAACCTTTCACCAGCTCCAAAGCCTGGTCTAAACTGTCAGACTGAGTGTACTCCTCCAGTCTCTCATGGTCTGTGTCAAGAGCAAAAAGGAGCTCCGCCTTTCGTTGTGTCAGTGGCTGCAGAACTTCAGCTGGCAGGTCGTGCTCCAAAATTGAATGCACAATTTTCACACGCAGAGTGTCTTTCTTCAGCCTTTTTTGTTGGGAATATAGATCCTCACTTATGTAGCAAATCTTGCCTGGGCTGATACACTTATTTGAGGCAGGCGCTGCTGTAATGATGAAATAATGGTTCTTGCTTTTGGAATCCATGGCTCGAAGTTGATACCTGTAAGAATTTAAAAAACAAACAAACAAAAACATGTTTTACAAGCTTTAGGAGCCATCGGTTTTCACAGGGTCATACGGCAGCTGGCGAGGCCAACTTCTTAGTTCAACTTTCAGTTTGCTGAGTGTTTTGGAAAGAACATCATGAAGGAAATGGAAAGTTTTAAAAAGTCAACAAACAAAAAAGAAAAAGACAAAAACAATTGAAGAGCTTAATTGGTGAAATGCAACAGTTGGCAAAACACTGATGAAACATTAGAAAACAACAGAAAAGACAGCAACACAGATTTCTTACTTTACAGCTATGAGGTTCCACCTTACTTTCGTTTCGTTTTTTCACATCCTGTTTGCCTTCATAGAGACAAAGTCTGGGAAATCACAAAAGTCCCGGTCACAAGTCAGTTTAACAAGATGTATAAAACAGTGGGTAGAAGTCCATGGCATGTGAATACAAACAGTACTCTTTAGAGAAGCTCCAGTCTCCAGTATTTATCGATAGCCACTCCAGCGAGCTGTGATCGTGCGCCGGGTCCGAGAACTGACAAGTTCAGAAAAATCAGACAAATAGAGCCTAACACTTACACTGAGAGCGGGCTGAGCATTTGTAGATCAGATGTTTGGCGCAGGCTGCGTCATCAACGCGGGCCTCGGCGCTGTGTGATGACGCCATCCGTGTTTTGGGTTGTCAACATGGCAGAACGCGAAGCTTTACAAAGAGAAATCGAGCAGCTGCAGAGTAAGCCTTTTACATCGTACACATACTATTTCCTTTGCTCTAGCCCTGTTCTAGGTGTTATTTGTTTGGCACCACTACGGCAAACATCTTTTTTTGTATTCTTCATCGCTTTCTTGTGTGTCTAAGCTTTTTTCAAACAGTAACGGTCCAGGTCTACGTCACCGGCTCCACTAACTCATTTAAATCGTAACGTTGATCGCTGCTGTCTAGTGGAGTCCTTACCGGTATTTACACGGGGGTCCTAATACACATGTCATGCTGAAACTTCGCACTGTTTTCACAAACAGGCGCCCTCTGGAGCACCAGTCCAGATGTGAATGGCGAGCGTTTGTAAGGGCCGATTAAATGCTTCAGTCAGAGAGATCACAGCTAATGGGAACCCAGGGTGCTGTGGGCTATTTCGGGAAGAAAGAGTAGTGGCGTTATAGGGCTGGACAATATGATATATATTAATGAATTGAACATGGTGAGCATGGGTGGCGGTGGTCTTGTGGTAGGGTACTTGCCTGTGGATCTAAGGCTCAAGAGATCCCAGATCCCATGCTAGAGGTGGGATTCCCACCTCTGACACTACCACCACCAGGTCCCTGAGCAAGACCCTTAACCCTGAGCTGCTCCAGAGGGACTGTCCCTGTAATCAGGACGTGGAAGTCGCTCTGGATGAGAGCGTCTGCTAAATGCCGTAAATGTAAAATGTAAATGTGAGCACACTGTATAATCGATCTGTTATTAAAGAACAGTTACCGCCTGCTGTTTCTTCACAGAAAGAACATGCAGTCCTGTTTAACTGCAGTGCCACGTTTGAAGTATAAATGAAAGAATAATTTTTGCGGCACTATTGGTTCCTTTTCGTCCTTTATAATTTAATGACGATAAATGGCATGCCATATATTATGAGCAGTTCCTAAAGCACAAGATATACTATTTTTGTTTGTCCACCCAAACACCAGCGTTTAGGTTTCATTTGAGAGCGGGTGAAGGGGCGAAGCTCACTTAATGTGCACGTTACTTAGAAAGTGGGTTGCCAGTCATTTTTTTACCTGGACCTGGAGGCACTGTCCCACACGCTTTAGCGATTTCATTACCTTATCACATCCACCTCAGCTCAGTAAGAGTTTGGTAATGAAGCGATTAGTTGAATTAGGTTTTAGTGCCATAGAAACACTGAAATGTGCAGGACAGAGCTCTACCACGTCTGCTGGCCTATAAAAGGAATAAATTGAACGTTCTAAACACAGTAATGGTGTTCTTCCAGTGAAAAGAACCAAAAACTCCTCTCTGGTCATGTAGGGGTTGGGATTTTAGTAAGGGGATACTGAAAGGATTTTTTTTAAAACTAGAATCCATCACTTGACCTCACCACTAGATCAAATGGACATTCAGCTGGAGCAGGTTTAAAAACTTTTTTAAGATTAATAGCCAAACAAAAACACTTTTTTATGACTGACAACCAAATAAATAAAACCAAGCTTTTAGTATTTGAGTTGGTCAAGTCTTTTTAGACAGTGAATTAGTGCATAAATCAAAATAGTCAATTAGATGTTGTGCCATTTTTTATTTATTTACTTTTTTTATTCTATGAAATTTGGCACAAACATTAGTATGTTAACAAGATGTTAAAAAACTTGTTCATCTTCATTCAATTTACCTTTTTTAGACAACAAAAAATTCCAGTTTCTTTTGCTCTTCATATTTACAGGTTGCATTTAGGTTGATTAAGCAATTATTAGTTGATAAATTCACATAATAACTGAGTACTGAAATAGTTTTTCACAAATCTTGTGTGGAGTCATCCAAAAGATCCAAAATAAAACCTTCATATTCTGTTTTCAGATCTTATTAAGAACCACAAGAGAATTCATGGTGAGGATCCATCAAGCTCGACTCCATGGGTTTCTGCTAGACGTGGCCTGGGTAGGGGTCGAGGAAACAGCCGACATTACGCTCAATCATATTCAGGCCCATCTCGGCCATATCCACCTCATCTTAACAGCCAATGGAGAAGAACCTACTCTCTAAACAACAAGACCACTGGAGATACTAAAGGAGGATCCTCTCAGTTTTCTGAGCCATATTTGTACAAGAAGACAAAAAGTGTTAGTTCTGAGTTCCCTGTTTCTGGCTCACTTTCGAGCAGCAGTAAATTCAGTGATGTCACAAAAATTTCATACAAGGAAACAGCATTGGCACAGACTGTCAAAAGCAGCACAGCGCCTTTACAGAATTTAACAGGAAAGGAATCATTACAGTCTTGTGACAGCACCCCAGCCCCCAGTGCAAGCAGGACAGTACCGAAACCTACACTGAATAGTAATGAAGTTAAAACCAGTTCTGTTTCTGACCTTACAAAGTCCTTTATGTCACCTAGTCAGAATGAATTTGAAAGAAAGACCGATTCAAATGGCCCATCGAAAAGTGCACCAAATATGATTTGTGAAATTGCTTTGTCATGTGACCCTTTATCCAAGGTGACGTGTGCCTTTGACAAAAAAACCTCAGCTGTACGGCAACCAAAATCACATTTTGCCAGCAGCATTTCGTCAAGTAGATCTGTAATGATGGTAAAAGGTACAAAAGACATTTCCTCCCAGGCCTTTGCTTCTCAGTCTAGCTCTAGTCCTGCATTAACCCATAAACTTAAAGTGGACTCAACAACAAAAATGCAGACAGTTTCCTCCCCACCTAGGAAATCACAGTTTACCTGGGTGAAGAGTCAAGAAACCGGGAACAGCCATTCTAAAATAGACATCCCCACAACTCTGCCTACTCTAAAATCAGTTTCAACCTCCGCTGCTCCTACAGGGGTAACAAATGTCAAGCAAGTACATTGTTCTAACAAGAAGCTACATCGCAGGCCTAGTTTTTCCTCAAGCTCTTCTAAGACTTCAAAGTACTCGTGGGTGTCTTCTAGCTGCTCCACCGCAATGGCTGCCAAAGTAACTCCAGCCAGACTGCCAAACAAGCAACTTTCTCTAAAAGCTCTCAAATTGCCTGTAAAAACAACAAAGGATGGAGTAGATGGGACTAAAACACTTACTTGCACTTCCTCTACAACATCAAAACGTGCAAAAGGAAGCAGAGGTACTTCCACACCTCAAGTCAGCCATGCCAGCCGGTATTGCTGGAAGGCTACTTCCAAGAGCCCTTCAGCACTTTCAAGTATATCTACCCCAAAGTCTTCGCGAAAGGGATCTGTGTATCGATGGACTGCTCAGAAAGAGGGAAAGAATTCAGGACTCCAGTCAAACATTTTAACTACTCCTCCTTCTGGATTCAAGCTAAGGAGCAGAACTAAGATCATCAGGAGATGCAGCAGCAGGTACTACTTTTTTCAAGTACCTTTTATCTTTCTTTATGTTAGTATTAAAAATGTGAAGTCCCAGGCCTAACTCTTTGTCATACTACTATATAACAGTCCTACTTTTTTTTTTTTTTTACCTCTTCCTCAAGAAACCTCTTTCTTTCCTCTTATTTAAATAAAATTTAAAAAAACTAACAGTACAACACTTCTAGTCAGAGGGTTAATAAGTTTGTTACTTGGTTGTAATAGTTAATCAGCAGTAGCTGATCTGAGCTGGTTATTAATATTGGTTATGAAGATCAATTGTGGAAATAAAGCACTGTTGTAAGTCACTCTGGATAAGAGCGTCTGCTAAATGCTGTAAATGTAAATGAAAATATGTTTCTTTAAGAAAATAGTTAAAGCAAACCAACCAAGTCAAGTCAGTTTAATTTATATCAGTTTTTACAACTTTTTTTTTTTTTTTTTTTTTTTTGACAAATGTATAACATTATAATACAACAATAATACAAATGGTTAAGATACGAAAAAAAATGTAAAATGTATGAGGAGGCAGAACAGGTATTTTTTAAGAACTTGGGCAAATGAACAGACGATCCTCTGGATTCAGACTTTTTGTATGACTTCTTATTATGTCTTCCATAAGAAGTAATTTTTGCGTAGTTAGTGCTGTTGCATAGTTCACAATTTGTGTATGTTGTCTATATATATATATATATATATATAACTTTTTTGAAAGTAAATAACTTGCTGTCAACCTTAGGCAGAATTAATGAGTTTAATGAATTAGTTATTAAGGGTGGACTTTACCACAGAGCTGACAACAAAATACAGTCACAATATTTGTGTCATAATATTTATTGCTGCTCTTCAGCTTAAAGCAAACAGTATGAGTCTCTTTAGAGATCCTGTTAGTTCTGCTTCTAGAGACTTGCAGAGATTTTTTGACATGTAAAAGTGCCCACAAGATGGCAGCAGACCAAAGCTCCAGTTGCTTTAATCTTGAACTATGCCTCAGTGAATTTAAACCCAAGCAGGCTTTGCCTGATTTAGGATTACGGTACCAAAAACTTTTTACAAACTGTATCAGACAGACATCATTCAGAAATCCTTTTGTTCTCAGCAGTCCTGCTCCAGAAAGGAGATCCAGTCCCTCTGTGGTGACTTTGAAGACTCGATATTCACTTAGAAGAAAGATGCACACTTCTGTCAAAACTCCAGTTTGTGCCAAACGCAACCAATCCAAAGCGCTCGTCTCTTTTGGAAGACACAAGTTACGGCGCCTTTCATCCTCCATCCCCATTACTCCTGCATGGACCACAAGAATAGGTAGGTCAATAAAAAGAAATTTTTAGAACCACAGCTTGTATTTTCCGATTTTCAACCTGAATAGGGTATCAGCTGATAGAGTGCAGTAAAACCAGTAAAAGTTGTGGGTTGTGAGTTACCCTCAGATAATGCCCTCTGCATTTTAAATCTTTGCACGTTTATCATTTTGAAGCGTTCATTCAGCACTGACTGGTACAGGCCATGTCTAAAATCTGGCTTTGTGCTTGCAAACCATAGCTTGTTTAGTTAACACTGATATTTTTCTAAAACCCAGCTGACCAGGGTGTAGTCCTTAAATGCTCTAAATATAGTTCTGTGTTAGTTTTCCTACGCATTTTTTTGTAGTCCTGGTCACAGAACACTCAACTACACAAGTATTGTGTACATATTGCTTTGTCACCCCATGAAATACTTCTAAATGCACTCGTCATTAACTAATGAGATGAATTAGATGTGATAGAGTAGAATAAACATTATATCCTGCTGGGTCTGCACATAACAAAGAAAAGGCTGCTGATATAATGAATACATTTTATGCTCGGTCTCTGTGTCTGATCCTGGTTAAAATATCCGACTGGGAAAATAAATAAATATACATGCTTTTCATAATGATCAATTAGCCAGACAAATGGAAATTTAAATGAACTTTGGTACCATTCAAACTTGATGGTTGGGCTACATTTGAATTGTATGTATATTGTTGGAAAAAATTTTTTTTTGCTTGAATAATGATTAAAAAAGGGTTTTCCTTTTAAGCAGAATCTGTACTGATCTAGGAAATAAGCAGCATGACGTATCCAGTAGAGGTCAGCATCCCCCAGTACCTCTGCTGGCCTGGGGTGTAGTGGTGGTGGGGGATTAATTAATTGACCAGTCCAGCAGTGATGGTGTACATGTGCCGATAGTGGGTAATTTGCAGCAATGGTGCGCTGAATGTAGCTACGCTATCAAACCCTGCCAGTGCTCGCACTCAGTAGATAAAAAGGAGCTAATGCATAATTATCCTTTTGCAAATTGGATTGTTTTAACGAACTGGAGAATATAGTCCTGACTTGATTTAAAGCAATCACTGTTTTTACAGCCCACTCCCTCCTCCCAAAGATAGTGAGCAAGCAATGGCATGCCATCTTGCGGTAATCGCCTGCAGTCTGTTTGACTGCTCTTTACACACTCAGATGCTTTCCCTGTTGTAAAAATGGCTTCATGTTCTTTTTCAAACCTGGCTTGTATTGTATTATTGTATTCTTATCAATCTGCCTTTAAGTCAAGTTCCACAGAGGCTTGGGGGGTTGGAGGTGAATGTGAGGGTAGAGCGGAAGAGTATGTGAATGACTCGGGAGATAGAAGAGGAGGGAGGCGCGAGTCATAAGGGGTAGCCAGAGGGACTCTGTGCAGAAGATAAGAGTGGCTAATAAAGACCAAATTGAATTACTAATGACTAGAAAGAGGGCAGCCGTGTTAAAAATGGCGACTAACCGCTTCTCTTCACCGCCACGATCACCGCTGCGTGACATCTCTTAATTTTCTCTCTTATGACTGTCCCCCCTCCCAACCCACCCTCACGCTCATCTCAACCTCATCTCCCAACCGTCTTCCCTCTCTGTCCCTGTTTACCGTGGCTAGTTGGTTATCTGGAGGGGGGATTTAAAGGGGCATAAACCTAAGTGAGCAGTTAGGGGCGTAATGAATCGCGGATGCGAGAGAAGTGCCTCGATAAACCCATAAAGTGAATAAATGACAGAAGAATGCTATAGAGTAAGGAGAAGAACGAGAGACGAAATGAAGGGGCCTCTAGCCTCACAACAGACGTTGGGCCCCAGACGGTTGGAATGGATGGAGCACACACTATGAAAAACATCTTCAGACCATTTCCACTGAAATAAAGCTTTACTTTCTGGCACATTCACTCTGCTCCTTTATATCTTCATGATAATATAACCAACAATTCTTACTTGGGGTTATAACTTGAATTCTAAAGGTAAGGGATATAACTGAACTTAAACATCATAGGCATTGGCATTGTGGATACAACAGTATCACATTCAAAGATAATCAAAATAACATTAATTTAATTAATAAAAAAAAAATCAAAAGACATTTAGTTAAAAAAACCAAAACATCCACAGTAGCACAACTGACAGACATCTGATATGGTGCTTGTTATTACTCAGTTTATGCTCTTACAATACATTGCTTGTTCACTGGCTCACTGGTTTTTTATGCTACATGCAGTTTTTAGTGTCCTGAAAGTAATGATTGAATTATGTTTTGTTATGACAATGGTAAAATAGAATTACATTGCTTAGCTTATCTACATATCTGGATTTAGCCTTATTGTTTTTTTTTCTAATGGTCTGTTCCAATAAAATCAGATGTATTAAGAAGCATCAATGCATGATCATAAAGCAGTTTAGGTAAGATCTGCTTTAAACAATGGTCATTTTTCGACTGATCACTTTGCCCTAAGATGTGTGTGCACTCTTGTGAGTGTAAATATATACATGCATGTGTGTTTGCAAGTTATCATGTGTTTAAGAGATTAGCCTCAGGGAGTAATAGCATGGCTTTACATGGTGTGTGTAGAATCTGCCCCTCCCCACCACTACTGCCTCATCACCTACATACATACATTCAAAACACACTGAGGTCAGGTCACGTCAGCGTTTCATTACCCTTCCTGCTAGCAATAGTCCCATGTGTTAATTAATTATGGCTGTGTATGTCTGTGGGCTCTCAAACATCATAGATCTAATTGTTGACCATCTTGGGCAGCTCTCCTCTAAAACACACTCACCAACTCTCAGAAGTTACCCCAGCAGCCGTGCCTCTGCTTATTCGCAGTAGTATTGTTTCAGCCATGACATGTACCCACAAATCAGTTATCTGCTAGCACAGAGCCCAGTTGTCTAATCTTATGTCACAAATGCAGAATCTACACCTTTTTCACTTGGGCTGCTCAGCATCGCAACAACAGTTCATCCATTTCCGCTTCTTCCTGTCCTCTGCATCTTCCTCCTTCACTCCGACAGGCTGCATGTCCTCTTTGACCACACACATAAACCTCCTCGTTGTTCTTCCTCTTCTCCTCTTGTCTGGCAGCTCCATCCTCAACATCCCTCTCCCATTGCACTCTTGATGTCCAAACCAAACATATGCAGAAGTTACACCTACATTCTACTGTTCTCACACATTAGCAAAAGTATTCACCCCAAGTCACCAGTCAAGAATGAAGTTCTTCTCAGTTATAATACAGCACTGACAAATGGACGTGGCTTGAGCAGGTTAATAACAATTTCAGCAATGTCATTACACAAAGGTTTTGGGTGATTATTTTTGCAGGTTACTAGCGATGAGAGTTGTTATAGTTTTAATTTCTACTTTTTCAGTGAAACTTTTCTATAAATAGTTGATTGGGTGATAACATTGTTTAAGTTAAAAAGAGTTAATGTGAGACTAAGGTTTTTATTCTTTCAAAGACATGTTTGTGATGAAGTCTTTTGACAGCATGTGTTGAGATTTGAGGTGTTTGTAACTCTTCGCCTGTTCTTACATTGTAAGGTTACACCACAGGCAGAAGGAGACTTTCCCATGGTAATGAAAATAAGCATTGCTAGCTGGTCATGGTGCTTTGCAGCTTTTCCCTTGACAGTACTGTTTCCGGACAGATGAACAAACATTTTAAGCTACTGATATTTTGTATTTAATGTCGTTATTTTAAATGAGCATTATAATTCTATTGCTTTAGACTGTAAGTACATCTTGAGTCCATCCATGCCCTCATGATGGCCAGTATATTTTTTTTCTATTTTTCTCGTAACACCCCACCACTTTCACTCCTTATGTGGATTGTTTGTTTATTTTAGTTTTTTGGCATCACTGGCTAGTTAACACCTCCTTCAATTTCTGCCACTTTTTTCACACTGTTGTCACTCCCTCTCTTCTTCCCTCATCTGTCTAATTCAGTCTTCCATCCCTACATACGCCACTTCCTTTTTGAGTAAGAAACTCTACCCATGCCATGTAATATATATGCCTTTTACGACAAATGCACGACCCCAGGCCCAGACTGACATGATCACAGAGAGAGAATTTGTTTGCGAGTGTAGGCTGAACAAGCCACCAGTGTATGGTTTCTCTCAGCTGCCGCTCCACATCTCTCCTTTTTAAATGCCTTAATACCACACTGCTTTCCCCAACTACACAAGTTGCTTGCACAGCCACACACTGTGTCACTCAATTTGACTTTAAACATTCTGCTTGTTCCACCCCACTTTCTCAGGTGGGCTAGTTCTGCTGTCTTCAGGTCAGCGTTCTTCTATGGGGGTCCCCTGTCTTTTCTGATACTTACTGAGACTTACTTATGAGGGCCTAGTAGATCTTTTTTTATTTCTTTTGAGTTGTGCCTTCAATATTGAAATAATAATTATGATAGTATAAAATTAAAATAATAATAAAGTTAGCTACTCTGTTTTAGTCTGCTTTATGTCTTGAAATCAGTATTTTGGGAATCACAAGCTATAAATGACCAATAGCATGTTGGTCCTCATATTTGTTTGTTAGGGGAGAAAGAAACCCTGCTGCTTCGCCAAAGTAAACACACCCATTTGAGTCATGTCCTCCTCAATTTAAATTTTTTTACAGGACCAGTGAAAGACTGGTTTCATATAAGCCTCCTGCTGGTCCCTCATCAAACTGTCAACTAGTCACAGTTAAAACTTCAGTGTCGTCCCTTGGCACTCAGCAAACACCCTATCATTGCTCTGGCAGAGCCACTACTATTACATGTCTGCACACATGAATGCATAAGAACTCAGGATGAGTTGTATATGGTCACAGTCATGAAAAATAAATAAAACTTTTTTTAGTTTCCTTTTTAAAGCATCGGTTGCTCCTCATGCTGTCTGAGTATTTAAAAATGAACAAAGCAATAGAAGTGTACATAAATTTATGTCAAACTTTTCACATTAGCATACTTGAAATTTAAAAACCTTTTTCTTCTTGTGTGAAGTTATCATTTTGGAGCTCAAAACAGTCAGTAAAATCAAAAAATATTTGTTCAACAACAATGCAATTCATCTTGATAAAGGAAATTAAGGCAATTAAACTTTTTTTTTTCCAGTTTCGATGTAATCGTTTCTAATTCATTAACTAAACAGGCCAGTAAAGCAAGTATTTACATAAGGTGTTTGTGTGATTCTGTGAGTGTCTGCATGTGTGTCTGTGCGCATAAGCACATGTGTGTATGCCCATTTGTTGGCTGTTTGTGCCAGCAGTTGAAGGCTAAGTGTTGAAATGTGTAACCTATACTCCAGTGCACTGAAATCCTAACCTCAGTTACAGTCTTTCCTTCCCTGTTTTGGGGGTAAATGTTTTCTCGGCATCACGAAGGGTCTCTGGTGACGCAGAGGACAGAATAAATCAGAAACCTTAAACAGGAATGACTTGGTTAATTATTTAAAAATGCTCATGCCATTTCTCACAGATGCTCTAAACAGATGCCCTCTTTTAGAAACTAAGTTTAAAAGTAGGCACTGTGAAAGCCAAAGCCATCCCCTACATACACATATGTTAAAAATGATGCAATGATGAAATTTTGAAATATGTTTCAGGTAAAGCCATGGCCTAGGTAGTGGTAGACTGTCATTCCCATCATTTAGATCAAACAGTAACACGCTTTTAAAATAGTTTTCACATTGTTAAAGGTAATCCCTTACTAAAGTCATGAACTAATAAGCACCAAGAAAATGTATCTAATTTTTACCATTTTCTGCTTATTTTATGCTGGGCTGCCTTATCATCTTACCTCATCTCCTTTACCCGTTCTTCAGTAACCTAAGCCAGGCCCGTCTGTCCACACAGAGTGAAGTGTTACCATAATAATCACAGCGCTTTGGCATTTGTGTGGGAAGAAGTCTACAGAGTCTGAAGCTTGCCAGGCATGTTAATTATGGCTAGTGTCTATTCGATACAACCACAAAGAATGGTTCATATTACACCTGCTTCTACTCTAAACCCCTACCTTCAGCCAATCATATCCTGTGTTTAGCCTGCCTTTGTATCGTCAATTAAAAAGATTTTGATTTTATAGTAAAGCTTGTGAACTGCATGAGTGTAAATCAGTCAGAAGCAACTAATTTCTAGGTCAGAAAAGATCATCTAAACCAACAAAAATGTTCTGTGTTTGGGACAGAATTAATGGTGGATATAAACGGGAATCGGAAAAGGAAAATCTAATATGCATTTCGCTTTCGTGTGAATGATTTGTATTTGTATTTTTGACAAACCACATTTCACCAGGCTTCCCTGCCAGCGTAACTCTTCTATTAGTTAATGGTCTCTCTTTTTACTCTTTTTCAGATTCCTTACTTGATCTTTCAGTCTATTTTAAACATACATGTACAGGTGTCTTAATGTGTGATTACGTGGTTATTGATATGTGTATAACATGACATATTGTTGATCAGTTATCTGTCAGTTAGATTGCTTATTGACAGTCTCACCAGAAGACAGGCCATAATGTACATCACTTCACACGAAGAGCGTGTGAAAACTCAGCAGCCTTGTCTGGAAAAGATGGCAGAATTAGGCAATTTGATTAATCTTTATACATCTATAAATCTGACTTTAATGCTATCGGCAGATGTTGTTATTGAGTAGCTATATCACTCACTAGTTTCAACACATTGCTGTGTTAGGGGTTTTGAAGTTGTGATGCAGCCAATTTCAGCAACACATTTTTTATAATAACACAGTGTTTTTATTTTCTAAATGCAGCCTCTTTAATGCAAATTAGGTTTTTCAATCACCGGGCATGACATTTGTTTTGATTGTGACTGAAAGAGACTTGGTTGAAAGGGAATGGTGCCAAAGTCTATAAAAGGGGTTGCTGGTCTGGTACAGACTCAAGTGGGTTTTGAGGGATTAAGGCAATACTGGAGCTGTTCAGTATATTGTAAAAATATTTCTTTTCTTTTCATTTTGGATATTTGTCAAGATTGTTTCAGAAGTTCAAATTTTTTTGTAAGATGAGTAGACATCAGAGACAGTTTAAATAAGAATTTTGCCTTTTTGATAGCCCTCTAGTCAATCAATCAACCAGCTAACCACTTTAGTGGATAATTAGGTTTAATTTTACCAGAATCATCCTAGCCAGACTTAGCAGCCTTCTGCTGAGTCACTGAAATAGAACCGTTCCAATGATATGAACTAGGCCTCAACAAGAAGTACACTATCCTGCAATCAAAAGAAGGCAAAACCAGGGTAAGAGCTATTATTGCCATTTGAAAAAAGTGAAAACAGCATTCCTGTTGAATCTGATGTAAAGCTAGTGCCTTTTTCTGAAGATTATCAAACCAACAGTCTAGCATGGCGGTGGTAGGATGATGGTTAGAGCATGCTGTTTTTAGGCAAAAATTTGAAAAATTGATATGCAAGTTTAGAAAAGGTTTTAGCCAAATGTGGCCAATTACATGTGGCAAAACTTGTGCAGATGAACGGAAAAGCAGGTTTAGTAAAATAAAAAAAATCAACTTTACTAAATTTGTTGCACTTTGACTTTTTGGAGTCAATTTGTTGTTGCAGTTGAACTTGAAACCTTTTGTAAAGTGATAGGTGAAAGGGGAAGATAAAAATGAGAAGGGCCAGAGCCAAAAGCAGTCTCTGTGGTTGGGGTCAGTCCCCTCTGTTACAAAACTTCTAAGGTCCTGTTTGCCCCTCATGCTAATGTTTCAGTGGTTAGGGGGTTAACTTCTTTAGACCAAACAATGCAGCCTCTTGCCCGGGTGTGTCCTAGAGTTTCTTTGAAATTCTAATTGCATTATGCTATAAGAATAGGTTAATTCCTTCCTATTCCTGGTAATAATGTCTGACTAAAAAAACAAACAAAAATTGTAACTGATTTCTTTGAAATCCACCCGAATCCTCATATGCAAACAAAAATCATTCAGAGTCTGCTACATTTTTCTGAATACGTTGTTTACGTATTCTTAATAGTTCAACTGGACACGTAAAGCCAGCTGTTGGCGCTGTAGCTTGTATAACCTCAGTCCTGCCCATATGGACTTGGACCAGCTACAGTGGCCACAGAGTGGGGTCATGAGGTATTTTTGTGTCTGTATCTCCCTACCTCTCTCCCTGCTCTTTGAGTGATGAAATTCAACTAATTAACTGGCTGGGTGTTGCTGTCTGCCGGCCAGAGAGGCCATCCCAGGACCATAGTGCCCAACTTCAACCCCACTTCCAGCCCCCCCCTCCCATACATCTATCTTGCAGCCCACCGACCGTTCCACCTGGCCCTTAGCCCACAACATAGGGGGGGTTGACAGGGGAAACCCGACCCCCCCATCACTCGCAGCTTTCCATTTCAGTTGAATTGGTCCAGACACTTGAGCTGATGCCCTATTCTGGGACTGGGGAGTTTGCCAGCATTGCCTGATTTCCTTCACACTATATCTCCCATCTTTTTCTTTCGCCATATACCTGTACTTGTTCTCTCTTTACATTTGCTCTCCATGCTACTACTTTCCTCACTTTCTACTTCCTCACTGATCACTGTTCATGAATTGCCTCCTCCCTTGCTGTTGTGAGCGATCTCTCTGGGGAGCAGTTAAGTTTGCTTGGGCCCCATGAGGGCTACACACCATCCACCTCTGAGCCTCCAGCCATGATTGGCATGCCAGCCCCCCAGCTGAGCGCCCCAATGTCCGAGTAGGTCCCATAAAATGTGCGCGCACACACACACACACACACACACACACACACAGACTCCCTGGCCAACTATCCCATCTATCACCACAGGTGCCTGTCCAAATTTAAAACCACAAGAACAGTATGTATGTTTGGCTCTTGGAAATGTGTCCCAGATTGTTTAACACACAAGGCGGACAGACTGATGGATAAATGATAGCTGAACACTATAACTGCTCAGTCATGGCAGTGAAAGTATTCCAGCTTTTACCTTATTTACTTTTTACCCAGTCAAGACAAATATTTATATACATTTTTTTTTAAGTATGGTTCTGTTACTTGTACTAGCACTCCTCTTTATCAATATGAAATATTTTTTTATGTGTATTTATTGAGGTTTGTGTGTCTCAGCTCACATTTAATTACAGATGACTGTTTACGTTGGTCCTCCAGCATGCTCTGTTTGCTCTGTAAGATAACTGTACTCTGTTAATTCCACTCTTGGCATATTGATTAGCTGTGCTGGGTGAGTATGGTTTTATAGGCCCCACTCAGCCTGAATAATTAATGCTTAATGTATTTAATTAGTGAGATTTCCTTTGAACAGGCAAAGAGTAATTGAGTCCCAACCAGAGGGAGGGGCAAATCAACTTCAGTGCTTGTCAGATGGTGGTGTATAAATGTGTGTGTTCTTGGCCTCTCTATACCCTGGAGCAGTTCCTACTCGGAGGTAGGTACCTGTCTTGGCAGGGTGCTGCCGCTTGATGCATACTGGTTGCCAGTTCTTATTGGGTCACACTGCCAGGCATGGCTCCCAGTTCTATTTCTGTATATATCAGTATTAGACCTACATATAATTTTCCTCTCTCTCTCTCTGTATGTTGCTGTCTCTCAAATTCACTTAACTTTTTACTTGCATTCAAGTTTTGCCCATTACATTCCCCACCTAAATATGTGGTAATGCCTTTCCAAACTTCTTCCATGATGAGCTAAAGTTGAAAATAGTAATAAGCTTTATTAGTCTCAATGTTCTTATAGCTATTAGGACAGCCATTGGCAAAACATTACAGGGTCCTATTTCATTGGTACACCTTCTGTACTGCTTAAATTTTTATTCCCATTTTCCCCCTTTGCTCACAATTGACGTGATTAGAAATGCACTAATGCAGTGGCCATTTTCTGCTTACTTGCAGAGGTATTCATCCACCACACCTGATCCAATTGGTCCATTTCTGCTGAGCTTTTTGAATATGAATCCACCTATAGACGTATATAAATTACTTAATTAAATACTTATATAAATTATGTTTAATTGAGTGTAGCCAAACAAAATTCTGGCTGAACCTATTCCAAACAACTGGTTTACTTTTCTTGCATTCATTTTAACAATTACATATGTTAGTTAACCAGGGTGCCATGAATGACTCCACTTCTTTAAAGCCAACCTTGAATTGAATCTAACCTCTTAATTTAGTTAAGAGCCATATTAAACTTTATTTATGCTCCTGTTATCCTTGCCTAAAGTGCAGCAACTTTTGCCCACTTTCAAGACATCATCTGAGTATTGATTTAGTCTGCAAGCACTCAAGGCATCCTGTCACTGAGCAGAAACCTTCACGTAGCAGACCTGGTTGCTGGAGAATTTCCCACAGTACAGTAGAAACATATATTTTAAGATTTTTCTGATTCATTTTGATTTTAATTTTGGTTCCATGAGAAACTCAAATTAGAACCTTACACCAGTCTAGCAAATAGTAAAGAGAAAGATCTACGAAACGATCATAAAGATTATGATGGCGGATCTCAAGGCAGAAGAATAGGGACCCCTCTATTGGAACTGCTTGTTTTCTTTGGTTTTTTAATTTTTTGCTCTGTAAACGTAGTTGATACTGCCTGGTGGAATATCAACCAGTGTAGTGCTGTGCAGTAAAAAGAATTGTTATGTTTATTTCCTAAATTAAAAGTGAAGCTTGATGGTTTATGGTGCATGTCACCAGTGCCCTGTCTGCTGCTTACGTGCTTGGCCAAACGATGACCCAAGAATGAGGACGTTTTCTTGTAGCTTGAAGCCAAGAGCAGCATCTCTGCTTTCATATCAGTTTCATACCCAGGGCTGTTTTCAACTCTCTGTGATGGAGTAAGAAGCTTCTTTGCGTGTTCAACTGTAATCACAGGCCAGTGTAACAGTGCTGGAATGTCTGAGGGTAAATTTAAATGTCAGCAAGTAGTCTCTCTCTCTACCCCCTTCTCCTTCATCCTTCCCTGCCACCCTATGGGGGATTTTGGACGGACTTCTCTGAGACACCTCATCTCATGTGCCAGAGTTATCACCTGCTGGTTGCCCTCTTCCTTATGCCACTCTGGTACTGGAGTGCCAAGAAGCACTCCTGCACTCCTTAGTAATGTGGGAAAGCCTTTAGTCAGATGCACACATGTGGCATGAAGTGAAGTAATGCTGTGTACTGCCATTTCAGAAATCTTTGTAAATTCTATTTAAAAGCTTTAGAAAAAAAAGTGCTGGGATAGGCTTCAACAACCCTGGTGACCATGTTTAGGATAAAAGTTAAGATGATGTCTGGGTAGATGGTTTTAATAGCACATCATTGTTTAAAAACCCAATTAAACTTTTTATCAATAACAATATTAAATTGACAGTTTTTGTTAACATCTTAGTGGAACCCCTCCGTCTTATGTAAAACACATGCCATGAAATCTTTATACCACCCCATTGTTAAAATGGATTAATACGCTTAGGGATACCTTGCTTTATGCTTGAATGTTAAAAAACATTTAGGAAAACCTCCAACTGTTTGTCTTTCATCAACCTCACTGTGGCAAACACTAGGGTAATAGGTAAGTATAAGAAATAGAGGGTGCAGAGAGAGAGAGAGAGAGAGAGAGAGGGAGAGAGGACAGTATTGATCAGGGCCAGTTCATTTTCTTCTGTCCCTGGTGAGCTGCTCTATAGGAAATAGCCAGTTTGTCTCCTGTCACAGTAACTTCAGGTTTCTAGAGAGGGGGAAAAGTATCTAGAGCAGGTGCGAAAAGAGAGGCCGTGCTTGAATATGCCCCTCAGCAAGTGATACATGGTGTGGAATCAGAGAGGTGTGCTTCTGTATTTTTATTAAAACGTAAATTTTTCGCTTTAATGTTAAAGTTACTGGGTACAAGGAGTTAATAATAAAGTGTGTTTAATGTGCCACGTAAAAATGTTTAAGGCTTTTAAGTTCACTCTCCAGTCTCCTTGTTGTGATATAATAACATTGAATATATATATATATATATATATATATATATATATATATATATATATATATTTTTTTTTTTTTTTTAAGTTGCGTTTTAACTACATCCAAGCTCAGTGAAGAGCGAATGATGCTCTGAAATACATAATTACATTTAAGATCACATGCCAGGATGCAATGCTGCACTTGTGTTCTTCATAGTCTAAAACATCAGCTAAATGTCAAGCACTGTGCAACTCTAAATATACACTTATGAACTCAAAACACAGGATCATGTTCATATTAAAGAAACATTTTGATAGTCAAAGAAATAAGTACACTTACCTGTAGCTCATATAGGTCATTGCTGTATTTCCCATATTCCACCATACCCCCAAACACCAACAGTCGGGTGCCATCACACACNACGAATTATATATATATATATATATATATATATATATATATATATATATATAATAAATAATATTAAGCCCATTCATTCATTTTGGCATATGTGCTGAGTTTTTAGAAGATGCAAAGTGAATGATAAACGTTTTGCTGTTCCTGCTTGAGAAGCAAATCTGTTAGGGGACAAAGATAGGGTGGAAAATGTAATGTAAAATGAATTATTACTTTTTGGTGAAAGTGAAGTGACAGAGCTATTTTTTTCAGCCTGTGTTTAAAGCTGAAGCCTAGACTCCATACGATAGAAGTCAGAATTCAGACAGCACCAGAACTGGGTGGTTCTAAATTACATTCCTCCATGTTTGTTGGTTTTATTTTTGTTCATCAAACCATGTCTAGATGTGGTTTATAAGAAAAAGACTTTATTGTATGAAATGGGTGCAGCGTTATTCTACATGGTGCAGCTTTATTTTTATTGTTCATTGTGAATCGTACGGTACTCCAGTTCACAACAGCCAATGTCTGCCTTCATGAAGGTTAAAAGAACTTTTAACTTTTCTGCTTCTAGAAAAAAACTAAATGACTTTTTGCTAAACTTGTTGTCAGTGTTTCTAATCTAAATACCCAAAACTTTGGTTGACCAACAACTGATAAAGGTGTAAAATTGTAAATTAGATTGTTTGCACAACTCTTTCTTTAAATATATATATTTTACCTTTCCTCAAAAATGAATAAATGTACCTGTAATAATGTTAGCTGTATAGATTATCAATCCTGACAAAATCATAATTTGACTAAAGATTAGGCTATGTGTGTTTATGTTCCCCTTCATACATTTCCTAGCTAAAGAATCAGTAAGTGAGTGCAGGATGAATTTTTGTTGGGCGTTAACCACAGGTCTGTTGTTTGCTTGTAAATTTTAAACCGTGGTACAAGGGTTAATACCAATTTGATACAAGTGCTACTGTTTTATACCCTAAGCATCTTTAAAATAATGAATGTGACTATGGAAATCAGTTGATGTTAATGGACCCGTTTGTTTTTCGCAGTCATGATTACTGACCTCAGAATTATTTTGTTAAATATAATAAGAGGCAAGTGAATGCAAAGGCAGGCAATTCAGACTGATCCTGTCTATAAAAGGCATTCTCACAGTCCGATCAGCCTTAACTGATATTTTTGTCACTTTTGTTCAGTAATAGTTTCAGCGGAGTTGGGGTTTATTCTGGCAGTGCTACAGTAAAATAGTGATAGTTGATAGTATATGGTTATTAAATATATCCTTTCAATTTTAATAGCCTAAAGCTTCTTTTAATACAAAAAATAATCTTGTCAATTTCGCTATTTTATTGCAATCTATTGTTAAAAGACTATTAGGCTAGAATTACTAAACTAAACTGGGGTGAGAAAATGACAGGGATTTGTACTGAGGTAGACAATTAATTGATAACAAAAAGAAAAGTTTGCTGGAAAGTTCAATAGGGTCACATTAAATGAAAACGCTCAGGGAAACACAGTGAGACTCCGCATGTATTGGCTGCATGGACACTCCCCAAGTGTTCTCCCGCCCAAACTCATCAACAGCCAAACATATTCCTCTGTGCCAGGTTTTAACTGGTATATTGTTCAGCTGCACCATGGATGCATCATAGGATGGATATAACATAGGAAACAGCATGGAGTGAGAAAACACGAGGAAACTTGAGAAAAATGAAATGTTGATTTGCTGGTATGGCTTTTCCCTTTAAAGCTGGCATCACAATCTTTATGTGCAAACTGTGGAGGGAAACCATCTCAGCGAAAAGTGGGGGAACTTTCTGTTACTTTAGCCGCTTCCTGCCATTTATTCAGGACCTAAATCTGCACCTTGTGAAGAAACAGCACAACAGTCCACAATAGAAAGAAACTCAGCAGCAGAACCATCTGCACAGAAATCCTAACTGTACAAGCCCATAAACCCATAAACTAGAACTACACTGTTTATTTATTGCTCCTAGCTGATGTTTGATCAGTTTACATTAATGTTAGCAGTTTATATTTCTTTACTTAATTTTCTACGATGGAAAGAATTTCCAAATCCTTATGATGCTTATTTATTTGTAGAATTGGAATTGTGTGTTTCGTTGTTTTAAAATAATTAAGAGTGTGCCCCGATAAATAAAGGTGTTAAATTCCAAAAGGTGGTTAAATTAATAACAAGATGCATAATTTATTGATATATTTCCCTTTATCTTTATCTTTAAGTTTATAAAACAATAGGTAATTAAGAGTGATTGATACTATTGATGTTGACTAAAATCAAAAAGTTTAATTTATTTTAGATGTCACCCGTACCTATTTGGTATCTTCAATAAAGAGTGAAAAGAAACCTTTAGGCTAGCCAGATAAATAATTTTATTTATATTTATATCATGCTATATATTGATATTGAAATCTAATTCTAAAATCACAATGGCTGCCATTGTATTCTGTAATCTCCCATATTAACAGGTTTTGGGGGAGTTTAATAGTGATATAATTATGCAAATAATGCAAATCGTCTGATTTGGCAGCCTGGCTCGTTACATTTATTACTCAAGCCTTAAGACAAAAAGGGTTTTTGGCTAAAAAGGCAAGGCCTAGGCAGGAAAAAAAAAAAATAATTAAAGAAAATGATTGATTTCCTGTCACTGCAGCCCTACCACTTGTAATAATGAATGCTTGCAGTTGTAATTTACTAATGTAATCTTTACTAGTTAACGAATACATTATAAATATAACATTAGCAACAACCCAGTTGAATGTATGTAAGTATAGATATATGCTTAATGGGCCTAAAAAAATTTTGAAAAGTAAACTTTTTGGGATGTGCATGGTTTTCTTACAACAGTGTGGTCATACACTGCTTTGAGTAATACTACATATCACTGCTTTATGTGTCTAGGTTAGTAAACGCCCCTTGCACTATTTTAGGGTGGACATTCTCCCCACCCACATAGACTCTTGTCCTGTCACAGATCTGCTTTCATGGCGTTCTCCACTTAACGAGTTTGTGGATATTAATGACCAGCCTGAGGTGACACCTCTCAGGTTACCCTTAGGAGTTGCTGTCAATACCTTGGCATGATTAGGATCACTTTTACTTTTTCTACTCCCATTTTCTTTTGAAGAGTTTGTTGTGATTATTTTAGTTAGATCAGTTCCTTAAACTTGCATGTCTTTTTTATTACAGTTACAACCACACCCGTGCAAAAGACCTTAATTTTTTCATACTTGAGAAATCATGCTTGTGCAACTTTCTTTGGGAGGTCTCACTCTCTCACTCACATTTTGTCCACAACAGCCAAGACCTACTTTCTGTACTATATTTAGGTTGTATGTAGTTTACCATTAACTAATGTAACCTAACCCTAGGAAAATCACACTAAATGATACAATACTTTATAACTTAGTACATCTAAACAGTTTCCACTCACATTTTGCAAGATTTGAAGAGTTGCATTCAGTTGCTCTTTCTGGCGTGGGTTTTAGAAAGTGTCTTGCACCCTATTAATGTGAATTAGTGGATGAGTTCTAAAGGCACATTGATGTGCTTTACATATGGAATCTCTGTGCCTGTTGTAAACTAAACAGAACGATATTTTTCTCATTTTAAAAAGACTTATTGGGACACTTAAGCCATATGGAAAATGCTGAGGATTTTCATCAGACTGTAAGTCACTCTGATGCAGAGGTGTTAGTGGCTAATGGCCTGTTATATATGTTGGTGGGAATCCTCTAATGCCAGTAATATTATACATCTGTCCTGCTAATTAGTGCTACAGGATCATCAAAAAGCAGATTTTTGTTTGTTAAGAAGTGACTTCATTATTTATTTAGTCAAGAATAAAAAATACTTATCACTTCACTATATTATTAATTTGTTACTATGTTATTTTTTTTATTTTTATTGTATATACATTGTCATTTTTGTACATCTTTATTTTATTTTTATTATAAAGCATCCCCGCCATTGACAGGACTAATAATATTAGAATATTTACAGAAATCTTTCAGTCCATTCCTTCGATTAGGTGTATTGCTGAAGGTCATGAGCCCATCAGATCTTACTGCCCTTGGATTTAGCACTGTGACATTGAGGGCAGCTGTTCCAGTGGTGAGGTGCCCACTCCTGTGCCCACTCTGAACAGATGCCTGTTTTCCTCAGTGCCAGCTCCGCCCAGAGGGACCAATTAGAGCACACAGCAGCTCCTGGCACCAAGTCCAGTTGGTATGGGAAAGGAGGCATGAGCATTTAAGAAGAGGTGCAAGGATAGAGGGACAAATCTGTGTTTATCATCTATAGAACACCTATCACACGTCAAAGTTTAGCACAGGCTAGGTTTAACACTTAATCAGTAATTAACAGGCAGACCAAGATCATGTGGCCGATTTCACACCTGACCTATGATCTCCAAGTTAGAATAAACTCTTCTCTGGAGGCCTCCTCCAGTTTCCTGCACCCAGGCCTGGAATTAACTCAAGGAAGGTAAAGGACAAGGCTGTTGCTTTTTTGACTTGCAGCATAAACGATTTAATTCCCATGATGCTGTAAAATCATGCACAAGGACTTTGTGCACAAGGACTAAAGGGCCTAGATCAAACCCTTACACAGCCCCAGAACATTTTGATCTTTTTTTGTAACTTTTCAAGCCCTGGAAGCCTGATTTAAACGCCAAATGAATTATATTGCTTTAGAGATGGTTTGAGACTCATTAGTGAGTGTTGCTGACAGTTTATTTTTACATACTGTGTATTTTAGTGCTTTGTGGCTTGTGTGGCCTTCAGCTGCTCATAAATGTTTGGTTGACCTGTTGCTGTGTATGTATCAATAGAAATTTCTTAAAGTAGGTTGTCTACATAATTTTGGTAGCATGATTTTATACAAATCTGTCTTCAGTTATTATGAGGTGGTAAATTTATCATCCACACATTCAAGAAATCGCTAACGAACTGTCACATTTTAGCCTGAACATGTGTCAGTATTTCATTACATTACATTTACTTATCCAGAGCGACTTACATTTCCTAATAATGGGAACAGTCCGCCTGAACCCAATGGTGGTAGTGCTGGAGCTGGAATTTGAACCTGCAGCCTCTTGGTCCATAGGTCCATAGGCAAATATCCTACCACTAGACCACCACCACCCATTTCAATGAAGGTATATACACTATGCAAAAGATTGTTTTTTGTTTGCTAAGCCACACACACACACACCCACACACACACACACACACACACACACACACACACAAACAATGCACAGTGTGTGAGATGGCATGATTAATGCTCCGCTGCAGCTAGAGCCTGGTCCATGGTATTGGCTGACCTGCGGACTCTTAGGGGCACTTTATGGCAGACAGGTGGTTGACAGATGAAGATTATAGAAGGGCATGTGAAAGGCTGGATGATTGTAGTAGAAATTCACAATGACTGTACTACATATTTGCATGCTTGGTATTTGTAGTGAGAGTACAGTGTAATATGTATGGAAAGATTAAATACAGATGTTTAAAGGGTGAAAAAGTTATTCCAAAGGGTTTATTTTAAGCTTACCTTGTATATTTGCAGATTTGCATGAACACCTATAGGGTTTTCCATCTTACTGATTGAAATTTAAAAGCAAAGCTCCAGCTCATTTTCTTGTCAGTGATTTATTAAAGGATTTTAGGTGACTTGTTGCTAGTTGCCAATTTATTTAATGAAATCAGTTACATTTATTGTGATTGATTGATTGATTGTGATTGATTAAGATTTCCTTAATATTTTGTTGCTTAACCAAACACAAAAGGCCTTCTGTCCAGTTCCTGATGCCCTAGCTAATAGTTTGGCTGTATCAAAAGGTTTTACTGGGGAAAAATTTGACAAAACCTTTAGTCATTTTTATTCCTCTTACACTAAAATATAACAATGAGCTACAATTACAAATTTAATTTTAAAGGAACTAATATTGAACAGACACTTAATTTGTATTTAACTATTTGGGCTATTAAGTGATAGCAAAGATCTCCAGATGTGTTTTCCACCTTTTACGTTTAGTAAAACACATTCCTTGCATGAAAAGGACACATAAAAGAAACAAATAATCTTAATAAATTAGAAACCTATAATATTATTTCTTTGGTTCTTACAGAGTTACTGGGAAGTATAGGCCACAAGGGTATTGTTGAGATTGCTTCTAGGGGCCCCAACCATAGTAACTGTAGTAGGGTGGTATGTGTTGATTTGGTGTTAATTTCAATGACTATTGCACCCTTATAATGACTGACAAAGCCAGGCCTGACTTGTTTGACATAACAGATTCTGGTGTAGGTCCAGCAATTTACATCTTTATCTTCTGGGGCCCTTGTAGCACTCTTTCATCTCTCACTCCTCCTTCATTAGCCCTCTCTTCAGTCAGTCAGCACACTTACTATCTGTCTGTCAGCATAAACAGTCTCCTGTGGCAGCTTTGAGGAACCTCTCAAGGTCATGTTGCTTCAGGCCCAAGAGCAGCCCCAAAAGCCAGCCAGTATGACTCCCTGTTTCTTATGAGTTGCACCTTCCTATCTTTATACTTTTGTAGTAACTGTAAATTACCAGTGATACAAGTTGGCTTGGTTTTATCATCGGTCAGGTTCTGAAGTTATTTGAGGATACTTTTTTCTTTATCTTTAAAAATGTGTGGTGACCTTTTTTCAGGTGGAAAGCAGTTCATTTTGTGATGGTTTAAATTAGCTTAATTTGATTTTTGGTATAATTGTTATGTTGGCTATGAAGCTCTGTTATGGCTGTGGTACACCTTGGTATGCTTATGTGAATACTGTACAACACCATGTGGTGTTGAGAATGCTGGTCAAACAGCTGCCCTATAACGTGGGCCTTGTGGGGGGCCATTTTTAGAATATGAATCAAATTGTGCAACACTGTTGGCATTCAGTTTGTAGGGGGGAAATAACTGTCAGTGCTGGAGCCAACACAAGCTGTCTAAGTACTTGATCTACCATTTCTAGGCGTGCTATTAAGAAAGTCTAACTGGAGCTTTTCCATACTCTAAGCACATTTGCATCGTTGTTTTGCTTGTAAGGTTCCGCCCTGCATCTGTAATGTTATTTTGACCAATGCCAGGCGTTGCTGCTTTAGCTAAGGGAATGCTTAATCGCAGTGCTGCTGCCCCAGTGGGAATCAGAAGATGAGTCCCAGGGGGATTGTAGCAGGAGTAGGGGGTCTCTCGCTGTCAATAATAAGATTAATGATGTGACAGAGATGCCAGGGTAAAGAATGGGAGTGCAGTTAGCTGGAATTAGTTGTCAAATTTGGAGAGGGGATCAGAGTAGGGGAGATAACATGGCTTGATAATCCCTAAGCGGATACCTCTTCTGCAGGGTGTCACTGCTGCCCTGTCATAGCAGAGATGGAAGGGAACATTTTGGAGGGAGTGAAATGACAGTACGTGTTTAAATGGTTTTATCCCTGTTGACTGGGCAAATAGAGTAGAAAGTTGTTCTGTGTCATCTATGGGTTGCAGTGGAAATAAAGTAAGAATTAGCATATGACATACACTGGCATTGAATGTTGCTGGCATCATTCATTTTGAAATTGTAAGATTGATAGGCTTCACATCTCTGTGACCCCTACACATAATACAAATATGGATTACGGTATTTAGTTTCCAAAGTTTTGAACAATGTCCAAATCCTTGTTGACAGCTTATTTTAACTGTCTGGGATTACTGGCAATTGTTGAGCATACTATTGGTGCCAACATCGCCGTGCATTTGTCAGATTTTGGCCTGACAATGCATATGATGTGCTCATGTATGTTTTAGTAATGTTGTTTTATTGCTGGAATTTTAACTTCATAGGTGATAAAGCATTTATTCTAATCAAAGGAAGAATCTCTGGTTGTTAATGACTTGGTCTTGTGAAACATTATGTTCATTAAAGGCCTTTGAATTTGCACTACTTTTGCTTCGTTGTTGTACCTTTTACAAAAACAAACAATCGAATGCCGAAAGTTTGAAGACTTCTTGACAAATCGTGTTTTATTGTTTTTAATTCTTTTTTTTGTAAAAGTTAAATTGCATTCTCATGGCACTGACAAGAGTGTGTCTCAGTGCTCAATTCCTGTTTATTTTGAGTTTAATACTTCAGAAATTACACTTAAAACATCATATTATAGGCCTAATTTTATTTCT
Organism: Hepsetus odoe; assembly: GCA_017165825.1. Lineage (NCBI taxonomy): Eukaryota > Metazoa > Chordata > Actinopteri > Characiformes > Hepsetidae > Hepsetus > Hepsetus odoe. The sequence goes on along the minus strand of CM029366.1, from coordinate 18,974,687 downwards.
TTTTTGTTTTCGATTTTGACGAGGGGGAACCAAACTTTTGACTGTGACTGTCGTTTGACTTTTTCATTTCCAGAATAAACAGCTGTACAGCTATAACTTCTTTGTAGCAGTAGCACAGGGGCTTTACTACCACCAGCAGAGACCAGGCAGAAAAATAACAGGGGAACCTGTCAGAAAAATGAGCATGCGTGTGTGACAGAGAGGGATAGATAAAGGTGGGAGCGCATGGCGCTGGCTGGAGCTGGAGTGAGTTGAGTAAATAATCGGCGGTGTGTTTCGGCGCGGGCGCGGGTCTGGAGTGTCAGCGGGCGATGGATGAGTCCCCAGGCCTGATTGTAAAGCCCAGCAGGTTGTGTTGGTTGAGTGAGTCTGCACCGAGTGGGGTCTCAATCTTCCCCTTAATAGGCCACTGACAGATCCCTGCCACACACACTCGCACACACTTGCAAGCACACACATAAATAAAAAGGGTCCTGACAGGGACCACTGCCTAGGTTTTGGCACATACCGCTCAACACGGGGTTACACACACACACACACACACACACACACACACACACACACACACACACACACACACACACACACACACACATAGTCACAGTTACAGCGGTATGAGTTCTGCAGCAGTGTCATTAAACAGTACGTAAGGTGGAACAGTGTAGTGAAGAACTCAGTAAGGGGTTGGGTGTGTAACACACGGGCTCTTTGACAAGCCAAATTTGTCATCCACCGGGACGCCCAAATAGCTCTGACTTCAATACAGATGAATGCTGGGAGAAAAAGTGACTTCAAGCCAGCCAAGTAATCCTACAAGCTCACACGTACACATATACAGCACATACTAGCTTCTGGACGCGAATCTCCCTTCTCTCTTTCTCATACACACTTACACACTCTCTTTCTCTCATTCTCTCTCTCTCCCTCTCTCTCTCACACTCTCACACACACACACACACACACACACACATACACACACACACACACACACACACACACACACGCGCACAGTCATGAGTACTTGCCTCTGGTTTGCTCCCTTAAAGTCCAGTCATACACTTCCCAGCTCAAACAATAAATCACACACGGTGGAACACACAAACACCCATAAGGTTGGCCTCACACAATGAGCACAAACACTGCTGAGATTTGATCACTGGTAAATGTTTGTGGAAGATGAATTCTCTTACTGATACTAAAGTGTGTTCTGGTGACAAATTGAGAACAGTACGCAGTGTGGGAGAAAGAGAAAAAGGAGTGTTTGTTCGAGTTATAAGACAAGGTTTTAAAACACAGGGTTGTGACATTGTAAGGAATAACACTGCTTTTGAATTTGGAGACTTTTCTAATGTTATTATAGTATATTTATCATGGCCGGCACTAACAAATTAAAGATCTGTGAACAGAATGTGATTTATGTGAATGGTATAATGTGAGTATATTTGAGTTCAATTACCAAATGTTTATTTGTATAGATCAGTTCTTCTGCTTGGTATACAAGTACTTTTCACTTATCCAGCCAGTCCATTCATGCTGAGCGTATTTCAGTATTCAGCGTTTCATCCTACACTATAAATACACACATTATAATCCAGCAAGTTACTGATTCACATATACTGTACACTGTGTGCACAGTTATTAGCCAAGTGAGTATTTTGAGCATCAATTTTAATCTGGAACAAATCCAGTTAGTAACCCGTTAGTAAATGTTTTACAAAGGAAATGTGAGAGTGGAATACATATGCAGGGAATACATATTTGTGGACAATTATAAGACTATTAGTGTGCAGAATTATTACGCAACTAAATGAAAAATAAAGGTTTTCATCTGTTAAAGTGAGAATAATAAACTGACAACTCAAAATTGAACACTTCTGAAGATTTTCTCAACATTTCTGGTTCATGGAGTCTGTCAGTTTCTTGATCTGTTGACGATCAACTTTTTTGTGCAGCAGCTGTTTTCCTTCTATTTAAGAAGGTCCATAAGTTCTCAATAGCATTTAGATCAGGTGAGGAAGGCACATCATTATTCTTTCATCTTTAAGGCCTTTACTGGCCACGAGGTGGAGAACTTCCATGCATGTGATAGAGCATCACCCTGCACACAAATTATGGTCTTCTTGAAAAATCCAGACTTTTTCCTGAACCACTGCTTGTAGAAAGTGTCTTCCAAAAACTGGCAGTAGGTTTGGGACTTGAGTTTGAGTCCATTTCCAACCCATAAAGGTCCAAGTTGCTCCTCTTTTTGATAACAGCAGCCCCTACCAGTACTCCATCTCCACCTTTTTGGTGTCTGAGTGCCTGGTACTGATCCAGCCACGGGTCCATCCATCTGGTCCATCAAGAGTCACCTTGGTCCATAAAACCTTTGAAAAATCTGTCTTGAGATATTTCTTGTTCCAGTCTTGACGTTTCAACTTGTGTCTTGTTCAGTGGAGGTCGGGTTTCAGCCTTCCTTACCTTGTCTGAGCACTGTACACCTTGTACTTCTGGACACTCCAGGTAGGTTCAGTTGTGGAATATGAAAGCACTAGAGGATCACGGGTTCCTGGAAGCTTTACGTTTGATTCCTCGCAAATCTTTGGCAGTTCATTTGCACTTTTTCTCAACGCAAGTTTCTTGAAAAAAAAAAAAAGCTGCCTAATAATTATGCACACTTTGATAATGGGAGTTGATCTTCTCCTCCCTTACACAAATAAACATCACTTGATCTGCTTAAATCCAATTAGCATTGAAGTTTATACAGCTTGGAATTGGAATATATGCATGGAAATAATAATATGGTCAAAATACACACTTGCCTAATCATTGTGCACACAGTGTATGGCAGTGTTCAAGTTTTGTGTCATTTTATTTTTTTATTCTAGGGGGATCAAGAGAGGTTTGTCATGTAAAAACTAATTTTGGTATAATTGTAAGAATACGTGGGCCTGAATGGGGAAAAAAAATATCTAATTTTATCAGTTTATTTATATGTTGACCTATATTTGTTTTGGTGGCCTGTCCTGTCCTTTTTTCAGCTGCCATTGGTTTAGTAGTGAATCTGAGATGGCTCACTGGATACATGAGACCGAGTCATCATCTTGACTGCGGTCAAGTAATTTTAACTACTTTTGGCTGTAACCAGTGGTCAGCAGTTGACCAGCTTTATTGGTCATTGAGTGCCTACACCAATGCATTAGTTGATATATTGGCAGGGACTCTGTTTATGGATTGTGTAATATATAGGTAAATCAATGTTGATAATCAATCAGACTCTACTTCTTTCCCCATGTGTCAATTTCTCTTCCTTAATCCTTCCTTTCTGGTGTTTATGCTCTTCTTTTCCTCTCCTTCTTCTGCTTTTCTATCACCACTCATTAGTAAGATAAAGTGTTGTCAGGAGGAGTGGGGAGCAGAGGTGCGAATGTGCTTGAGGATGTGGGAGAAAAGGGGGAAAAGGTGTTTTTATTTCTTTGAAATATTTCATTCTGTGCAGCAATGATGCAGGATGATTATTATGTGGCTGTCCCAAAACCAATCTGCATTAGCATTTAACATACATATGAACCGGCTGTTAAGCAATACCAGCAATAATGAAATTGTAAGACCTTGCAAAGAGTAAAATATGGCTAATGGCTATAAATATGGCTATGGCTGTGTTGTTGAAGAGCCTTTTTCAGGTTTTGTTAAGTTCTGTAAGTAATTCTATTCTCCCGCTGACTTGTCTAACATGCTAAATGGTATTTGGTGGAAATAAATCTTTGGGGTTTTTAGCGTTGGCGTGAAAAGGCAGCGAGCGAAAAGCCGCCATGCAGAGTCCATCTTTTACTCAGCCTGCATGCACGCATGTCACCTCTGCCCAGCCACTCATAAAGCAGCATGATGGATAAATGAAGAAATAAAGAAATAAATAAAAGCCACACTTATTCTCTCCCTCTGCTCTCTCCCACCGTCTCTCTGCTGATGGATTTGTAAAATGATATAACGAATGAGACCTAAAGAGAAAGGAGAGGGAAAGAGGGGGGTGGGGGGTGTGAGAGAGACAGAGGATATGATTTATTAGGCTGATAAAAATTCAGCCTTTGTTATTCCTTCATTTTTACATGTGCAGCTTATTAAGGAGCGCACCTGCCAGTGAAAGAGAGTTTGTCAGTGGGGATGAGCAAGTCTGCAGTGTGTGTGTGTGTGTGTGTGTGTTTGCAGAGATATTGAATTTCGCAGAAATAGAAGCACTGACTGACTTGCATTGGTGCCCATTACTGTGAAACGTAGCAAAATTTAGTACTGATATTCTGTTTTTCCTTAAACTCCAGGGGCCATGAAGATGTTTAAACACTCTATGCATTCCCAAAACGGAACTTACTGCTTGCCATGAGACACAAAGAAATACCTTTTAATAAAGCAAACTTTTCTGGGTGAGAAAAGCAAGTCTGTATAAAAAGTCTTACAGTTCAATGTCCATGAAGTTGAGATTTTAGCAGTTCACATAGATTGTATTCACGGGAAAACAGGAAAGTGGTAGAGGCCAACATTTGCATAAGGTTGGACATCATTGATTGGTGATGTGAATGGGCTGTCGTTAATATCCTCCTGTGATTTGCCTGTTTTTCCATAGGCTGTTCATCACCTTCAGCACGGTGTCCAGCGTCTCAGAGGGTCATCAAAACCCGCTACAAGATTGACACGCGCAGAGCACACATCCAACACAACAACCCTGCCCTTTCCTACAGAGTCAAGAAAATCCAGTCAGCCAGGTACGCACAATTGCCTACTCTTAAACTAGGGCACAACGGCTATGAAAATTGCATCAAGTTGCACACTTGATTTTATGGAGCTAAGATTTGTGAACTTGAAGGGGTAGATTTGAGTGCCTTTCTAAAAGCTTAGTCTTTGTTTGCTAGTATGGTTTAACTCTGCATAGGGAATGGGAAAAAAAAAGTCTTCACAAGAATACACATTTTTACTGATTTGCTGACTTGACAACATATAATAAGCTTTTAATAAATGTGTTTGTCTTTATACTGGTCAATGTCATTACCCTTTATTGCTTACTCACTAACTCAGACCATTTTATTGCTCACCTTTTTCCCCCTTTTTTAAACTATATAACTCCAGGAGGCAGGGGAAAATAATATTACTAGTAATACCTTGTTTCACATCCCACTTCAAACTCTCTCATTTATCACTGAGAATACTCCACCATCTCCCTTGAAGACCTTCCTAATGTGTTTCAGTTCAACCCCTATCATAATACGAAAGGAAATATGTTATGAATCCTCATTTTAGTTAACTTATTCAACCCATTGCTTTAATTTTTAATATAGATTTGTATTCCTTTTCAGTCACGCTAGCAGCACCGCGGTTTTTGGCTGTTAGATGTGCTTTGCGGCTTTCAACAGCATTATTTTCAATCAGCTTTGTTCTGTCATAAATTAAAAATGCACTTTGATGGGTGGGTTTGGTGTCCTCCAGCCCACGCACAATCTTAGCCCCCCACAACCAATTACAGGCCTGATTAAGCCTCCCTCTTGACACATTGCCTTTTTTAACAGTCCCCCAGAAGCACCATAATAAAACACTAACTAACTGTCTGGCCTTAATAACACTACGAAATATAAACACCTCATCACCAATAACATTATGACAGGGGGAAGGTGCTGCTCATCATGGTGATCTATTACTCAGACCATAAACATGTTGCTATAATATAGCCTATGCCCACATGGGAACACGTGGGTAGGCATTGAAATGTACCTTTTAAATGATTGCTTTTAATGGCGCTGTCTTGCAGAGATGGGTTTGTAACACCATTAATGTAGTCCGAGAAAGGATTTAGGTAATTGAGAAATGCAGGGGTGGACATGCAAGAAAAGAGAGTTTGGAGTAAGCCAGGAGGTAGTGATGGTGTTTTGTTATTTTCTTTTATAAATTAGTGTTTGTGTTGGCACCCTTTCCTACTTCTTTGTTAATGTAAAGGTTTAATAATTGGGCTTGTGCAATAATTGAAGGGTGCAACGTTTTGCAAGGTTCAGCAGTAAGGACTTCCCTTTTGACTGTGCCTTGTGATGCTTCAGTGGTGAAAATCATGGACATTTACAGCAATAAATGTTTGAGTAAAAAACACACTTTCTTCTTTCCCACTCAGAACACTCACACCCATACTCACATTTTCATATGTACTTATGAATCTTAAAGTATTAAAGTATCGTGCACCTAAAAAATAGATTTAAAATGCTTTTTATTTGGGCGGTTATAATAAGCACTAATGTTAATAAAAACAAATATAGAAAAAAAAGCATATACAGTACTGCAAAAGTTTTAGGCAGGTGTGAAAAAATGCTGTAAACAAAGAATGCTTTCAGAAATGGAAGTGCTGATCATTTATTTTCATCAATCAACAAAATGTAGTGAATGAACAAAAGAGAAATCTAAATCAAATCAATATTTGGTGTGACCACTCTTTGCCTTCAAAACAGCATCAATTCTTCTAGGTACACTTGCACACAGTTTTTGAAGGAACTCTGCTGGTAGGTTGTTCCAAACATCTTGGAGAACTGACCACAGATCTTCTGTGGATGTAGGCTTCCTCACATCCTTCTGTCTCTTCATGTAATCCAGACACACTGGATGATGTGGAGATCAGGGCTCTGTGGGGGCCAGAAGAACTGATGCTGGTTTGAAGGCAAAATGTAGTAACACCAAATATTGATTTGATTTAGATTTTTCTTTTGTTCGCTCACTTTGCATTTTGTAAATTGATAAAAATAAACAATTATTCATATTTCTGAAAGAATTCTTTGTTTACAGCATTTCTTCCCACACCTGCCTAAAACTTTTGCACAGTACTGTATATAGTAGCATTTTTAAGTATTTCAAAATCTTGTTTAACCCGTCCTCAGGAAATCCCAGTATAATTTGTAGTTTCTGGTTTGTGCCTGGTTTAGTTAATCAGTGCTTCATTAAGTTAATCAGATTAAATCAGATGTGCTGTAGAAGGATGCAGTTGTGTGTGAAAAGAATTTAGGATCCAAGACTGTTTCTTTAAAACTGGCTTATAAGATCTCAGCAGCTTAAAAAAAAAAAAAAAAAGAACATTAGACATTATTAGACATTATTATTCCTTTTTTTAAATGAATTTTTCATTTTTTAAATGTAAATCCAATGTATTGTTATTGAAATAAGTAATAACAAACTTTTCAAATAGTTGCTTAAGTTCCAAAGTAATTTACGCAGTACTGTTTGTGTCTCTCCTGTGTTTTTAAAAAATTTCAAGCATGCATATGACTTCTGCTTTATGACTTAACACTGTTTGACACACATCTGACACACCAAAGCACTGGATCTACAAGACCTCTGCGAGTACCTTGAATTTGTTTCTCAAACAATTCCTTAAAAATATTTGCCATGTAACATAGCATGTTCATGTGATATCTTCAGCTACTGCAATAAACATAACGTTATTATAAATTGTATTAATTTACTTACCTAATGACATGAATGAAATAAATGTTAATGAAAAAACATTACCTCATTTGGCAAACAAATCCATTACTATCTATTCAAGCTAGCTTGTTTTGCTTGTTTTATCAGTTGAATTTGGGATGTTATTTTAGAAGTTGCCTAGTGGTTAGGAACTAGGTCCCAGGATTGGAACTCATCCTGTTTATCACTTTAAAAAACATTCATATTGGGATCTAAATGGATGTGATTTCAGCAGATTGCACATTCTTTAATTTAAACATGTTAACTGTAAAAAGGTCTAATGAAGTGATGCCTACTTTTTTTAAAGCTTGAAGGCACCATTTTTTTCAATTAAACATGTAAGCTTACAGAGCTTTTCTAAAGTTTAAAGTGCCTGCATGTATGTAAACACTCAATATCACTTTACACCTTTTTAATGAAGCGTTATTTTTGGAAACTGGCACAAAAATGAGTTACTGAGATTTGTTCAGACAAAATTGAAGAGAGAAATCATTACAGTTGAAAGCATATGAGGTTGGAGTGGTGAATCATGGGTGATTGCAGTTTATGCTACCCGCGGTCTGATTGTGGCCTATGGTAAATCACATTTGCTTAATGGCTTAAACGAATCACTCTTCCTTATGGCTGTAAATATTTTACACCAAGTCTTATCTACAGAGAGAATATCTTTCATAGTAAATCCCCACACATCACCTCACAGCCTCACAGAGGCAGAAAGGTAAAGCTCTGTGTCACCTGTTAAGAACATGGCCACAGGAAAGAAACATGCCGCTCTATTTATTTCGCATTTACACACTCTTGCTCTCACTTCTCTTATAGATTTAACCAGTCTGTATTTTTACTTTGTGAGAGCTTAGGTAGATGTTGTTTTTTTTGCCTGGTGAGTGTTCTCAGGTTAACATACATCATAGGCAGAACTGGAAATGATGGAAGTGATTAAATGAATGCTTGATTTTGACAACAGAAGTTACACTCCCTCAAAGTATACAGCTCTTTTAGAAAAAGACAGACATTTTTAAGGATGAACTGCATTTTTATATTAAAGTTGGAACAGTCTTGGATGTATTGAAGGTCAGTCGCAGTCCAGGATTCTGTCAAGGTCTCATCATTTTCTTGCGTTAATGCAGTGTTTTTGATAAAGTTTAATTTTACAGTTGGAAAATTGAGGGTTACCCTGTCTGATATAACTGGGCTTGTGAAAAGAGAAAGAGAGAGAGAGAGAGAGAGACTGTGTGTGTGTGTGTGTGTGTGTGTGTGTGTGTGTGTGTGTGTGTGTGTGTGTGTGTGTGTGTGTGTGTGTGTGTAAGCGCTGTGTGCTTTTGCCATATTAAGAGATTTACAAATACATGTTAGAATGCATTAACTGTTCCAGGAATTAGATTCTCTGAGCAGTGGTATGAGAATGTCCAATACTTGATACGCTTGAGTGTATGCGAGTGTGTTTGTGTGTGTTGAAGCTGGCATGCACAGGGCTTCATTTGTTTAATTCAGATTTTGCGAGACAGTGTGCTTGTCTCCCGACTTAGCATTGAGCTCTGGTGACTTATCACTATTCATTTAGCTCACTGCAATAAATATTGATTCATCAAGGGATTTTCAATTTGAACCACTGTGACGCTGCATGAAATATTGCAGGAGAGAGAGAAATGAGAGAGAGAAAAGCAGAGGGAGTGTCCCTGAGAGCAAGTACCTTATTTCTTTGAGTGAGGATTTCTGTCCTTTATGTGTACCGATGTGCAGAAGTTGTACACTCATGATAATTAAAAAACAGTATAGTTAGTTGTTTTTGTGTCTCAGGTTTTAGTATATTGTAGAAAGTAATTGACTCAGACAAGAAGTTTACCGCAAAGTACTCGAGCCATCCCCAGCCCATTCCCTATTACCCCAGACATACACACACAAACACACACACACACACACACATGCACACGAGACTGAGCCCTCAGTGCGGTGACCCAGTGTGTTGGATAGAGTGGGAGTGTGCAGTCAGCAGCGCACACTGGCCTGTGCTGGGTGATTGAGTGTTTGGGGCGACTGGGTGGGGGAGGAATGGCCCTCGTAAATCGCCAGCCACCACCAGAAAATAGATATAATCTCAACATTAACTACATTAATAGTAGCAGAAGTTGAATTAAGAAAGCCATAAAGCATGGACGCTCAGGCATAAATTACACAGGCACACACGCATTCAGTGCCCCTCCCTTCATTCTTCTCTCTCTCTCTCTCTCTCTCTTTCTCTGTCTCTCTCTCTCTCTCTCTCTCTCTCACTCACTCTCTCTGTCTGTCATCTTTCTGTAGTGATCATGTCTGTCTAATTACAATTCAGTCTTTCTATCTCTGGCTTCTTGTCTTCTTACATTAATGGGTTTGTATTAAGACTGCACATTTTAGATAAATGTTAGTGCTAAAATTATTATTCTATACAATGCAAGAATTAGCAAAAATAATAAACTAACTGCATTATTATGACCAAAGTCATGTATTTTTGATTAAATCAACATGTTTGTAAACCCAAAATACTACATTAACTTTAGTCTGGAACTATATGGTTTGAATACTCAAAAAGCTATGACTAAATCCCTAGTTTGTTGTCCTTTCATACCTCATTTATTGTGGAAGAAATATTTTTCAATGCTTGTAGTTGCTTACTGAAAGAAAATACTCTTTCCTCTCTGGATAGTCTGCAGAAGTGAGATTGGAGACTGCAAAGTAGTGAGAGGGAAGAGCGTAGCTAAACAGCATAGGATGGTGGTGTGTAGGATGACCTTGGTCAGTGAGGGCAGAGTCGAGGATCAAATGGTGGAAGCTGAAGAAGGAAGACTGCGAGGTGCAATTCAGGCAGGAGTTGACGCAGGCACTTGGAGGTAGGTACCAGATTGCTGGGCAACTACGGCAGAAGTGGTAAGGGGGACAGCTAGAAAGGTACAGAAGAAGGAGGATAAGGAAACCTGGTAGCGAAACCTAGAAGAGAGAAGAGATTTCAGGTAGGTTGGAATGGGTGGAGATGAATGGCAAGAGTGATCTGTGATGGACAGGTACCGGCAAGAGTGAAAGGAAAGGTTTATAAGACCAGTGAGACCAGTTATGCTATACGGGTTGGAGACAGCAGAGCTGGAGATGTCAGAGTTAAAGGCGCTAAGATTTTCATTGGGTGTGACGAGGATGTACAGGATTAGAAATGAGTATATTAGAGAGACAGCTCAGGTTGGATGTTTGGGAGACAAGGTTAGAGAAGCAAGGTTGCATTGGTTTGGACATGTACAGAGGAGAGATTATGATTATATTGGGAGATGGATGCTGAGGATGGACCAGCCAGAAAGGAGGAAAAGAGGAAGACCAAAGAGGAGGTTTATGGACGTGGTGAGAGAGGACATGCAGGCAATTTGAATGAGGAAGATGCAGAGGATAGGAAGAAATGGAGATGGTTGATCCATTGTGGCAACCCCTAAACAGGAGCAGCCAGAAGAAGAGACAGTCTGCAGGTTCTAGTGATGTACAGTATCTCACAAAAGTGAGTACACCCCTCACATTTTTGTAAATATTTTATTATATCTTTTCATGGGACAACACTGAAGATATGCCGCTTTGATACAATGTAAAGTAGCCCGTGTACAGCTTGTATAACAGTGTAAATTTGCTGTCCTTTCAAAATAACTCAACACACAGCCATTAATGTCTAAAGTGCTGGCAATAAAAGTGAGTACATCCCTAAGTGAAAAATGTCCACATTGTGCCCAATTGCCCATTTTCCCTCCCCGGTGTCATGTGACTGGTTAGTGCTACAAGATCTCAGGTGTGAATGATGAACAGGTGTGTTAAATTTGGTGTTTTCACACTCTCTCTCTCTCATATTGGACACTGGAAGTTCAACATGGCACCTCATGATAAAGAACTCTCTGAGGATCTGGAAAAAAAGATTTGTTGCTCTACATAAAGGTGGCCTAGGCTATAAGAAGATTGCCAACACCCTGAAACTGAGCTGCAGTACGGAGGCAAAGACCATACAGCGATTTGACAGGACAGATTCCACTCAGAACCGGCCTCACCATGGTCGACCAAGGGAAGTTGAGTGCACATGCTTAGCATCATATCCAGAGCTTGTCTTTTGAAATTAGATGTATGAGTGCTGCCAGCATTGCTGCAGAGGTTGAAGGGGTGGGGGGGTCAGCCTGTCAGTGCTCAGACCATACGCTGCACACTGCATCAAATTAGTCTGCATGGCTGTCATCCCAGAAGGAAGCCTCTTCTAAAGATGACGTACAAGAAAGCCCGCAAACACTTTGCTGAAGACAAGCAGACTAAGGACGTGGATTACTGAAACCACGTCCTGTGGTCTGATGAGACCAAGATGAATTTATTTGGTTCAGATGGTGTCAAGCGTGTGTGGCGGTTACCAGGTGAGGGGAACAAAGACAAGTGTGTCTTGCCTACAGTCAAGCATGGCGGTGGGAGTGTCATGGTTTCGGGCTGCATGAGAGCTGCCAGCACTGGGGACCTACAGTTCATTGAGGGAACCATGAATGCCAACATGTACTGTGACTTACTGTAGCAGAGCATGATCCCCTCCCTTCGGAAACTGGGCTGCAGGGCAGTATTCCAACATGATAGCGACCCCAAACACACCTCCATAATGACCACTGCCTGCTAAAGAAACTGAGGGTGAAGGTGCTGGACTGGCCAAGCATGTCTCCAGACCTAAACCCTATTGAGCATCTGTGGGGCATCCTGAAATGGAAGGTGGAGGAGTGGAAGGTCTCTAACATCCACCAGCTCTGTGATGTCATCATGGAAGAGTTGAAGAGGATTCCAGTGGCAACCTGTGAAGCTCTAGTGAACTCCATGCCCAAGAGAGTTAAGGCAGTGCTGGAAAATAATGGTGGTGGCCACGCAAAATTTTGACGCGTTGGGCACAATGTGGACATTTTTCACTTAGGGGTTTACTCACTTTTGTTGTCAGTGGTTTAGACATTAATGGTTGTGTGTTGAGTTATTTTGAGGGGACAGCAAATTTGCACTGTTATACAAGCTGTACACACGGACTACTTTACATCGTATCAAGGTGTCATAGCTTCAGTGTTGGCCCATGAAAAGATATAATAAAATATTTGCAAAAATGTGAGGGGTGTACTCACTTTTGTGAGATACTGTATCTTGCTGCACAGTCCCTGAGCATATACGGGCATACAGGGAGCCCCGTGTTCACCTCGGCGCAGAAGAAAGTTCCATGTACAGATACACTCACTCACTCTAACACATCCTTTTAACAGCCATGTGCAGAGTGTGGGTCGGCTAGCTGGTGTGGCCTTCATCAGGTTTAGTGCTTCAGTATTGATCAGTACAGGATGTGGGAGAGAGTCAGTAATAAACCCAGCTCTGCCTTCTTCTCTTTCCCTCCCTCACTGTCATCCACATTTTCTCAGAGAAGGAGTGGATTATATGATTCTCGGAGGTGCTTTTTTGTATGATTGAGAATTAGCAGCACAGAGAACTGAAAGCTGTTATAACAAACTAGCAGAAAGTAAAAGTTCTTTTTGATGGTTTTAGCGTAGCTGATTTTACATTAAAAATGCAGGTGTATTTTGAAAAGAAAGAGTTATAAGATTTTGATTTGTAATTGCTGTATTTATTATTTATCAGTGTCACCGAGAATTACTAGAAAAAAAACACAAAAACAATTAGTTTTAAATTTAATTTGAAATTTAAAGTCCTCTTTCTCTTTGTCCCTCTCCTTTTCTCCCTCCACAGTCTACATTGCCTCAGTTTGCCTTCCACGCTACCTCTAGTTTCCTTCTTTATTGAGGCTAATTTCAAATGAGTCCCACCTGCCTCTTCACAAAATAATACCGCTCATTTAATAGTCTTTAGCACTTGATTCCTCCATTACCTAGTTTGCTTAAAGCGGAGAGCCATTGAAACAACAGAAATTAACTAAATGAAGCTAGCTAACTCATTTCAAGGGTAACTGTTTTTCCCTTTCCTCAGGATGAACTTACTAATGCTTTCTCTGCAAACAGATAGGTCAGACAAGCATTATTGCAAATGCCTGTGTGGCTTGTGAATTCTTCGCCGTCACCAAAACAAAAGTCACATCATTAATCACCCTGCCAGAATGCTGAATCGCGCTCTCCTTCATCTGTGCTCGTCCCACAGTCGAAACTCGCCGTGCCACACAGCCTCATGTAGATACATGAGTTCATACGATCATACAACAAAGCAGCTCGGTTGTGCAGGCATGTTCAGCACAAGCACATGTTAAAATTTTAAATGTAAAGGGTTTATAGCATTAAGCTTTCCGTGTGTATAATTCTTTTCTTTTAACTCATTTCTATACAAATAAGTTTACATAATTCCACAACTGGCAGTGTATGTACTCTTTTTCAAAATTGCTCTGAGCAAGCGCTAAGTGTGTGAGGTGGGCAGAGCATAAATTTATATTTATGCTCTGCCCACCTCACACACTTAGCGCTTGCTCAGAGCAATTTTGAAAAAAAAGTAAGGTAACGTTTGATTTAAATATTTAAAAAATGGACAAAGATTGATTTCTTTTTTGGGGGACACAGGTGTAAGCCATTCAGTATTGCTGATTGTTTGCTGTGTGCCCCCTAAATGTGCTAGGTAGCAGCTGAAAGAGAGATTTGTGTCTACTGGGAGTGATAGTTTGCTATAATAGCTTTTATTTTGACAGTATGATTTAAAAGAACAAATGCACTAATGTATAAAAGAGTCTGCAAAACACCTTGAATCTATGTGAATTTTTTCACCACTTTTAAATCGGCTTCTTTGCTTTGCAAAAAAAATGGAATCTAAAGCACATACATTAGGCAGAGATAGAAATGTTTTGTTTTGGTGTTTATGCAGATTGAGGGGACGTATTTTCAATTTTTTGAAAATGTGTCTAAAATTCAGAAGTTGTAAGTTCATTAGTGGAACTTTCTCCTGGGGGAACAGAAAGCGAAATTGATCTACAGTGCTTCAAAAAGCAAATACTTTTTTTTTCCCCCAAATGTAAAAGTCAGAAAACTTTGCATAATATTGGACAAAAGTCTTGAGAGTCTTGAGACTGCTCATGTTTTATATATTTTGTTAGAGAATCATCTTGTTGATGCCAGAGTACAATTCTATATCTGTCAAAGTGTCCTCTTTTTGGCATATTGAGTATTCTAAATTCAAATTTTAATGGGAACAAATGTTTTTTACTGTGACAGGCTGCAAAGTGCCTAAAGATACAAGGTGTCTAGTCACCTGATCATCTGTAATCATCCATACCTGTTTCTTCACTACTTCAAGCTTTAAATTTGATTACTTTGTTCTGCTAGAGTTATTCATATCTGCATCATTGTTTTGCTTTACAGAACAATGACAGAAACGGGTCAGGTACATTGACCGGACTGAAAATGGGAGCCAAAAACTTCCAAAAAACCTGGAACTAGTCCACAACTAAACATCAAAAAAAAGAACAAGAGTCTTGCTCTTTAGAAGCAAAATCTAAAGAAATGAGGATGGCTCAATACTTTTGCACAGTACTGTATATAATTTAAAGTTAATTTGTGCAGTAACATGAACAAAAGTGCATGCTTATTTCCCCTCAGTGTATTACTCTTCACAGTACAGACTGCAAAACTGATCACTTCCTTAATTATTATCTTAATAATTCTAATGGTTGTAACAAAACATGGCTAAAGCAAAAACATGCCTCCATTACTATAATTTGGCATAATTTGTTACACTGTCACCGTTCAAGTCTGGTTTTATCATTAGCTATTATCCCATTACTGTGCAACTTCTTCCTTCTTTCTGTGCTTTCTCTTTTTCTGACTCTCCTGAGTGGTAGACACCAGGTAGTAAAACCTCTTCAGATCACAGCCTCACACGTCCAGGGTCACACCCCTTCCACTCTAAATCACCCCCAGCTCCAGCACTGCCATTACATTAGCGTGTGTCCCATTAAAATGATTCCCCCACCCCATTCAGATGATGCATGTGATAGTAGAATGTGTCCTGCCCACACCCACCTCTTTCCAGACCCCAATATTTCTGATGCGTGCATCTTAGGTCTGGTTTAATTATTTTAAGACAAAAAAATCAAAAATATGAGTGACATCGAGTCAAATTTGTATCTCTGTGGTGTATCCCATGTCTCATCTTGTTTTTTCATTGTTTTTCACACATCACACACATAGTGACATGTTCCTTACAAGCAGTGACTCCTTTCTGTGAAAGGTTAACTGCTGTCCATGTTCCATGCCCATGTCATGGCTACATTAGTCTCCATTATAGCTCTTTGGCTTGAGGGTGTCTAGCTAAAGCCTCTATGGGGGCAGCAACTGTTCTCCCATTATCCCTCATTATGGCTCCCATGACTATAGTCACTTAGCTAGTGTGAGCCAGTCTAAGTTATGAGCCATGTCAGGTGTGTAATTGTACAGCTGAAAGGAAGAAGAGACAGTGCTTACAGAGAACACCATTGGCCTTTGTATCACTCCCTGCCTGCTTAAGGCATAAACTGGAGTCTGTGTCTTAATATATGTGTCTTAATCCCATAAAATATTTCTGCTTTTGGTGAACATGATTGAAAATATTTTAAAAACACACATTTTTGTTTATAACAAAACTTTTCATCGATTTTCACTTCACTTTTCATCAATTTTCAAAAAAATGATTAAAGTTTAAAATCTAGACCCCAGGGTCAGAAGGTTATGGGTTTGAATCCCAGACCCGTAGGATGCCCTGAAGTACCCTTGAGCAAGGTACTGTCCCCATCACTGCTCCTGACCTGACAATCTAGTTTGATTTTGTGTCTTCTGGGGTTTAGTGCAAGTCATGGTAAAGGCCTTTGGAAGAAAAATTTATAGTGATGTTTTTTTTTTTCATCCTTTCTATTTACTTCAAACACGTATCTGTTATTTACTTGTGGACATCCAAACATTAGATCCATATGTGCTGTCTGAACATCTCAAATAGCTGATTGCCAAGGCATGTTGGTTCCCATTTCCTTTAACCAACTTGGTTATTTTCGTAGTTGACGAACCTTTTAAACACAATCCAGAAAGGTCACATGAACAATTCTTGTGGCGTTTTCAGAGGCAGCTGGGCAGTGTTGCAATAATTTTGCACGTTAACCATTTCATTCCGTAGTACTTTTTATGACTTTCTGCTGCTTCTAGGTGCTCGATCAGTTTTAAATTTGATGAACTGACCTACTGGAAAGGTAGCTACATATGTCAGTGCCATTATGAAAATCACAAAGCTAATTAGTACAGTTGTTCTAATGTCATTATTGGGCTTCATATTGGCAGCGAGCTACATTTTAATCAACTGTTAGCAATATATGCTGAAATGGTCGACCCACACTGCTTGTTGTTATGCTCTTGGTGTGTAATTATTGTTTTGCATTACCTCAGATGCAACCTTCTTCTACAGTTTTCCAGTTAGCTCTCAAATAATTCTGTTTAGTGTAGCAGCCAAAACTAGAGTTGTACCCTTTTAAGGTTCATCAGCTCAAGTTGTCGTTTTCGTATGTTTTTTTTTTTTTTGAAAGCCAACATTTTTACTCATAGGTGTTTGAAATGCGACCAGCTAGAATTTACACCAAAAGAAAACTGTAATTAAGGAATGGCTAAAGAAAAAAAAAATTCCCATTAGTTAATATAATTTGCTATAACTAACTTTATATTTTTCTTTTATGTATTGATTTATAGATTTATTTATTTTGAAATATGAAAATGCCATTCTTTCTTAGTCTTTTTGTTTATTTTTGCCAAGAGTGCCAACAATTTTTGGGGACACTATAGGTGTATTCATTTAAGATTTATAAAATTTCTTTTAGGTTCCAATGTGTGGCCCATGTTTGCGTGTGTGTGTGTGTGTGGGGGGGGGGGGGTGGATTGGGTTTGGCCATGGCAATAGATTGTGTAGTAAAGGCTCTTATATTGGGTTCAGATTGATGTTGGATGTAATTTGCTGTTGGGGGTTTAGATGGATTCGAAACGCTTGGAGCAGAGTTCATGTCTTCTAATATAGAGTAGATACCAGCTCTCTTTAGATTTTTACTTGCTTTCTCTTTCCCTTTTTTCCCCCACACACACATGCTCACACTTCTCTTCACTGGCCCACCTACACATACACATTCTCCCTAACACACTGACACTCTGATTGAAGAGCTATAGAGAGAATGACGCAGTCACAATCTTTGTATACAGGAGGATTTTGGGAACATCAACAAAGTGTAGTTTTTATTACTGGGAAAAAAATAGTATCAGCCTCCATAAAACATCTTGTAAATAGGTGCAAATGTTTGGTTATTTTATGTCTGATTTGCGATGTTTTAATGAAAGAATTGCCACATCAGCCAAAGATAACAAAATAGCTCAATAACTTGAAAAACCTGATCTTATATATTTATATGTGTACTGTCAAGATATTAATTCTGTGTTATCCATGTATTGATATTTTCAACATGGCCCTTCACAGGATAGTGACTGAGAAAGACTAAAGATTACACACTCTGTGTTTGAGCAGTTTGTGAGAAAAATGGCATGGGTAAAGGAGGAAGCAGGAGAGGTGGAGTGTGCAGTGTGTATGAGGAGGGGTATGGAGGGCAATCTCCCTGCTCTGGCCTCCTGCCCTGGCAATTATCTCAATGATTTCCTCCTCTTTTCAATTCTCTCCATTTCCACCCTGCCGTCCCTTCCATTAGAGGAGCAATTTACCAGAGTGCTGTGACACAGGAGCCAGAGAGAGAGAGAGTAAGAGAGGGAGAGAGGAGGGTAGACAGAAGGGAAGGGGGCTGAGGAAGGGTCTGGGAGATGTAAGAATGGAGGAGCGCAACTGTGTGGGTGGGGAGTTTTATTTATGGTGGGCTTGGTGTAGTAATCTCCCATTGATCTCATCAGCCCTCCTCACCTGCATATTCACTTTTTTCATTTGAATGTCTTTTGCAGGATTCTCTTGCAGAGCCGTATCCGGATGCCCCCAGATAGACAGTGGAGGGGGCGGGGCATGAGGTGGATAGGTGGGGCCCTCTACAGAGTTTCAGCCAATAAGCTTTCTCGCACAAATACTACCAGTACATCAACTGTCAGACCAGGTAAAATACTATGTGGATTTTTGTGTTTGTATTTTGCACTCGGGTGGAAATTGCACCTATGCAAAAAATAATAAAATAAATTCTGTGCAGACAAAAATGCACCATTAATTAATGTGACCCTGCACAGACATAGCTTAATGAGATAATTGTTGTAACTGTTTTTATTTTCTGCAGATGCTCTTAGCTTAATGAGATAATTGTTGTAACTGTTTTTATTTTCTGCAGATGCTCTTATCAAAAGTAACCTAAATATGAATATTTGATAAAATATGAAAAAATTGGCACCCAGGTGAAATTACATGCTTTTTGAATGTAGGGGCATTCACATGAAAGTTTGGGAACCCAAGGTCAAATTGCATGTTTTTTTTTCTTTCAAAGTGAAAAACGTTAATGCAATCAAGTAAATATGACACATTTCTACAAACTGGGATGCGAATTTAACCTCTAATCTCAGAGGGGAAAGGGTAAGCACAGAATGTCATTCTTCAGCAGTTTAATGATCCCAGATATTCTGCAAAAGATATTTTATCCAGATATTTTTGTACCAAAAACTCTATATCCAGTGCAAACTAACGAAAAGTTTTTAAAAATGTTTGCGTGCTGGAAAAGGTGGTTGGGGGGCTTAAAGTTATTTTCAGAACTCTCTGGAAAGGATGCTGTTATTCTGTGCTGCTGTGATAAAAGCAAAGGGTGATTATTTTTATGTTATGCTAAATTGTACTTCTTTTGCAGCACTGTACATATTTTTTGCAGCACTGGTCACTTACATTCCTTATAATAAAACTTTGAAATCAAATATTAAATAATATTCCATAACAGTTATAACATTCTAATATATATATGTTTTGACTTTTTAGTCCACAGAATTCTCTCACTGACTGACTCATTTTCTTAGCTGTTTGTCTTGAGTAGAATCCAGCGCTGCTGGAGCCTATCACAGCTCTCACAGGGTGAAAAACGGTGAAACACCCATTTCCAAAGTTTTGTTTTTGTTTTTTTTTTGTTTGTTTTCTGTTGACTCTGCCTTAAAGACCATATTTGCTCAATTGTCACTGCATAATAGAGCACTGCACCACCACTCCAGAAAATTTTCTTTCAGACCCAAACCTCGTTTACTGAAAGACACTTTGCTAATATATTGCAGTCTTCTGAATTGCAAAGATCAATTACTTAGTAATTTTTCACTGTACAAATGTACAAAACAAGCTCTAATCCTCCATAAAATGCAGAAAAATGAAGACCTTCCTTATCATTTTCTAGTCACTTATCAGTTTATTGTAATAGTTAAAACAAGGTGTCCAAATTTTAAATCTCTCTCTCTCTCTCTCTCTCTCTCTCTCTCTCTCTCTATATATATATATATATATATATATATATATATATATATATATATATATATGTATATATGTATGTATGTATGTATGTGTGTGTGTGTGTGTAAACACTACACTGTTGCCTGTGTCCAGTAGGAGAGGGAGCAGAAAGGCTGTGCAGGTTGCCATCTGAAATAATAAAGCTGTCATCTGTCACTGGCCCCAGTCTGTGTGTGTGACACAGGGAGAGAGGGAGGGAGATTTACTGGGCGCTCGAGATTAAACCATGTAGCCCAAGTCAGAAGTGCTAGCTGAATTAAAGAGCAGCACTTGTCCTGTGATGAGTTCCTCAGAACGAACACGCACGCACACCCGCCAGCCCAGACAGTGTGAAACGTCATACCGAGACTGACCACACTGTCCTTGCACTACACTTAATCTCTCTCACTCTCACACTTGACTGACACACCCAGTACTTATGTTCCTCTCTTCCCTTTGCTCATATCCCTGCTTCTCGCCCATCGGCACTGTACATAGCATACACCATGTTTATTCGTCACTCTCTGTCTCTCTTTCTGTCACATTCATGCTTGCTTGCGTACTTATGTGCCTTGGCATATAAATAAACAGCATGATATCTTGTCATTGATCCATTTTCAAGTTTTCTGGCAGCGGCCCAAACACTGAACTGCAATCACATGATGGTTTTTATTTGAGCTTATAATAAAAAAAAATATGTCTACCTATGTACAGGTTTGACAGGTGTATGAGGAAAGAGGACTTGTTTGAATCTGTATTTGATATTGCACGAGTTGTGTGTATATCATCCACTTCTGATTAAATTCTAAATAAATTGATTCTTTTTTCAATCTATTCCCCAAAATTCAGGAAAATGGTACAGTTCACAGGAATTTACCTCTCCCAGCAATGCAGTGAAAACATCCAACATGCAGTATGTGGCCAGGTGAGCCAAGTAAAAATCTTGCATATTTAAACCCCCATGTCTGTAATTTAGTACCTAAATGCAACTATACCTAAGTCAAAAGCTGGAACTCTTATCCTGTATAAGAATTATTTAATAATAACTACACAATTAAGACTGACAATCTACACACCATAATGTGAAATTTACTTGCATTTCAGAAAGTAAAAGAATTTAACACTGGAAACAATTGAAAATGTTGTTAAATGATAAATTAAATCTAGCTCTTTTTGATACATGTTACCTAAATTACTATGAGCAGCTGTTTCATGACTAACATGTGGTCAATGCTTTTGAAAGTGAAACACATCTACAGAGTCATTCCATCTGTGGTTAGGGCAGCCTTAGACACAATATGAATATTCAAAAATCTCCAAATGATTTTACCGGAGTATAAATATAACGAGTAGATTAATGCAGTTGCATTATTCATTAACCCTGCCTGTATTTCTTTTTTCAGCCGTGTAGTGCAGAGAAGTCTGGCAATTATCCGACAGGCCAGGCAGAAGAAGCAGCAGGCCAAACAGTACTGCATGTACTATAATCGCTTTGGCAAATGTAATCGTGGCAATGCCTGCCCTTACATCCATGATCCTGAAAAGGTGGCTGTTTGCACCAGGTACTTATTAAATATGCACCTACACACATTTATATGCTCTTAATCATATCAGTGTGTATCAATCATTTTGATCTTTGCTTTTTTGACACATCTTTTTGTTTTGGTTTTTCTTTTTGTTCTTTGGACTTTTTCCGGATTTTTTTCTCTTCATGTGTTTCAAATGAAAAACCCTCAGCATCTGTTTAGATCTGATTGTTGCTGTTAATCAACTTCTTTCTCTTTTTTTGGGGGGGGGGGTTCTTTCTACCCATATATGGGTTTTGTGTAATCATAAACACTATCCCCTGTCTATGCTTTTGCTAAGTCCTGTGTAATTAGCTGCACAGTCTGTGAAATCTGGTTTGGCTTCCAGGTTTCTCAGAGGCACATGTAAGCAGACGGATGGGACATGTCCTTTCTCACACAAAGTGTCCAAGGAAAAGGTAGGCCATCTTTTACTGCTTTAGGTTAAGGATACCATCACAAGCAGTGGTGGAACATTACATTTGGACAATGTGGCAATGTTTCCCATCATTTATGTTGCCCCTCCACTGCTTGAATTTCTTTGTGGATGGATTTTATTTAGTGTGGCCTAAAATAAGCTGTGAGATCAAGATGCTTGCAGTTCATGTTCATGTAGGGGCTTAGATCCATGTACCACTGAAATTAGAATGTAGCAGTATCTATGCACTTAAGCAGGCACATGCAAGCTGAAGCTGCTAACCTGTGCTCTGCAAGTTTACAAGAAAAAACAGTGAACAGCCTGTGGCACTGGAGTCACGTTAAGGTCAGTACATGCTCGCCTGCCAGGTGATAATTTAAGATCTTTTGACAGATTATGAACTTCTGATCTCAGCTTATGATGGTGTATTATGATCTATCTGTAAGATTGGCCCATCAGGTTCACATGTTACATACTTGGCAGCTGCTTTGGTAGTGGGAGCCGTAGACAGAGGGTGGTGCGCGTCATTATTGAGGGCAAAATGTGATTTAAGAGTGTCGTGTTGGTCTAGGTTACCCAGATACTAGTAGTTCCTGTCGTGCTGCGTCCTTACACACGAACACAAACACATTTGTTTTCTGAAAAAGATTTTTGGATGAAATATCTCCGCTCAAAGTTTAGTCTTTTGATCAAGCGCACACTAACTTATCTATTTCTTCGTACTCAGAACATATACTATATAGTAAGTCATCCTCCAGCCTATTTCTCTCTCTTTAAAAGACAGAAAAGATCAGTACTTTGTGAGGACTCTTTATGATAGAAAAACATACAATTAGCAACAAATGTTGTTATTAGGGTTGTGTGTGTGTGTGTGTGTGTGTGCGTGCGCACGTGCGTGTGTGTATGCGTAAAATCCAAACCTCAGGACATCAGATATAGCTTTTATTGAGGGAGGAAACCCAGGCAAGAGAATAAAGTTTGCATCCTGGCTTAAGCCTGAAGATTTCCCCTAAGACTTCCTTTACTTGCTGAGGGGTGGACACCTGTCTTACTTGTTGTTTGTCTGGCAAAAAATAGCTCTCCCTCTGAGCGTCTTCACTTTCCTTAGGAATCTATACACACACATGCGTGCACACACACACACACACACAAACACACACAAGATTTTGCTCAAGTTGCATCCATAGCGTACTCACACACCCTCCCTCCCTGACACACTCTCACTCACTCTCGCTCTCGCACTTGCTGCACCTGTGACAGTCGTCATGGTCTCCCCCACTAAGCGCTGAGAGACCAGCTGCCCGTTTGTCTTAAAGGAGCAATGCCACCTCCTTGTGGGTCCCACCTGTCCACCATCGTTACCCCCTCCCTCCTTCTTTTCTTTTTTTCCATTCTTCAACTGACTTTAACCCTGCTCCTTATACCACATATATATTCCATGAAGCAGGCTTTAGTGTTGTTACTGAAACTTAAACCAAACCAGTACATCTCCCACCACCCCAGTGCGAGTCCTGAAACAAGACCTCCCCTCCAGCCCCCCCTTCCCAAAGCCTGCAGAGCTCCCAGGCCACTCCCCTGCACATAAACACTTCGTGGGCACCATACAACTCCTGCTTGGGTAAATATTTCTGTAGCAGTTAATTAGAAAGAAATGACATGACCCCCGTCGAGATGAGATTCCACTTAAGAAGGATACAGTTTCCCCTGGCTCTTCTCTCATCCCCCACCATACTGCATCGAACCCCACCATGTTCTATTTCAAGCCTGCAGGAGACTCAATTGCATGCATATTCATACCCCAATTACTCATACATACAGGTGATATTCACTAATTTAGGCTCTGCAAACTGCATCCATAACTGTGTCATTGACTCATATGCATAGTTAAAAAAAGTATAAATAATGTGAATGTGAGCACATGTACACTTTATGAAAAGCTCTTCATATGCGTCCTAGCAAGCATGTATTACTCCATTCACAAATCAGATATCCCAACTAGTAGCTGACAGTAAACTGGGATTGTTCCTGTGATATGAGTTTTGTCATGACCTACATACTCTGATGCCACTAATAAGTACAGATAAAGCAGCCTGCAAAACATGGCATTGTTATTCAGTTTAGCCTAATTGCTTAGTCAGGTATGTGTCATCCACATTTCAGCGTAAGTGAAAACACAGCAGACACTGTCACCTTCTGCTCTAAAGTTAGTTGCAGAATGATGTAGTCCTGTGTGTTTTTTGAAGCAGCAAACATGAGAAAGCAATGTAAACAGAAATAGCCGTTCTCTAGGGGCTGGCCTAGCCCTCAGCTTCAGATGATGCTGTTCAAGTAACAACATAAAGCAACTGAAACTGAAACATGCATGTCTTATACAGACCTGATGACGTTGCTTATTGCCTTGGAGTCGATGAGTGCTTCCATGGCCTCGAAATGAGCACCTGACATTTTAATGGAGTAGTGGTGGCAGTGGTAGTGAAGTAGTGGTGGCAGTGGTCTAGATAGTAGGGTACTTGCCTATGGGCCTATGGCTCAAGAGGTCCCAGGTTTGAATCCCACTTCCAGCACTACCACCACTGGGTCCCTTTACCCCTATAATTAGGACATGGAAGTCACCCTGGATAAGAGCGTCTGCTAAATGCTGCAAATGTAAATGTAGTTGTGGCCTAGTGGTTAGGGTCTAACCGTCCAATCACTGCCCCCCAGACACTGGATATGGCTGCCCCTTGCTGTGTGTATGTGCTTGCATTTTGTTGTGTTTCGCTGTGTGCTCTGCTGTGTTTCACAATTACACTTCACTTTCACTTTCACTTCATATTCTGGCGAACACAAGCATATATTTGCTGTCATAACAGAATCGATAGTTATTGGTCCCTGAATGTCTTGAGCTCCAGTGATGTTGATAATGGTGGCTAAGCGCTTAATCTGAGGACGCCACTCTTTAAAAAAATATATATTTCTGCCTTTTTTCAGATGCCCGTCTGTTCATACTTCTTGAAAGGAATCTGTAACAACAGTAGCTGCCCATATAGCCATGTGTATGTGTCTCGTAAAGCAGCCGTGTGTCAAGACTTCATCAGGGGCTACTGTCCACAGGGAGAGAAGGTAACCATCTCACTCAACACTGTGCAGTGTCCCTACTTTCAACACACTTGCAATCACGAACAAGCACCCGATACACACACACGCGCACGAGCGCGCACACACACACACACCTCTCATGGGATGCTGGCTTAAATGGTACTCATTATGAGTTTAAACCTCATTAGACCTTAGTAATTTGCATACTCAGAGCCTGGTGTTCAGCTTTCCTCTATATAACTAAATCTGAGCTTTGAAACTGAACATGAGTAGTTGACTTTGTTTTGCTGGACTTAACATGCCTACTTGCTCCATTCAAATAAATCAAAGATACTAAAATATACTTTAATAAATTAAAGTTTTTTTTTTCTACACCTTATGTTTACATAATACAAAATTGTTTTTTATAGTTCTTCTGTCCAAAATATTTGATATATTTAATATTTTTCTGCAGAAAACCAATGCAGTAACCATTGAAATTATTGACTGTTTTGAAAAGTTTCATTACAGACTTACAGCACTGTGCAAAAGTTTTAGGCAGGTGTGAAAAAATGCTGTAAACAAAGAACGCTTTCAGAAATGGAAGTGTTAATCATTTATTTTCATCAATCAACAAAATGCAGTGAAAGAACAAAAGAGAAATCTAAATCAAATCAATATTTGGTGTGACCACCCTTTGCCTTCGAAAGAGCATCAGTTCTTCTAGGTACACTTGCACACAGTTTTTGAAGGAACTCGGCTGGTCGGTTGTTCCAAACATGACTGTGTTTCTCCTCCGTGTGACATTGATGATCATCAGCACCTGTTTGGTAAAATTGGTTGATCATACACCGACTATAATCCTACAAAATCCCTGACTTTGTGCAAGTGTACCTAGAAGAACTGATGCTGGTTTGAAGGAAAAAGGTAGTAACACCAAATATTGATTTGATTTAGATTTTTCTTTTGTTCGCTCACTTTGCATTTTGTAAATTGATAAAAATAAACAATCATTATTTCTATTTCTGAAAGCATTCTTTGTTTATGCATTTTTTTCACACCTGCCTAAAACTTTTGCACAGTACTGTATATGTTCGTATTAGTTTTATACAGTGCTTCTAAAGTAAAGGTTTATCCAGCATTAAGGATGCTGACTTTAAGCCCTCATTGGGGTCATATGGGTTAGGGTTAGGTCTCCATGGAGTCTTTGAATGACAGACAAACTGAGGGTGTAAAATCGAGATGACCACATGATCCTTCCATCTGCCCCAGCCTAGCAGCTCCTACCACACCCCTTCAGTTCAGTTCTCCCATACGACACATATCACTCATCTCTCTCTTTCACGCACACGCCATACACACACACACACGCACACACTCAAAATAAGGGCCATTTTTTTTCCTTTATAAAAGTAGTAATTATATCTGGATGACAACTTAATGAACCATTTAAATCCTAAGTCGTTGTTTACACTTATATACACTTTACTCGTTTTATTTTCTTTGTAATAGAGAACGTGTTGTAATAGGATCTTTAGCAAACCTTTAAAGAAGGATTCTATAGAGCACCAAAATGGTTTGTCTCTGTGACATCACGATGGCCTCAGCTTTCCCTACAAAGGGTTAAACTACAGTTTTGTGGTTGTTTAGCTCATTATCACACACTGTTAGACTGTTTTACTTAAAGATAGTTTTGTTTTTTTTTTCTTTTTTTAATGAATTGAATTTGTGATGTTCTGCTTCTTGTTCTGCCTCAAGGCATTGTCACCCTCCCTCCCTCTCCATTTGTTCATCTTTTCCTTTTTATTCCATCGTAACAAATGCATTCTCTTGCTGTCAGGGCTCATTTAAATATTTGGGGTGAGAACGCGAATATATAAAGAGAGAGATATTAATATTTATTCTATTAGCCAAAGTGCTTAGGTCTGTAATTTTGCCCCATCCCAAAAGCACTGTCTCAGATATGATGGATAGCATGCCGTAATTATGGACGTGAAAAAGTGCTGATGACGGCAGTACAGGCGAGAGGCCAGCTATGGATATGCCAGCGGAGCAAGGGTTAAAGCACACTCTCATCCCCTCTATTTCTCTCCCCCTCTTTTTTTTCACTCCATCTCTCCAAGCTTTGCTCCCACCATCTGTCTCTCTGTTTCTAGTATATACTGTCTAGTCCTTCCAGGCTCTTATTTTATACCTTTTCTCTCCATATTCATAATTTTCCCCTGCTTTTCTTTCTCTCAAACTCTCCATACTCTTACTCTCTATCCAGTTCTGTTTCTGTTGCTTCTCTCTCTCTCTCTCTCTCTCTCTCTCTCTCTCTCTCTCTCTCTCGTGCTCTCTCTCTCTCTCTCGCTCTCTCTCTCGTGTGCTCTCTCTCTCTCTCTCTCTCTCGTTCTCTTTGTCTGTCTCTTTGTCTCTCTATCTCTCTCTCGCTCGCTCTCTCTCTCTCTCTCTCTCTCTCTCTCTCTCTCTCTCTCTCTCTCTCTCTATCTCTCTCTCTCTCTCTCTCTATCTCTCTCTCTCTCTCTCTCTCTCTCTCTTTCTCTCTCGTGCTGTAATGTAACATTGTAAAATGTGCTGACTCCTTCTGCTTTGTGGCCAGTAGAAAGCTCTTCTAATAGGCCCCAGAGACTTTCCAGCCTTCTTTAAATCAAGTGGAAAATTGTTAACTTGTGCTGGTATAAAGATGTTCCATCCACTTCTTTTTTTTTTTCATGCATCTCCTTTTCTCCTCCTTTTTCACTGCTTTTATGTAAATGAAAATGTATGGGTGGCCATAGTTGACACAGGCATGGCCTTTCATGTGTTTTTTCATTGCTGAAAGAAACTGCTATTCACATCAGAGCTAATGAACCTTCTTTTAGTGTCCGTCTAACAGCAGTCTTGGCCTTTCCCGTTACTTCACAGCTTTCTTTAGGAAAGGTTTTCGATGGGAATCAATTGTTAGTGTTTTTCTATGACTGCCTCTGATCCTACAGAGAGGCCTTGGCCTATAGTACAGTCCCAGTTGAATGACCTTAAAATGGCTCCTCATCTTATTTACTGTGTTTACAGACCAAAGACTAAGATTTCCATCAAAGAGTTAAAGTAGTAGTTAAAAATATATATTTAATATGGTGTATAAACATGTGAATAACCATATATGTAATGCTCCCTATACCTCAGAAAAATTGAAAATATTTATTATTATTAAAAACTAAGCGTTACTGAACAGTATGTGAATATTTGAGTATTTAAAGAACACTCAGAAAGTACGTTTCATAAAAAGAAGCACAGTTAATTCCGTCCTTTTTGGTTTTGGGCAGGGCAGAGTGTGAAGTAAGAATTTGATTCATAGTTTTATTTTTACAGTATTTTTTTTTTAATCATGACAACAATCTTTTTTTCCCCCACTTGTCACACATCAGAAAAGCTGAATATATCTTCCATTATCAAGAATATTTATAAAGAAAAGCAAGAGTATGCTTTTTAAAATGTCTTTAATGTCCCTTGGTGTATTTTTATCACATCACTCATCTTTACAAACAAGATATTTAAATGTCAAAACAAATAAAACTAATTAAAAAATAAGGCTTAAATTTCAACATAAAAATCTGCAGTCCAAAGTCATTACTCTTTCCTCAAACCACATCACTAAGTAAACTCAATAAACAGTGCTATTTGCTAAAACCAAAAGAAAGAGAAGAGCTTTGAGACACTTCACAGTCTTTTGAAAGAAATTAATAAAAAGAGGGGAAAATAATCAAATATCAAAACTTCTGCATCTAGCAGAGCAGCAGTGAGTTCATTTGAGCTCAAGTTGTTATTAGTTGGGAACAAATAAATCGGCCAAATTTAATGAACAAAAAAATGAATTGTATATATTTATCTTCGTCTTCTTCGTTTGGGTGCTCCCATTTAGGGGTCGCATCTATTTTCATTTCTTCCGGTCCTCTGCATCTTCCTGCTTCAAACCGACCATCTGCATGTCCTCTCTCACCATGTCCATAAACCTCCTCTTTGGTCTTCCTCTTTTCCTCTTTACAGGTAGTTCCATCTTCACCATCCTCCTCCCAATATAATCCTTGTCTGTCCTCTGGACATGTCCAAACCAACACAGTCTCTCTTCTCTCTTATTTATATATAAAATGTATACCTGAGATGTCCCTCTAATATATTCATTTCCTCATCACTCCCAACGAAAACTTTAGCATCTTTAACTAACCTCCGCCTCCTCCCTTTTCATCAGTGCTACCATTTCCAACCCATAGGGCATGGCTGGTCTCACTACCGTTCACATATTTGCAATAATTACATATATTTGTCATTAAGTATTTGTCATCTAGGCTTTCTTTTCTCACCTGTTTGACATAGTTTGAGGAAACTGTGAACTAGAGACCTGTGCAGGCTGTTTCTCCTGCTTTCGCCGTATGAGCAGAGGCATGGGCTTCAGCAGTCCCACAGCTTTGGTTAGGATAATCGTCTCAGATAATAAATGGATGAATGCGTGGATAATGAATGAGGAAAATGCATGAGATAATTTATTTGCAGCTTACACTTAGCTAATTGGAGTAATAAGCTTCCATTACTTGGCAATGTTGCTTCGTACCTAAAATGCAAAACTAAAAAATCAAATTTCAGATACAAACATGTCTGAAATAAAATTATATGAATTAAAGGGAAAAATAATGTGGATTTGTATGGTGTAGAGTGGAGCTTTTAATATTTAGTTTATTTAGTTGTAAAGAGGGATATCCAGGGTTGAATACAGAGGTCTTTGCCTTCACATCCTGTTTCAGAGCTTTGGATGAGTGACACTCCAGTTCGACGTCATTAGTCAAACTAGAAACAAATGGATGTTGGAAAAAAACAAAAAGAACCCAAATGCTCCTCAGAGATGGGGTGAAATTGGAATCGACTGAGCTCAAGTGGAGAAGGATTTAGCAAATTGGAGCAATTAGCCACGAGGGTGGTGAGTGATGATGTTGTCTATAGGATGATGTAGGAGGTATTAGGGAGCAGGACTCACAGGCTGCGATAATCTTGTCCCATGAGACACTTTGCGCCTGTGTGTGTGTGTGTGTGTGTGTAGGTGTGTGTGTGTGTGTGTGTGTTTGTGCAAGTGTGTTGGTGTGTACATGCTTAATTTAAGAAATTATTTCCTTGCTTTAAAAACTTTATTCTCTAAAAGTATAATGTTATGCAGTGCAGTTTATCATTTCTGTGTGCATTCAGCAAGTGACTAGGACTATCTTGCATACATGAAATGGTATGAGCCAGCTTTTATTTGTTTGCTTTCATTTTTTAAATACTCAGTTTATATTTGATATATAAAAAATTAGGGGTGTAATGATGAACTAAGCAAACAATTTGCTTTGAATTACGATCCTGGGTGCACAACTTGATACCGGTACAAACTTTGTATTTCGAACTAAGAGGCCTGAACTATTAGATTGCATTTTTTATAATGCACTGTATCATTTTTTTTAAATTATTTTTTTTAACGAAACCATGAGATTTCAGTGCTTTGATATGCCTCTTAAATGCGATGTAAAAATGAAATTATGTGGTTTCTTTAGGTGCACGTCAGCGTGGTCTGAACCAAGTGCTATGTCACCCCCCCCCAAATACTTGCTGTATTCACAGCTGTTCAATACGCTGTTCAATTTCATCACTATCATACCAGTAGAAATGGTTTAAAAGCAGGGGGCAGCTATTGAAAGCACCCGGGGAGCTTTGATGGGGATGGTACCTTGCTCAAAGTACCTCAGGGCAGCCTGTTGGTCTGGGATTCAGGGGTCAACTCTCTAACGACTAGGGCATCACTGCCTAATACATTAATACTTCATGACATGAAATTGTTTTGGATTAACTTTTTTGAGATGTAATTTGAGATTTTTTTGGAGAAGATTTTTGTTCTGACAAACAAATTTGATTTAGAAATTAAAGCTGTCCTGTGGTGTTCAAGAAAATGAAATTGACAGTCATAAAACCTTTTTTTTATGTAACACTGCACCATACTATTGCTCGTCATTACAACAGTGTGAAATTATTTATTTTATTAAGCAACTAAATTTTATTTAAATACAAAATCTCATTTTCCTTTTTGCATAAAAAATGCTCCAGTGGCTAACTAAAACATCATGAAAGATCTAAACTGTCGAAGTTATAGAATGGGGAAAAAAAGAAGCTCCAGTACATGATGTATATGCAAGCAAGAGGAACAATGGTTTCAAAAGTTATCTTAGTAAAAAACTCTGGCACACCGTTAACTCATGTAAGATAGAAGTGCTGTTTTGCTACACAAACAGTAACGGAATGAAGGGTTAAGTAAATATCAGCACACCCACTAAACACTCAGTTTGTAGAGGTGCAAGAGGGAATGCATGTAGTTGTTTTCAGGTCGCAGTGAATGGAAATTTGCATTTGTGGGAGAGCGTTACCGGACTGTCTGCTCTACGGGGTGACGGAGAGTCCACACTGTTCCCGGAAACTCGATCCTAAAACTACTCCCCCCTTCCCAACACACACACACACACACACACACACACACACACACACACACTCATGCAAACACACAAGCACACTCACTCACTTACTCTATTTCAAGAGCAACCTGCTCCACATGCACTCTCTATCCTCTCTCACACACACACATACATCTTGCAGCCCTCGCCCCATAGTGGGTATAATTAGCTTTTCTGACAGGTGGAAAGGATCGGATCTCTTGAAGAATGAAGCTACCAATTTACGCCCATATTATACAGGCGCACACACACTCTCTCACCTACTCTCATTCGCTTTCATTTTCTCACAGGCACACACACCCATAAACAAATATACTTTCGTTTGAATTTCTGAAACACATCCAAACCTTTACAAACGTTCTTTTAGAACCATTTCTACTCATCACGAATCTTCCCAGATGTTTAAGGTTATGGGGTTATGCAGCTGATAGGTCATGACATGACAATGTGCACTATCAAAGCAGACCATTAATGAGAAATTGCTTACAAGAATGATGATAGCTCAGTAATGACAAATGTGTTTTCCCCTGTAGTGTAAGAAGAAACACACTCTAGTGTGTCCAGAGTTCTCAAGCACTGGTGAGTGCCCCAAAGGGACAAAGTGTAAACTGCAGCACAGACAGAGAGCTAAGCGAACTGGATCCAGCCTCAGCCCAGGCCCGGGAAAAAAAGTCTGCTCCAGTGACTCCACCAAGAGGTTGGGAAAGCTTCAGAAGTTCACCCTCAGCACTCAGCACTTCCCCCGGCTATTTTTTTTTTCATTTTGATAGTTAAAACCTCACATATGCATCCAAAAGAAAATATACACACAGTGGAATGAAATTTTAGCATCTCACCCGTAAGCATCAGTGATCCTCATTTATTTTTATTTATATATATATATATATGTGGTGTGACCACCCTTTGCCTTCAAAACAGCATCAATTCTTCTAGGTAAACTTGCACACAGTTTTTGAAGGAACTCGGCTGGTAGGTTGTTCCAAACATGACTGTGTTTCAACCTCCGTGTGACACTGATGATCATCAGTACCTGTTTGGTAAAACTGGTTGATCATACACCGACTATAATCCTTCAAAATCCCTGACTGTGTGCAAGTGTACCTAGAAGAACTGATGCTGGTTTGGTTTGTGTTTTTTATTTATTTATTTATTTATTTTTTAAATATATATATTTTTTATGTTTCCCAATGTGTTCAGGTCAGAGCATGTGTCTACTCAAGGAGATGAGAGCACCCCTAGATCTAGTTTGGCAAAGCTACCCTCCTTCATCTCTCTCTCCAGCTCACCAGAAACCCCAGAGGCTGCTGACAGACCCACATGCTCAGTTGCAGCAGGAACGGAGGCCACAGGTGAAATCCAGCTTAATGCTTTTCACACAGAAGACACACCTGATAGTTGTGAGAGTTTCTTAGATCTTCTGCTCTTTTCATCTGAGGGCTGATTTTGTTGATGCATCATAGAGTCCTATGATGCATACAGAGCTGACATAAGTGCTGTTTGGGGGCATATTTTAGTCTCTAGAGAATGTTTTATATATATAATATTATTGAATGGAGAGACATCTTTCAGGGAAGGGACAAATATTGGTTCTAAGGTTTAACATTCTTCCTTATTTAATATTTACATTCATGGCATTTTCAAAAGCGACTTACATTTCTTAACTACAGGGACAGTCCCCCTGGAGCAACTTGGGGTTAAGGGTCTTGCTCAGGATTCAAACCTGCGACCTCTCGGTCTGTAAGCAAGTATCCTACCACTAGACCACCAGCACCCTAATATCTACTTAATGCCTTATATCTGTTTATTATTTTTTTCAAGTATAATGTGAAATTGTGACCCATTCTTAATTTGGTATCATCTTTGCAGTGACAGTTTTTTGTTAATATGGCAAGAGTGTGTCAAACACCTGCTAGAATTGAATAAAAAATGGAGATAATTATATTATTCAATTCAATGAGGTGATTGTCTCATTCAATCTGTAATATCTAGAAATCGTTGGAACATTTTGAAATAATCAAAATATTATCTCAAAGTCTTGGTGACCAAGTCTGAATTTGGCATCATCTATAGAGTATATCAAACACATGCTACAATAAAAAAAATAATAATAAAGGTTATTAAAGCAAAGGCAATTAACTTACTCACTTAAACAAATGGAGCGTGTTGGTGAATAAAACTGTTCATTTATTATTATGACATTTGATTAGTACAGAAAATAATAAATATTGTTAATTTTATTTTCTCACAGCTATGTAAGAATTAGGAAAGAGTAATTAGTAAGGAGGTAATAATATTTATAATATGATCTAAAGAGTTTGAAGGGATTTTAATATTTTTTCATTTGATTTAATATAATAATTTCTCCAGACCAAGATTAATCTTAATCCTGGAATAAAAACATTTTTCAATCTTATTATTAATATTAGTAAATGAGCGTTGACACTGCAGTTTAGTCCTAGATTATTTTTGGTTTTTGCCTAAATCATTTTAATATTGAGGAAAAGAGACTGTCCTAGTCCAGGTTAAAAGGTTACAATGCTCAGAGAAAGGCTATTTCAAAAATATTTATAATATTTCAAAAGAGAAAGGAGAGGGGGTATAATGGTTAAAGAAGGGGGTAAAAAATATTTAGGTTTGTTGTGGAGCAGAGGCACAGCTGAAGGTGGTGCTGACAGTCTGACTGATAGAGGATTAGAACACAGGGGCCTCATGTGTCCCACACACACACACACACACACACACACACACACACACACACACACGCACTCCGTCATAGCCAGCACAACCTACAGTACAGTGCATTTCTGACATACACACTTCCCTGTGCTGGTTTTCTTCACAGAATCTAGAATTTGTTAGAAATCTCTAAGCTTTCTCTTTTTTGCATTTATTTTTCTCCCTCACTTATTTCTTTTTCCAGGTGGTCTTTACCACTTTTAGCTCCTGTTGCTCTGAATTAGTTCTCATTAACCTCTGACCTCACACTCACACACTCTCTTAACTGTCACTCACACACTCTCCTGTCATTGGGACTTTCTAGAGTCAAACAAACATTTTATTACAGCCGATACTTTGTTGTATGCACAAGTTTGACAAACAAGCTCACATATATAAATATAAAATGTGCCATTTTACACTGGCCACAGTTTGTTTTTTCAATATGTTCAATCCATAATTTAATTTGTGTATTAAAATTTCAGAAGCATGTCCTTGGTAGAAGAACTTTTGCATACAGTTGCATGTCTTCATGCTTCATTTCAATTTATAACCTCAAGCAAATAAAATGAGGGGCTCCCACATTTCAGTAGTTATTTGTGTCGATGCTGTTTATATAGGGTGTAATCTCATCACATATATGCAGACATGCAAATAAATGAACTTCATCTAAGACTTATCTCTGTTGTTCCCTGATGCCCAGATGTAGTAATTTGTGTTTCCGGAGGAAACCAGAGGAAAGGAACATGGTACATGAAGCTGTGACTGTGTCTTGGAATATCATGCATTGGCCTCCATGCCTATTCAGACGCCACCTTCACAATCCGCTGCCTCTTTTAAATTCAGCCAGCCTTAGAAATTTATCAAATACAGTAATAATCTAATGACTGTCATAAAATAGCCTGTGGCCACCTATCAATAACCTTTCACTGATGTAACAACACGGTCACCACACCAGACAACAGACTAGGGTACTTGCCTATGGACCTATGGCTCAAGAGGTCCCAGGTCCGAATCCCACCTCTGGCACTACCACCACTGGGTCCCTGAGCAAGACCCTTAACCCTGAGTGTCTCCAGGGGGACTGTCCCTGTAATTAGGACATGGAAGTCACTCTGGATAAGAGCGTCTGCTAAATGCCGTAAATGTAAATGTAAAATATGACAAGTTGCAGTTCACTTTGGATAAATTAATTCTGATCACACACACTCTGCCTGGTGTTGCTCTCTCTCTCTGGCTATCTGGCTGTCTCTCTCTCTCTCTCTCTCTCTCTCTCTCTCTCTCTCTCTCACTCTACTCTCCTTTCTTTCTGACACCCCAAACCCACCCCCTGGTTTTTGATAACACTTTTTTTGGGAAACACATAAAATGAGTAGAATTATATGGGCACTGTCATATTAAAAACACTTTCACAGATGAAAAATGTCTATGTTTTAATGTTCAGCAATGCATGGATGTTTTATTCCATGTAACTAAGCATACATACTTAATATATTTTTGATAGCATAGCAGTTTTGGGGTAAAAAAAAATTTTTCTCTGATTTATATTTTGGTCATGGTAACAGTAAGCTTTGTTGTCTGCTTCGCAATCTTTTTTCTTCCCCTATCCATGTTTCTTTGTATTTTTTATTTATTTATCTTTCTCTTTATCACTTCATGCTCTCTCTTTGCTCACCTTTCTTGCTCTGTGCTTCCTCTCGGCCAATTCTCTGCGGTCTCTGTGTGTTGTTTTCTTCCTTGCTCTGGTATTTGTCATGTGTTTCTTACATTTACTCTGTGAAGGTTTTTTTTTTTTTTGCTTGTTCCGGTTTTGTATCACATTTATGCAAGATTCACTTTTATAAAGGCGCTGAAAAATGTTAATCAGTAGTGGAATACACTCTGCGCTAAGCATTTTTAAGAGGTTTTTTTTAATAAACTGTAATAGCTATAATAGCTTTCAAACATTCTGAATAGCTTTCACACACTCTGTCTTTGACTTTTTGATTTTTTCTGCTTTCTGTGTTATAGGAAAGAAACTCCATATCAAGCCTCGCTTCTAATCAAATATGGAGAACTATGTGGCCTTTTCAACACATAGCCGATGGCTAGAACAACAGGAGGATCCTGGATCAATTGCAGCATGCTTGAGAGTACCACACATATTAATTAAATAGGTTTTTTAAATAATGCTGCCAAGTCCTCTCTTATGACACAGAAATGTATGACTTGGAATAGTTTTTAGTGTGGACAGATAAGAAATGTACCCATATCAGAAGTCATCTTTAAGTAGAATGTATATCTAATCCAAACTGAATCCAATCTTTGGTATGATACACATGTGCTCCTTTGAGCTTGTAGATCTCAGGGACTCTTCTCTGTCTGGGGAAATTTTAAAGAAATATAATTTTTTTTTATATTATAAAATGTTTCATTTTATTGTATAATATTCAAAAGAAATGTTGTATTAAAGATGTGTTCTGCTTTTGTTTATTATGGATAGTATGATCATTTTCTATGTACATCCATGCAAACTGGCGCTAGCAATGCTATTGGAAAACAATCATTGCAAATACCTAAGTGAGAGAGACAGGGACGTTTTTCATGCAAAGACAAAAAAATCTTTTTCATTGCTTTTATAAATGAGCCCAGATGTTCTGTTCTGGATAAGCTAAAGTTAAGAAGGAACTGTTCAGTCCAAAGGGAATGCTGTGTGCAATGAAAGGACACAGCATTCCCTTTGAATGAAAGGATGCCTGAAGAGTGGAAGAGAAGTGAACTAGTACTGATTTTCAGGAATAAGGGTGATGCCCAGAGCTGTAGTAATTATAGAGGGATAATGTTGATCAACCACAGTTATGGGAAAAAGTAGTGGAAGCTAGATTAAGAAAAGAGGTGATTAGTGAACAGCAGTATGGTTTCATGCTGAGAAAGAGCACTACAGATGCAATGTTTGCTCTGAGGGTGGTGATGGAGAAGTATAGGGAAGGTCAGATGGAGTTGCATTGTGCCTTTGTCGACTTGGAGAAAGCATATGGCGGAGAGTAGTTGTGGTTTTGTATGAGGAAGTCAGAAGTGGCAGAGAAGCATGTGAGAGTAGTTCAGGATATGTCTGAGGGCAGTGTGACTTTGGTGAGGTCTGCAGTAGGAGTGATGGATGCATTTAAAGTAGAGGTGGGATTACATCAAAAATCAGTCCATTCTTGTTTGCAATGGTAATGGGCAGGTTGATAGACGAGGTTAGACAGGAGTCACCGTGAACGATGATGCTTGCTGATGATATTGTGATCTGTAGTGAGAGTAGGGCACTCTCCTATGCTCTACAGGAGAGGAATGAAAGTGAGTTGGACAAAAACAGAATGCTTGAGTGTCAACAAAAGGGAGGAAAGTGGACTGGTTAGGATGCAAGGAATAGAGGTGAAAGATAAAGGAATTGAAATACTTGGGATCAACAGTTGAGAGTAACAGGGAGTGTGAAAGAGAGTTGAAGAAGAAAGTTCAGGCAGGTTGGAATGTGTGGAGACAAATGGCAGTAGTGACCTGAAACAGACGGGTACCTATAAGAGTGAAAGGAAAGGTTTACAGGACGGCTATGCTGTAAAGGCTGGGGTCGGTGGCAATGATGAAAAAACCAAGCAGCAGTGGTGGAGGTGGCAGAGTTAAAGATGCTTAGATTATTGGATGGACAGATGAGTATATTAGAGAGACAGCTCAGCTTGGACGTTTTGGAGAAGCAAGGTTGCAAAGTACAGAGAAGAGACAAGGATTATATCGGAAGAAGGATGTTTAAGATGGAGCTGGCAGGAAAGAGGAAAAGAGATTTATGGATGTGGTGAGAGGGGATGCAGGCAGTTGGTGTGAAGGAGGAAGATGCAGATTAAAGGAAGAAATGGAGATGGTTGATCGAATATGGGGACCCCTAAATG
This sequence comes from Hepsetus odoe, assembly GCA_017165825.1. NCBI lineage: Eukaryota > Metazoa > Chordata > Actinopteri > Characiformes > Hepsetidae > Hepsetus > Hepsetus odoe. The sequence goes on along the minus strand of CM029366.1, from coordinate 18,936,619 downwards.
GAAGCAGCTGAAAGATGGATAAAATACAGTTCTTCAGTGTTTTTTGCAAATACAAAAACTCTAAATCTAAAGCATTATGGTAACTTTCAGCTTTGCCAGCTATAATATGGGGGTCCTTGAAATACCTGGCTATCTTTCAGCTCCTCTTCACTCCAAGGCCGCCTCGGTAATTTTCATCGTATTGTGGTAGAGGTTGTTCAAGTAAACTGAGGTGTCAAAATTACCAGGATTCCAGAATGCCTTCACACTGAACCACTTTTCCATTTTGTTGCAGTTAAACCCCTGTTAAAAGTGCATGCTTATAAGGAACTCAACTTATTACCACCATTTTACAAAAGTTTTAGGCAGGTGTGAAGAAATGCTGTAAACAAAGAATGCTTTCAGAAATCTAAATAATGATTTTTCATTTTTAGCAGTTTTACAAAATGCAAAGAGAGCGAACAAAAGAAAAATCTAAATATAATCAATATTTGGTGTTACTACCTTTTGCCTTTAAACCAGCATCAGTTCTTCTAGGTACACTTGCACACAGTCAGGGATTCTGTAGGATTATAGTCGGTGTATGATCAACCAGTTTTACCAAACAGGTGCTGATGACCATCAATGTCACGGAGGTTGATACACAGTCATGTTTGGATCAACCTACCAGAGGAGTTCCTTCAAAAACTGAAAGTGTACCTAGAAGAATTGATGCTGTTTTGAGGGCAAAGGGTGGTCACACCAAATATTGATTTGATTTAGATTTTTCTTTATTTCATTGACTGCATTTTGTTGATTGATGAAAATAAATGATTAACACTTCCATTTCTGAAAGCATTCTTTGTTTACAGCATTTTTTCACACCTGCCTAAAACTTGCACAGTACTGTATGTCAGGGAAGTTAGTAAACAGTAATGCAAAATAAATTTATGATACGTAGAGCAAACAATCACAGGCGATAAAAGGAGAGAACGATGTAGAATGTCTACAGTAATAAGACAAGATGAAGAGTTTTAAGTTTAATATGAATGAGCTGTTAGTCCGTATTTAACTCCTATAAGTTAAAATACCCTTGAAGAGTAACTACCCATCTTTTGCTTGTGATCACATTGTTTTCAGTGTTGATACAAAAAATGACGCAAAAATATAGATGCTCCCCAACCCTGATCCTGGAGCCGCACCAACCTGCACATTTGTGTATTTTCACCTCCCTCAGAACGCCTGATCCATCCTGTTAATTCATGATCAGTTCCTTTATCAGTTATAGCAGGTTTATTAAAACGGAACTACTACAATGTGCAGGCCAGTGTGTATCCAGTAGCAGGGTTGGAAAGCAATGTAGAAGGTTATTGCTTAAAGGACACTTTAGAGAGCATTCCTAATCATTGAATTTACTATTAATCCATGCTGGCATTCTGTAGGTTAAAGTAAAAATAAAGCATAACTCTAATGTGGCCATCCATGCCACTCTCTGCTGCTATACTCCAAAATTCTCTCATTCCCATCTCTCTCTCTCTCTCTCTCTCCCTCTCTCTCTCTCTCTTTATCTGTCTGTCTGTTAATGTAATTAGTGGGTTAGAGAGATAGATGCTGGATGATGTCTGGTGTGTAATCCTTCGCTTCCCCCTCACTGTGCACCAGCCGCTGATATTTGGTCTATTAATACTCTGTTTAACCAAGGCCTCACACTCCTTGACAAACGACCACTGGTCGCGACGGGAAACCTGGTTAACCGTCGCCGCCAGCAACGACAGGGGGCATTAATACAGCATGGTGGGGGCTTCGCTTCAGAGCACCACACACTCACACACCCTGACAGGCCTGCCGCCGTGTTAACGAGATAAAGGCTGTCTGCCTGATGTACTGTACACACACACACACTAGCTGACAAAGAGGAATGGAGTGAAAGAGATGATGCACTCCTCACTTTTCTCATTCTATCCATCTCGCCTCTTCAGTTTTGCGTCATGTGAAGGAATGCTTATATGGAAGCTGATGGTGTGTCTGTGACAGGTGTGTTTCACAGAGCCACTTGAGTGGAGGCAGATGCACTGGCCACAGTTTATGGCTGATTTTTAAAGCAATCTGATCTTTCACTGGACAAAGTGATAGTATTAACTGTTACTGCAAAGAAAACACACAGAAGACGGAATACTTTTTTTTCCAGTAATAAGATTTAAAGATTAAAGGACTAGATGTTATGAAAATCAGAATTTTACTCATTAAAAAAAAATTATTTAAAAAATTGTAAAAGTTTTAAACCAAACCATGCACTCCCCTCAACCATGTGTTCCATTTATATAAGCTGTATATGAATAAAGCTGCAAATGGAGTCCATTCTGAACTGGTTTAGTGATTGCGCAGAATTCATATCATTTAATTATACATGCCAATTTACACTAGAGTTTAAGTCCAAATAGATTTTTAACCTTCATGTGCTCCATCTATAAACTAAGCCTCAGTTGAACTGGCTATTTTAGTAGTTACATTTACATGCTGTTCAGTGCAAAACTCTGAGGTACCTGAGAAAAACAGGTTGAAAGTTAGAGAAAGGTTAGTTTTAAGCTTTTAACTTGGTTAGTAAACATTTATTTACCCTGAAAAACAGTAATGTTAATAAAATAATATATATATATAATATATAAATATTTTTGAGTAAAGCTAACCTTTCTTTGATACGGAGGTCCAGTTAAACCAAGCATTGTGTGAAAATGAATTATGAGTGTTTTTGGTTCATAAACTCACACTAATGTCATACATAAAAAAATATTACAAGAAGATTTTAGGATACAGCCACTGAAAATGTAGATAACATGATGTATATAACAGGTTTGTAACAAATTTTAAGGGTTGTGTTGCTCAGATAATGTTATAATTCCATAAGCTCACAGCTAAACAAGGATCCATTTTATCCTCTTATATTTCTTTTATGAAAAATAATTCTAGTTAAAAATACTAACAAATTTTTATAGATCCACACATTAAAGGGGCACGTCTCACATATTTCTTGTAAGAGCTTTTTCCACCTAAAGGTCCACTTATGCAGTTTGTGTAGATTATTCTCACATGGCCATTTTCTAACATCCTCTTCTTCTTTCAGCTGTTCCCGTTTAGGGGTCGTCACAGCAGATCATCTGTTTCCATGTCTTCCTGTCTCCTGCATCTTCCTCCTTCAAACCGACCATCTGCATAAACCTCCTCTTTGGTCTTCTTCTTTTCATCTTTCCTGGCAGCTCCATCTCCAACATCCTCCTCCTAATATAATTCTCGTCTCTCCTCTGCACATGTCCCAACCAACACAACCTTGCTTCTCTAACTTGGTCTCCAAAACGTCTAATCTGAGCTGTCCCTCTAATATATTCATTTCTAATCCTGTCCATCCTCGTCACACCCAACAAAAATCTCATCACCTTTAAATTGAAATTTTCTAACATCTAACAACTTTATCTCTTATAATTAATCAGTTTTTAATTCATTATTAAAAAGTAGTATCAGAAGGAACTCTAACTGCCATTTCTGATCTGATTTTCTGTATTGTCCCTTTCAGAAAGCAGCTGATGCAGGAACACTTCTTCTGTCTTGAGCTGAATGGGTGGCACTAAACTGCTGTAGCTTAATAGAGACATGAATAGGGAAATATACTGTATTCCCCTTTGTGACATCACAAAATGATCTATACATTGAATATATGTATTGACGAGTGAATGCTATTTATAAGATGGTGCCATTTCAGTTAGAAAATGCTCATTTACAGGCCCTTTAAAGATTCAGAGTGAACTAAGTAGTTTAATCATTTTAAACTAAATGATCCATTATTGTATTAATGAGGGACAAAACACAATCGAGATGAAGACAGTGAATGTACTGAGCAGAGAAAGAAAGCACATTCTCCAAACAGGACAGAGATACGGAGCAATCATTCTTTCTTTCTCTCCCTCCCCTTCTCTCTCTCGTTCTCCTGGCTCTGACGGTGGGGATGGAAGTGCTTGAGACAGATGTCTGCTGCTGCTTGTCTCCAAGCTCAACGAGCTGCTGAGCTCGGCAAACTCTAATTAAGATCAATATTTCAATTTTTAGTAAAAGCGCATGCGAAAGAAAGGGAGAGCAAAGAGAAGTGGGGGAGAGGGGAGGGAGAGAAAAAACATCTATTCCTCTTTTCTTCTTTGAACAATCTGACTTGAATGGGGAAAAAAAGGGAAAGAATGAAAGGTCAAATGTAATTTTTCTCCGACTTGCTAGATTGCAGAGACATAAAAAAGACAAACTTATTACAACTCAGCAAAGAGTCTGTCCCATCAATAAAGATCATACTTTCGCTGCAAGTAGTTATTCATTAGTTTCATACTCTTTCTTCTTTTTTCTTTTCTCCTTCACTCCCTTTCTCTTTTTTTTTGTTTCAGGTTGATTTTATTATAGTAAAATGCAAGTGTGGTTCTTCTCAGCTTTCAGTCACTTTTTAGGCCTGAAGTTTGGGTCTATCTATCTATCTATCTATCTATCTATCTATCTATCTATCTATCTCTCTATCTATCCATCTATCCATCCATCCATCCATCCTACTACTAGTACGCATCTACTTATCAACATACAGAGGCCCCAAAAGTATAAGGCCAAACTAATCATTAGACCATGGCTAAGCTATAATGAACATGAACGTGAAAGTGACTATTCTTGTCATTATGAGTACACGGCACAGCACACAGTGAACCACAACAAAAATAACACCTCTGCATTTTGCCCACACACTCACACTTGCAGCAAGGGGCAGCTATTGAAAGCGCCCAGGGAGCAGTGACAGGGACGGTGCCTTGCTCAAGGGTACCTCAGAGCAACATGACTGTATAATCTTGATTTCTGACTTGGAGGAAAACCCTTGTAGCACATTATTAAACTGTGTGGAGAAAGTCTGAAGAAGAATTTGAAATTTCTGCTGAAACACCCTTGAAGTCAGAATTCATCGAGAGTTATGAAAGCTGTATTAAATTCTGTTTATAAGAGCTACTGGTTAGGGAGTTGGCCACAGGATCGGAAGATTGTGGGTTCAGTTCCCTCACCAGTAGATTTCCCTGCGGTACCCTTGAGCAAGGTACCATCGCTGTCAAGGCTACCCGGGCACTTTTCTAGCTGCCCCCTGCTGCACGGTGTTTGCATGGGTTAAATGCAGAGGTCCAATTTCATTGTGGTTCACTGTGTGCTGTGCTGTGACCTCGCAATGACAAGAATAGTCACTTTCACTTTAAATCAGTTGTCAACTTCAGCTTCAATCTGTGGACATGTTTCTGTGGCATCTGTGTGAAATATATCTTTATCAACTGAAAGCGCTAACAGTGGCTAATTTGGCCAAATCCTGGCATTCCGACAGCTTGTACTGAACACTGTTATCCTGGGTGTGTTTTCAATCCCAGCACTCAGTTAAACAAGATGCAGCAATAATACATTCTAAGTTTGGGAATGTTTAACATGAAATCCTGAGTATACCAATCTGACCGATGCAAACATGCCTGGGTTGTGTTTGTTGGTTGAAAGATTGAATAGTGTTTATTCCTGTTCTTTTTGGTTAATTATGGGTTGTCAATTTTTTTAGAAATTCAACCAACAAAAGCAAACATTAGAACATTCATGTTTGTTCATGTTTGTCTGGTCGGTTTACTCTGACTTTATTAAAACAGTCCTGTGGATAAACAGTTTGTGTTCAGTGGTCCAAGATACAAGAATGTGTGAAAAATGAATGTCCTTATCTTCTTGACAAAAATCAAAAAGGGTTAAAGCTTAATTTAAGGAAAATATTCTTCATCAATTGGTTTATTTAAAAAGTTGCCGTTTTTCACACTTTATCTGGGAAACATTCCTTTATATCTGCCTCTATATGTTCTGTCTTCCTACATGTCATTCTGAATTATTTTTTGCTTTTGGTCACCCGCCAATGTTTTCTTCAGATTATTCTTTATTTATGGTTCTGAATGACATCGTGACTGAGACCTAAAACTTTTAAACTCATGCTCAACTGTCTTCCTCTATATATATTTTGCAGTGTAAATATTTAATTCATATTTACTTACTTTTTTGCTACAAGCTTCAAATAAGTTGTTAATGTAGAAGTAAACGCACACATTTACTGCTGAATCTCTGAGCTGGCTTTTAAGCTCTGAAGGCCTACAAATGCTTGCTTTTCCAAACCTGCCTTTGATAACCTCCAGCACCTCACCTCACATCTCCCCCTTTGGTTAAAAGGGGGTTAACTGGACTAAATCCGCCACAGTGTCCACCCCCCGTCCACCCCCCCCCCAGCCCCCTGCCACCACCCTTCTCTCTTTCACTTTATCACTCTCTTATTCTCCACCCTGGACGTGCTGATGTCCATTTTGCTTAAATCGCGAGAACTGCACCAGCAGCTAACTCCCAATATGCAAAGGAACAATGAAAGCCCTGACTTCAAAATTTATGTCTCAAGCCCTTGGCCATGTCCACACCCACCTAGCCTCCGCTCGCTGAATGGACCACGGCAGATCTTCTTAAATGTGGCATTTTTAAAGCGTACTGCTTAGCTTGGACTTTGGGGTCCACTCTTGCTTATTTGATAAAACCCCCTATAATGACTTAGCGCCCCTCAAATACCTTGATATGATTTGTCCCCTCATCTCTCATATTATACTCTCCCTTTTTCCTACTCCGTAGGCAGATTTGAGTCTTGAGAGTGTCTGTATTTCACTATTGCGAGCTCGGACAGGATATCTTACTCTGCTGTGTCAGGTTAGGCGAGGCCTCAAGCCCTCATTTCTTTTAGGCCCCCTGCTGCAAACAGAGGCCCCCGTTTACTTGTGCCTTGCATCAGTTACATTATGCAACCGCCCACAGTCAGCTGGTGCTTAAGCTTTGATAATACCTTGTAATGGCCTGCTGAAGAAGTGTTTCTGATAGCTGATGTTCTTTTTTTAGGCTCAAACATGTCAAATGGAATCAGTGAAGTCTTTCATTACTATAATGTTTCTCAACTCCATGAAGCGATTCAGATCCATTAAAAAGTGATTCAGATGTGCTAAAGAAATCTCAGGGTCAATCACATTTCTTAAGCCTATATTCATAAAATATTAAATATATCTTATAGCCCTCAGGGGCATGACCAGGAAGCATCCTGGAAGGCAAAGCTCATGGGTGAGATATTAAAAGAGTTAACAAACAGGAACACATCCATCCTTTTTCTGCCACTTGTCCCAAACAGGGTCGCGCTGGAGTCCATCCCAGCGCACACAGGGCGAGGACGGGGGACGCACCCTGGACAGGTCGCCAGCCCATCGCAGGGAGGAGTGGGACAGGGACAGCACCTTGCTCAAGGGTACCTCAGGGCAACCCATTGGGAAGGGTTTGAACCCCCGGTCCTCCGGCCAACACCCTAACCACTAGGCCACCGCTGCCCACAGGAACGCTTATGGCACACAATAAACAAAGGGTTGGCATTATTTCCACACATTTCAACATAAAATTAAAAAGAAGAATATTCCTTAAGCTATTTAAGTCCTACTGTGTTGGGGTGGTTGTAGTTTAGCTGTGCCCCTTCCAGCAAGCTTTATGATACCAACAGACAATCAGTATTGTCTTTTTGTTGCCACTCTCAGCTTTTTGTAATGTTGTTTTTATGATGTTTCTGTTTATTTGTGTATACGTTTGTGTTTCACTGGTGAAACGGTTGTATAATGATGGCCAGGTTTTATTATGTATGAACCCTGGCTATGTCTGAATCATATATATATTCGCTTGGATTTCAACCAATTTTCAGTTTCTGAAACACAGGCGATAATATCCAGTAAACACTTACAATCAATCAATAGGCAGCATAAAACATTGTATCCAAGTAGACTGTTCATAATTCGCCGAATTATCGAGCAGGGACGAATGCAGCTACTTTTGCAGAGCAGAGAACGAACCTGCACAAACTCTAGTATATGCAATCGCTCAGTTAAATAGAGTTTCACATAGATTTTCCAGAGTACAGAATGATAAGATGGACATTCACAATTCATATTTTGATTATCAGCACATTTCAGTTGCCCTGCAATGGACTGGCAATCTGTCCTATGTGTTTCTCCATTTTTCACCCTATGAGCACTGAGATAGGATCCAGCAACCATGCCAGACTGGTTAGAATAAGCAGCCCAGATCAAAAATGATTGATGAAGAGTGTGCTTCAGTAATGAGCCTCAAAACAGTTTTCAATATCGGTTGTCATGTATGGGCTTCATTTGTTGGGGATTTTGTGTTTTTCTTGCTCCTGTTTTGATAAACTAAGTAGGGATTGCACCACTGGCTAGATTCCCAGAGTATTCTTTGCTTGATTTTGCAGCTCAAGGAAGAATAATTTTAGTTTAAAAAATCTTAATTCTGTATTCTAAAACTTTTAAATAGTACATCACATTCAAACATTTCATTTAATCAACACATGGTTCTTTAAAGGGCCATCCAATCATAGATTCTTCATGGGAATCAAAAGTCGTTCATTCTAGGGTATCACATAAAATCCTCTTTACTAATCATTAGAGATTTTTTTGACCTCTTTATTTTGACATATGTGAGAGTGATAGGAAAATAACTTTTTATCATTGTGAACACACTACAGCACACAACACCCAGTGCAGCCATACATCCAGCACACTGGGAGCGATGTTGGGAGCTGGTACCTTGATTAAGAGTATCTCAGGTCCAGGATTCAAAGCCACAACCTTCTGATCATGGTTCATGTTCCCTGTAGGCCACCAAAAGTGAGTGTCCTTATTAGGCCGTAAAGAGGTATCACTCAGCTCTGCTTGAAAAAAGATGCAGTGTTTGGGGATTCAGCCTGCATTAAACATTTTTGCTGTGGGTTGGTTTCATTTGAAGCACCATCTGAGACACAGCAGCTGCACCAGCTACCTAAGCTACCATTGGTTGAGAGCCTAATGTTTGAGAGTCAGATCATTTAACTATCCCTCTGAGACTTGATATGACCCCCAGTCTCTTTGTGTCTGTCCACTTGTAGAGCCATGAGCATTTAATGCTCTTTGAAAGAATACTGGACTCTAACACATGTGGCTTTAAATATGACTCATCTTCATCCACAATGAAATTTAAAGAAATTTAATTCCTGATGCTGGGACTCAACACTGTGAACAGAGAAGACGAAGCAATGTCTGTACTGTAGAGTAGTGTTGGGGATGCTACTTTGCTCAGGGCACCTCAGGGCAATTTACTGGTCTAGGACTCCAACCCATGACCCTCCGATCCTGAGGCCTAGTCCCTAACCACTAGATTTCAACTGCCTCTAGTGCTTGTAAACAGTGACCTGGGCATGCTAGCCTCACATTCTGGCCTGTGTTAACCCTGGGGGCCTGGAAAGGGGGAGTATGGGGTTTAATTATTTGTCGATTCGCACAGATGGGTCATGAGGCGATTAGGGGTTAATTGCGAATGAAATCCGCTGCTTCCTGTCCTAATGAACCCATCCGTTCAGAGTGCTCTTTTTTATCATTATTTTATTTTCTCTCTTCTTGCAGGGGAAATGAAGATTGATTTTATGGAGAGATGTAACAGTGTAACGGGTGAGAAGTGAAAAGGGCACTGCAAGAATCAGCAAACCATCAATATTGGAACAGTTCCTAACCTTCCGCACTTCACAGAAAGACATGCCATTAAAAACATAAGTCTTGTTTATAATAAATTACAGCAGAAAAAAGCTCTAACCTAATTCGCCTCCGGTATTAATTTACTGTAACAGCCCATTGTAATGTGAGGGACACTGACATCACATACACACACACACACACACACACACACACACACACACTCACACTCTAACACATATACTGACATTCACACTGATACACACACTAATATGCAAACAGACACTGATATAAACACTGGTACACTATCACACACACACGGATACATACGTACATTGACACACAAACACACACACACTGAATCACACACACATACACTGACACATACACTGATACAGATAAACAGAGATCGGGTCAAGCAGGTTTCATTATCATTTCATCCATATACACAGTACGCAGTGAAACAAAACAACGTTAGCACTTCAAATGAGACAACACAGGACCTGACACAGAGCATGACACAGGAGCACATGTGCAGAGAGTACAACAGTACAAGATATAGTGCAGAAAACAACTACAGCCATTACAGTACAACCATCCAGTACTGCAATGAAAACAGTACTAGTGCAGTGTTACAGTGATTATACACTGTTGTGACAAACACTGAATTTAGCAGCATGATGTTTAATATGCACACATCAACACAACACCTTGATATACACACTGTAACTCACATGAGCTATTAGTTACATATAGTGATATACACATTATTATTATTATTATACACACAACAACAATAACAATAATAATGATGATGATAATAAATGAGCAATGCAGAAGCAATTCAGATGTTTTATTTAATCACCAGCCACTCAAGCATTCTCTACCCCCTTTATATCGATGGAAAAGTGGGCCAGTTTCAAATGATGCGCATCACTGTGTTCTTTAAAGAAGGCAGAACCATGAAATTCATATTTAGTCTAATTAATTTAGTCTAATTTAATTTAACCAATTACAGAGAAAAAGGATATATTGAAGGCTTATAATATGCATGCCCTGTTTTATGTATCACCGTCCCATATGAGCCATATCTGAAAGGTATATTTATTCTTTTTTTTACCAACCGATTTTAAAACATTGTTCATAGTGTTAAAAATAAAACCACTGAACAACAGAAGCTATTAAACAGAGATTCAATTTTTTCTCCCATGGTGCGCAAGTTCTTCCTCTTCAGTTTGAGAAATTGCCGCTAGGGGGCGAATCGGAGCTGCTCCGCGCTCCTTCTGTCACCTTTTTCCCACCTGTGCTCCGACAAAGCCCCGCCCCTCTGCTCTGTAATTGGCTCCCGCGCGGCTCTGGCCTTGTACTACAGTCAGAGAGTGTCAACCACTGGCCAACTGTATTGTCGGGGGCGTGGCTTCTGTCTGACATCGGGCGGGGAAAAAAAAGAAAAGGCCACAGCGCGCTCCCCTCCGCCCGCCCTATAGGTCGCTGCAGGAATATGCAAATATGCGCCCGTCCTTCCCTCTGATTGGGCCGCCGCCAACCGCGTGTGTATAAATAAAGCTGCGCGCTGCTTTCCACCAGTACTTCGGAGTAGTGGTGGGACACACTTCCTGAAATAGGTAAAGAAAGCAAACAAGAGAGACGTAAAGCAGGATCTATAGTTTAACATCCCTAAAAAAAGTGTCCCAAAAGAGAAGAGAGGAGAAGAGCAAGCAGGCAGGTACTGCAGGATATCTGCTGACACACTGGGACGTCCCATCGCTGGAAGTTACCGCTGTTGTTTTGATGTGTCGACATGTTTCTGAATGTAGTCATTCCACCGGACTCGAGGGGTCAACTTTGACTAAAGACTGAAACTTTTTGAGCCTTCACCAGATTTTATTAAAGGACTAAACCGTCGCAGCGACCTGGATAAGAGCGAACGCTTTTTGGCCTTTTATTTTGTATTATTATTTTTTCTCCCAGAGGCCTGTAACGGGACAGAGGGTGAAGCGAGGACAGGACAGGTCGGTGCAGTTTCAGATTTCGGGAGTAAGCTGTGAGCAGGACCCTCTGACAAGTTCACGCACCCCCTACCCCACACGCACACACACACACACACACACACATACACACGCACACGCACACACACACACACACACAACCTCCAAATAGGATCTGGACTAATCATTCTGCACATGTGCTAAACTTACCCCCATCACCCCCACCCCCTCACCCCCCAGTCCACCTTTACCACCCCGCGACTGCAGATCCCCCCCACGTCCCGTCGCATGGACTGCCGCTGAGGCCAACATGGCCGCGGACCTCGCCATGAGCGCCGGCGAGCTGCCCAACAGCCCCCTGGCCATCGAGTACGTGAACGACTTCGACCTGATGAAGTTCGAGGTGAAGAAGGAGCCGCCCGAGTCGGAGCGCTACTGCCACCGCCTGCCGCCGGGCTCGCTCTCCTCCACGCCCATCAGCACGCCGTGCTCCTCCGTGCCTTCTTCGCCCAGTTTCTGCGCGCCGAGCCCAGGCGCCCAGCCCGTCCACACGCTCGCCGCCGCCACCAGCGGCCCTAACGGCCCCAACGGCCCTGCCAACGGCCCGAGCGGCAGCCAGGGTGTAGGGGGCAAGGCGGCGGCGCAGCTGGAGGACCTCTACTGGATCCCCAACTACCCGCACCACGTGAGCCCGGAGGCGCTGAACCTGACGCCGGAGGACGCGGTGGAGGCGCTCATCGGCAACGCGCACCACCACGCGCACCATCACCACGCGCACCAGGCGTACGAGGGCGCGAGCTTCCGCGCGCAGCCATTCGCCGGCGAGGAGCTGAGCGCGGCCACGGGCCACCATCACCACGCGCACCACCACCACCACCACCATCACCACGCGCACGCGCACCACCACCACGCGCACGCGCGCCTCGAGGACCGCTTCTCGGACGAGCAGCTCGTGAGCATGACGGTGCGCGAGCTGAACCGCCAGCTGCGCGGCTTCAGCAAGGAGGAGGTGATCCGGCTCAAGCAGAAGCGGCGCACGCTGAAGAACCGCGGCTACGCGCAGTCGTGCCGCTACAAGCGCGTGCAGCAGCGCCACATGCTCGAGACGGAGAAGTGCTCGCTGCAGAACCAGGTGGAGCAGCTCAAGCAGGACGTGGCGCGCCTCGCCAAGGAGCGAGACCTCTACAAGGAGAAGTACGAGAAGCTCGCCAGCCGGAGCTTCGGCTGCGGCGGCGCTAACGGGGGCGGCGGCAACCGGGAACCGGGCAGCGGCAAAGCGTCCTCCGAGTTCTTCATGTGAGGACGGAGCTCTGTGACTCTTTCATGTCTCCTCTTCTTCCCCTCTCCTCCACACCAATGTGTTCGCCATCATCATCTTCTTCTTTATCATCTTCATCTTTTTATCTCTCGCTGTGAACTCTACAGCTCTGACTTCATGCACACACTCTGCCCACATCCGGCCACTCCACAAGTCTTAACCGCTCGTTATCTGAAGTTCAGCATGGGATCAGTCTCCTCCAGTCACTCCACTTCCAATCAGCGGATCTTTCTTCCTTTTTTCCTCTTTCAGTGCAGATCATTAGCCCCTTTTCCCTCTTCTCCGCAGTCATGACTTTGTCCCTCCGCCAGCCCTCGTGATCAGTGTAGTGTAGTGTTTTTGTACTTTTTTTTTTTTTTTTTTTGCTCTTTTTTATTTGTGTCCCGCTGGCTGCATTAGCTAATGGCTTTCCGTTTTTTAATTGATAGTAAAAGTCTTATAAAGCCTTTCAAACTCATGTTAAGACTGTACTTTTGATCTCAGTCATTTTAACTTCTCTTACTACGGACCGACAGTCTTAAAGTCATGAGCAAACGTTCAGAACAGCTCACTGCTATTATTATTATTACTATTATTATTATTATTATTATTATTATTATTATTATTATTATTATTATTATTATTATTATTATTTCGGGCTAAATGAAAAACACAAAAAACATCAAACGATCGAAAAAGGGAAATAGCAATACGTATCCTCCACTTCTTCAAGTACGTGTGTGTGTGTGTGTGTGTGTGTGTGTGTGTGTGTGTGTGTGTGTGTGTGTGTGTATGAGTAAGTGTGTGACGCCACGTGGACTTCAGCATTGCGCCCTGGACCCTGCATGCAGGACATGTACGGTGCTTCAACCCCCCCATACACACCTGGATGAACAGCATGACCCTCAAACACCTCCCCAGACCTCCTCCTCCTCCTCCTCCTCCTCCTCCTCCTCCTTTCCCTCCTGCTTAAGAAAAATAAAATGCGCGTTTGACCTCTTCCAGCTGCGAGGAACTGAGTCCAATATTTCCAACGTTTTTTTTTTTGTTGTTGTTGTTTTTCTTTAATGGTCAATCCACCAAGATAAGGACACACGGACGAACTGAGCCAGATTTCCTTTATTTATTCTCACGTGTAAATATGTAGAATATGAGTTTAGTGTGTTTATTTCCATGACTATTATTTCCCCCAATCCCCCTTCTCTCTTTCTCTCTCCCTTTTGTTTGTTTGCTTGTTTATTTCAAACGTCTTAATGCAATGTTTGTATGTAAAAGCATGCAAATGGTTCAACGATATTCTCTTCCTATCCATAAATGTACAATATAAAAGAGAAGCCTACTGCACTAAGACAAGAGGAACTGGGGGGGATTTTAAAAAGCCCAAACGGATTTGTATTGGATGGGTGGTACATGAGCTACTTCATCTGGGACAAGGACTTCAGTGGCTGCTATATTCTATGCATCGAATTCCTCGAAAGCAATTAACGAGCTCAGAACATGTGAATTTTTGTGCTTAAAAAAACCAAACCAATAGAAACCTGTTTTTTTTTTTTAATGTTAGACGTGGCAGTTTAGATCCAACATATCTGACATCTGTATGGTAATGATTTTCCAGCCCATCAGCTGAGACTCCTGGAGTTAATTATAGGCGAAGTCTCGTGTTCAGGTGATGTGGGGAAAGCGATTCGGTTCATCATGCTCGTATTTTCAGTGAGGCCTGTCTTCACTGTTGCGCGTGGGTCCTCTTCATCAGATACGGTTAGGCGAGGACTGTGTGACGTGTCCGAGCCCTAAATCATAGTGACCGTCGTTCAGCTCGTACTTTAGGAGAATGTGCAATAGTAATGACCCCCAATGTGCTGAACACCACCCCCCACCCCACCCCCAGTGAGGTCTGGCCCCTGTAGCTGGAGAATCAAATGCTCAGCCCCAAATGCTCATCAGCCCCGCAGCTGACAGTTTATGTCCACACAGGAGGGACACAGCGAGTCATCCTAGCCTGTCTTCAGTGGCCTGTCCTCGGAAAGAGTCCTGCTTTATTTGGCTCTGAATGGTCAGTGGACGCACCTGTTCTCCGCCCCGCTTGAGTGCAGAGGCTCTGCGATTCAGTCACATTAATTCAAGGGAGCTCCTGAGAGAGAAATGTGCTGGATGTGTACAAATGACTGTATATAGGATTTCTATATATTTATTCGAGAAACATTTAATGTCCATAACGTGTCGATACGTCCAAACTGAAATGTTTCTGACTGGAATGTTGTTCAGACTCTTTGTTTTCATAATGTTTAATAAAAACTTCTGCTAAACGAGGTTTCGCTCTCTGTCGGTGTCCCTGTCCTCGCTCGAATTAGTGTTCAATTATTGATTGTAGTGTTGAACTCTTATTAACACTTGAATGCGCGACATGAACCTGAATTGTTAAACTGGGGAGATTTAAGACGCAGAAAAATGCAAAAAAAAAAAAAAAGTTTCAGCTTCAGTTCTTTTAATAGAGTAAAATATAGAATTTCATCAAGATAGTATGCTCAGTCTTGCCAACCACAACAACAATAATAGTAATCATGATGATGATGATGATGATGATGATGATGATGAAACATTATCCTGTTATTACGAATATCTACGTTTATTACTTGCCGCTCCGATTTTATTTGGAGAATTAATCATTTCACAAATTTGTTTTTTTAACTAAAAATACAACGCGTTAAAGTATTTTTTTACGCGGTGATCATTTAAACAATTGGTATAATAATAATAATAATAATAATAATAATAATAATAATAATAATAATAACAACAACAATAATAATAATTTAAGGTCTTTGCCGACCCGTTGACTCACACTTTTTTAACATTATTATTGTCATTGTTGTTGTTTTCGTTGTTGTTATTATTATTATTATTATTTTGATGAGAGAAAAGGCCAGGGGTGTTCTGTTTGGTTTTGTTCGTTCTTTCAAAGTGTCTTTTAAAGTGTCCGTTAAACAATAAAAACAGTAAACGAGTGTGAGAGCTGTAAAGGAGTGTGAGTGGTGTGTGTGTCGCACACACTGATCTGCTTTACCACACCTGTGGTCTGCGGACAGTCTCCTGATCACCCGAAGCTGTAATGAGTTTAAACACTCCACTGTTACTGAGTTTATACACACCATCTCCACACACACCTCACAGCGAGTGGCTGCAGTCTGTGTTTCTCTCATTTATTCTCTCGCGGGTTCAGCTCATTGTAGAGAGTCTTCAGCCGCTTTACACACTGTGTGTACTTTTCTAGGAGACTGTAGCAGGGAATTCAAAGCACATGCGAGGGGAGAGCTGAAGCTGTAGAACATGTGGCATTTAAATCATTTTTTTTCTTAATTGCATCCCTATGCTCCAGATATACACTCTTTTCTTTTGTTTTTTTTTCTTCTCTTTTTCTTCAGAGGCATGAATACATTAGACACAGTCTGTAATAGATCTGTGTTGGAGCATGTGTTCCCATCTCCCTCTCCCTCTCTCCCTCTCTCTCTCTCTCTCTCTCTCTCTCTGTTTTCTAAATGAGAAAACAAGTGTCTCTAATGTTTGTGTGTGTGAGAAAACAAGGGTTTCCTCAGTGTTTCAATAATGTTTTGGCAGTACACTGCTAAGTGTGTGTGCGTAGGTGAACGCGAAGAGAGGTGAGAGTGGATGGTGAGAAAGCTTTGCTTGAGAGGCGCTTGGCTTCCTGAGCTTTAAGTGTCCACACTAGTTTGCTTCAAGCGGCTGCGTCTCTGTGAGTAACACTCCTGCGACAGTGATCTTCACTGGTCCAGAGTGTATTATAAGTCTCTGTACACACCTTTCAGTGGTGATTACACTATTAGAAATTGCACGCTTGCACTATTGGTATTTGGATAAGCTGAGTATAATCTGAGAGTATTTTCTGCCTGTTGTGAAGATGTAGTGGTAAATGACAGTGTCCTGTGTATGTCTGGCTGGAAATAAAATCAGGATATATAGACTTCATGTGTGTAACAATAAGTCTGTATGTTTTAAAATAATGGCTGTTACTTAGTTTCTTTTTTATTTACCTATTTGTTTGTTATGCTTGAAAGGGTTTGGTGACACATTGGCCTGTGGTAACACAATGGAGGTCTGTTAGCACATCAGACCAGAGAAGGTAAAGACTCCTCTATCTATCTCTATCTATCTATCTATCACTAATGTCATTTAAAATGGCATTAGTGCCTACCTGTGGGAATAAATAGAATATAATAAAAATAGGAGCTCTGTGTTTATGGGAATTATGGGAACAAGTCACTTACTCTGATCAGAGCCTTTTGTGAAAGCAGTGATGACTCTAACGATTGCAGGGCCTGATAAGAGTATAAGTCTCTAACAGAAAAAGATTATGAGCTTGCTATTGGATGGTACACACAGACTGGGCTGTGTTTTGTTGGATCTTGGGGTTGCAAAGTAGATGCTGTCTCTTACTGTTCGTCAAAGCAGTATCTCAGCCTGATGCTCAACCTAAATACAGATCCCCCAATACATACACACTTCTGCTGAGTCAGACGGGTCGTTGTATGTCTGTGTGTGTGACAGGCATCACTTTAGCCCTTCACAGTACCTGGCTGGAACACAATTCAGTGAAAGTATGTATCTCTTTATATTCATGTTATTCAGTCCTAGTGTAGTTCATGCTTCATTATATGTTATCCCTGGTTTTTGGAATCGATTAATTTTGTAGCTATACAAACACAAAGACAGACAGATGGACAGACCGACCGACCCAGTTCTTTACTGAAAATGTAAAGGAATCCAATACAATTTATAAATCACAAGCACAGAAATATGAAAGTAGGTTCAATTCAAAATAGATACACATGCAAATGAATTATTACACTCCTATAATGTCCAAAAGATTGTATATTAGATATTGTTCACACATAAATGATACATTGCCATTTTTTTCAGTTTGAACACTTATTATTTTATCTGAGCTGTTTGTGGGTCTGGATCTCTTGTCCTAAATATTAGTTTCATATAGTTAATTAAATAAGTAATTAAAGCAATTACTACATAGCAAGCTTTAAGGTTAATAACTGAATGAAAAAGCTGAAGTGGTTCAGAATATTACTAGGTTTGCCCTCTCCCTGAGTGTAATATGCTGTGTGATCTTCAGTTGCAGAGGCAGTCCAAGGTGCACTTGAAGCAAAGGCTGAGAGAAAAGGAAGAGAGAGGGATGGAAAACAAGAGAGGGAGAGGAAGAGCCTGTGTGCTCTCTGGCGTCTGAGCTGCACTGCTGATGAGATTCCCCTGTAGTCAGCGTCTCTACAGCTCGGTTTACGGGAGAGGCAGACACACACACACACACACACACACACACACACAATGCACAAAATATATATCTGCACAGACAGGGCATGTACCACCAAATGTGTGGCGTGTGTGTTCTAACATTATCAGAGGCTCCACTCAAGCTCAGTAGGCCCTTGGGATCACACACACACACACACACACACACACACTGCAATATATGTTTTGGCCTCTCACATAAGATGTAGTTGAGAGGTCTGTGATCTATGGAACAGACAAACTATGTGCAAGATTCTGAACATGGCATTAGGCCTCTAACAATGTTGCATTGATGAAGGTCAAATACCTTTTTGTTTCATTTTGCTTGTGTATTTCCCATTTTCCCTCACATTATGGGATGATTAAGGGTGTCTGACCAAGTGAAACAGTCATAAACAAATAATTTCCAAAAGATGTGTGTAAAAAGCCATATACCTAGGAGCATGTTAAGGGTTTCCAGGGGTTCCACTAATTTAGACATGGCACTTTGCATGCATTTGTTGCAATTGTGGTCATGAATAACCATGAATAAGAAGAGCAATTTTCAAAATTATCATCATCATCATCATCAACTGGAGCTGCTAAATTGGTTAATTGGTGGGAGCAGACTATTAATAGCTTTGATTTTGATTATTATAATATTAAGGATCTCAAATTAATCCTATGCGCCTGCACAGAGTACACACACACACACACACACACACACACACACACCTGGACAGCAAGCGCGCGCGCTCCGGTGGCCAAACACTCTCTAAACAAACGGACACTTTGATGAATCGCCTATGAAGCTCTATTAGCGTCCAAGAGCGGCTCATAATGACGCGGACTTCCTTCAGGATTGAAGAAGTGACCCAGGCTTCCCCCACCGCCCCAAAACAGACACCCCTCTGCTCACTGGAAAAAAAAGCAATTTCCCGCTGGTGCGCGCGCGCAGCCGCCTGTCAACGCCGTGCTGAATAGACAAACACGCGCTCGCGGGGGGAGGACGGGGTAACAAATCTGCAACCCCAGCGATTTTTTTTCTTGTTGTTGTTTCCGTTTATTGTTCAAGCGAGACCTAAAATAAACAAATAAATGAACAAACAGACGAGCAAACGGGCCCTAATGCGGAATGGGAGCTGATTATGACGTCTCAGCTGCGCCAATTAGAGTCTGCAACAGGGCTCCTGTCAATCAAGTGTCACCTGAACGGCACGTCACAATCCAGCAGAGCAGGACGAAATCCCGATGGTTTGTGGGTAAGCAGCCTGGGGGGAAAGGCCGCAATTATGGTCCTGGCTTGAAGTGAGTTTTTTTTTTTTAAACTGTTTACATGCACTGATAAGAGCACATAACCTGCTGCCAGCTATGGATCTGTTGTCATCAGCCTGGAAAAATCAACTCTTACAAAAAAAAAAAAAAAAAAATGCATTAACCATCTCTGTGGCCTATGACTTTGACTTTCAGTGCAGCTACTCACTGAAAGGGATTCTTTCCGATGCGCTTACATGCACCCGGTCTAAACCCCTTAAAAGGTCAGGAGACCCAGGTCCAGGCTTTCATTCTTCATTTCAGCAACTTAAGAATAACTCAGTTATGAGCCAGAATGAAACTCTTTCATTGCCTATCAATGTGCTAGTTTTTTGTATTTTTGAAACAGAACATGTGAAGCCTAATACTTGGACTTCGCTGCACAGTTTTATGGAGCCGTGCTTGTGAGTACACTCTGTAGTTGTTTTTCAGGGGTTCTGACTTCCAGTAACCTCCAGAGAGAGGTCATGATTTTGCTGACTCACTGGGATCGCATTGTTCCTTACACTACAGCTTTCGCTTCCCTTCTCCGTGCGATGGCTATAAGGGACTGCTGGTCAGCAGCAAGAGGCTCATTGATACACAGTGAGAAAGGCCACTTATGATATACATAAGTGCAGAGATTTTTTAGGTAAATGTATTGACCTATGCAATTTTTCTGCACAGGTATTGTGACATTGAATTCAGTTGGTTTAAATGCATGCATCGTTTCTCAAAACAAAACTGTGGAAATGTCAAATTTCCTGTTTATGTGTAAATTAAGCAAACTTAATGCATCACATTTTTGCAATGTCAGTCTGTAACTTTGAATCCCTCTCTCTCTCCTCCCTCCCTCTTGGTCCCTGTTATCCCTCACTTTCTCTTTCGTTCTGTTCCTCTCATTAACTTTCTCATCCCCTCTTTCAGAAGCTTCCAGTCAGTTACAGGAAAGTGCATAGCAAAACACTATCAAACATTCATTGTTTTTTACACCTTTACTTTAGGTAAGATGGAATGTCCGGAATTTTGTGTTTATTCCAAAACCTTGGTGTCCCCTGAAAATGTGGTTGTGCTAGTGTTGCAGTGTTTTTGCAGTGCTCTTTGGAGAATGTATGCATGTAGTGTTAGGTGAAGAGTGTGTGAGTGCATCAAGTAGGGCGGTGCAGCTGCTCAACTCCATAATGAAAATAAAAGTAATGCAGTGGTTGAGTGGAAAGGAGTGTCCTCAGTGGCACGAGGGTCAATCGGCAATCAATTACTCCATTACTCCAGTGGACCTGGCCAACAGCCATCAAACACACACACACTCACACACACACACACACACACACACCCCTTACAATTTGGGTTCCCTAAAGAAAAGCAAATGAAATGTGCAAGTAAAGAAGCTTTTATTGTTTAAAGAATCTACATCTTAATGTAAAGCTTTGGAAACATTTTGAAACCTTACAATTTTAAAGAGAACAATATATTAACAATAAGCTTTCCAAAATGGTCTGATATAGACAGTATATAGACAGTTATATAAAACTGGCTCTACACTGTTGAAGGTTCTTTAAAGGTGAAAATGTTCTACACATTAGATACATTAGAAATAAATAAAGGGTACTTTAAATTATGTTTTTAAATGAGAGAATTGAAATGGTGAGTATGCTGGGCTTGATTCTTGGATAGGCAGGCCAAGGGTTCTTTCTGTATGGAGTCTGCATGTTCTTCCCACACCTGTCTGGGTGTCCACCATGTGCTCCAGTTTCCTCCCACAGTCAAAAGTTATGCACATCAGGTGGACTGGAGATGCATAATTGTCCCTAGATGTGTGTGTGTCTGTTGGAATGGACTAGGACTAGGGGCCTGTCCAGGGTTTTTCTCCATCTTTCACCCTATAAATGCTTGGAGCACGGACCCTGGTTAGGATCAGCCCTTCAGATATTGATTGTGTGACAGTAAGAAATCTTTAAAGTGCTTGAAACTCCTGTGCATATAATAAAAGTTCCTTAATAATTTTGGGGTAAATCCTCTAACCTTTATATTGTAAATCCCTTAACCTTTAAGGATTTTTTTTTTCCATTTATATATTGTTTTTACAAAAATGGTTCTATAAATAAAGTTTGTTTAGGGAACTGAAAAATGGACACTGATGATTATCTTAGAGAGTGTTAACTTTAAAAATAAGGGTGCTAAAAAAAAGGGTTCTTGTCCTGGCTTTTAAGCATTATTTTGTCAAAAATATAAAAACTTAATTTGTAAACTTTCCAATTTTGTGCAGTTTCTTAAAAAAATGTACTTGGTTTAACCTTAGAAAGTTCTCTTAACTTATAAAGGATCTTCAAATTCCCATATCTTATATAATATAATAGCTATAAAAAGCTATTTGCATGATGCCTTAGAGGAACTTTTTTGAAGTGGATGGCACATTGCTACTAAGTCACTGCCGGCTGAGGCCACCGGCTTCATCATCAGTTGTGGCTGTTAAGTAAATGGGCCAAGCTGGATTTTCCCCAGTGGACACACAGCCAAGATCACCACTCATCAGACACTACCTCTGCCTCTCCCTCTCCACAGGCCAGCCTGGGTCTCCTCACAGTCTGCGTGTATGGCTGTCCATCAGGTGGTGCACTTCAGCAGTGAAGGCTTTCAGTGCGCACATTAATCTTCCTGAATTTTCCTGTAAACTGTAAAGAAAAAGGGTAGTTCACTGGTACATTTTTGCCCCTCTAAGTGCATGGAAATATTTCCCTAAAAGGTGGTCTGTACTGTGCAGATGGAAGCCTTAAATTAATTTTTAAGGTACATTGCATTCATTACATGCAATATTCTACCTTTCATAATGTATTTAAATAGAACAGTAATATGATACAGACTATAAAGTAATTAGTAATTTCCAGTCACTTATTTCACACTCTAGGCTTCTTGTTTGGTTATTAATCTTAACCCTCAAATCATGATGATAAAGGAATGGTCCAATCTTATAAATTATTTTGCCTAGCTTATGAGTGGACAAATTCTTTCAATTGTGGATTCTACACTTTCACTCACAATACCACATTTGAGTTTGTAAGTACAATAAGAGCTTCTTTATTTTAAAATAATTTTGGTAAGAGTTATTGTTGTGTTTTCAGAATTGTTTTGCAGGAAATAGAAAATGGTGCTTTATATTTTTGCCATTGATTTTTTCATTTGCTGGCATGGAAATACATGCAGAATGTGGAAGCCAACCTGCTGATACACTAGTTTTTACTGTAACATAACTATGTAATGAATCACAGAATTATTTAATTACATATGCTGAGAAATCCCTTTAAAATTAGAGATGAAAACAAGACCCATTGATGGAGTGGGGGCTTTCTTGTCTAGTCTGATCCCTTAGAAGAGCTACTGAACACATTGTTAGCTGTGATTAAACGCACTGTGTATTGCTCTTAACTGTCTGCAGCAGACCGGTCAGAGTGCCCATGCTGACCCCTCTGCAACTCAGAAAGCTCAAGGTGCCTTGGTTTGTTAAATAGACATTATGAAGTGAATGATGCTAATTAGGCACTGCAGTAGTATAGTATAGTAATAATCATTTTTATTGGGATTACACCCTTGTAGATGAGGATAAACACTTAAAAAAACATCCAGAAAAACTGCAGCAGGGTGAGAGGAGATCCCAAGCTGCTCATCTGTTCCTAAAGTTCTGGCTTTGGCAGGAGATGACCTGTACAAGGTGACCCAGCACATGCATGCTTTTTCCGAGTTGTAGTTGGATGTACTGAGGCGTGACATTTTGAAGCCCTGACAGAACATGTGGTTTGAAGATTGAGTGAGTAGATCCCCTCCAGACAACAGGATGAAAGACCCCAAGAGTATAAACTGCCTTTTATCTACTATGACTGAATCATGGTGCTCTTCAGGGCAATCTCAGACTGACACACCTTTCAGTGTGATTTACTAAAGTGACTACCAGGACCTACTCTATCACCTTCATTCACTCTTGTCTCTCTCTCTCTCTCTCTCTCTCTCTCTCTCTCTCTCTCTCTCTCGCCCCATTTCTCTCTTTCTCTTGCTCCCGGTCATCTCACACTTTCTCTTTCGGTCTGTACCTTAATTTCTTTTTCTACTTCTCTGTTTGCCCCTCTCTTTCAGCACTCTCTCTCTTGCTCCCTGTCCTTTCACTTTTTCTTAGTCTGTTTTTCTCTTTTATTTTTCTCACTTTTTCTGTCTACCCCTAGGTTAGGGTCTACACTCTTTCAGGACCTTTATGAGAGTATATCTCCTCTCTCACTCTCCCTCTCTCTCACAAACACACACACACACACACACACACCCACACATTCATATTCTTTCCCTCTGTCATACACCTTTATGCACCTCTTTGCTGGCACACTCCAGGTTTGGCACCAGAATGGAGCTCCCCTGCCAGTTCCACTCAGAAACAGTGGCCCACAGTCAGTTTATAGGGTGGAGTTGGGTAGAGAAAAGATTACAACTGCTGTTACAGTTAACACATTTGTGCAGCAGATTAGCGTGTTATGTATAGAAGGATTTGATTTCTACAGGGATCTTTTGAAGGTCGTACAGACAATACATGATCAGGAGTGACTGTTGAATGAAATAGAACAAAACAGAAATACAGTGTTCATGATATCAGTATAATATCAGCAGTGAAATATATTTCACAGTAATGGAAGTTTCTTAAGCACCAGTGCAAAATGTACAGCAAAATGTCTAAAAGCCTTTCTGTTTGTTTGGTGCACCTATGTCAAAACCTTGAATGCCTTGTCTCTTTTCTATTACTTAAGATGAATTGTTTCTTGCAGTCTTCAAAATATTTTTCTCTTGTTCTGTTGAGGAATGACAGACCAAGTGGTCATTCTAGAGCTGAACAGCTGACCATTATGATTTATACATGTTCTGCCATACAGTGCCACCCCAAAGGGCAACTTCACCACACCCTGACACACCAGCACGCCGTGCATGTTGCACGCTTGCGTAAATAGGTATACGAACGTCATGCAACTATTTCAACTTGCATATCTTGTCTTTGGTATCTGCTTGTTGTAGCCTATCAGTGTCAGCATGATCTGGAAACTTCTGCCACACTCTTTCTTTTCTCAGCTACATCAATGCTTATGAAGTGAATACACACAAGTAGTGGGTCAACATTACTTTTCATCAAGGATAAAAACTTGCGATGTGAAAATCTGATGCATCTTAATAGACTGCAGAAGTCTGTCATTGCTGAGTTTATTTGATTAAAAGAAAAGAGAACAAGTGTTTAAAAAAATGTGAGAAGGAAATAACAACTACAACAATAATAAAAATGATAAAAACAATATAATGTTATTATCATTTGTATCATTATTATATATGATCAACTAAATATGTATTAAATATGAAATAATGTGATTAACCTAAAGTATTGTTAGTGCTGAAATCTAAACATTTGTTTTCAGGTGAGAAAAATATAGAAATTAATAGTCTTACTGCAGTCAAATCAATTTATGGAGCAGTAATAGCAATAACGGTTATATTCAAGAGATTGGAAATGTAACATGTATAAGAAAAAACAGGTAAAAAAGCATAAAAGAAAAAAATATGGGTTAGTATAAAAGGATGCAATAAATTACATAATACCATTATTCAGCCGTTAATTTTGAGTTTAACTTCCACCAGTATGTGAATGATATTGAAAAGTGTCTAATATTGCTAAAAGAACGGCCCAGCTTGAGTCAAACTTGCTCAGTTGCTGACAAAAACAGCATTATTTGAGCTAAACATTCTCCATGTTTCTCATTTGAGGCCTCAAGTTCATGTCCTAGTTTACTCTGCTTGTGTTATGCTTCACAGAGAAGGTCTAATGAACATGGAAGTGAATGAAAACATTGAGCAGAATGAAAAAGAAAAGTTTTCTGTACGGAGTGCTCGCTCAGCTAGTTGCCTGCGGAGAGGGTGGAGGGAAGAAAAGAAAACAGAAAGTGTGGTAAGAACAGTCATGAAAAACGATAGGAAATTGGCATATGGTGACAAGGAGAGGTGTGTTAGCACCAGTGGCTGGTTAGCACAAAGGCTGAGGGGTGGTGGGGGGCGGGAGGAGAGAGACTGACAAATCATCTCTCTTGTCTCGAGGATGTCTTGTGGTGAGAGGCACTGGCAGTATGAGGTCATGCATACTGGAATGGGAGAAAAAGCGTCTGTATCTTCTGCATTATTCCTATACTGCATCACTGAGTGTTGTTATGATAAATTATGACACCCTACTTGTCTGCGATTTCCTTTTGTGGGGACCCTGATTTAAGCCATCAACATTTCGAAGCAACCACTGCTCATCCCCTCATGTATTCCATCCCCACTTTCTGTGCTTTCTTTTTCCAAAATTTTACTTTTTTGTGTGTGTCTGTACCTAACCATATTAGTTCCTTCTTTGTCTCTTTTAGTTCAGCATTATCAGCAGACCATTAGAGAAGTTATCTTGTGTTAACCTATGTATGTCACTTTTATTTAGATTTAAGAGAGTATGTCATTTAAAGCAGAAGCATGCATAGTAGACAAAAAAAGTGCTGTGCAAAAGCCTTGAAGTCCATCTTCTTTATATTTTGCTTCAAAGAGCCAGGCTTTTTTAATGTACTGTTTAGGTATAGTTCTTATTTTCAGCCCAGTCCCTGTACTTGACCAGTTTCAGAAGACTCTTTATTTATTTTTTGTTTGTTTGTTTGTTTGTTTGCTGGTTAAGCCACACAGTACACAGTGACTATGTATAAATTATTCAAACAGCACAAAGCCATCTAGCTTAAAGCATGAAGCAGTGAAGAAACACCTGCAGGTGATCACAGATGATCAGGTGATTAGTTTACTGCTGATGCTGAACTCTAAGTGAGTTTTAAGCAACTCAGAATGCCAAAGGAAAGAAAATACATAGTAATTTTTCACCAACAAGGAGATTCCCTAGAAAAATATCAAGAATTGATGGGTTGCTCAAGAATATTTCTGCCCGATGCACCTAAATACAATATGTTTGCACAAGAAAATCACCAAAACTTTTACACATTGAATTTGTGTGATTCCATGAGCCAAATTAAATTTATGAAAAGCAGTTTCTTTTTTTTTTTTTCCCCACCAAAACTCAAGCATTTTTAGCACCTCTTTAAGCTCTCGTCAGATACAGTAACTCCCTTTCTTGTTTTTCTGTTTAATGTTTAACCTTGTCCCCAGAGGCAGCCAGACAATTTGTCATTTGTCTGAGTGTTTTTGTGTGTGTGTGTGTGTGTGTGTGTGTGTGTGTGTGTGTGTGTGTGTGTGTGTGTGTGTGTGTGTGTGTGTGTGTGTGTGTGTGTATGTGTGTGTGTGTGTGTGTGTGTGTGTGTGTGTAAGACAGCTCTGGACATGAGGGAGCATAAAACATGCAAGCCATTATTAGTACAGTTCCCAAGTGCATGTTACAAGATGGCTTGTCGTTCATACAGAAATGGAGTAAATGAGAAATATGCTTGTGTTTTGTAGTCATGTTTTCCAAGTGGAGAAATGAAAATACTAAAATTTCATTTCTGTCATGTATAGTAGGCTAAAGTTTACAAGATGTAAGGTCAAGTGCTAAGTATTAAAAATGAAATGGTTTGATAGCTTTAAAGGGTTTTGACCAAAAATACTAAGAATAAACAGGAAACTATGAGACTTGAGAACAAGGTCTAGAAAAAAGCACAATGCTGTCCTGGTAAAGGAAGAAAAAAAACATAGAATAGAAAAATACACAGAACCTAGAGGGAAGAAACACATGGTGTACAACTCTGATAAAAGAGTTTCTTAAATCTAACCATGTGGAACTGCAGAACCACTTGCTTTAACATTTAAATATCATTTGATTTACTGCAAACTGACCAATCTGTAACATGTTCCCCTCCATGGAGCTGGAGTCTCTCGTTCTTACTCTTCATGGTGCTCCTCCCAGCATTAGAACTCCTATCTCTTTTCCTCAGTGTAATGTAAGTAATCGATGCTCCACTTTTCTCAGTCATTCTCCACACAGTCTACTCTTGATATTTGTTTTCATATTCAGTATTTTTTTTGTTGGTAGCCTAACCTTATACTTAAGCCATTGTTTTTGCATTTCTTTCCCTCTGCCTGTCATCAGCTTAGCTTAACATTGCTTTTCCAAGCCATATCTGCTCACTGTAACCATCAGCCTACTACCTCCCGTCTGAAGCCTAGTTTGTTTATAGCCTTAACTGCATCCCACATGCTGCGATGGACTGCCAACCTGTCCAGAGTGTTTTTTTCACCAACAACCCCACAATCCTGTCCAGGTTAAGTAGCTGATGTGGTTCAAAAATAACTAAATTTTGCCGTAGTTTTAGTATGCAGTTTACATCTGATGGCCTGTCTAACTTTCTTAACAGAGTATCTGGGCATGAGACTGTCTAGTAGGGCAGCAGCTATAACTATCTTAAATAGAAGAAAAACACCTGTGAACGTGTCTTTCAGTGATGCCTGGCTCTGGCACATCACAGCACACAGTGAACCACAATGAAATTCAACCTCTGCATTTCACCCATACAGCAGGGGGCAGCTATTGAAAGCCCCCTGGGTGCAGTGTTGGGGACGGTATCTTGCTCAAGAGTAACTCAGGGCAACCTATGGGTCTGCGATTTGAACCCATGACTTTCCAATCATGGGGCCAACTCCCCAACCACTGGACCACCACTAGACTGCCCCATTTAACAGTTAACCAACCACAGCAGCAATAATAGTACTGTAGGTCATAATTGGCTAAACACATTTGTTTGTCTGGTAAAAGCTCAACATTATTTCTAGCTCGCTCAAAAGTTCCAGAGTACCCTGGTGACCAAATGCAACCTGAGTGCTCATTTATATTGAATATTTTTAACAGCTTGGCAGTGGAAGTGATGGCGAAATTTTTTATTAAAATCTGTAAACATACTTCACCATTTTGTACTTACACACACACAAACACACACATACACAGTTCAAATCAGAATAACTACAATCTTTTGTGTAAGAGCTGTTTATCACAGCAGGGACAGAGCAGTACACACCTCTGTATGCTTACACACAGAGCAGTAGTCTCTGTAGTAACTGCCCCAGTCAGATAAGCCATTATAAATTAGTCATTGCCCCACCCAGCCTCACCTGCCCCTGCTTGTGCCTCTGAAATATGTATGCCAGCTTTATTAAGATTT
The DNA here is from genome assembly GCA_017165825.1 of Hepsetus odoe. NCBI lineage: Eukaryota > Metazoa > Chordata > Actinopteri > Characiformes > Hepsetidae > Hepsetus > Hepsetus odoe. The sequence goes on along the minus strand of CM029366.1, from coordinate 18,908,004 downwards.
AAGAGCAAATGCCAATTCACAAGCCCCCTCACCCACACATACTTTCACTCTCTTACTTCTCCTCCAAATTGTCGCTTTCTTGTGTATATTTATGGCATTTGCAGCTCTTTTGTTTTACATAGATTCAGAAACAAAAGTCTGGCCACTGACACTACACATTGGATAAGCTTAATAAAATGTTGTTACAAATGACAAATGAGAAATGGTGGCACAAATCTCAAGTAAATATACCTTCATTTAAAAACATTATTCATTTCAAATTACATTTACTTTGCACACATTTGAAAGGTCACACTATTAGCATTAATGTGTTGTTTTGTTTTTTGTTGTATTTTTGCCTTTTTTAAAGATATTATGAAAAAGTCCAATTATTTTTGTTCGCGAATGTCTGCAATTACACCGAACCATGTGTAAAGAAAAATCTTCTCTGTTATGATTCTCTGTTATGAGAGACTGTGGCCACGACACTTATGTCTGTGGCTACTAGTATTTACATTTACAGAATTTAGCAGAGGCTCTTATCCAGAGCGACTTCCATGTCCTGATTACAGGGACAGTCCCCCCTGGAGACACTCAGGGTTAAGGGTCTTGCTCAGGGACCCAGTGGTGGTAGTGCCAGCGGTGGGACTTGTACCTGGGACGTTTTGATACATTGGTCCATAGGCAAGTATCCTACCACTAGACCACCACCTCCCCAGTATTAATGCTACAAATGATACTTTGCTAACTACCTTATATCATCATCATCATGTTGACTCTTTCCAATAACAATCTAACATGAAACAGTAACATTCAGTATGTTTACATTCTAGGGCATAGATTGCTAATAAAATACTGCACAGTGACTTTATCTTGAAAGTGATCATTCAATCTCCATTGACTTTTTAGCAAATCTTCCCAAAGACAGAGGAGAGGCATGTCTGTTTATGTATCAATCTTAAACAAACAAAAAAAGATAAAACTGGAACTTTTGATACTGCACCAACAAATAGAAAATCTGGGTTGAACTGCAGGATACATCATTCCATTTATTTGCTTTCCTTAGCTTCAGCCTAGCACAGATGTGTGGTAAACAGGGCTGGCGAAGTACTCTGGGAGAAGAAGGAATGTAGGAATTCATCAGGCCTGTCATATGGAATTCCCCGGGAGCCAATGGATCCTGGTCCAGAGATGGGGGGCCGAATGGCCCTGATGAGCCAAATAAATCTCCGACATCCCTGTGGAACACCATTTGAAAAAAACGTCTAAGATTGTCGTGCCAGGGTGGTGAGCTTTGTCTTTTCTTTTTTTTCTTTTTTAAAAACATGTCACATTATAAACATGTCCGAGATGCAAAAGAGGAGTACATAAATGCAAATTCATCACCATTCATGCATGAGAAATCAAAGGACATCAAACAGCACATTCATAAGGGGATACTAGTAGTAATGGTGGTCACCGTATTGTCAAAACATCACACTTTTTCACAAGTATTTTAACATCACTTCATGTCACATGAATCTATCCCAGAGCTCCAACATCACTAAAACTGTACAAAATTAATGTACTTCCCTTCTTCTGTAATGTTGCATCAGTAAAGTTGTGATAGGTTGTTACAATATTGAGGATATTTATTTTTGCTGATAGGGAATTAGCAGAGCAGAATGGTGGAATTATTTGTTTTTACGATGATTGATAGGTAGAGGAGAAGAAATGATAGATGGACAAATATATATAATGGATGGCTGTTAAGAAAAATAGGTGCTACTGATAGGAGAGCTGGACCCAGACATGTTGTCCTCTGACACTCATGCCAGACAATGGATGAGCTGCATACGCAGGGCCACAGAGGTGATGCTGCCTCCCTCATACTTTCACGGGGAGTGAACTTGTTGTTTAGTTTGTGTGTGTGAGTGGAAACGCTCAAAAGTTGAGGAAAGAGTAGTCTGCATACAGGATAGATCATTGTATGCTGCAGTATAATCACTGGGTACATATCCAGGTATGTAAGCTGCTTATAATGAATACATCTAAGAATGATACTTGCGAATTTTTTTCTTTTTGTGACATGTAACCTGCTCAACTGTGACCCTGCAGGAACGTGCATATTTCTTCTGGTTTCCTTCTGGTCACAGTGATCTACTGTTTTTCATTGTGGTTACTACAGGTGCTGCAGAGCTTAAGTGGAGCTCTCCGAGGTGCTGAAACGCTGAACTGACATCTTTTAAGAGTACATGAAATATTCAATTAGCTTAGAATAAAAATGTGTGTCTTTTATTGCCTCAGATCAACATCCTGTCTTGTCCTGTATGCGTGTGTGTGTGTGTGTGGTCAGATGAGTCTCATTGAGAGGTGCGTGTATTCTGTCACCAGGGATAGACAAGAGGCTAACAGAAGGTAAAGGAACAGCTGCAGCATTAAATACCAAACAGGTGAACATATACATTGGTGTCACTCATCACTGTACACATCTACACTCACTACACTGCTACAGAGGAACAAGAAGCACCCAGTTTTTCATCAAGATTTCATAGCAAGCAGAAAGTTCAAGGACCATTCATATTTGGGATTATCTATTCTGCCTCTCAAAAGTAATACACAGAATATAATTACATAATTACATTTACGGCATCCAGAGCAACGTCCATGTCCTAATTACAGGGACAGTCCCCCTGGAGCAACTCAGGGTTAAGGGTCTTGCTCAGGAACCCAGTGGTGGTAGTGCCAGAGGTGGGATTTGAACCTGGGACCCCTTGAGCCATAGGTCCATAGACAAGTACCCTACCACCTAAAACACCAACACCCCATATAAAGTTTAGAGGCATTGTGACATGGTGCCTTTATGACTTTACATATAATAGGACAATTAAGGTGGTTCTGGTTGTCCATGCATTGTGATACAAATTAAAAATGCTTAACTACTTCCAAAGAAGTGCTCATTTTTCCATATGGCCAAAGACAATCTAATTAACCACCAAAATTAAAAATGAATAAGATGACATTTCTGCCCAGACTGCTTTCTGAATGAGGCACTGAATGAGGAATGTGGCAGCCAGTCAGATTAGAGTACATTTGCAGATCCATCTATTTATCCACCCATCCATGATATGAGCTGCATGGATCTGCTTTGAAAGCAAAAGGCAAGGAAATACCCTGAACTGGTCACCAGTCCATTGCAGGGGAGACACAGTCACACCTTCGGCTTCTCCAGTGTACTTGATGTGCGTGTCTTTTGACTGTGGGAGGAAACCAGAGCACCCAGTGGAAACCTACACGAACACTGGAGGACATGCAAACTCCACACAGTAAATACCCAGGCTGCCCCACTTGGGCCTGAAGCAAGATGGTCTCACTGTGAGATGACAGAGCTAACAGCTGCCATACTGTAGTGTCCTCCATTTACATATGATCAGTCTTAAAAACACAGTAACAATAACAGCCTATTTAGGTCAAAAGGATAAAGGGAAGTGAGAAAAAAGTAATGCAAGAATAAATTATGTCTGTATTCATATAAATGTCATAGATGGATCTAAAAAGCAAGAAAGATGCAATATATGGGCCCTTTTGTTTGTGTGTGTGTGTGAGAGAGAGATTGTGTTTGGTACACTCTTCCTCCTTGAACATTTAAATAGTTAATTATTGTTAAAAAAGCAAGATCATGTGGTTCTTGATGAACGTGTGTGTATAGGAGCATCAAGCTGAAGGAGCTGCTTGACATACACATTTCTTTTATAGTGCAGTTCTCTAAAAGCATCAGGTCTGTTTAAATCTGATGACCACATTTTAGTTTGTGCTGAAATTTAAACATTCATAACATTGTGGTCATCTGATATGTATTAATTGTATTTGTTACTGTAATGCTAAACTTTTTACTTTAAACCAAGGATCCTCAGCATTATATTTAAATGGCCAGAATGACTGAATGAAAAATCAGTTATTTGAAGAGAGAACAAAAGATAAAACAAGCAGTGGTTACATTTATGGCATTTAACAGACGCTCTTATCCAGAGCGACTGCCATGTCCTAATTACAGGGACAGTCCCCCTGGAGCAACTCAGGGTTAAGGGTCTTGCTCAGGGACCCAGTGGTGGTAGTGCTAGAGGTAGGATTCGAACCGGGGACCTCTTGATCCAGAGGTCCGTAGGCAAGTACCGTACCTAGACCACCACCACCCAGGTTAGAAGAAACAACTGCAGTGACACTATCTAAAGAGTCTCTAAAGAGGGCAGAGGAACTAAAGTTTAACACAATCTTTGCTAGAGTTAAGAATGATTAAAATGACACTTCTTCACAAGATCATTTAATTGACTGGATGTTAAACAAATGGTTTTTCTGACTTCTGCATCTTTTACTGTTACATTTAATTGCATTTTGCACCTGAGGCAAAAACAAATAGACCTACAGGAAAAGTGAACCTTTCAATTAATTACATTACAGTAATAGATTTTGAGAACTTTTTTTTTTCTTCGTATACAAGGACTGCTTAGGGAAGCCAGGTTTTCTCATGATTAAGAAAGTTTACAGCAGTGCAATGGTTAACAAAATACATTTATTTGATTCATTTGATTAAATGATATAAAAACAAAACTGAATAATTCTGAAATGACTGCTGTTATTTCAGACACTGCAATGCAGAAAGATATACGTTCCACTGCAGGTATGAGGCTGATCATGCAGACTATTAAATATTTATTCAATATTCTTAGGAATCTCTTCAGGGTGTATGTGTGTGTGTGTGTGTGTGTGTGTGAGAGAGAGAGAGCTTGCTGTGGGGTGCTGTTAGAACACCCAGTCAGGGGTCTATAACATGAAATTCAAGGCTGATGTGTGGTTTATCTTTAACGCTCCTCCAGTGCCAAGCAAAAGCCCCCTGGCATGAGCACACACACCAAACTCACCCATGCCCATTTGCAATTCTTTCTCACTGCATCATCTAAAACTTGTAAATATAAAAGTAAATTATGTGAAGGAATTAATTTGAGGAAGTGTGAGAAAGAGAGGAATGAAAAAGGAAGAAGACAGGAAAACAAAAACATCATTATAAGTATCTAGTAATGGATAGATAGATAGATAGAGACTTCAAACAACAGGAGCAGAATAAAAAAATAAATTAAAGAAGATTAAATTTAGAGAGAGAGAGAGAAAGAGAGAGATCATTGACCTGCCAAAGCCAATGATAATCCATTGTTCATTTTCAATTATCAGACACTGGAGTATTAACTCAGAGAAGCATCCAAACAATTAATCCCCTCTTGGCTTTTGCTAATGAGTACAGCAGCAAATCCCAATGCATGACTGTGTACATTCATTAATCTCTCTCTCTCGCTCTCTCTCTCTCTCGCTCTCTCTCTCGCTCTCTCTCTCTCTCTCTCTCTCTCTCTCTCTTTCTCATGTTTTCTTTGGGAGAGTAAAAGACTGAATCATACTGGTCAATTAATGAATTATTTATGCCTCCATTTTATTCTCCTGTCATTCTTTTCCTCTCATGTTTCCTCTCTTCTCTCTCTCGTGTTATAATAAATCTGAACTGACATGTGTAAGTGACTTTTGTGTCTCATACAAAGGCATAACTGTCCTTTCACTTCTGTTGCTAGCACTAAAAAAAGGTTACTGGGTCAAAAGTTGAAGGATAATATGACCTGTGGGATTGATACCAAGTTCATTGGATTGTTTTTTTGAAAATTGATTGTGTTTAAAAAAATGGCCTTCAAGAGGGGCTACAATATCGCAGTCATTTTAAAATGATGTCACTTTTATTGTAGATTTTTACATCAAGTGAAATTTCCAGCTACCCATCATATCACATGGAGATATTGTTACCAATAGGTCGACAGAAATTAGTTATAATCTTTTAAAAAGTTTTACAGGTGAAAGAGGATGTTTCCATGGCTGCCCACATCATCACAGCATCGCCCTACTTGGCCTTTTCTCCAAACTGTGGGAGCTGTGGGACCTCCTAATTTAGCTAGTTAGTAAAGTGTTGAATAGCAGTGTAGTTAAAAATTTGATTTTTATCTCTCTATTCATGGTAGCTACAACTGAGCGCAGAGCATGGTTGTCTTCCTCACTCTTTTTATGTCTTTGGGCATTATTTTTTACCTGTACATGTAATTTGTACCAGGCTGTCTATAAAATATATATTATATATGTATATAAAATAAAGATCTGCCTGCGCTACTGGTATGTAATACTCAATTATAGATGCAAAGTTTCTTTTTTTTCAGTTCTTCCAAAACTTTGTCTATTCAACACTCTCCAGACCTTTCAACAAATATAAATATTCCAAAAAACAAGCTCAGCAAATGCTGACAAAGACTTTTTAATCTGTGGCATTTTGATTAATTTGTTTTTTTATTGCTGATTAAAGATTTTTTTCTGTTTTTCTTTTCTCATGCTCATGGACATAAAATCCAATTAGTGAGTAAAATGTTAGGAGGCAAATGAATTTTATCCCCTAACAACAGCAGTTGATCTGTAGCTCGATAACTGACCTTTCATCTCTCAGAATCCTCTTGTTCGGTCAAATGATATCCCCGAGGTGAAGATATGTAAACATATTTAACTCGTAATAAAATGATTCACAAACGTCCCTGTCAGCAAGAATGAATGGACATTAATATTAATATGTTCCTGTAAAAGAATTCATAAGCATTCATTAGCTCTTAATGCTGTGATTAGGAATGACATGAAGGTTACAGTGCCTGGAACTGTACATGGTGGAGGGTAAATATTCACCAGCGCTTCACAAAGGGGACTTTTATTACCTGATTAATCATTCTCTGATATTTGATTACGTTAATCTGTGGCAGTGGTGTGTGCATCAATTAATCCAAGAGCTGGGTGGTGCTAAAACCCTCTGACAGTGAAAGGATTAAAGCCAGTCATATGTATGAACAGTGTACCAGACAGATCACTGAACATTGAATGCATTGTTCTTAATATATTCAGTGATTTATTCTGTATCACAGATAAGCCCTGTATTCATTTTCACAGTATGCAGAAAAAATAAGATGAGATGAATCTTACTGTATTTACACCGTTCCTTGGTCTAACTGATTGCTACATTTTCTTCAGTCGGTTTATTTCCTGTAAAATTGCCTGTCGTTTCAATGCAATTCATGCAATTCAGTGTCATTTTTATTTATTTTTTGTTTTTCATCTTGCTGTTTATTGCTCATAGTAAGTCACACGGCCTCTGAAACCAAATCAAAAAGTATTTTTTAGCCAAACGGAAGAGGGGGATGTGGTTTGAGCAGAGAAGTTGTGTTAATGTGTTTTACTGGAATCAATTGGGTAACACTTGCCTTCTAGTGTTTGTAAGTAGCATTAGCTATGTTGCATTGGTTCTAAACTAGATAAGACAATTTTACTCCAGAGATGACTCAGTTGATGAGATATACGTTTGGGAGGAGTGGGGAATGAGTTATATTACAGAATTTTTTCCCTATCATTTAATATGGCTGGTAAGCCTCATAAACGCTATACTTTCAAATACATATACATTCATTGGCTGTGAGTATAGTGAGCCATAGATCTTTCACTTAGCTCAAAGCAATTATTTATGTAGAATTCCAGTAAAAAATGTTTTCTTTTTTAAACTTCATTTGAAATATGATGGCATGTAAATAGCAAGTTACATGACATGGTTTTTATGGGTTTGAACATCCCAGGCAGTTCCTTTGTGTGGCCTTTCAGCACTGTGGTCGGATTCCACCGTCGAGTCTAATATTAAACTGCTCAGTCTATAGTGATAGAATCGCAAGGGCATTTGCCATGACATTCATGAAGATGAACTATCTTGGAGATATTAACAATGATTTCATACATCAAGTCACAGCAGAAAAAATGGACGCATGAACCTGCTGTACTTCTGAAGCTGTCATGGAAAAACTAAAGTGCTGGTAAATTTGAGGGCAAAAGAATTAAAAGAAAACTAAAAAAAGCAGCGTTGCAATGACACTAAACAGTAAACACTGCTAGGCTTGTATACATAAAGCTTTCCTAGCTCTCTCTAACCCTGAGCATGTGACATGTGATGGTATAGAGTATTGGCAGTGTTTGTTTATTGTACGTGTAAAGGGGGTTTGAATTATGTGATTTATTTCTTTCTCAACAATCCATCATTTCCATGTCTTTCTAGTGCTTCATTGCTGAGATAGAAATCTTCATATGGCTCAAAGTGCTTCCATTGCTCATATATATTTATCTTTCATATTAAAGAAGGGAACGAGCATGAAAGGTTTTCAGCATCTCTTTCAGGTTTCTGTCTTAGTGAAATGAAAGAACAAACAAAAAATACATTTTCCACTGTAAAAACATACTGGAGTTATTTCCATAAACTTGTTGTCAACTTCTTCAATAAAAATATAGCTTCTTAAAAATGCTTTTCCATATTTTAATTAAAATACAAAAATAAAATATGAAGTATACAAATAATTTCTAATGAAAAAAATGAGATGATTATAATTCTACATTTTTATTTTGATTTCTGGTTGCTTGTTTGTTTGTTGTGGGCTTAACTTTAGACCGTATTTAAAGTTGAACAGCTGGGTAATTGATATAGTCCAAAACTATATGGAACAAAATCTTATTAAGTTATTAAGTTTTATTAAGCCTTTTTCTTTTTCTTCTGAACATTTACCATTCAGTAAGTAAGTCTTTCTTTTATGTCTACATTGTTAAGAAGCTAGATTTGGTTTAAGGATTAGGTAAATTAGACTTACATTAAGTTAAAGCTAGTACTGATTATGCAGTGCTGGTCCTTCTTTTCTCTCAGCACTCTATTTTAGGGTTCTATAGTAAAACTGAGGCTTAAACAAGGACATGAGTGGAACTCTATGGCTTTGATTGTTGCTGGACAGACCTTGTGTCAGCAAGGTTATTTAGCTGAACACACACCCCCTTGTTGCACGATGGGGGCAAACAAATAACCTCACATGCGTATTGTACATTGAAAGCATGTGCTGAAGTGCTGATGTCAAGGAAACCTTTGATGACTATTGATGAAAGGCCACAGATGTGATCTTAAGTAAGAACAAGAAAGAAAGGGAAAGAAAGACAGGAAGTTGCTGGCCCTGGAGGCCCTGGAGGTGCCAGCAGTTTGTCTGAAGTGTGTACGTATGTGTTGGCAGCTTCACATCCTTTTATCACAGGCTGAACGAGCCTAGAGCTGTGATAGAGCTATAAGGTGTGTAAAAAAAAAACTACCTGTCCAAGAAGTCAAAGATGAGAACATGAGAAGTGAACGAAATAATAGATGCCTACATTTTTGGCAAGAGCTGTCCATGGTGCTGGAGCTTTCTGCTGCACAGGAGTCGTCTGTGGTGCTGGAGCGGCAGAGAAAGCTGCTGATGGTGAGGGCCAGCACAGCTCACTTTGTGCTGAAACACGGGCCTAAAAAAGCTGCGTCGGGTCTTTACCCGCAGCCCACCGAGACAGGCCGCCCGCTCACCTGAGCCACAAGCTGCCTCCCTCAGCGATTCACACACACCCTTTGATTGCAACACCACCTACTCCCCCACATACACACACCCTCTCATTCTCTGAAACGGTCATCAGCATGGTCATTAATTGTAGAGTTCCCCTGAGGCTGATGGAGAGAACAAGAGAGGCAGAGAAGCAGTTCTATTTGATGCTGGCTGAGGGTACGTCTGCCAGGCCCTTGGGTGGGTTTTGCTCTGTAAGCACTCTTAATGTGCGTGTGTTTGTGTGTGTGTCAGTGTGTTTTCCCTGTTGTTCTTTATTGTTGTTAATAAATACAAGTTTTGTTGTGTTATGTGTTGATCTGTACTTGAGTGCGGAAGGGTGTGTGTGTAAACGTGTGTTGTTGTTTACTTCCCTGTAGTTGTTCGTTGCTTAGAAATGAATGTGGATATGCATTTTTGTTCATTTCACTTAGGTTGTGTTAACATTGGTCCACATCTTATTAATCCTGATGTATAACACAAACAAACGAGTGTTTGTTTTCATCTTTGCAGTGTGTTTGCGTTTTTTTCTCATGGCGTGAGCATCCAGCGAGCCATAAATCCCAGCTGTTTGTCTCATTTCCGTCTCATTAGAGAGAAGAGAGCAAGTGCATGGCTGTGGACCATGAGATTGGTAATTAACGTGAGGCCTAATGAAGGTGAAATTAAAAACAACAGCACCACAAACTCAACCCATCAACTAAGCTGCTGACGAGAGAGACAAAACGCTGAGATGTCCAATGGTGCTCAAGAGTAACCATCTCTGAGAACTGACTCCTCACACTGCATCCTCTTCATCAAACGCTTTATTCACCACAAGCCGCCCAGTAGGCACTCCTGTTCGTGTTGATTGTCCTGAGCAACAGCAGTGACTCTGTGTTTGGTCAGCTTTTCATCCAGTCAATGAAGTTTAATCATGAGCGAGGGAAACAAAAAACTGAGCTTTTTTTCTTCAAATTCACCAAAAAAAAATATTATTCAGGAACTCATATGAATGAATTTGGAGCATTGCGCACTATGAAAAGTCAGCAGTGTTATCGTAAACAAAACAAAGCAAACAAACAAACAAAAAGGAGTAGAGGACAAAAATGAGAGCGAGAATGGGAGAAAAACTGAATGAAGAGGTTGAGAGAGAGAGAGAGAAAGAGAGAGAGAGAGAACTGAAAGGGGTAAAGAGAAAGAAATAGAAGCAAGGTGGAAAAACAAGAAAAAGCGTGTGACTGTGTATGAGCTGTTGTCGTGTGTGTGTGTGTGTGTGTGTGTGTGTGTGTGTGTGTGTGTGTGGTAACTCCGGCCTAATTCTCTTTGACGCTGGGCAGACTCTGGATGCCATAGCTGTCCCTCTGCATTAGCCCCTCCACACACACTTTTACACACTCGCAGACGAGACGAAGAGAGTCCAGTTCTAACAGTCTTTCTTATCTCACTTAGACTGGATTGGACTGGACTCTACACTTCACCCTACATTCTTTTCTCTCTCTCTCTCTCTCTCTCTCTCTCTCTCTCTCTCTCTCTCTCTCTCTCTCGGAAAAATGCCAGGATAGCATGAGCTTTTGTCCTTTATTATTTGTTTGTGATTTATTTAGTAGATTTTTTCTTTTAGTGTAATAATAATAAAATATGTTTTCCCCTTTATCTTGTATATTTAACCTTCTAAAGTGCTGAATTGAAGAGTTTTGTTATGCTGGTAATGATAAAAATAACCCAAAAGTCCAAACGGCCAGAATGCAGACTGTGAGTGAAGGTGTTTCAGCGGAGTGTCTTTAAAGCTCTACTCCTATCCCAGACAGGCCTGAAATCCTTTTAGCCAGTCTGAGTGCCATGCTACAGTTATTTGGTCATAATCTTATGCCTCCCCATCTGTGGCTGTGCTGAAGTGTACTGGTGGAAGGGTGTGGGGGGCTGGGTTAACTCAAAGCCTAATCCTGTGATGTACATATTTAGTCCTGAAGGCTCTGAAGCCCATGGGCAAACATGCAGAGAGAGTCATGTGAAATTTGAATTTCAGGACGACCAAAAAGACTTTTTCTGTGTGATTCTAGCCACATAAAATCATGTTTGGAAAGCATGGATATATTCAGATGTACAAGTCAAAGGCTGTTGCTTTTATTACATGCTGAGGTTTGTGTAGGTGTGTTTGGCTGTCTGCATGTGTGTGGGAGAGCAACTAACTGAGGCAGCATGTTTTTAGTGTCCTGTGACGGTTTGACTGATGTGTGTTGTGTAGACATGCAGGAGGAGTGTGCAGGGTTCATGTATGAAGATTAGCAGACACATAACAGCTGCAGTCCCATGTAGATCAAACTGTCCCTGCAAACTTCTAATGTTCACTTTATACATACAGTGGAAGAAGAAAAACTCTTTACTGTAATGGATGTTTAAAGATTAGAGGAATTGTTTTTATGTTAGAATGCTTCTGTGCAAAGCCCTAAAAACACACACACAATTTTATGTTAATACATGCAGTAGAAGTTTAAGGAATGTGAGGAAAAAAAGGTTGTAAACTTTTTAAATAAATGCTTACTACTATTTTAGCAGTAAGCATTTATTTGTTAAGAAACACATTGTTAAAAAAACACAAATTTATAAAAACATATAGTTTTGTCAAACATATTTCAACATTTTCTTTAACCCAGCATCAGGGAATTCCAGTGTAATGTGACTGAAAAAATCTATATTTTTGGATTTTCAAGGGACACAAAGTAAAAGAAAAAAGTTCAAAAGAAGTAAATACAAATTATGACACTGGTTACTTTAGTAACAAAACCACTAAATGGTAATAACAATAGAGAAGCAAACAATGTGTTTCCAAATAAAGGATTCTGATCCTTTACACTGGTTGTTATTCATCATGAAATGTTCACACATTCTGAAAGACTCAAGACTTCGAGCTGTGTTAGAATATGTTTGCATGGTTTTAATATGACAAAAACAAAACATAGTTTACTTCTCATGAATGTGATTAAAAGTGTGGCTACTCAGACCATATTCTTAAAATGCTTTTACAGAATAGACTTGCTTTGCCTCATTGACTTACTCCGCTCATTTAGGCAGAGGACATGAGGTAAGCAAGAGGTAATAGATTTAAACCGTTCTCAATTCCAGTCTGAAAGACAAAGCCCAATCCTATTGGAGAAAAATAGGTGGATGGATGGATGGATGGATGGATGGATAAAGGAAAAGAGTTGAAGCTGGGAGCACTAGATGTGGCGGAATGGCCATCAACCTCAAACTCAACCTGGTTATTGGAGAAAGAGTGAGCGAGAGGTAGAGGCTGAATAATTTATAGTAAGTATTTCAATAGGCTGCACCCGTCTTTTTTGATGAAGAAAGTGTCAATCAAGCAAAGACTTCAGTGCAATTGAAACAGTGGCCTGGGCTAGCAGGTTGGTGTGCGTGCATGTGTGTGTGTGGCTGTGTGGGTGTGCGAGTGCGCATGCATGTGCATGTGTATGTGTGCATGCACCTGGGCCAGTGGGATGATCACTTCATTTGCAGAAAAATTTGAGCTGACCCCTCTTCCTTGTCCATGAAACTTTCAGATCCCACTTTTTGACATGTCATAAGCAAAACATGGAGTAACGCCCTAAGAAAAGCAGTGCTGAGGTGGTAGATCCCACAGGAACATAGCATTTTCCCTTCTAGAACGTCCCTCCTCTTATGGCCTCCCACCTCAGTGGGGATGATGAGAGTCTAATGGGCCGAAAGGCCCGTGTTGCCACAGCCTGTCAGAGCTGGAGAGCTATCACTAATGCTAAGTTCTGACAGGATGGACAGCTGTTCCACCTCACTGCCCAGGGCTGACACTAATCAGCTCTTATGTTGAAGCTGCTTCATACGAATCACAAATTGTACATGGATTAGAAATTAGAGTTTAAAAGAACAAGTTATAATAAAATGAAAAGTTGAAGTGAAAGTGACTATTTGTCATTGTTCAGCCCACTCAGTGAACCACCACAAAATGTATTCTCTGCATTTAACCCATACACACCGTGCAGCGGTAGGCAGCGATATCCAGAGCTTGAGAAGCAGTGATGGGGACGGTACTTTGCTCAGGAGTACCTCATCATAACCTACTGGTCTGGGAATTGAAACCACAGCCTTATGATTATAGGGCCTGCTCACTAATCAATAGGGCACCAAATATAGCTGCCAAATTTGGGGGAAATATGACAGAACATTGGGAACAGATGTGTTGATGGCACCTCTAATTGCATGGGTGTTTACTCGTAGAAATCAAATCGTGAAACAATAACAGAAAAGAAACACTCTCAGTTGCCTCTCCGAAAAATTTCTCTTGTGTTACTAAAAATAATTGTAACTTAAAAAGCAAGGAATCTAATGGCTTAAAATTAAAATTTGGAGTTTCATGAACTTTTTTTAAAGAAAGTTAAAATGAAAATGTGTGTTTTATATTTACAAAAACAGCAACCATTTTTTATGGAGTACAAACACTTTTTTTTTAATAATGTGAAGTAATGGAGCACCATATAATACCTCTGGGATGAGTTGGGGTGCTACTCATTATCCAAACAGTTTGAGTTGTTATTCATAACTGTGATATACCAACAAGCTGACTCATTAAAGCTTTTATGTTAAAGCAATCAAATTCTCACAGCAGTGTTCCAACATCCAGTGTAAAGCCTTCCCATAAGAGTGGAGGCTGTGAGTCCAACAAAGGAAGGGACAAACTCTCTAGACCTTTAGAAGAAATGCTGAATAAGGGGTCTTCAAACATTTGGGTACATATTATAGTTCCACTTGAGACACATACTAAATAGTGTCAAAGCAGTGAAGAGAGAGATGAGAGAGTGAGATTAGAACCTGCAATCCGTCTCCTCCAGCGTCCAATTGCTTCTGTTGACCACTGAGGCGCACAGTGTCCTTGAAGATGTTCCATGAGAAATGAAAAAACCCTGACTATGTTTTCTATGCTTTCCTGTTCATGTTAGGACCCCAAACACACACACACACACACACACACACACACACACACACACAAAGTAGAGGGAATTTACTGCTTCAGTACTCCCACCAGAAGGTCAAAGGTCAGCTGCTTGTGAGATTTCCAGCTTTAGTTGAACCCCATTCTGCAGTTTGACTTTAGCTGGGAGAGATGAGCTCCACTGTGCTCATACACACACACACACACACACACACACATTCACACACAGTGTCGTGCTCATTACCGTAGCTCCACTGAGGATAGCGCTGCTGCTCTTGTTTGTTTAACTGCTAATGACACTTCTCTTGTCACAACACTTATTTCAGCTCTCTCTGTCTTTCCCTCTCTGTCCCTCATGTATGCACTCTCTGTGGTCACTTTACATGCTGTGATTTTTATGGTCATCTTTTATTCATGCTTTTCCCTAACATTACGCCCCCCCCCAACACACACACACACACACACACCCAAACCCTTAAGCCCATTGTCAGTACATACAGTTTGAGTGGTAGTTACATGTCTCACACACCGAACTGAGACTGTTCTACAATGATCTTGTCTGTGTACACACTCAGATTTGTCATTTCATTTACTTTATGCTCCAAAACTGATATACCGATGCAAGACAATGTAGTACAATGTGAAACAGATTCTCTTATTTGCACTCTTAAACTTGCCATAAGATGAGTTTTGTCGATCAATCACACAATCAAAACATAACAAGCTAAAACATGAGGTCACCCTACAAAGATAATGCATGAATTGTTACATGCATTAAAGTACAATGCTGCTCTTTTAGACTATGTTTGTGAAGAAAAACTCACATACATACATTAACAGTGCACATAAAACCACGCATACACTCACATTTGTTCCAAAATGAAATAAAAATGCATAAATCAATGCTTGGCATTTTGACTGACCAAGAATACAAAAAGGACTTTCACACCTGCAAAAACATAGGAATGTGCCAACCTCTTCCTACTTTTATGAAGATAAAAGCACATGATCAGAATCAAAATTACACTTTTATTTTCAGCCTGATAAACCAATATCTGAAAAAGAAAGGGAGTTATTTGATTTATTTTTTATTTTTCACATGAACCATTGGCAACTATCCAGTTTGTGCAGCTTTAGCTTGTGAGAATACTGTAGATAATCTTTTTAGAAGTTATTAATGGATTGCACACCAAGTGGCTTTTTTACTCCTCTTCTTTAAGTTGTCCTTTCTTCAATGTCATCTGCAGGGAAGTCATGTCCATTACACATATACACGCACACGCACACGCACATGCACACACACACACACACACGCACACACACACACCTTCCCTGCTGTGCTTTGTGGTTTTGAGTGACAGGTCTTTTGGGGGCCTTTGGGTTCTTCAATCCCAAAGCTTCTGCTCACAGTGGTCATCCCGATCCCACTCTCATCTGTGCCTCTTAGTCTTAGAGAAAGGGATTTCACCACTATACTCTCACTCTCTCTCTCTGTCTTGCTCTCTTTCTCACCTTCTTCTCTTCCAGTTGCACTTTATTCTATCCTCAGAAACAAATGAACATATTTTACAATTCTGAATTAAGTGGCATTCACAGTGATTTTAATTTTGATGTGTATTTAACAGACTGACAGTACCATTTATACTACAGCAAAAACAATTATTATATTTTTATTATTATTATTATTATTATTATTATTATTATTATTATTATAGATAAAACACTAAGACATAATCTCAAAAACCTATTAAGCTACATTTTTGTTCAAGGTATTTGTGGATTTTAAAAGTACTAGTATTACATTGCATACATTGCACATTTTTTGTAGGGTAAAAGGAGCCTATTATACATTTTCAAGAAGTTTAAAAACTATTACATTAAAAAAAAAAACCTTTTAAGAGAAAGTATATTGAGACAGCACAACTTAAAAATAAATCTGCAACAGAAAACAGTTAGGTTATGTTCTTTACCTAAAGACACTGAAGATTGTCACCCTTGAGGGTCCAACCACATTGACAGTTTACACCAGAGAAATCAGGGATTTTGTGTCTGTGACGATTGGTGTTTTTTCATTTTATTTCTGTGTTTTCTGTTTTCATTTGAAAAATTAAGCAGAATCAAGCAAATGTTATTTGCAAATTAACTATCACTTCAGTCTATAAAGCACTGTCTCTTATAATCTACTGGAATATGTTTTGTTTTTGACAGGTTGAAAATTGTGCCAGCCAATAAGCAAAATGTAGATCCTTAAAACAGGTTTTAGTTTATTTCAGTGCTAATTTATACACTGGCCTGTTAATTAAGTTGCACAATCATAAATTCCAATCAATCTGCAGTGGACATAAAGTTTTGACATTAAAAAAGTTTTTTAATTTTCAAGATAACCACACACACTTTACAAGGAACAAGTGGAAATGAATCATTATTAGTCATTATAAGTCAAATAGTGATGTGATTAATCGATATGTTAATCGATATGTCTTCTACAGCACTTTGTTGGCCAAATAGTCTTGTCTCCATATGCATTTGAGTTGTGTGTCCATATCATTATGACCATTATCCTAGGCCATATTGCCACTGTTACTATTATTACTGCTGCCCAAGCACATTCCCTGTAGAGGTACAGCTGCCAGTGCCGCACTAAACTTCAGTCTTCCAGCTGCTGCTATAATTTTATGTAGAAAATATCAACAGTAGGTTTGAAGGAATGCTTAGTATGAGAAAAATGAGAGGGAGAGAGAGAGAGAGAGAGAGAGAGAGAGAGAGAGAGAGAGAGAGAGAGAGAGAGAAACTGTGCGTAGCAGTCTCTCCATCTCTTTTAGACCAAGTGGGAGAGACCCTCTTGACCCTCCTCCTCTCACCACACAGCCTTTAGCCACATAGGAAGCAGACAGTATAGATTAAGGTTTGGGACTAAGTGTGTGTGTGTGTGTGTGTGTGTGTGTGTGTGCCTGAATGTGTGTATGAATAAGTGTGTCTGTGTGTATTTATAGATTAGGGATTGGAACAGGGTCCTCTGTCCTGCCAGAAATTGATCAAGATGAGAATCAATCAGGAAATGATTGAACGAGTGCAGGAAAAAAGACAAACCGGTTCAGGTATAGAAGGCTGCAGGAAAGAGACCAGACTTGAACAGACAACAGGGGTCAACGTGTTCTCCACCCTTTAGGTCATATTTCAAGCTTCTAGAGGGTGTACGTCTGGCTGAAAGGAGTCAGATTGGAGGCAGTGTCCAGTTCTGTCCCCACTCAGCCTCACTCTGTGCCCTCCAGGTCCTGTATCTGTACTTGCCCTTTTGACCCATTGGTGACCCTTCAGCTCAAAGGTAGTGTTATAGCAGACTTTGCCATTGACAAATCCAGTGATGTATGATTCACACCACTCAGTGATCCACTGCCAAATATCCTGAGGCAAGTGAGTGAATGGATGGTGGGAAAGAGGGATTGATTAGTGGGTAGAGGCAGAATTTAAAGGCCCCAGGAATACTTGCTTCATTAGAAGGCTAAATCAACATTATCTTGCTAAATGTTATGAGATACTTAATTATAATGGTTCCTGTTCCTGGATTTGATCATTACCACTTCGTTCAGTGTGTTAAAGATTCTTTACTGGATCCTATAGTTCTATCAGAGGTCACTGAATCAGAACAACCTTGCTGGAGAAGCCCCTTAGTCTAGCCAGTCAGAACTTCAGACAGAAGCAGAAGTCTTTACAGATCTCTTGCTACTCGATGAAGATATTTCGGTTTCTGTTCTAAAGATTATGAGATCAGCTTTTTTTCATTTTTCCCTGGAATTTACATCTAGATATGCCAAATTCCATAGAACATAGCACCTTGCCCTGAGGTACCCTTGAGCAAGGTACCATCCCCGTCACTGCTCCCGGGCGCTTTCACTAGCTGCCCACTGCTGCACGGTGTTTGAGTGTGCATGGGTTAAATGTAGAGGACCTTAGGGCAGCCGTGGCCTAGTGGTTAGGGTGTTAGCCACATGAGTGGAGGATCGGGGGTTCGAACCCCTTCCCAATAGGTTGCCCTGAGGTACCCTTGAGCAAGGTGCTGTCCCTGTCACTGCTCCCTGGGCACTTTCAATAGCTGCCCACTGCTGCACGGTGTTTGAGTGTGCATGGGTTAAATGCAGAGGTCCAATTTCGTTGTGGTTCACTGTCTGCTGTGCTTTGACATCGCAATGACAAGGCTTGTCACTTTCACTTTTTTCCACTTTCACCTTGTTTATCTGAGCACACAGTTTACAGGTGAACACTGGAACAGCACTGACATTTCTAAAGTAATTTAAAGTCCAAGCCATGAGACTGTGCTTCACTGATGAGCTTGTATGTTTTTGAGCATGAGCATATGATCATTCTCCATATTTTGGCCTTCAACATGAATAAGAGCTAATATTATCAAATTATGTCACAAAAAACACATTGACTGTGTGTGTGTACATACTATACTTTTAAGACTATAATCTCAAGGTTATGGAAAATGAATGAATGAATGAATGAATGAATATATTAAATTATTGAATGTATTTGATATGAATATATGGATGCATATGTAAACTTGACTCCAAGTTCAAGTTAACAGTGTTATTTCACTGACTACAGGTTGGTGTTTAACTCTCTAAGTGGCAACATTCAAAACTGTTCCCAGATCAGAGGCCTAAGATACTTTCAGGCAGTGCTGGAGCCAGATGAGGTCCATCTTCTGCATAAATACGATAAGTTCCCCTTTAACCTTTGCAAACCATCAAGAACCCCCAACATGCACAAACACATACACACACACACACACACCCCATCCGGATAATCCAACAGATAGGGTTAACACAACCTGCTCATGCTATGTGCATGCTATGGAGACTGGTGAGCCCCATATTCACACACCAAACACATACACACACACACACACACACACACACACACACACACACACACACACACACACACACACACACACACCATCCCAATAATCCAGTCGAATAGGTTTACACACCCCTCACAGCCTCAGTCCGTGTCCGTCCCTCAGACACACTCACAGACACACACACACATTTACATAGATAGCACTCTGCATCGAGGCAGCCAGGCTGTGGAGAATGGGCCTGACTAAGCTGAGAATTTACATGGCTAAGCAAAGTGGTTAACCCCTGGAAGCAGGGCCAGAGAAATAGCCTAATGTGATTTCTCTCTTAATGAAATTTCTGAAAGAGAGAACGAGGGGGGCATTTCACTTTGCGGCCCACCAAGTGAGAAAGATACCCCAAACTCTCCAACACACAAAGCAAGATGGAAGCCGAGTGAGTTGGGAAATGCTACTGCTTATGGCTTGTTGAGAACACCAGATCTTTCCCTCTTTATTCTTACTTTCAGACAGCTTAGCTAAGCAAAGAAGCGTCCGTCAGCGGATACAGCATCTTGAGAGTGTTCTTTGTGTGCTTTGCCATTTTTCCTGCAAACCTGTTGACACAACTGGAACAGGTCCAGTTGTTGGTTCTTCAAGTGCAAAAAAACGTCTGAATTTATGGTTAGGTGTTAGATTTTTGATTAATGTTATTCTTCCTTTTCTCCATTTGCCTGCCCTGGAAAGGTTTATATGGTTTACTTTTTAATGTTGCTCCATTGCCTTCTTCCATATGATGTAGCAAGACTACACATATTGAAATATCTCTAGAAACCTTATATTTAGAGATTAATAGAAATTCCAAAAGTCATTCTGGACCATTTTATTGGTCCTTTCATAAAAAAAGGATAACATGATGCAACGGCCAATGGTCATTTTCAAATTATATTTTGGTGCTAGGTAAGGGTTTGATGAGAAATCAACAATATATGGGTAGAGGTGGTAGTCTAGGGTTAGGATGCTTAACTGCAGTCCAAGAGGATGTGGGTTCGAGTATGGCTCTATCCTACTTCTAACACTAGCATTATTTTTAGGCCTTTAGCAAGGCCCTTAACCCCAAGCAATCAGTCTTCCTGTCAGGCAATGTATGTTGATCTGGATAAGAACATCTGACAGATGCTGTTAATGTTAATAAATTTAAATCTGAGAATATAAAAGGCCTTCCATAATTGTAATCATGAAATCCAGAATTATACATAGCCCATTAAGGTCATCTGTAAGGTGGACCCCCCCAATATTTAACACAATATGTTTCCAAAAATGCACCCAATTCAAAGATGCTTCCCAGGAACTTTAGCTAATGCTACATTAATTACGCTGGAGGCATATGCAGCAGGAAGAAGAAGCGAAACCCTCTACTCAATTTGATGTCATGCAGTGTCTTTAAAACAACATTTCTGACCTTGAAGCAGGAACTCTCAGATCTGGTAATGAAGACATGGCAACTGGAAACTTGTGATGGCAGCATATTTGTGGGACGCTATATGCTGCCGTGAGGTTTTAGCTTTGAAAGCCTTGCACAACAGTCTAAGTCACCTTCATAAAGCCCTAAAGTTTGAGGACGTTTGAAGGAGTATCAATCCATTGACATCAGTAAAAATAGTACAAATGTAACGAGTTTGTATAAAAATAAGTGTTGATGAAAATCATGTCTTGACAATAAAAAGATCAACAGCTAGGTGTCTGTCGAATATGTTAATATGAGGATATGTGTGTGTTTCTATGAAACACTAAGATAACGTTGGAAAAGTAAGATGTTGATGAATACGATACCTTGGTGCAATGTGCACAGTATAGGGAACAACAGCTGGCTTTATGTTGAATATGTTAATACATGCGAGAGCAGGAGGGAGAGAAAGTGAAGAGAAAGAGAGATGGTATTCTATTGTTTGTTATTCCTAAATGTGTTTGAGTGTGTGTGTGTGTGTGTGTGTGTGTGTGTTTGTGTGAATGCTGATCCGGGGCAAAATAGGCCCAGAGTCTGCACATTCACTCAGGTCCAACTCGCTATTTTTCGGGGCAGGTGCTGAGGTAAGGTGGACTTCTTCATGAGCGAGTAACCCCCCTCCAAACACACACACACACACACACACACACACACACACACACTGTAGCCCATACAAACAAACAAACACACACATACACACCTCCTCTGGCCTGTGCAAAAACACACACACACGCACAACCCACCCCAGCACCCCCCCACCCCCCCGGCCCAGGACCCAAGCGCACTCATCATGGCTGCAGCGACGCCAATCGATGTGCCGCGCCCCACTGAGCGTGTCCACGGCGCCCAGCGCGGGGCTCCTCCACAGGGATTGTGGGAAATCTGATTTATGATGCCCATGGTGCTGCTGACCACAAACTTTAACTCTCACCCTTCTGTTCTCTATTCCTTCCTTCTCCCCTGTCTCTCTTTCTTTCCTTCCCTCTCTCTCTCTATATCTATCTTTGTCTCCCTTCACCTCTGTTTTTCACTCTTCTTTAGTCACTTTTATCTCTCTATTCACTGTTTTTAGGCACTTTCTTCTCTCCTCCTTCTGTTGCACCCTCTCTTTGAGTTACCTTTCAATGCTCGAACGATCCTAACTGTCATGTTACCCAAAGTCACCGGCTGATTATTGGATCTCTACACGTAAAAAAAGTTTACATAGATCTTCCATACTCTTGTTCTAATGCTTAAACATTCAGCTGCACATATTCAGTCCATGTAAAACATTCAAAAAACAAAGTTAAACATAGTTATAAATTAGTTTAAAACAGATTCTAAAGTCTAATTAATTAATTAATTAATGAAACACAACTTTTTGTCTCTGATGCCTGTGATTTTTTTTCTATTTTAAATTTTATTTATACATTTGAGAATGTAGTTATGTAGTTACATTTGCATTTTGTAACATGACTAAACACCTTTCTTTCTCCTATACACTTATTGTTTCTGAGATAAAAGCATATATTATAACAGTTATGGCTTGCAGTCACACAGATACACTCTGAATGTATGGTCTACACAGGATCTCATGGCAGCAGAGAGATGGGGAGAGCTTCTCTAAGAAGGATAGAGAGTGAGCATGGGAAGAAGAGAGGAGAGAGATTATTCCATTTCATAGGGATCTGTGGAAGAAGGGAGGGAGAGGAGAGGACGAGTGCAAGGGATTGCCTGAGATTTCCACGGCTGCTTGAGCGCTCAGTCTTCTCAGTCTGTATCATCTGCTGTTGGGCTCTGCCCTGAAGTTCTGCTAGATCTACACACACATACAGAGAAAGAATTTTAGAACATTTTTTAACTCCTGCACTGCTCACTATTCTGAAAAAAGGAGGTTTAACTTGATTTGACAGAAGTATGTTCATACCTGTTCCCATGAATACATTTCCAGTGCCAAGAATCATGTTTT
Source organism: Hepsetus odoe (assembly GCA_017165825.1). Lineage (NCBI taxonomy): Eukaryota > Metazoa > Chordata > Actinopteri > Characiformes > Hepsetidae > Hepsetus > Hepsetus odoe. Next base: position 18,885,318 of record CM029366.1, on the reverse strand, counting down.
GTTCAGAAAACAACTTATAGATAACCTTCACGAATATCTCATTGACTGAAACAACCTTATTAGAGACAGAAGAGATGTGTTTTTGAAATAAGTCAACTGTTAATCTTTTCACAGCTTGTTACATTTAAAATTATTATGAAAGGACATTATATTATATTTTTAATATGAACTTTATATACAGCAAAGTGGTGACTTCATCCGGTATTGATTTCATTTTAACTACAAACAGCAGCATATAGTGAATCTTGTTCATTCCGCAGAGGCTACAACTGTTTAAAGTTAAATTAAAACTGGCTGGTGAGTTGATTGGGCTCTTGCACAAATAAAAAAAGAATTCAAAATCATCTGTATATCCCATAATGTTGAGCAACCTGTAAACGCCCTTTTACAACATACATGGCATAAACTTCTAATCAAAAGTGTTTGCTTTTTCAAGGATGATGATTTAAAAATATGAAAGAATATTGCACAAAACAACTATTCTTTTATTTTTTTTGGTCTTTTTCATTTCAAAACAACCAAAATTCTACTGGATGTAAAATAAATGATTAAATAATGACCTATGTAATGAATTAACCTATGTATACAATTACAAATTAATCGTGACGTTATGTAACACACATGTATGTAGCAAAACCGAAATGACTACTCTAAATGTTTCACAGGCTAGAATACTTAAATGTGGCAGGTACATAGATACATAGTGAAAAAAGCAAGTACAGACTACTGTGTTTTTTTGATCATGCAAATATTATTATCACCATTATAATTTGTCAAGACAACCAATCAGAACTTTTCTACAACATATCTAACAGTCTCTTTTACATAAAATGTTACATTTCTCAATTTTACCTGTCCATGCTTACTACTGACCATAGAGGGGTTTTAGAGGCTACTGAGCTACATTCAGCCGCCAAGTTACTGAGCAAACAGAAGTTACCTAGCTTGAATGGTATATTTGGGATTTGGCTGGACCACTAATCTGGAGCATTATACATTTTGGCTCATTTCATTATAACAAACTGACTGGTATTGAAAAAGGATAAGGAGTAGCGCTGATATTCAAAATCATTGGTGCTGGAGCTCAGGCCTTTTTATTAATCATGAGTGTGCTGGTCGACTTGCCACAGAAGGCAGTATCTGGGAAGATTTATCTACATCCTAGATGGTGATGAATAAGTTACAGGATGTTGAAAAGCAGCTAATCATCTGTGAGTTCAAGGTTTTGAGCATCTTTCAATAAAATCATGCCAAGATTATCGAATAAATTTATAATGAATAAATGATTTTATTACTAAATAAATATTGTATGCTGAAGTCTTATTTTGCTTTTCTTCATTTTAAAGAATTATTGCACTTGATTGTTACCACATGAATAATCATAAATGACAACTTAAAAATACTTGAAATTTATTCGATAAAATTTCTACTTGAAATTTATTCGATAGTGTTTTATTTTCAGTACTTATTTATACATAGAGTTTTTTTAAGTGAAAGCCAAAATGGAACACTAGTCTCTTTCAGTTAAAAAAAATATTTCTGTAAAAAAGAAATCAGGGTCATTTTATTAGGCCCTAATTAACCGAATTCCAACATTTCTTTATGAAAAGACATTTCTTTCTTGAAAAGCTCAAATGAACAACACCCACACACACATACTGCTCTGTGTTCAGAGTGAATTCTTTAATGTGGTAGGCTGGGGAGAAGAGGTGTAGATGAGTGGGATGGTCAATAGGAAAATAATTGCAGTTCCCATATGGATTGTGTTACGGAACTGAGTAACATGCTCAGATTTCAGCGCTTATCCATAATTACCCCTGGGGCTGATGGTGTGTGTCCATAACGGTCTATGTCTGTGCGTGTATGCGTTGGTGTTTGTGTCATTGTGGGTTGGTATGGTGTGTAAGGGGATTTAGATTAATTGAAATAACACCAAAACCCAGGCCTGAATCAGTCCCACTAGAAAATATTCAATCATTAGAGGTGTGTGTGTGTGTGCGTGTGTGTGTGTGCGTGTGTAAATTTTAGGTAACCACTGTTTGCACACACTGCATGCAGTGCAGTCTGCAAAATGAAAACAGATACAATTTTATTATTTTATTTTTGGCTCAATTGTTTCCTAAACAGTCGTAACTGTCTTTATGTTGCTTGTTTGTGCACAAAAGAAGTTCAGACAGGGTAAGATGTTCATCCACTTCTTTGGATTCATCCACTAATGGGTCAGGTCACTGTTGGTAATGATTGTTTAGACTTATGACGACAGCTGAAGAGACACTTATTTCATTTTCATCCTGAGAGAAAGAACAAACATAAATTTTTAGACATTTTGTACTTTCAAACATTTTATTTTGATATTGTTTATTTTTATTAAATCATTGGTTAAAATAATTTATGATAGCATCTAGATGGATCTTCTGTTTTCAGATTACGTCAGGATTTGTGTCCACTTTTAATGGACTCGTTCTGGACAAGCAACCCTGATGGTTCAAGCCATGTGGTACATTTTTATGTCAGCAGCATAATTGTTAGTAAGTGCATTTACCTTAAAGTGAGAGCTATTGTACATCATTCTTTTCTTCTTGAAAAGGACATGGCATGAAACATTTACTCCTCATTGATTTGTGTGTATGGAAATGATTACTCTGTAACAATGTCGTGTAATTTTATTTTCAGTTTGAATAAAGAGGGCCATCTTTAATAATACAGATATCTGTATGATGAGACAGCATGTTTTGAAATGTGCCTTTGATAGCTATATCAATATCTCATCACTATTTTATTATGCTTGACAAACCAATGTCTTTGCCTAACAGAAGCCCATTTAAACTACATGTTGCAACCTAAGCGAGATGACTGCATGGTTACTATATGGCCAAAAGTATGTGGAACACCAAACTTAAGTAAGTTTCTTTGATATTTTATTCCAACCACAATCCCGATGGTGGCTCCACAGCCTCCACTGTTTCTATAAGATTGTGGAGTGTCTTTAGGAACATGTATGAAGTGAGACACTGATGCTGGAAGAGAAGGTCTAGCTTATGGTAGAAATTCCCCTTTATCTCAATGTTGTTCAGTCAGTTGGGTTGAGGTCAGGGGTCTGTGATCTGGAGGTTTATTGAACTTATCTTGTCAAACCAGGTCTTGAAATACATTGAATTGTGGACAATGGCAGAGACAAGTTGGAACAGGAAGGGGTATAAAAACATCTTTATAAGCTGTAGCAGCTGTTGCATTATATTATAAAGTTACATTATTATAACCATTATTTATCTAAACTAGAAAGCCTGAAAATTAGTCCCAGGCCAGTATCCCTCCTATTCCAAACATTACTGTTGGCAGTATTGTCACAACACACTGCATTGCAGTAGAAAACACTCTCAGATTTGTCAGTCAGAGTGCCAAATAACGAAGCATGATTTGTCATTGTAGAGAACATGTGTCCCCTGGCCCACTGTCTAATAGTGACATGCTATACCCTACTCCAGTCAATGCTTGGCATTGTGCGTGGTGTTCAAAGGATTGTGCGCACTCACTCAGGCAAGGAAACCATAAAGCTCCCATTGCACAGCTCATATGCTTACATTGCTCTGAGACTTAGTTAGGAGCTTTGTATTGAGTGGTGCAAGAGAAGAGAGGTGATTCTTAAGCATAAGGCACTACATCACACTTTGTGAGTTTGCACATTCTACCACCTTGTGGCTGAGCTATTGTTCTTCCAAGAAACTTCCATTACACAATCATTTTCTGTGGTGGATAGTGGCAAACAGGGCAGAATCTTTTTAAGGCAAAGGTTGCTTAGTATGGTACCACATGCAAAGCTATTAAGCTTTGTAAAGATATGAAGTTTGTCTATAGAGCTTGCATGATTATGTGTTTGTTTTAATACACCTTTTAAAATCAGCATGGCTAAAAGTCTAAGGTTAATAATGACCATATAGTGTACTTTATATTCTTAAATGTTTCTCACTTAGACTCTTTGATCTTTGAAAAATAACTTTACTTTTTTTTTCTTTGACTAATATGTTGCTTTCGGCATATCATTTTAAACCCTTCATTGCCACTATTTTTTTTAATTTAATTTTTTTTATTCATTTCAAATGGTCACTGATTGTTCTTTAAAGCTGGATCTTTAAAACTGACATTTTGTCCTGTCTAGGACCAACGCAAATAGTAGAAATTGTAGAAATAATCCAAATAGGTTTTTTCTTTCTATAATCTAAATTAATGCTAGAGATTGATTTTCCTTCTCATATAAAGCTGTATGAAGCTCATTCAGCTCATGCATCCGCTTACACACTTACATCCATACAAACATTCATATAAAGTACTTAAGCCCAACTGTAACAGCAGGGCAGATTTTATTTTATGTTAAAAATCTTAGTTGATGCTGTCTTCCCTCTCATGTTCCTGAATGATGGCTTGTATACCTACTCTCACATGACAAAAAATACATGCACAGACGAATGAGTGTAAATGTAGCACAAACAGAATTTTAAAGTGAATTAAGTATTGTGAGGCAGCATATTTTAACATGAAAATCAATCAGAAGAACAAAAGTTAACTGAACTGTAAATTCTTCCATGCTCAAGATTGAAAATCAAAAGAACTTGAAACCGTGAATGTGAATGATTACAACCTTGACTTATATTACTTAATCTCTCTCTCTCTCTCTCTCTGTCTCTCTCTCTCTCTCTCTCTCTCTCTCTCTCTCTGGGTTTGTGTGTGTGTGGAGCTGTGCGTCAGGGTGTATAAACGGGTGTCAGGGTGGTTGATTGGGGATTAGAATGGAGGTTTATTCACTGCGGGGAGAGTGATGCGCTGATTAGCGTGGTAGCCGCAGTGCCAGTCGTGCGCTGCTGAATTAGCAGCATGTTTGAATGAGATAAAAGGGTCAGGCTTACCCCCACTGCTCTGCCTCCACATAATCCACTACAGCTGTGAAATGAACAGGCCTCCGCTGGCCAGTCGGGCCTCAACCTGACACACACACACACACACACACACACACACACACACACACACACACACACACACACACTTAAACGTCTAAACCAGTCACTAGACTTTATACAGCCTTCATATAGGAAAGTATTACTTTCTCTACCACTGTCCCTCTCTCTCTGCATCCATTATCTTTCCCTTTCTCTCTGTATCTCCACCTATATCTTGCTCTTTGTCTCTCTTTTTATCTCTTGCTCTTTCTCTCTCTTTTTATCTCTTGCTCTCTCTCTCTCTCTCTCTCTCTCTCTCTCTCTCGCTCTCTCTCTCTCTCTCACACACACACACACACACACACACACACACACACACACACACACACACACACACACACACACACACACACACACACACCTACACACACACTTAAACCAAGAGCCATAGACATGCTTACACACACAGTGCAGTGTGTGCAGGTCACTTACCTCATCTCTGATGTAAGACACCTGCAATCAAAAACAAGGAATTTTTCCTCAGCAGCCCTGTACTCCTCTTTTTCAAACAAAAAGTCACAAATGGTAACAACAGCGGTGACATTATGGTACAATTAACATTCTGACCATCCAAAACAGTCACCTGCACGAGGCCGACTGGTTCACGCAGAACACAAACAGCCAGCACAACAAGACATATTTAACACAGTTTGACATTACGGTCTTTATTACCAAGCATTATCTTCTGGATCACAAAGGACACACACACTTTTTTCCCATCCATACTCCACTTTAATCAAAACACATTGCACCACTTCTGTCACACATTCATTATTTTTCTATATTTAGATACATTGCTGTTTGCCATCTTCACTTTGCTGACTCTGCACTAAGCAAATGAACTGAAATATACAGCGAGCGTTATTGGCCGAGATGGCCAATTTTTGCCCAGAACCATTAACAAAATGGCCCTTTTGCTTTGTATAATGGTGCTTTGCTTTGTCATAAAGGAGATTTAATTTTCCATGGTTTAAACATTATTTTCCTGGCTCAAAGGAGTTGAAGCAATTAATGAAAAACAAACAAATGGACTTCTGTTGTCTTAGAGGTGACTTGCTGTTTTATGATAATGATAATGATGATATTGAACTGGACACATGTCACCATGTGTGTGTGTGTATATGTATGTATATATGTATGTAGATATATATATATACATATATATATATATATATAATCTCATGTCACAGCATAAATCATGATGTAGTTTTTTAAAGCTGTGATGCTGTGATTAAAATATAAATATGGATTAATGCAGATAAAGTGAATGTTTAACATTCTCATGCACTGAATTAATTTAATTCTGTTCGTGTGCCCCGCCGTCACTTGTTCCGAATGTGTCACTCCACCTTCTCCTCCGCTCCGGCTCTTCATTCGATCTTCTCGTTATCCAGATAGACAGAGGAATAAGCAGTTTTCCCTTTGATTCGGTTAGGGAGCATCTGCTAATATCATATTGATGATAATTTCCCTGTAATGCACCATTTGCACTAATTGTGATGCAGGGAGTGAGTAATGTTATCTGACGGCCCCTCGGCTCCCTCACCGCTCCTCAACACTTAATTTCCTGATTGTCCCAGAGAGAGAAACGTGACAAGCTGGCCATAAACAACCGTCAGTCTCCCCTTACAGGGCTCTGCAGGACACAACTACTCACACACAAGCACACTCACACACAGCATCTGAACTTGCACCAGCTGAGAATAGAAGGATGTAAGGTCATCAGTATGTCCCTTATGAACTTATAAAGCAACTATATATGCAAAAATTTATTTTTTATTTTTCCTATTGATATGACTGAGAAATTTGTTCATTCTTTTATTTGTTAATTTTTAACTTTTAATTTTGGACCATTTCTATTGGTCCAATCATTATCAAACATTACTGAAATTAAGATCAGATGTGCATATAAAGCACTGATGTAAGTCACTCTGGAGGAGAGTGTCTGCTGAATGCTGTAAAGGTAAATGGCACACTGTGACAGGACTGATAATGAGTTTTAAATAATTAAGAAACATTAAAAACTGAACTGCTTCCTCTCATGCATCCTGTGTAAGTACATGTATGTTTTAAAATATTATATATACCATGAATGGCATTTAAATGTTAGCACCTTGTAGAACTTGTAGTCTCTGTGTCATTATATCAGTAACCAATAAAAAGGGGCCTTCAAATTTTATTTTTTGGTCTTCAAATTCTGACTAAGCCCTGTTTTACCCAGGACATATCAACCCTGTGAAATACACATCACTCTCACAAACACGTGCACCCGCACAAACACAACACCCAGTGGAGGGGGGTGGGGGGTTACAGTGGGCTAGTCCCAGGAGGGGTAGAGTTAGACCCCTACTGTCAGTGTTCATGGTGTGAAATCAATCTCTGCCCCCTCTCCTCTCAGTGACCCCAGCACAGGGGGAAAATACCCCCTCACGCCATCGCCGGGGGCAGGTGGGCAATTATGGAAGTCATTCCATATGGAATACCCTCTCAACTCATATTTCTCTTTAGTCATGGAGGCAGCTTTGGCCTAGCTGAAGCCTGGAAATAGACTTCAGTAGAAATAAGCCTCAATAAATCTGGTAAAATACGATGGTCTGCCATTTATATTTGTGTGAACTCATTAAAAATGTTCATTTCATGTTTAATAAGGTGAATCAAAGGTAATTGTCTATAATATCTCAATCAGTGAAGTAGCGATCCTTTAATCCATTATAAGTTTTGAGGCAGTAACTTCTGAAGCAATGTATATACTTCCCAAATGTCCCTATTCTCTAGAATGAAAATATGTATAATCAGAATTTTAATTTAATTTGCAGAGTTTACAGTATATTTTCATATTTAAAAAAATCCCAGAATGAAAGAAAAAAACTAAAAACAGTGCATTTTAATCTATCAATAGTAACATAAGCTCTTGACTTACTTTAAACTTAAAAAAACCTCAGTAAATATTGGTGATTACATTTGTAATACAATGAAACAGGTTGACCTCGTGCTCTGCTCATTATGATGTTTTCTCTACTTAATAAAACTGACCCATGAGGAGCTTGTTAACTGGTTAATATGTTGAACCAGGTGTGTTAAATGAGAAAAAGCACAAATAAAGTGCCACGTGTGGATTCAGAACTGGGATTGGGAACCTATGCAGTAAGCAGAGACATAAATTACATGGCTAAATGTATATGGGCACTCCTTTTCATTATTGGGTTTGGCTGTTGCATAAAATTAAGTATACAGCTGTGCAACCTTCAGAGACAAACTCATAGGAGTAGAATGGGCCATAATGTAGACTTTAGTGCCTCATTGCAGTATTATCATAATGACACCTTTCCAGCAAGTCACTTTATCTCATTTCCGACCTGCTAGAGCTGCCATGCTCAACTGCAAATGCTGCAGTTGTGAAGTGAAAACAAGTAGAGGAAATAACAGCTCAGCCATAAAGACATAGTTCACAGATGCTTACCAAGTAATGAAATTTATCAGCTCTTGGTCAACATGTTTGTTCTGCTCATACTGTTCAATACCAAGGACACCTACCCTCCACATTTTGGTCTTTGTCTACTTTAATACATCAACTTCAAGTTTAAGGAGTATATTCCAGCTGATTAGTATTTTAGATAACTATAGAGCATTAGGCCTCCAGGACAAGGGTTAAGAAATGCTTGTAAAGATCACTAGCGAAATCTGAGAGAAGTGATAATTATTCCCAAATGCATAGTGCCATCAACAGTTTGCTGGAGTCAAAATAATCAAATAGTGGATGGGTGGAGATGTTTTTCAAAGTTTGGGATCTTAACTTCCAGTGAAGGGAAATATTATTGCTTCAGTATGCAGTAACGTTCCAGAGAATTGTTCCCTTCCATCATTCCATTTGTGTTGCAGCAGTCCTTCTGCATGAAACACAACCCCTATGCTCAAAGTTAGATGTATATAGAAATGTTTTGGAGTACAATTTACTGTTCCACAGAGAGCCTTGACCTCTACCCCACTGAACACCTGTAGGATGAATTGCAAGACTGCAGACTGCAAGCCAAACCTTAATACTGACTAAACTCACTAATGTTCTTATGGCTGACTAGAAGCAACTCCTGAAATTGTTTCAAAATAACCCTGTGTGTGTGTGTGTGGTTCCTATATATTTATTCAAGTTCTTTTGTTTCCCTGGGCTTGTGTCTGGGAGAATTTCTTGTGCTGATAAAGCATTAGGATCCAGAAACTCTTCCAGAGGGCTGGGCCATGTTCATGGGAAAAATAACAGGACTATTGTCACCCTATGTAGAGGTCACTATTAAACAAGGCAAAGCAAGCTGGCTACAGACCCTCTCTTTCACTATCGCTGCAGATTAAAAGGACAAACAATAAATCATGCCATCCAGCAGGCCTCTTCATAGTAGAGGTGTGGAGAAAAGAAAGCTTTGTTCTCTCTCTCTCTCTCTCTCTCTCTCTCGCTCTCTCTGCTTACCCGCGGCTGCTTCTTCTTTCTCTGGAACTTTTTTTCTGAGAAGTAAACTGCTGTCAATCTTAGCAAAAGGTTCAACAACTTGTTTTGAACCTTGAACTTGAAGCTTCTCTTGATCTAGATAAGTGTCTGCCTACAAATGTGTTCATTTACATCAACTGTTTTAACAAAAAAAATGTTTAGAAACCTCAAAATACATGTATTTGAAAATGTGTTAATTATTGAAAAGGTTTTTATTTTTGATGAGTATGGAGAGTCCAAGTATTCTTGCACAATCAAACTAACAGTAGCATGTAAGCAAGTTTGTCTGATTAGGTAAACTACAGTCCTAGTCAATAACTTCCAACATCCAAAATCCAATGTTATTTAATGACTCTGGATAATGCTCATTACAATTTCTCATTACGCTGAGTCCCATCCTTTCATTCTGTAAAATGCCATGGAAGAGTCTTTGAATGGCTCCGTTTAGAACCTTCTCGCACTTAAAACCAGACCCAATCTGTTTGTCTGGCTTATTTAAACTCTCGCCAATAGAGTCATTTTCTGTTAATTAAAATGATTCGGTTTGACTCTGCCTGCAAACCCACACTCATATGCATGCCAGCATGAGCACACACATGCCTGAACACAGACAACTTCTTGTTGATCAATACTGCTCATAGATTGTCAGTTACTAGAGAACCAGGAGAATGAGGAGGATTTGCATATATATAGGGGCTGAGGGTACCCATGCGCTTTAAGGATGATCAGATATGCTAACCTCAGCATTGTACACACCAATCAATGTGTGTGTGTGTGTGTGTGTGTGTGTGTGTGTGTGTGTACGTGTGCGCACGCACTTGTGTACCATGGAGCATAAACTAAAACGATAAACATCTTGATCTCTCTGAGGACTTTGTCATGGTACTCTACTTAATAGTGTGTTTGTGGTGAGACAGAGAAAGATAGAAATGGTGTTTACCTTCATCCCTTGTTTTCAGCAGCAAAATGTTCTTATAAAAATAAAGTTAAATGATAATAAAAAAAGCCCTGCCCACCTGTATAATGATGTACCTGTTTCTCTGTTTAATACCAGAGGGCCCAATTAATAAGGCTCTGGCTGAACATGTCCTTAAGAAGAATAACTGCACCCAAGAGAGGGAGCGGGAGAATAAGTGAGAGAATGGCTTTAGTACTGCAGTAGTGCTATATAACTCTATTCAAAGATATTACTAAAGCTGTAAAACAGCACTGGTGTAAACCCAACGTACAAGAGATTCAACCAGCTCTGCTTCTGCAGAAAAGAGAAGTCTGGAAGGGACCTTTTGCCCTTGCCACAGTTAAGGGCGAGTTTTTCTTATGAAGCCATTTATTGTGTTTTAAGTGCCAAGACTCATTTCAGGGAAACACTTAAGTGGAAAATGGAAACAAACCTTTAAATGTTTTACTTTCCTGAGGCTGTCGTTAAAGTGAAGGTTGTTGTCCCCAAAAAAAGTGTATAAAGAAGCAGTTAGGGTGTTTACCACAGTGCATTTAAGATTTATTTTAAAATGGCTTAGCTACATTTATCCTTTGTCTTCTGAATGTGTTGTAATCATTTAAGATTATGTTTGAAGGCAGCCATGAGAATTAATATTAGTGCTTGTATTTGAGCAACAAAGCGGCCATATTTAATTTTAGCTGTGCGCTAACAATGCTAACAAATGCTAGAACTCATACTCGCCCACATTGGTATCACAGAAACTTCACATTCTGCTCAAGTTACTTCCATCTCGTATTGAAGTGGTGCAGACTTGGGGATATAGTCTCAAACAAAGCACGACGTACTGTCAGCTATAACACCGCAAATAGTTTCGACATTACAGACTGCCATGTCAGACCATGCCAAAGGATATGTTTACAGTTTACATGGAGAGCTTGGTGCGAACTTAAAGCAGACATGTTAAGAGAAGTCTTGGTGGCATCATTTTTCATAAAATGATTTGAACTGTTTGTGTGACTACTGTGACTAAGTGTGTTAGTAGTGAGTGTTAGCAGCATTAGCCACTTTCAAAGGGGTGCGCCCATGTGGTTTCACATTTGCTGACTCATCACATTTCCTTTTTGCATTTGTTTTCTTTTGGTTTTGGCCTGAAGCCAATACTCAGATGGCCAGATATATTAATTTTGTGGAAGTAAAAGGAGAAGTAAAACATGTGTGTTTCAGTAGGAAAGTGCATTTTCACGCAATGTTTCAATTGAATACAGTTATTAAGTTAGAAAGTAATTATTTGGAAATTGCAAGGTGTGGATTTGACATTTTTAAAAATGCAGAAATTCATTTTACAGTTAAAATTCATTACTCCTTTTATCATGAATTTTCTTGTATTTTGGTCTTATTCAAATTCAGTTGTGAAAGAATTACAACACAATAGTCAGTTTTTTGAGAGTCAAAATCTTACAAAAAATAACAAAAACAAATTGGGCTCAGTTTGCAATAAGATGAAAACTGAGAGCATCCATTAGTCAAAATGTAAAAAAAAAGTTATATATATATATATAAATATTAGTTTATTTCTTGTCTCCTTTCCACTTTCATACCTCTCTGGAGACAGTTTGATGATTCATAATGCAAGTATAAAATGGCTTTAAACACAAAGAGTTGGTAGGGCTCTGAAGTCATGTTGCTGTTTGCTGGTGAGGATGGCTGAGGGCATGTTGGGTCAATGGAGAGATGCAGGCTTTGAGCTGGTGTGGCCTTGGTCTCTGACAGCCTGCTTAATGTCTCTGTTCCACTCTCGTTTGATAACACTTAACACACTCCAGTCGTTTCAGTGCTGCTTTAATTAAGCCACACCAGAGTGCTCTCTCTCTCTCTCTCTCTCTCTCTCTCACTCTCTCTCTCTCTCTCTCTCTCTCTCTCTCTCTCTCTCTCTCTTAGCTGTCTTGTTGAAAAGGATTTCATGAGTTTTACTGTTGTCTTTATTTGTTGTGTTTCTTAGCTATAAAAGATAAAAAGCAGAGCAGAAAAACAGCATGTGTTCCACATGGGAAAACCTTAAAACATGGCCTTAAATAAATATATATATATATATATATATATATAAGGTGCCGCCCCATCCTGCTCCCGCAAGTATGGGCTGGCGACCTGTCCAGGCGCGCCCCTGTCTCGCCCTGTGTGCGCTGGTTTGGACTCTAGCACTTCAACCCTGTTTGGGACAAACGGCAGAAAATGGATGGGATATGTATATATATATATATATATATATATATATATATATATATATATTCAACACTTTTAATTTATATTTTAACTGAAATTTAGTCAGTAAATTAATACAAATATATTGAAACAGCTACATTACTGTATAATAACCTTGTGTTATTACTATTTAACACATTTTTAACCAGGTATGACACCAAGCAAGTTCAAATAGAAATGTGTGTTGTTGTTAAATACATCTTTGTAATGCTTCTTCTTTTCAGTCCCATTATTAGGTAACTTCCTAAGGTAACTTATTAGGAAGAAATTAAGGTTTGGATACTTTGGATACAGATTTGATACAGACTTGGAGTTGGAAGGGATAAAATTTAGGAAAGGATGAATTATGCTACAGTTCTGCATTAATTGGCATTGTAATAAACACAGTGTTTTGCTGACTTTACATGCATTCCAACATGCCCTCCCAAAATATAGACACACATTTTACTTTAGTTTATCTCCCCTCATGGATGCCGCAAACAGGCAAAATGACAGTCTCGGCTAACGGCTCAACTCTGTATAACTCCGGGACAGGGAAATCATCCCCGTAACGTTCCTCCAATGTTACGGCTGCATTATCGCACTCTGACAGCATCAGCCTAAATATTGTCACAACGTTGTGGGTTCATCCGACACAAGCCTGTAAATCTACACTGACTGAGCCTGAGGGATCAGAGAGAGAGAGAGAGGGAGAGAGAGCGTACTCAAAAATGTTTGTTACACAGGCGCACACTCTAAACAAGCACCTTCGACCCATAGTCCTGTCTGTGCACGTCTCCCTAGACAAAGAAAAATGAAAGAAGAGAATGAGGGAAACTAATAATAGACCTGTTTCAAAACATATGATGGTGAATAATCATGATAATTACCAATTTCTGCAAGTTGTTTTATGCTTCGAGGGCAGGCACTTCCTAAAATGGACATACAGTACTGTGCAAAAGTTTTAGGCAGGTGTAAAAAATGCTGTAAACAAAGAATGCTTTCAGAAATATAAATAATGATTTTCCATTTTTATCAATTTACAAAATGCAAAGTGAGCGAACAAAAGAAAAATCTAAATCAAATCAATATTTGGTGTTACTAGCTTTTGCCTTCAAACCAGCATCAATTCTTATAGATACACTTGCACAAAGTCAGGGATTTTGTAGGATTATAGTTGGTGTATGATCAACCAGTTTTACCAAACAGGTGCTGATGATCATCAATGTCACACGTAGGTTGAAACACACTCATTAACTGAAACAGAAACAGCTGTGTAGGAGGCTTAAAACTGGGTGAGGAACAGCCAAACTCTGCTACCATGGTGAGGTTGTGGAAGACAGTTTCATGTCATGGCAAGATTGAGCACAGCAACAAGACACAAGGTAGTTATACTGCATCAGCAAGGTCTCTCCCAGACAAAGATTTCAAAGCAGACTGGGGTTTCAAGATGTGCTGTTCAAGCTCTTTTGAAGAAGCACAAAGAAACGGGCAACGTGGAGGATCGTAGGCGCAGTGGTCGGCCAAGGAAACTTAGTGCAGCAGATGAAAGACACATCAAGCTTATTACCCATTCAAAATCGGAAGATGTCCAGTGCCATCAGCTCAGAACTGGCAGAAACCAGTGGGATCCAGGTACACCCATCTACTGTCCGGAGAAGTCTGGCCAGAAGTGGTCTTCATGGAAGCGCTGCAGCCAAAAAGCCATAACTTTGACGTGGAAACAAGGCCAAGCAACTCAGGTATGCACAAAAACATAGGAACTGGGGTGCAGAAAAATGGCAGCAGGTGCTCTGGACTGATGAATCAAAATTTGAAATATTTGGCTTTTGCAGACAGCAGTTTGGAGAGCGGTGAAATAATGAGTGTCTGCTGGCAACAGTGAAGCATGGTGGAGGTTCCTTGAATGTTTGGGGCTGCATTTCTGCAAATGGAGTTGGAGATTTGGTCAGGATTAATTGTGTTCTCAATGCTGAGAAATACAGCCAGATACTTATCCATCATGCAACCATCAGGGAGTCATATGATTGGCCCCAAATTTACTCTGCAGCAGGACAATGACCCCAAACATACAGCCAAAGTCATTAAGAACTGTCTTCAGCGTAAAGAAGAACAAGAAGTCCTGGAAGTGATGGTATGGTAAAACTTTTGCACAGTACTGTAATTTGGAAGCATGTTTTACATATTGCTGTATGTGTTGTGTTAAAGCATTTAAGACATTTTTAGGTGGACAATGACAGTAGTCAGTTTATCTCAGTTTGTCTTTTGTCTTCTTCTCTTGCCTTTGTAGGACTTAGTGAATTTAGTGTTAATGTTTCTACATTTTGCACTAATGATGTCAGTATAATGAGAATGAACAACAAAAGACAGTGATGTCCCTGATAAGGTGGATGCTGGTGGCAGCTCAGACAATAGCAACTATGAGGAAATTAAGGGTAATGTTCTAGAGAGAATTTCCCCACTACCTCGATATATCTAAATGGGTTGATGGTAGTGTCATAATGAACATTTCCACACTGAGTCCAGTTTTTTTATGTTCAACTGGGAATGAGCAAGGAATAAAAGCCATGGTACTATTCTGTGATCTATCCCATCCACTAGGGATGCACAAGCCAGTGTATTTCTTCATGCCAGTCCCAAGCTCAGATAAATGGGGAGAGTTACATTAGGAAGGAGATCTGGTTTGCCAAATCAATATGCAAACAACAAGATCCTCCAATTTCCACACTGGGTTAACAAGAACCACCAACAGTGCTGTTAACCAAAAGGGTATGGGTGGAAATTGGGCTACTGTCGGCCAAAGGAGAAGAAGAAGAAGAGGATGAAGGCATGTCCAGAGGCAGGAGGAGAGAAGGAAGTGTAGTAGAGTGAAAGTGAGGGTAGAAACTTTGAATGTTGGCAGTATGACTGGTAAAGGAAGGCTGATATTTTGTGTGTGCAAGAGACTAAATGGATGGGTGTGTTGGCCAGGTGTAAGGCCAGGTGTGTTGGAGCCAGGTTTAAATTGTTTTACCATGAGGTAGGTGTTGCTCTGAAAAAAAAGTGTTTTGGAGGTGAAGAGGCTGTCAGAGAGCATGATGAGTTTGTGATAGTCAATGTTGTCAGCATTTATGCCCCACAAGTTTGTTGTAATATGGAGGAGAAAGAAGAATTCTGTGAGTTAAATGAAGTGATGGAGAGTGTATCCAGGGGAGAGAGAGCGGTGATTGGTGCAGACTTTAATGGCCATGTTAGTGAAGGTGATGAGGAGGTATGGTGTCAAGGAGAGGAATGCAGAAGGTCACATGGTTGTAGATTATGCTAAAAGGATTTTGCTAAAAAAGAAATGGCTGATGTAAATACTTGTTTTACGAAGAGGGAGCAGCAAAGGATAATATTCAAGAGTGGAGGAAGATGCACACAGGATGGTGGTCTGTAGGATGACCTTGGAGTTCATGAAGAGGAGAAAGGTGAAAGCAGAGTTGAGGATCAAATGGTGAAAGCTGAAGAAGGAAGACTGCAACCTGGGATTCAGGCAGGATTTAACACATGCACTGGGAAGTAGGGAAGAGTTGCATGATTGCTGGGCAACTATTACAAAAGTAGTAAGGGAAACAGCTAGAAAGGTACTTGGTGTGTTATCTTGACAGAAGAAGTAGGATAAGAAAACCTGCAGTGGAACTCAGAATGTCAGGAGTACATAATAAATTTTATTTATATAGTGCCTTTATCAAACCCAAGGTCACTTTACAGAGAAAAAAAACAATATAGATGAAAACATTTAACAAACAAACATATAAACAGTATTAAGAGCCAAGCATGAAAGACAAGATCAAGAATGTGGAGAAGTGGAATAGCACAGACTGAATAGATATGTTTTCAAGATAGGTTTTGAAGAGAGACAGAGAGGACATTAGGCGTAAGTTCTAGGAGGAGGGAATTCCAGAATTTAGGGGTAGCAACACTAAATGATCTCCCACCAATGGTAGGAAGCTTGAATATACAGTAGTGGCTAGTGAACAAGAAGCGGGGATGGCCAGAGAGATGAAAAAAATAAAAAGGAGTACAAGGACATGACGTGCAGGGTGAAGAATGCAGTGGCGAAGGCTAAAGACAAGGTTTAGGAGAGTCTGCAGTAGAGTTTATAATTTTCTGTTTAACACAGTATTGGAAAATGAGAGGATGCCTGAGGAGTGGAGATGCAGTGTGCTGGAACCAATTTTCAAGAATAGAGGAGAGATGGAGATACCCAGAGCTGTTGTAACTATAGAGGGATAAAGTTGACCAGTCACAGCATGATGTTATGGGAAAGATTAAAAAGGTTAAAAAAGAGGGGATAATTAGTGATCAGCAGTATGGTTTCATGCCGAGAAAGAGCACCACAGATGTAATGTTTGCTCTGAGGGTACAGGGAAGTACAGGGAAGGTCAGAAGGAGTTGTACTGTGCCTTTGTGGACTTGGAGAAAGTATATGTCAGGGTGCCTAGAGAGGAGTTGTGGTTTTGTATGAGGAAGTAAAGAGTGGCAGAGAAGTATATGAGAGCAGAACAGGATATGTATGAGGGCAGTGTGACAATGGTGAGATGTGCAGTAGGAGTGATGGATGCATTTAAAGTATAGGTGGAATTACATCATGAATCAGTGCTGAGCTCATTCTTGTTCGCCATGGTAATGGACAGGTTGATGGAGGTTAAACAGGAGTCATTGTGGATGATGATGTTTGCTTATGATATTCTGATCTGATCTGTAGTGGGAGCATCTCAAGGAGAACCTGGAGAGGTGGAGATAGGCTCTAGAGAGGAGAGGAATGAAAGTGAGTAGGACATTACATTTACATTTACGGCATTTATCAGATGCTCTTATCCAGAGCGACTTACATGTCCTAATTACAGGGACAGTCCCCCTGGAGCAACTCAGGGTTAAGGGTCAGGGACCCAGTGATGGTAGTGCTAGAGGTGGGATTCGAACCTGGGACCTCTTGAGCCATTGGTCCATAGAGTATCCTATCCAAGTATCCTACCACTAGACCACCATCACCCTTCAAAGGACAAAGACAGAATACATGAGTGTGAATGAAAGGGAGGAAAGTGGAGTGGTTAGGATGCAGGGTGTAGAGGTGACAAAGGTAAGGGAATTTAAATACTTAGGATCAACAGTTCAGATTCAGAGTTCAGAGTACCGGCGAGTGTGGAAGTGAGGTGAAGAAGAGAGTGCAGGCAGGTTGGAATGGGTGGAGACAAATGACAGGAATGATCTATGACAGATGGGTACCAGTAAGAGTGAAAGGACAGGTTTACAGGACAGTAGTGAAACCAACTATGTTATATGAGTTAAAGAAGCTAAGGTTTTCACTTGGTGTAACGGACAGGATTAGAAATGCATATGTCAGAGAGACAGTTCAGGTTGGACATTTTAGAGACAAAGTTAGAGAAGCAAAGTTGTTTGTTTGGACATTTCAGAGTTGAGACGAGGATTATATTGGGAGAAGGATGCTGAGGATAGGGCTACTGGGCAAGAGGAAAAAAGGAAGGACAAAGACAAGGTTTATGGTTGTTGTGAGAGAGGACATGCTGGCAGTTGGTTTGAAAGAGGAAGATGAAGAAAAACAGAAAAAATGGAGAAGGTTGATCCACCTTGGTGACCCCTAACTGGAGCAGCCAAAAGGGGAAGAAGAATAAGGAGTACTGTTCTGTGCCCTCTAGTTTCTCATGTGGACGTAAATGGTGCTATTGGTAAGAACAACTGGGTGAGATCAGCTTATTAATGATGACAATGATATAAATTAATTTAAAAAGCCAAAAAAAAAAAAGAAAAAGCACAAAAATGGTTGAAGGAATGTTTTAAAAGAGCTTTGTCAAGCAAATTCCCTTGAAATATGGATTTAGTTGTTTTCACTTTTGGTGATAATTGTGTTGTTGTAATAAAAATGTGCTATAATAATAAAGAAACTATATGCACATTGAAATTCAAAGCAAAATTTCAATATACTGTGTATACAGCCTATAATTTGCCTTCAACTGGCCTCAGTGTATGTTCTATGTATATAAAGATATGACTCGGGCATGCATCACATGGTAGTTGAGTGGCCCTAATGACGAAAAGATGGATCTTATAGGATCCACCCTCTTGTTTCCATCCCCCACTCATACGCCTTGATTAATGTTAATTTCATCATGTGTCTTTTTCAGCTCAATAAACTCTCCTCCTGCTCTAAATCTAATTGTTACTGAACACAAACTGCCACTAAGTTACTCCTCCTCTATTTCCCTCCACATGCACACATTTCTGCTATAATGCAGTTTGTCATAATTAAGTGCAGCGGGTAATTAATTAAGTGGCCAAGATAGTAATTAGTGAGCTTTTGATGGGAGCAGTGGGTTAAGGGAGGGGGTTAGTTAGAGGGGCATATCAAGAATGAAATATATTGCTATTGAAACATTGGCATGAGACGAAACTATGAGGAGTGACAAGGTGAATCCTTTTTCTGATGGCTGCATTCATGACATGTATACATCCACTCTCTTTTTCTTTCTTTCTTTCTTTCTTTCTTTCTTTCTTTCTTTCTTTCTTTCATTCTATCTCACCACCCCACTGTTTCTCTCTCTCTCTCTCTCTCTCTCTCTCTCTCTCTCTCTCTCTCACATACACACACACACATACACAAGTTACTCACACATACGCACGCACACACCAGAAAAGTGATGGGCTTGGGTATGCAGCATTTATTGACTGAACTACGAGCACTAATGGAAATGATGTAGAAAAGGAGAGACAGTTCATTAGAAATGAGACTTGATTAAAGTGTATGTGGTGTGTGAGAGTAAGTGTGTATGTGTCTGCACGTGTATAGGTTTTCTTTCATGCTGTTTCTTTACATGTGGTTGCTATAACTAAGTGAGATCATTGCTGTAACAAAGTAAGATCCAAAACTGTCCATAAAACATGATATATTTTTGGCAAGAGAGTAGTGATGCATTCGTCCACTGGTCAGTGTCATCTACATCATATACATGGAGGGATCAGAAGGTGGCCTTTACTTATACCTCACAGACTGAAGTGTGCAGCATAGAGGTCTGATGAAACAAATATTTAAATCTTTAAAAGTGGGAAAAAAGGTGAAAGTGACCATTTTTGTCACTGTGAAATATGGCACAGCACACAGTGAAACACAACGTAATTACACCTCTCCATTTAACCGATAAATTCACACATGTGCAGCAGGGGGCAGCTATTGAAAGCACCCAGGAGCAGTGATGGGGACGGTACTTTGCTCAAGGGTACCTCAGGACAACCTACTGGTAAGGAATTTGAACCCACAATCTTCCAATCCTGGGGCCAACTCCCTAACCACTAGGTCACCGTTGCCCCTGTCTTTAGCTACAGTCACTGAAAGTATGTGTGGAGGGGCATATTAATGTTCACTTTAAAATATTTTTGCACTAAAAGTGTTCTGGCAAAAAATAAAGAAAATAGAAACATTTGGAGTCTATGATTTTAATCAAAGGGGATCTTACTAAATAATTACAGAAAAAAAATCTAAAACTCAGCAGCATACACATATAAACATACCTCGGTTGTTGGCAAAGTAACAAACTTTTGAAAAGAAGACTAAACAGAAAAAAGTACTAAAATATATAACTTGTTAACTTATTACAACTTATTAATTTGTGGATTAATTGAATGGATTGTGAAAGTTTTGGCTGGTCTCTGTTTTACATTCTGTTTCTCAGTAAATGTTTTTTAGAACTAGCAATCTGAGTAATCTGCAGATTTTTTGGATTCTATATCTCCTATTATTAATTTCTTCATCCCTCTATTTTCCTCCCTCTCTCCCAGTCTCTCTTCTCCTTATAGCTTTTAGGCCAGTGGAAAGTGCTTGACCACAAGGGCAAGTTGGCCGTCAGAATGAAAACTGCTTGGCGCAGCAAGCTGGTGACTCAGAAAAGTTTCTCTTCTTTTCCTTCACTTCCTCCTCTCACTCTCACACTGCCTCTCCATTCTCTCCTTCTCACACCCTGCCTCTCCTTCACTCTCTCTTTTTTCCTCTCCCTTGAAATTTCTTTGAGAAGATTATCCGCAGGTAAGCTTGTTACCGTGGTGATCCTGCGTCAGCAGCTCTTCCTCCTGCACTGACCACTGTGTGTGTGTGTGTGTGTGTGTGTATGTGTGCAAGGTGGTAAGCGCAGGTCAGTTAGGATTGGGGGAGACCGTGTGTGTATGTGTGTGTGTGTGGTTGGGGGGCAGTGAGCCACTCCACATTAACGTGCCGTGACGACATCATAAGACAGCGTAAATGACTGGGACAGCCTGGAAGAGATGGTGGTTTGGGGGAGGAATGCAGAAATAGAGGAATAGGATAGAAGAATACTGAAATAGAGGGATAGGGGAATGGAGCAGGATGGGACTGACAAATGAAGGAATATGGGGATTGACACATGGAACAACGTAGGAATATGGGCATGGTGTGATGAGGCAATGGCGTAGTGAATAAATATGGGATTGAGAGATAAAATAGTTGAAATGGAAGAATATGTAAATGGAAGAACAGAGTAACAAAAGAACTGAAGGTAGAGCAATAAAAGTATTACAAAAAATTAAGACATATGAAGATTGCAGAAAACAGTAATCAAGTAGTAGAGGAATAAGTGGATGGAAGGAAACAGAAAAGGAGCTTGGAGGAAAAGGGAATCGAGGGATAGAGTAGGATGAAGGGATAGAGTAATATAAAACCATGGTAAAGAGGGATGTATGAGTAGAGTAATGGACTAAAATGAACATGGGAGAGATGGGTGAATAGACTCATGGAGAAATGAATGGAGGAATGAATAGGTAGGTAACGGATGAATATGGAAATGTTGGGGTTGAGGAAACAAATACCGATGCAATATTGTGGGACCATTTTATATTTTTCCACCGACAAACATTTTTAAATACACATACACACACACGCACACGACAACAACAAAAAAAGATTGGTTGGTTATTTTCAAAATGCTGCAACCATGTATTATATACGTGAAATGACGTGAAAATGCTAGAGGAAATGATTATTATTTAATAACATGCATTTGTATGTGTGTGTGTGTGTGTTTGTTTGTGTATGCTTAAGACTACACAAATTATTTTTACTTAGTAGTTGCATATATATATATATATATATATATATATATATATATATATATA
>CM029366.1:18807673-18863010 GCA_017165825.1 Hepsetus odoe | reverse complement strand
ATTTCATGCAAGTAAAGGTTCGTAAAAAATGTGATTGGTAACAAAGTTGATTCTATTGTGACAGGAGTCCAGGCTGATTCTGACCTCAAACAGGGTAAATGCCAGTGCAAATACTATACGTATTGTATTTCCCACAAAAAAAAAAGCAGTAAAAAGACAACAACCTCTTATTGATACCAGTGACTGTTTGGGACATGCAACACATGGCAGTACGCTTTATCATAGTAAAGTAAATGATAGTCTTAAATATCATCAGTAGATATTAAATGAAAGCTTCTTAATGCAATCAGTTATGGGACCAGTTTTATTTAAAGGAATGGCTCAAGGTCTGGGTTGGAGACACAACAAAGAAAGCAGTGCCATCTAGTGGTTATATATATTGCCAAATTTCATTTGTTCATTTGACTCAGGCGTAGACTCTTATATCCATCCATTATCTGCCGCTTGTCCCAAACGGGGTCGCGGGGGAGTGCTGGCGTCCAACCCAGCGCACACAGGGCGAGGATGGGGGACGCACCCCGGACAGGTCGCCAGCCCATCGCAGGGAGGAGCGGGACGGGGACGGCACCTTGCTCAAGGGCACCTCAGGGCAACCCATTGGGAAGGGGTTCAAACCCCCGATCCTCCGACCAAGTGGCCAACACCCTACCCACTAGGCCACCGCTGCCCCTAGACTCTTATAAAGTTTGATAAAGTATTGCTTTAATAGTGTTGCACAAACATCGTCTACATAGAATTCTCATCACAAAAGTCCACATCTAAGGTTAGGTATCACTTTGAAGCATATTGAATTAAACCAAACTTTAAAGCTGCAATTACCAAAGGTATATTGGGTGAAAAAGAAAAAGCATTTCAAGAAAAGAACCCTTGCCAGCTGGCATCTGCGAAGCTGCACTACAGGAACTAAAGCACAGCTCTTTAGAGGGCACTTGTGTCTCTTATCAAAGGATGGGAAAGAGGATATAGTCCAAAGTTCTAGCCACTACATTGGCTAAACACATTATGTATTATATTAAATTATACATTCTGATCCACAATTATTTTGTGTGTGTGTATCTCAATGCATAGTATCCAGACTCATGTGTTTACATTTCACAAAGGCATCATTAGGTGGAACCGTCAGACAAGTAACAGGCATTTGTTGGACAGGCACATGTGGACAGTGAACAGACAATGAATTACTCCTTCGTTCAAGCTCTTATCCCATTGAGTTCAGTTCAAGCCTTGTGTCCATGAAGAGCTTTGTGTTTAGAGTCACTGCACATTTCATAGGAACATTTTCCTATATATGAAAGTCACTGCCATTCTTGATGCACAGCACAGCACACCATACAGTGAAACACAATGAAGTGTATCTTCTACATTTAACCCATATTCACACTGTTGCAGGGGCAGCCTCATCCAGCGCCAGGGGAACAGTGTGGGAGACGGTACTTTACATAAGGTTACCTCAGGGATTGGGATTCGAACCTATGACCTTTTCTAAATTATGTGGCCCACACTCTACCCATTTGGCCACTGCTGCCCCTTTTAAAAGATATTGGGCAAAAGGGGCAGCAGTGGCCTAGTGATTATGGAGTTGGCCCCAGATTGGAAGATTGTGGGTTCGATTTCCTCCCCAGTAGGTCGCCCTAAGATACCCTTGAGCAAGGTACCGTCCCCTTCACTGCTCCCCAGGCACTTTTCATAGGTGAAACACAGAGGTTAAATTTCATTGTGTTGTGCTGTGCTGCGTTTCACAATGACAAGGATAATCACTTTCACTTTTTTCACTTTCATATTGTTTGAGTAAGAGGTTTTTAAAGCAAAAACCACTGTTTGATGTACAATGCAGCTAAAGATTCTTGGTTTGTAAAAAAAAATTGCCAACATTTGAATGGCAGTGCTGCTTGGTGTAACTGGTTGTAACTTGATTTAGCTTTTCATATGTATGTATTTATTTTAGCAGGCTAATTTACGCTTAGTCACTTAGGATCACCCTGCTTCTGTAACGTTGTACGCTACACTACTTGCTGGCTTATAAAAATTCAACTTTTATAGCTAAACTAAATTCCCTGCTTCTGTGGCATCACTGCTAAATTCTTCTGCTCTCCTACTGAAGCACACTGTGGATAAAGAACCCCAGGATAGGCCAATTTCACCACCCGATATCTAACACTGATCCTCTGAGCCAAAAAGCTTTGCCCGTGTAATATAATTCAAAATGACTATTTGTCATTGTGAACACAACAAAGCACAGCACGCAGTGCAGCAAAACAAAAAGCTTCTTGGCATTCTATCCACACAAGCGAAACATCCATACATCCAGGCAGCAGTGCTGGAGGATGGTACCTTGCCCTCTCAATCTACAAGTCCAGGACTCCAATCTATGGCACTTCGATCATGGGTCAGATATGTATCCACTAGGCCACCTCTGCCTCAGCAGAGGCGATGGGCAAGCAGCAAGCTGCAATACAGAGGCAGAGGCATTCATTAAACTTAATATTTAATTTTAATTAATTAATATTTTCCTAATTTACTCTTTCCCTTTAAAATATGGATATGTTATGTCAATTCACAGTAACAACTTAACAACTTGAATTTTACATTTACATGTAAATGTAATCCATTTATAAATTTCTGACATTTCCACAAATTTCTGAAATAAAGGAATGAAATAACATGGATTTTTATGTACTTTTTATATTACTTTTTTATTATTTTAGTGTAGGACATAAGGAATTGGCTTCTTCCAGCATATCTACAATAATACCAAGTGTCTTAACGTTCCTTGGTGTAATTCATTAATCGGTTCAGTCACAATGAACTTCAGGAAACCAGCTACAGGGATAGTCCACACAGGCTGCAATCACACCAGTGTCCAGTGTGAGTTTAATACAGAAAGAGATCCATGAACTTAACTGTGTTCCAACAACTATTTGGACTAACCCGCCTAAGGGCTGGTCATGAGATGAGCCAATGGGAACCAACACTTCCTGTCGATTGGGTAAGGTTAGAGACTCAGAAAGCACTCCCTGGCATGTTCAGAGTTCCCACAGCAGTAACAGAGAAACTGCAATAGGGTAATATTAACTTGTTAGTCAAAAAGCTCCCCATTCCTCTTATCATGTCCAGTTTTTAGCCACATGGGCATGATTTAATCACCTTTATCCTTCCAAGTTAAACA
This sequence comes from Hepsetus odoe, assembly GCA_017165825.1. NCBI lineage: Eukaryota > Metazoa > Chordata > Actinopteri > Characiformes > Hepsetidae > Hepsetus > Hepsetus odoe. The sequence continues at coordinate 18,859,844 of CM029366.1, read as the reverse complement.
CTCAGGGTCTTTGTCACCCCATTTACCATTCCAGGTAGATCTGGCCCCTCACTTCTCTTGGTAAGCCACAAAACTTACCAGCTTTTTAGACTGACCCTCAGATTCAGTTTTGCCATTCAGTACTGATGTAGTCATTCTGTGTGCCCAGCTGTCTCCAGAATCTCCAGCATAGTGACTGGTGGATAAAGCAAATGGTGATTTTGAGATTAGTGGGCAGCCAATTACTTTGCTGCAGTTGTCCTTATTCTGCCTTGACAGAAAACACTGTACTGTGGCTTATGAAAAAGTGCAAACATGTTCAGATACTTGCATTGGAGCTGAGTAGGGTGAGAGAAATCAGAGATAGGGTGTGTCCAGTCAACACAGTGTATAGTGGGGATGGTGCGCTGCTGACCTCGACTCGAGACGTTGTGGGTCGGTGGAGGCCAATTGACTGCAGGTGTTGTTAGGAAGCCAACTGACTGCACAGGTGTGGTTTCAAAGCTGATTGGTGTAGGTGTATTTTGAAAGCAAACATTCACATGGGGCTAATATTTTTGACCACCCCATTCCTTACTATATTTGATATAAAGCAAGCCTAAAAATGTATTTTATATTACAAAATGTACCAAAAGCTACTAAATAGCACTGATGAATGTTTGCTTATATCAAGTTTCATCAATGCTGCAAACATTGGGAAGAAGTAAAAAAAATGTTCCATAATTCTTGGGGGGCTAATAATTTTAGCCTCAACTGTAGATGACTACACCCCTGATCCTCTGTTTTTCATTATTAGTTTGGAACCACCAACTCAAATCTGGCATCAATATGTGATAGATAGGTAGATGATCTGTTACTGTGTATTTCAGGTCCTGCTCCTTTCTATTTTTTAGATTATTAGGCTAACTTGAATAATAGTCCAGTCTCAGTAACTTAACTCACCTTTTATAATAAAACAGTTTACAATTCCCAAAAATTCCAATTTTATGTGCAAAAACGTGCAGGATACAGTTATGCTTACTAGCAGTGGCTGAAGAGGTGGTGCTATTAGCTTGGCTTGGCTTTGGGATGTTTTCCAGGATGTTTACTGGCAGTGCTTTATGGTACCATGTTTCTTGAGCTTGTTCACTTTTTTGCTTTTTGGTGCTGGATCACTTTTTCATCACCATTAATTTGAAAATTAAATTGTTTTAGAAAAAAACACTCTGCTCAGGGAAGACATTGAGGCCATTCATTTGGATATGCTACTGCTTACAAGAAACCTGGCAACCTCAGTCTGACTTTACTGAAATCTACTGACTCCACCCTGCTACAGCTTTCTCACTTAACCTCGCACTACTGGTAGAGTTTGTGGCCTGGCTTTCAGAGTACACAGACATACTCCGAAAACTGGGACCATTCATCTTCATAAAGTTTCATCATTTGAATATCTTGTTCTGAAAGTGACTGGCCCTTAACCCTGAATTATCGTACTCATTAACCATGCACCTAAATTGCTTTCTACCTTTTTCTCAAATTTACGCAGCTCCTCACATTAATCATGAGTTCCAGCTCTCCTATATTATTAATAGCTGATTTCAACATTCATGTTGACAAAGACTCTTTTACAGAGAATTAAAAGCTGCATATTGATTTTTCCCAACCATGTTCATGATCATATCCTTGATCTAGTACATACGTCTGGGCTTGATGTTACTTTCCCAGGATCTTTGTCTGGCATCTCCAACCACAAACTCATTATTATTTGGTTCTCCTTACCAGTCAACATACACAAATGTGATTAAACAAACAAACAAAAAAAACCTATCAAAACTTCAGTTCATTTGATCTGAATATCTTTTTGTCTGCCTTGTCAGCCTCCTCTCTCTTCTTTCCTAAACACTCTTCGAGTTCTTCAGGTTCTTCAAGTTCAAGTGAAATGAAACGAAACAATGTTTCTCCAGGACCCTGGTACTACACATAAGATAAAATCTAACATTACACAAAACACAACACAAGAAGGGTGGACAAGTGTAGACAGACAACAATCAGTGCAAAAACAATTGCACAACAAAAGACAGGAAACATTCATCCAACAAAAACAGAGCCAGTGTGTACATGAGTGTGTAGAGCAACAATGTAAACAGAGAAACGTTTGCCCTCGCTGTTCTTAAAGCAGCCTCCTCCTGTAATTTGAAAGCCTTGTCCTGGGTTCTCAGGAGTGTGTGCACTTCAGCAGTTGTCCATGGCTTCTGGTTGGGTTGTGAGATGATGGTTTTGGAGACAGTAACATCATCATTGCACTTGCTGACGTAACCAGCAAAATGACTTTAGATTTGCATGGTTAAAATCTCTGGCAACAATGAGCAGTCTTGCCTACATGAAGATCCATGCCTTCCTCTTATTCTTCCCCTTGGTTCAACCCTGTGCTCTGGACAGTGAAAGCAACTGGTCAGTGTCTGGGGCAGCTTTGCAAAAAAACTGGTCTAAGCATTAACTCACAAGCCTATTCGAATCATATCCAGAAATACAAATCTGCCTTAAATGCTTCTTGAGCATAATACCTATCCTCTCTTATTTGTAAACCTACCTGCAGACCTAGATCACTCTTCTCTATCATAAATATGATTACCCAGCCATCTGCTACTGGTCTGGTTTTTGCCCATCTCATAGTACAGAATCAGCACTTCTGAATGTAGCTAATGACCTTCTTTCATGCGCTAATACTGGGGCTCTTAAAATCTCTTCCTTGAGGTGCTCCTTCTAGCTATGTTTTGATAGTGTCTGCCATGAGCTCCTTCTTTCTAGACTTTCTGCTATTGGTATCTCTGGTTCTGCATTCCCTTGGTGAAGAGAATATCTCTCAGGTCGACAGCAGGTAGCAGTTCATCTCTTCTTCCATACATTTGCATCTTTGGCTTCTGTTGCTTGTGGCATTCCACAGAGATCAGTTCTAGGACCACTCCACTTTACCATTTATATGCTATCCTTCAGCTTTGGATGAATGCCAACTAATACACACAACTAAACTGATTTAATATAAAGTGGTTCTCATCTTTTAGAAACCTTAACCTAGTAATTGACGGCATTTTTATTAAAGCATTCCCCACTGTATGCAACCTTGGTGTTATCTTTGATTCCGCACTAACCTTTGAAGACCACATAAACAGTTTTTTTCACCTCTGTAATATTGTTTGTCTCCATCCTGCTCTCAGCACAATGGCTTTAGAAATGCTTATTCATGCATTTATTTCTTTATGGCTTGATTATTGCAATGCGTTGTTTATTGGTCTGCTAGCTAAATATATTATTCATCTTCAATATTCAAATCCAAAATCCAAAATTCAAATCCAAAATTCAGCTGCTGAAGTTTTCACCCACACTAGATGGTCAGCACATATTATTCCTATCCTCTTTAACCTTCACTGGCTTCCTGTTCACTACGTCATTCAGTTTAAAACACTCCTCTTTACGTTAAAAGCCCTTCTCATCTCAGAATGACTCCAGCCATATTCTGCCACCCATAAAATCTACTTCTTCCAACCTTAGGGTTGCAGCCCCCAAGCTCTGGAACTCTTCCACAGAACCTTCGCAAAATTACCGCTCTCCCCACCTTCAAAACCCAATTAAATAACTTTCTATTCTCTCTCTGCTACTCCTCACCCTGTTTCCTGATGTTTGCTGATTTTTCTTTCTTCCCCATTGTAAAGCGTCCTTGAGTTTGTGAAAGGCATTATATAAATAAAGCTGGGCTTAAAACATACCTCACATATTTAAAACTTGTAGGAGCACTAGCGTCACCGAAACTATCCTGACAATGACAATGATCTCCAAATCAGGTACATTCCTTGTTATCTCAGAGCCTTCTCTTCTAATCTCACACTTTTCTAAAGTGAATACCCACAGAGCTAAACGGTGTCTGTCTACGCTTCAATCTTCTGTCATTTTTTTAAGTATTCCTCAAAAATCAATCCAAGCATCTGAATGAGGAAAAAAATTATTAAAACTAGGCATGGCTGTTGGTGCCAGATGGGCCAGTCTGAATAACTGCAGCAAAACTGCTGGAATTCATGCACAGTGATCTTCATAAAAAATAGTCTAACTTAAGAAGAGGGATATAAATTTTTTAAAAAGGCAGATTAAGGAACACCTAGTGCCATGACCTGCTGCTGAAGCCTATCCCAGTGAACACAGGGGCAAAAAACAGAGATGCATAGACATATCACCAGTCTATTGGCAGGAACACATAGATACACACACTTACATACACTCATTTTAACATCTCCAATCCATAACAAGAACACCTGAACACCCCATGGGGAGAACCAAAAAGCTCCAGACAGAAAGGACCAAGGCCATTCTTCCTGTGAATCAAAACTAGGACCATCTCCCTCTGAGGGGATAGGGTTAACCACTCTGCCACCAAACTGACTTGGAAACTAGTTAAATAAGACATATTTCTCCTTCTGCAATGCATAAAATCAATAAGTGATTCAAGGAATCTTGAGGATTTTCAGTGCATAAAGGACTAGTACACAAGCCTAATCTGAACAATCATGATCTCCAATTCCTCAGACTGCACTGCAGTAAGATCTGCCATTCATCACAAGCTTAATGAACCACATGAGCAAAGATTTCTTTGGTAAACCTTTATTGAACACCAGCTTTATGGAAGATTTATAAACACCACTTAAAGCATCACTGTGCATAAAAGAAGCTTAACGCAAACCCAAGTTCTGAGCACTAGCCATATCAGAGGCTAGCAATGGAGGCTCAAGGCATGATGACTGCATCATTTCATCCACTTCACTTCTTGCCCTGATGGGCCCTTTACTCTGAAAAAGATTAACTCTGGAGCCATCAGACCACATGAACCTTTTTTCATTCCAATCTTGAAAAAAAAGTTCAATCTTGATGCTCCCTAGCAAACATAGGCTTTTTCTGATCTGCTTCAGTTATGAGTGTAAACATTTCTTTAGGCTACACAGCTGCTTAATCTCAGTACCTTGATTTCCTTTAGAGTTGTATACGTGTAAGTATTTTCACTTTTACTAAACATGGCTGTGAGTTCTACTGTTTTTTTTATTTTGTTTTGTTTTGTCTTTTTTTGTTTTTTTTTTCACCAAATGTGTAAGTGATCTCCAGTCATAATTCAAAATTTTCTCCAACCACAATTCTTACTTAAAGAGGCTCTGCTCCTTTTGCTATGTCTCCTACCGAACTAATTATCCAGCTCATTTCAGTCTCTATAATGCCCTTTTGCTGCTGTAATGTAAAACTTGCCAGACCTGTTCAATGTATAGGGAGTGATAATCAGTAAACCTATGTTGTTTCTGATTACCAGACAGCTGCTTGTATCTCTTACAATCTAATGCTTGCTGAAATGTCCTTCTACATCTGAAAAATGCAAAACTATAGATCTGTCTGTTTTTTAAATGCATTAGCTCCAGTTTGAGGGGCAGTGGTGGCCTAGTGGTTAGGGCATTGGCCTTGTGATTGGAGATTCGTTTTTTCTATCCACAGTTTTTTAAGCGGAATATGTATCAATAGCCAAACTTTTAAAATCTCTAACAATTTAATATATCAGTTACATTATAAATCCTGGCCAACCCTCTTCCATTCCACCTCAGCCAATCCTGAACTGACTGATCTGTCCAGATCATGAAATAAAAACCCCTTTATGAAAACAGACAGTAAAATGTTCTATAAAGTACCACAATGGGACAAGTATTAAAAAATCACATCATTCACTGTAGCCTTATCGGGAACACTACCAACATTTACACTGAAGCTGCCAAACTAAGATGCCAAAGTATTAGAGTCTAATAGAAATTTGGTTTTGTAATTATTAACATGGATTTAATTGTAGTTACGTTGTTTCTGCATGTACTGTCAATGTGTAACTGCACAGGAACACTTGTTAGGCTGCACCCACTGGTAAGAAACGTGCTCATTTGTGGAAAAAAATGTAAAGAAAAAAAGGAAAGAAAACCTGTAAATCTTGTTGTAAGAATGCTGCACCTGAAGCACCTTCAAACCTTCTGCATCCTCTGATATAAAGTAAATGAAGCTGGCTCCTTCTACATCACTACTACAAACAAGAGTACTTCCAGTTTTTTCTGGGGTTTGGCCAGAGGAAGTTGTTATTCATCCAATCCCAATATCACTGAGGCATAATTAAAGTGCCGGTTGGATGCTTTATCACATGATTTAACAGGAAAGGCAGGCTGAGTGTCACTGTGCTGTGAGGAGTGGTAACTAAATATTATGTTCTTCCAGAGCACAGTGCTTAGTGGGAGCATGCTGCAGAGGGAGAAGAGCACTGGGCCTAACACTGACCTCTGTGGACTCTAAAGAACTAGTGACAGGTGAGGGGCGCCATAATCATCCATTTACGAAGTAGTACCTATTGTGAGATAGGAGTTGAACTATTTAAGGCCATGTTCCGCTAATGCCGACAGTGGAGTGTTTGGTTTCATTAAAATGGAGTGATCTACTGTGTGAACGCAGCACTAAGATCTAACAGAACAAGAACAGGATGTTTCTGCATCATTTGACACCATTATATCATTCACCACCTAGTTGGTGGGACAGTTTCTGTGCTATGGCCGCGCCGAAGCCTGATTGGAATTTATCTAAGAGGTTGAAAGTGGTTCAGATATGACTGCAGTCAGTCTCAAGAACTCATTTTCTAGAATCTTAGAGAGAAATGGGACGTGCTAGGGAGATAGTCTATAATTACTGGTGAGTTGAGGGTCCAAGTTAGGGTTTTTTAAGCTGTGGTCTAAATCCACTGCTGCTTTAAACTGATTGGGGACGACACCTGGAGGTCAAGGATGCATCCACAGACACTGGCATAGTGTTGTTAAAAGACTTCTAAAGATCTCCTTCACAGGAGCTTGGTTTGAATGATCTAAACTGACAGGTTGTGGACTTTGGCCTGGTTATAACAGAAATTAGTCAGAGTTATCAACAGAGACAAAATCACTAAAATATTGTGATAATTGCCCTGGTAATGGATTAATTTGAGGGCCATTAGGTTACTGGTTTCAATGTTGTTAATTTTATCATTAAAAACTTAAGAAACCTATCGCTAGTAATACCACGCTGGCCTCTATCAGTTTTGTCTGTTAGCTGAGCGATGTCTGAAGCAAATAGCGGGTTATGCTTGTTGTTTCAATAAGCCTTTGAATAGTACTCAAAAAGTAGCACTATATAGAGCTTTTCTATATTGTTTTAATTTAGCGCCGCAGAGCCTGAGAGGCCGAGACCTGTTGTCTTCCCATCTGCGTTCTAGCTACGGCAGCACTCCCGCCTAGCAGCCCGTGTGTGACTATTGAACCAGGGAGTGCCTTATGTTCTGATCTTTCTGCATCTTAACTGGGGCTACCTGGATCAAGGATCTGCCCAACTACTGTATTGTACATGTCGGTGATGTCATTAACAGTTTTGTTACAGGTGAAATCTATCTCTGTTATGGCCTCCATGAACTGGATACATTTTAGCCCTGCTTAGGGCGCGCTGCGGTGTTGTACTAGTCCGTCACTCGAGGTACGCGAGACATTTTAATCTCAAACATGATTAAAGAATGGTCGAACAAAGTTTATTTAAGGAATGGACTAGCATAGTATCAACAAGTCAAGTCCATACGAGATAATTTGATCTACGTGGTGTCTCACATGGTAGGTCCTGATACATGCTGCAATCAACCGAGAGCGCGAAGTAGCTGGCACCTACATCCGTTTCAGACAATACGTACAAAGTCGCCAGCATCACGTAATCTAGTAAACCTAACAACCAAGTCAGAGAGCAGATTGCCAAATTCATTAATAAAGGCAGCATATGGTCCAACATATGGTAAATTAATAGGATATGGACAGCTTAATCAGACCTAATGCTTAGCAGCATCACTTCGAATGCATGGAAGCTCGGCAGTTTTGGATCAACCTAAATGATTCATCAAAATGCAGCTAGGCCACCACCACGTCCCCACACTGAGCGTGATTTATGTGAAAGTATCGAACCTAGAGGCTTACCAAGGGATGAACAGGGTTCGTGCTTTGCGTCATTGGGGTAGACAGATATCTGACTTCAAACAGGTACCACCTCACACAAGTACCGCTGTTTCTGCCATTTTAACATTATATGAAGCATTTGATTTTAGTTGACATTGTGGTTTTAATTCGTTTTAATTGATGCTCCCTAGCAAACGTAGGCTTTTTTCTGATCTGCTTCAGTTATGAGTGTAAACATTTCTTTAGGCTACACTGCTATTTAATCTCAGTACCTTGATTTCTTTTAGAGTTGTATACGTGTACGTGTCTACTGTTTGTTTGTTTTTTGTTTGATTGATTGATTTATTTTCACTTAATGTTTAAGTGATCTTCAGTTCTCACTTGAAGATAGTTTACCTATCTCTTCTATATTTTAATCATTGACATCCACAATCTCTTTAGTTGTTTTTTTGCTTGAGGCAGGTCAATAATCTGACTCTTCTGAAACAGAAACATGTTTTCCACAACCAAAAGTTTTGTTTTCCTTTATCCAATTGTGTCTAACATTACAAAGTGATTGTTCACCCTATTATGCTCATCTCACCATTTATATGTCTACCATCAATATCATTAGTACTTAATACCAAACTTAAATAATCTCTAACAATTAATATATCATTTGCTACTTATAAATCCCAGCCAACCCTTCATCCCACCTCAGCCAATCCTGAACTGACTGATCTGTCCAGATCATGAAATAAAAACTCCTTTATGAAAACAGACAGTAAAATGTTCTATAATGTACCACAATGGTACAAGTATTAAAAATATCACATCATTTACTCTAGCCTTATTAACATGGATTTAATCGTAGCTACGTTGTTTCTGCATGTATTGTCAATGTGTAACTGCACAGGAACACTTGTTAGGCTGGACCCACTGGGAGGAAAAGTATTTGTGAAAAAAATGTAAAGAAAAAAAAGAAAAGACAATCGGAATATCTTGTTCCCACTATGCTGCACATGAAGCACCTTCACTTTCTTTTACTATCATCATACCTTTAACTTGAAAAGCTGATTGCCTGAATGATAAGCATTAAGCATTTAAACAATCTGGACTGCTGAAAAATCATCCTTGTGTCATCCATGAGACTTGTGCCATCCAAAGGCTGGAGAATTTTTGTAAAGAAACTTGCAGGAATGTTTTGTTCAAAAAGGCATGCCTGTTGCATCTGCATTCAGTGAAAAGTGAAAGTGACAACCCTTGTCATTGCGAGGTCACAGCACAGCAAGCGTGAAATCACGCCCAATAGATTCTCTGCTAACCCATGCACACAAACATCTGTGCATGGCAGCTAATAGCTGAAAGAGCTCTGAGGCAGTGGACAGGGACAGTACTCTGTCTAGGTACTCTAGGCAACCTACTTGTGAGGGAATCGAACCCATAATCTTCAGATGCGGGAACAAATCCCTAACCACTTGTGGTTCCGGCCGGGCACGACAGATGGCGCTCTGTTCTGACTGAGCACACCTGGGCTTGTTCAGACATTAGGTGCTTCATTGGGGCCAAGTATTTGGAAGCCCCAGTGAGTCAGAACATAAGCACGTTCATTAACAAGGCTAAGCTCACAGTTAATGGTGGCACTTTTTGGTTTTGCCTTGGTTTGGTTTTGCTTGCGACAGTTTTGCTTTTGACTACTGCTCTGCGCTACGTCCTTCTGGCACTCTCGCCACTGCTATTTAGTCTCTATACTCAACTCTAACACAGAAATTAATTAGTTTTCATATGAGGACATGCTATTGTTTTTGCTTTAGTCTGTTACAATATTGTAGGCAATCATTAATAACTAAATAGTGAAAAAGTATGTGCAGTATCTCAAAAAGTAAGTACACTCCTCACATTTTTGTAAATATTTTATTGTAACTTTCTGGACTGTATCAAGAAAGTGACACTTGATACAATGTAAAGTAGTCGGTGTACAGCTTGTATTACAGAGTAAATTTGATGCCCATCAAACAGCCATTAATGTCTAAACCACTGGCAACAAAAGTGAGTACACCCCTAAGTGAAAAATGTCTACATTGTGCCCAAAGTGTCAATATTTTATGTGGCCACCATTATTTTCTCAGCACTGCCTTAACTCTCTTGGGCAAGCTGGATTGTTGTATTAAAATGTTTTGGGGATACATATGGTAAATATATTTAATGTCTGCTGGGATTGCTTAGGTTTTCTGTAAAAGAGAATGTGGAATCTGTGTGACAAAAATGTTGTATATACAATATAACAGTGCAATAGGCTGTAATACAAGAAATCTCAATGATAAATAAAAATTTATATTTACCTGGAGCAGAAGAGAGGAGAGGTACAAGCACAGGAGCGGCTTCATCTTGATGGACAAATGTTGACTGAACTCCAACTCTAAAGATATGGCACATCTTCTTGGTGTTATTTATATGATGTCAGTTTCTAAGTCAAGTCAATTAGGTTTTTATATTATTGTACAATACATAGTGAAATGAAATAACATTCCTCCAGGACCCTGGTGTTAAACATAAGGTGACATTAAACATGACTGTAAAACACAGGACAGGACAAGTGCAGAGAAGACTGAAAGTACAGATGGATTACGGGGAGAAAACAAGAGATAGGACAAAAGACGGGACATTCATCTGACAGAGAGTATTAGAGAGAGCAGTATTTTGAAATAAAGCAGCAGTATTAATGTACAGTTTAAAGGAGCAGCAGTGTTGTAACTAGACAGTAGAGTAACAGTCTAATGAGCAGCATTTTTACATTATTGAGAAAGCAAAGTAAAGTACAGAATAGTGTGGAGTGTAAAAATTAATAACTAAAGATCGGTAAATGGTGATAAATGCTGATCAGTGTGAGGGATCATCCACAATGCTGGTTGCTTTGTGGATGCAACGAGTGTAGAAAATGTCCTGAACAGAAGGTAGAGAGACACCGATGATCTTTTCAGCTCTTCTCACGAGTTGTAGGGACTCGTGGTCAGCGATATTGCAGTTCCCGCATCTGCGTACTGATGCCAGTGCTCAGTGCCTCTGTAGAAGATTTGAGAGCACAGTCGGGAAGATGGGCCTCCTCAGTCTGCACAGGAAGTAGAGATGCTGCTGGGTTTTCTATGTGAAGAAGCTGGTGCTGAGGGTCCATGTGAGGTTGTCTGTTATGTGAACACCAAGAATCTTGGCGCTCTGGACCATCTACACAGGTGAGTTATTGTTATTCAGTTGTCCACTAGAGAGTGGTCATGACGTGGTCTCTGTGAAGACATAAACCATCTCTTTAGTCTTGTCAATGTTCAGAGAGAGGTTGCTGGTTCTGCACCAGTCTGTCAGCTGTTTTTTCTCCTCTCTGTACACCGCCTCGTAGCCACCACTGATCAGACCCACCACGGCTGTAACATTGGAAATGATGATGTGGTTTGCTGCCACAAAACAGTCAAGGTCATCAGTGTGAACACTGCTAGGCTGAGGACACAGCCCTGAGGGGCCCCAGTGCTCAGCATGATGGTGTTGGAGGTGCTGCTACTGATCCTGACTGACTGGGGTTCCCAGTCAGGAAGTCCATGATCCAGTTACAGAGGGAGGTGTTCAGGCCCAGCAGCCTCGGCCTCTCACACAGATGCTGAAGGATGATGGTGTTGAAATGCTGTACTGAAGTCTATGAACAAGGATGTGAGAAGAGGGCTGGGACTGATTTAGTTTCTGCACTAAATTAATTTCATGTTAACCATTTTAGGAAGAACAGGAACTTATTATATACATTCAGATGCAGAGTTTTACTGAGTGATCTGTTCTGTGTGGTTAATGATTTTACATAAGGTAACTTTACTGTAAATTGCTTTCTATATCATACCTTTTATGAATTTGATTGGTTAATCAATAAAGCTTTTATCTCAATCTTGCCCCTGTTGAATGGTTTATTGTTTTGAATTGAAATGCTGTTTGACAGTAATGTTAAATTGTGTTGAGAAAACAAAACCGTTTTTAAAGGAAACCGTATAGAATATGTAAGTAAAACACAATTAACTATCTCATGATTTTGAACGTTGTTTTGTTATATATGCATATTTAGTTTCTAACAACTCTTAATCACTTGTCTCAATTAAACAAGTGAAACAAATGTCTTGAAACAGGTTCTTTGGTTGGATAAAAAGTTCTGGTAATGTATAACTAAAGGAAAGAAAAACACAAACCTGTTTTGAACCTGCACAGCAACAAGCTGTCATTGCCATAATAAAACCTTCTTTCTCTGAAACCATCTTTGACATGTATTCACTTTTTATGTGCACTGAAGTAATAGTTGTAGTGCCTTTTTGTGTGGGTTTTCAGTCGTAAACAAATATGATACAAACTTTACCTGTTCTGCAGACTGTAGCCTTATTTAGATCGGATTAGTCAGCTGATAACTGATACAACTGATACACTTATATCTCTTTTTAAGTTTTCTTTTCCTGTTCCCTTTTTTCTTTTCAACCCCTTGCAAAGTCTTGAACTGACTCGGAATACATTTCACTGCTGGTTTCAGCTGCTGGTCTGTGTTTGTGAGTCATCAATTGTTTTGTATCACACATGGTCATCTTCAATTCTGATTAAATAAGTTGATTGACATTGTGAACAGCAATTTTTGCAAAAATAAATATTTAAACTTGAAACTGTTATCCATATTTACCAGCCTCCAACTTCTTTTTTTTATAGTTTATTTTCTTTTGTTCTTTTGTGCTAATGATCAGTGTTGAGAGATATATTTTTATACCAACTGGCCCAATAAACAGTTGAGAGTCTCTTAAAAAAAACATCCGTTATTGACTGCAAGACGTTCAGTGCAAGAAGATCTGAGTCAGTGATGATGAAGGAGCTCTCAGGCTGAGTAAACACAGGGTTCTGAAATACATGTGTGACCAGTGAATCTGACCAAGGGTGCGAGTCTAGTGCTCAGAACATTTAATAAATGGAGGACAGCAGCTGTAAGACTTTTAAAACTAAAGACTCTTGAACAGTTTAGCATGAAAACCATTGAAGTTACACATACAACAGTCAAAACAGGAAAAAAATGGAAACAACCATGTATTCTGCATCACTTCTGCTGATCAGAGGGTGGAGATAAAACTAGGGAATGCTCAAAAAAATCATTGAAACCGATTACAGCAACAAAAAAAAAAAACCCAGAAAAACATGCCAATATAATTTCTCTCATGCTATTACATGTGTGTTGTAATGCATGGGTGAATTTGCTCTTATAATTCATCTTAATTAATATTGTGTATTTACATGAGGTAAAACTAAACTTGATACATATGTCAGTCAGTCAGTTATTTTCTACCGCTTGTCCCAAACACGGGAGTGCTGCTGAAGTCTAACCCAGCTTTTTAAAGGACGGGGATACACCCTGGACAGGTCGCCAGCCCATCGCAGGGAGGAGCATGACGGGGACGGCACCTTAATCAAGGGTACCTCAGGGCAACCCACTGGGAAGGGGTTCGAACCCCGATCATGCGGCCAACGCCCTTACCACTAGGCCACCACTGCCCTGATACATATGTAATTTTATGTAATATAAACTATAAAACAAGTTACTGTTTTGTTCAGTTTTGTTTTTTACTGTGACTATGCCTTTTGTCAAGAAATTGTCATTTTCTGAATACATTTTTAATGAACCTTTCTCTCATTTGTTTTCTCAATGACCAGACATGTTACAGTGTTTGAAATATCAGTTGGGTGACACACTGCAGAGCTGAGCTGTGGCAGAAAAGGAGTACTGTTGATTTTTTTAATTTTTTTTTATGAAGTGCTATAACATAAAGTTATCTAAAGAACAATGAAGATTTAGTTTATCCTGTTGGTGATATTTATTTTCACAGGATTATGGGAATGTGATGTCAACAACAAGATGACTGTGGTGAATACTTATATTAACAACTAAATGCAGAGAGTAAAGGTTTGTAACTGGCATCCATTATTTTTATACTTTGAATACCACACTATATATTAATTTCCAAATCACAATTAAATAGTGATTAAAGATTTGCAGATGTTTACATTCCCATTAATATTCACTAAAAGGAAGAGAGAGAGAGAGAGAGAGAGAAAGACAGTCAGACAGACAGAATGTCTATTGGAGTAGTATGGTAGCAGTTAAGACTATCAGCAGTAGGCTGAGGTTCAGTCTGGGCCAGGCTTCATTTCCATTGCCACAGCTGAAGTTTGCCACTTGAATTGCATCACAAGCACTTTTAGACAAACATCCCTTCACACTTTTGCCTGCCAAGGATCCAAAATACGGCAGCAATGACACTGAAAAAAAGAAAAAACATTATGTCATCAGTTTGTTATTGAGTCCTCAAAAATTACACTTAAACATGCTTAACTTAACTCACTGGTGCCGTTTCAGCACCGATTTTCATTTCCAGCACAAATTTGAGTTGTGTTGCACACGGTGTCCTGCAGACTGTTGCAGGTCTGACACTTCAATCCATTTACAGCGCTGCTACGTTCTGCAAAAACAGATACACAAGCAAAATCAAGGCAGTGCTCTAAACTCATTCCAGCTATTAGAGATGTGAACCAGAACAGATCTTGGTCTTGTGTCATCCAAAGCCATGAGAATTTTTGTAAAGAAACTTGCAGGAATGTTTTTGTTCAAGTATGGTTTTGGTTCAGGTAGAGTTTAAAGAAAAAGAGAAGCAATAAAATAACTTTCTTACGAGGGATGTTGATGCCATTGCAATTATCAGTATTACAGCAGGAAAAGAAACCAATGAAGGTTCCCACTCCATTGCTAATTGAGTACGTCATGCCTGTAGCATCTGCATTCAGTGCTGAACAGTTGCTTTGTGGGAAACAAGATTGTACAACTACAGTAGTCCTTGCACTAACCCCTTTAAACAGAAATAAATTCAAATTATATATATATATATATATATATATATATACATATATATATATATATATACATATATATATATATATAACTCTCCTATATATATATATATATATATATATATATATAGTACTGTGAAAAAGTTTTAGGCAGGTGTGAAAAAATGCTGTAAACAATACACTGAACTCTACACTGAACTGTTGACCCCAAGTATTTAAACTCCTGCACCTTTGTCACCTCTACTCTCTGCATCCTAACCACTCCACTTTCCTCCCTTTCATTCACACTCATGTATTCTGTCCTTGTCCTACTCACTTTCATTCCTCTCCTCTCTAACACATATCTCCACCTCTCCAGGTTCTCCTCAAGCTGCTCCCTACTCTCGCTACAGATTACAATATCATCAGCAAACATCATCGTCCACAGAGACTCCTGTCTAACCTTGTCCGTCAACCTGTCCATTACTACTGCAAACAATAATGGGCTCCTTGGGATCCTTGATTTAATCTAACCTCCAAGCATCCATCCCTCCTACTGCAGATCTCACCACTGTTACACTGCTCTCATACATATCTTAAACTACTCTCACATATTTCTCTGCCACTCCTAACTTCCACAAACAAAACAACAACTCCTCTCTAGGCACTCTCCAAGTCATATACTTTCTCCAAGTCCACAAAGGCACAATGCAACTCTTTCTGACCTTCTCTGTACTTCTCCATCAACACCCTCAGAGCAAACATTGCATCTGTGGTGCTCTTTCACAGCATGAAACCATACTGCTGTTCACTAATCCTCACCTCTTTTCTTAACCTAGCTTCCACTACTCTTTCCCATAACTTCATGCTGTAGCTGATCAACTTTATCCCTCTATAGTTTCTACAGCTCTGTGCATCACCCTTATTCTTGAAAATCGATACCAGTACACTCCTCAGGCATCCTCTCAATTTCCAAGATCGTGTTAAACAATCTGGCCAGAAACTCAACTGCTATCTCCCCTAAACACCTTTATGCTTCCACTGGTATGTCATCTGGACCAACAGCCTTTCCATTCTTCTTTCCATTATTTGCAGCACTTCCTGGTTCACTATCCTCACATCATCCAGTCTTCTCTCTCTCTCATTTTCTTCATTCATCAGCCCCTCAAAGTACTCCTTCCATCTGCTCAACACGCTCTCTTCACTTGTGAGTACGTTTCTGTTTCTATCTTTAATCACCCTGACCTGCTGCACATCTTTCCCAGCTCTGTCTCTCTGTCTAGCCAATCGGTATATGTACTTTTCTCCCTCATTACTGTCCAACCTCTCATACAATTCTCCATACACCGGATCTTTGGCCTTCGCCACTGCTTTCTTCACCCAGTGTTTCATCTCCTTGCACACCTGTCTACTTTCTTCATCTCTATGTCTATCCCACTTTGTCTTTGCCTCCCTCTTCTTCAGTATACACTCCTGGACTTCTCAATTCCACCACCAGGTTTCCTTATCCTTCTTCTGACTTCCAGATGTCACACCAAGTACCTTTCTGTGCTGTCTGTTTCACTTGTATGGTAAATTCAATTGATATTCTTTTTCACGCTTTTTACAAATGTGGGAAAAAAAGTTTATTGTTTCTTTGATTGTGATGGATGTGTGTTGAAAATGTTAGAAAACAAATTACACCTCTGAATTATTTGTATAATGTGTTAATTCAAAGTTAATGCAATGTAGAGAGCAATTTTGCCATTCTGCATTAAGGTTTCCTTGCAGAGGAAATGTATGTGTATTGTGACAGCTTAATTCAGTTAAGTTTTCTGTTTAGAAGCACACACTGTAACGGTGGTGATGGTGTCATATTCTGGACATCAATACTAAGCCGAGAGGTCCTTACAGAACGTAAAGCTTTAATAACATAACTGTGCACAGAAACTCAAAACACTGATAAATTTCCACGACACGTGCAGATTAACAAAGACAGACGCTCTGCTCTCGCATAATGTGGCTTTTAAAGCTAACCCCAAATGAAGCACACCTATTAGCCCAACGCCAAACAGGTGTGCTCTCCCAAGAGATGAGCAGAGCACCATATAGTGTGAAAGAATCCTCCCCCCCAAAAGGCACCACTCCTGGGGTGCCGAAACCCTGCCCCACCCAGAGCAGAGTCCCAGAGAGAAGGACGTGTAAAACACAAACAAAATCCAATTGGTCCCTTGCAGGACCAAAGTATGCCCTGCTTTCACCATGGTCTTCCAGATGTTCCAGGTGTTTTGATGCAGTCCCCAAAGCCCCAACGGGCTGGTTCTGGACACATCCCGAGATGCCGACCATCTCCTCCAATGGGCGTGAACACAAACAAAAAGTGACACGATCATTCTTGGGCATAGTAATTTTTCTCCTGCTCCTCACCAAGCATGGACCTTAACCCCCAAGTTCCTCATCTTCTCTGGCAGATGTCCACATGGGTTTCCATGCCCAGTTTTTTCTCCAGCAGGCTTATGCAGGAGTCCCTCCTCACTGAGCGGACTGGAACACGTTCACCTGTGGCTTCCCCAATCTGGTGTAATTGCTCGTGCTAAAACCTCGTCTTCCCAGGCTGGCCTGAACGCCTTCGACACCTTGTCTTCCCCGGTCAATGTAAGCAACAACGTCATCAGTCTGCCCTTCCAGGTTAACTTGAACGACCGTGCTGAAACACCGTCCACACAAGCCAACGTAGGTAACCGCATGGAGGTCCTGTCCACCCAGGCTGACACAACCGACCGCGCCAAAGTGACAGCGCCAGTGCCCCACCCATCTAGGCTGACTTGGACGGCAATGCTGGGTCTACACCTACCTGGGCTAGCATGGTTGACAGCCCCAGCGTCTCGCCTACTTGGGTTGCCACTTGCAACATTGCAGTCTCGCCCGGTGAGGATTCCCTTGGGAATAAACTCCGCAGCCTCCTCTTCGTGGAGCACATGGCAGATTTCCTTAATTACCCTTCCTCGTCTGCTGTGGAACAAGTTGACTTTGTAGCTCCGCCTCTCGAACTCATGCTGTTTCACCACCTCACGCAGTTTTACCCCCTCCAAGCACATTTAGCTGGATCTGCTGACACCTTGGCCCTTCCCTGGAGGTTAGCAGTGTCACGCCCACCACGGTACCCAGGCCAGGGGAGAGGTCCCCGTCCCCGGAGTACTGACCGGGCTTTCACAAGCAGTCTTAATCATCACCACTGATCACCCACACCTGGACAACCACACACAAATAGCCTGCCAGTCCGACCCAGTGTTGTCCGATCACCGTCCTTACTGTCTGTCTGCACCGTAAGTTACGGCGTTGTGTTTTGTGTCATAGTTTTGAAATAAACGTGTCCCCGTTAGAGAAACGCGTGTGTGCCTTGCCTCTCGAGTATAACCATGACAGATGAACGTACCTTCGAGCAGCAAGGCGCAGCGGGTGGAATTTTTCCCGACGAAATGGCGGACATGGAGCTTCGGCAGCGGATCCGAGATCACGAGGGGATCCTAGGGCGAATGACTTCCAGGTTAGACGACATCCAACACCAACTGGAGCGGCTAACCATCTCGGACCGAGGACCCCGGGCAGCCGCCGTGGCCTTTTTGCCTCCGCCGTTCGCCCAACCGTCCGTCCCGCCGGTAAGCCACATTGCTCTACCGGAACGCTACGCGGGCGATCCAGGTGCATGTGCGGCGTTTTTGGTTACATTTAACATGTACTTTGGACAATATCCCTGGTTGACGGAGGTGGAGAAAATAAGGGCAGTGATCGGAAGGCTTACCGGTCGCGCCGCTGAGTGGGGAACGGCGGTCTGGGCAAGCGGTGGCGAGACCGTGAGCACATACGATCGCTTTTCGTCCACTTTTCGGGCGGTATTCGATCACCCCGCTCACGGGCAGTCCCAGGGGGATCGCTTGCTGCGCATGAAGCAGGGAACCGGCTCCGTCGCGGAGTATGCCCTCGACTTCCGCATTACCGCGACTGGTAGCGGTTGGAGCGACCCTGCTTTGATGGCGGTGTTTCGGGCCGGCCTTCACCTGGACATTCAACGGGAGCTCGCCTGCCGAGACGAGGGATTGAGCCTGGATGAACTCTTCACCCTGGCAATTCGTCTCGACCAGCATAAACGCAGAAGCACCGGGCCCACGTGGGAGCCACGCCCATGCCGCGCAGCAGCGCCTCCCGTGCCCACGGCCGTCAGTCCACGCAGCGACAGCAGTCCCCCTGAGCCCATGGATCTGGGCCGGATTCACCTCTCTGGGGCAGAGAGGGAACGCCGCATCCACAATGGGCTCTGTTTGTACTGTGGCGAGCCAGGACATGGGCGAAAGGACTGCGCCCTGGCAGCTAAAAGACGCACAGTAGTCAAACCTCTTCCTGAATTGTCTAATCAATTTTCCGTTCAAGTATCTGTACGCTGTGCTGATGTCTGTTTTTGTGTTTCAGCGTTGATCGATTCTGGGTCGGCTGGCAACTTCATCTCCCCCACGGTAGCTACCCAACTGCACATCCCTCTGTATCCCCTATCACAAACTGTGTCCGTGAAGGCGGTCTAACGCACACTGAAACCTTGTCCCTGTTCGTACTGACGCTTTCAGATCACGGGATTGTACTGGGCATCCCGTGGCTGAGGTCCCACAACCCGGTCCTAGACTGGAGGACAGGAAAAATAAGGTCCTGGTCCCCGGAGTGCTCTTTGCACTGTAACACCTCACTCCCGTGCCTCTCCACGTCTGTGGAGAGCCCACTGGCTCATATACCATTGTCTATCCCGGTCGAATACCGTCCAATGAGTGAGGTGTTCAGTGCAAAGAGGTCCACTCAACTCCCTCCTCACCGGCCATGGGACTGCGCGATTGAACTCCAGCCAGGGACCACTCCTCCTCGCTCTCGCATCTATCCTCTCTCCGAGCCCGAGACGAGAGCGATGGAGGAGTATATTGCAGAGGCCCTTCGACAGGGGTTCATTGTGCCGTCCACATCGCCGGCCTCCGTGGGGTTTTTCTTCGTGCAGAAGAAGGACGGCGGACTCCGGCCTTGCATCGATTATCGGGGACTGAATGCCGTCACCGTTAAATTCCGCTACCCTCTCCCACTTGTTCTGTCAGCTCTCGAGCAACTTCGAGGGGCAAACATCTTTACTAAATTGGATCTCCGCAGTGCGTACAACCTGGTGAGGATTCGGGAGGGCGACGAGTGGAAGACGGCCTTTAGCACGGCGACGGGTCATTATATGTACAAAGTAATGCCGTATGGCCTCAAGAACGCCCCCTCCGTCTTCCAGTCGTTTATCAACGACGTCCTGAGGGACATGTTGGGTCGGTTTGTAGTCGCCTACATGGACGACATCCTGATTTATTCCAAAAACTATGACTCACATGTCACCCAGGTACGCCAAGTCCTTTCCCGCCTCCTCAAGCATGGGTTGTACGTCAAGGCGGAGAAGTGCCAGTTCCATCTCACAGAGGTTTCCTTTTTAGGGTACCGAATCGGGCCAAAGGGAATCGAGATGGAACAACAAAAGGTGACGGCAGTTACCAGCTGGCCGGAGCCCCGCACCATCAGACAGTTACAAAGCTTTCTCGGGTTCGCAAATTTCTATAGGCGGTTTATTCAAAACTTTAGTGCCGCGACAGCCCCTTTAACTGCCCTGCTAAAGGGAAAACCTTCCCGCCTCGGATGGACGCCCGAGGCACGAGCGGCCTTTTTAGACCTCAAACTGAAGTTCACTTCGGCGCCTATCCTACGGCTGCCAGACCCGGACAGGCCGTTCGTGGTCGAGGTCGATGCATCCGAGGTAGGTCTGGGGGCGGTGCTGTCGCAGTACCACAGGCAACCCGAGAGACTTGTTCCCTGTGCCTTCTTCTCCCGTAGGTTAACCCCCGCGGAGGTCAATTATGACATCGGCAACAGGGAACTCTTGGCGGTAAAGGCCGCACTGGAGGAGTGGCGGCACTGGCTAGAGGGCGCAAAGCACCCCTTCACGGTCCTCACCGACCACCGTAATCTTGAATATATCCGGCTGGCAAAACGACTCAACCCCCACCAGGCACGATGGGCCCTGTTTTTTACCCGCTTCAATTTCACCCTGACCTACCGCCCAGGAACTAAGAATAACAAGGCCGACGCCCTCTCACGCCGCTTCGAGCCTTCAGGGAGGGTGTCGCAGCCAGAACCGATATTAACCCCTACTGTAGTAGCAGCCCCAGTGCAATGGGACATCGAACGGGACATCCGGCAGGAGGCTGAGGGCACCTCTGTCCCATCAGGGTGCCCCCCTGATCGGATCTTCGTGCCGGAACGCCTCCGCATCCGGTTAGTCAAGTGGGCCCACACTTCTCCGGCCTCAGGGCACCCGGGCATTCGTCGCACATGGGAACAGCTGAGCAGAAAATACTGGTGGCCCACCTTAAGGGCCGATGTTCGGGCCCTGGTCCGCTCATGTTCCACCTGTGCCCAAACTAAGACACCTCGTGAGTTGCCAGCCGGTAAGTTAGTACCCCTGCCGGTGCCCACCCGTCCGTGGACTCACGTGGCCATCGATTTGGCCACGGATCTCC
Organism: Hepsetus odoe; assembly: GCA_017165825.1. NCBI lineage: Eukaryota > Metazoa > Chordata > Actinopteri > Characiformes > Hepsetidae > Hepsetus > Hepsetus odoe. The sequence continues at coordinate 18,838,453 of CM029366.1, read as the reverse complement.
CACGTTCCGGGGGGTACACGTGCATCTTAGTGGTGGTGGATAGATTTTCAAAAGGATGTAGATTCATCCCCTTTGCTGCTCTCCCATCTGCTCGACAGGTCGCTGATGCTCTGTTCCAGTATGTACGTATTACGGTTTCCCGGAGGACATCTTATCCGACAGAGGTCCCCAGTTAACCTCACAAGTCTGGCGGGCCTTCTTTCAGCGACTGGGAACCAGCGTAGTGTCACCACCGGCAACACGACTGGGTCGAATACCTCTACTGGGCAGAGTACGCACAAAACTCCTTGCGCCATTCCTCCACAGGAATGACCCCGTTCGAATGTGTGTTGAGGTTTCAGCCACCCCTCTGCCCCTGGGATACCACACCAACGGAAGTCCCGAGCATCGACACCTGGTTCCAAGGGGCTGAGCGCGTGTGGGAGAAAGCCCACGCACACATCGAACGGGCAGTGCGCCGCTTCCGCCAACAAGCCGATAGGCGTCGACGGGAGGCCCCCGACTTCCAAGTCGGAGACAGGGTGTGGCTCTCCACTCGTGACCTCAAGCTACGGCTGCCTAGTAAGAAACTCAGCCCCCGGTTCATTGGGCCTTTCCGAGTAGAGGCCCAAGTCAACCCAGTCACTTACCGTCTCAAGCTACCTGATCACATGCACATAACCCCTGTTTTCCACGTTTCCCTCCTCAGGCCCTACGTCCCGGGGTCCCTGGCCGCACCGGTGGGAGAGGCTGAACCCCCTCCTGTCATCGTCACCGAGCAAGGTCAAGCCCATAAGGTCCACGCGCTCCTGGACTCCCGACGACGTCGAGGGGAGCTTCAATACCTGGTGGATTGGGAGGGTTACGGGCCGGAGGAACGCAGCTGGATCAAAGCCCGGGACATACTCGACCCTCAACTCCGGCTCGACTACCACCGTAACCACCCTAGCCGCCCTGCCCCCAAACAGAGAGGCCGACCCCCGCGACACAACAGAGTCCCACAGCATCCACCAGGACGGGGAGGGTCCGGAGCGTGCTGGACGGGGCGTCCGGAGGACGCCTCTGGAGGGGGGGGTGATGTCACGCCCACCACGGTACCCAGGCCAGGGGAGAGGTCCCCGTCCCCGGAGTACCGGGAGGACCAGAGGACCGGGCTTTCACGAGCACTCTTAATCATCACCACTGATCACCCACACCTGGACAACCACACACAAATAGCCTGCCAGTCCGACCCAGTGTTGTCCGTTCACCGTCCTTACTGTCTGTCTGCACCGTAAGTTACGGCGTTGTGTTTTGTGTCATAGTTTTGAAATAAACGTGTCCCCGTTAGAGAAACGCGTGTGTGCCTTGCCTCTCGAGTATAACCATGACAAGCAGGAGGCACTTCCTTCCATGAGCCCGGTTTTCCGCACTGGAAAGGCTCGGTTGGTCCCCTCCTCTTGGCTTGCAATGCCCATTGGTGGTTGGTCTTGTGGTAACGGAGGTGACAGTGTCGTGTTCTGGACATCAGTTCTGAGCCAAGAGGTCCTTACAGAATGTAAAGCTTTAATAACATAACTGTGCACAGAAACTCAAAACACAGATAAACTTCCACAACACGTACAGATTAACAAAGATTGACATGCTGCCCTCGCTCAATGGGGCTTTTAAAGCCAACCCCAAATTAAGCACACTGCCCTCAATGCCCAACAGGTGTGCTCTCCCAAGAGCTGAGCAGAGTGAAATCTAGTGTGACACACACACTCCAGCAGAAGACATTTTTTAGAATGAAACTGTGAGCTGCTTTGCATTTGTCTTTGGATTTAGAATTTTAAAAAAAAACATTAATTAATTAATCAATCAATTAAAATAATAATAATTTTTGTTATCGTTGTTGCTGTTGTTGTTGTTGGATTTGTTGTTGTTGTTGTTATTATGGACTATAACCCAGCCAGTAGGGATGCACAAGCCAATGTATTTCTTAGTGCCGGTCCCAAGCCCGGATAAATGGGGAGGGTTACGTCAGGAAGGGCATTTGGTGTAAAACTTTTGGCCAAATCAATATGTGGACAACGAAACAGAATTCCATACTGGATCAGTCAAGGCCTGGGTTAACAATGACCACCACCAGAGCTGTTAGCCTACAGAGTGCTGGTGGAAATTGGACTACTGTTGGCCAAAGGAGAAGAAGAAGAAGAGGAGGTAGGCATGTCCAGAGGGAGGAAGAGAGAAAGAAGGGGAGGAAAGTGGAAGTGAGGGTAGGGACTTTGAATGTTGACAGCATGACTGGTAAAGGCAGATAATTAGCTGATATGATGGAGAGAAGGAAGGTTGACATTTTGGTGTGCGCAGGAGACCAGATGGAAGGGTAGTAAGGTCAGGTGTATTGGAGGAAGGTTTATATCATTTTACCATGGTGTGGATAGAAGGAGGAATGGGGTAGGTGTTATCCTGAAGGCAGGGCATGTGAAGAGTGTTTTGGAGATGAAGAGGGTTTCAGGAAGGGTGATGAGTTTGAAGCTGGAAGTTGAAGGTGTGATGATGAATATTGTTAGTGCTTATACACCACATGTATAAGTTGTGAGATGGAAGAGAAAGAAGAGAGAGTAATAGAGAGTGTACCCAGGGGAGAGGGAGTGGTAATTGGTGCAGATTTTAATAGTCATGTTGGTGAAGGGAACGGAGGTGATGAGGAAGTGATGGATAGATATGATATCAAGGAGAGGAATGCTGAAGGTCAGATGGTTGTAGATTTTGATGGAAAGGATGGAAATGGCTGCAGTTAATACTCATTTTAAGAAGAGGAGGGAGCAAAGGGTGACGTATAAGAGTGGAGGAAGATGCTCACAGGTGGATAATATCCTTTGCAGGAGGGTCAGTCTGAAGGAGACTGAAGACTGCAAAGTACTGAAGGGGGAGAGTTTAGGTAAATAGCATAGGATGGTGTTCTGTAGGATTACCTTGGAGGTCAAGAAGAGGAGGAAAGTGAGGACAGAGTAAAGAATCAAGTGGTGGAAGCTGAAGAAGGAGGACTGCAAGGTCGATTTCATGCAGGAGTTAAGAGCTACTGAACTGCTGGGAAACTACTGCAGAAGTGATAAGGCAGACAGCTAGAAATGTACTTGGTGTGACATTTGGAAAGAAGAAGGAGGATAAGGAAACCTGGTGGTGAAACTGAGAAGTACAGGAATGTATACTGAAGAAGAGGGAAGCAAAGAAGAAGTAGGACAGTCAGAGGGATGAAGAAAGTAGACAGATGTACAAGGAGATGAACCGCAGGGCAAAGAAAGCAATGGCAAAGGCCAAAGATAAGGTGTTTGGTGAATTGTATGAGAGGTTGGACACTAATGAGGTAGAAAAAGACCTATATCGATTGACTATACAGAGAGACAGTGCTGGGAAAGATGTGCAGCAGGTCAGGATCATTAAAGATGGAAACATACTCACAAGTGAAGAGGAGATGGAAGGAGTACTTTGAGGGGCTGATGAATGAAGAAAATGAGAGCGAGAGAAGACTGGATGATGTGAGGATAGTAAACCAAGAAGTGCAGCAAATAAGCAACATGGATGTAAGGACAGCAATGAAGAGTATGAAGAATGGAAAGGCTGTTGGTCCAGATGACATACCATTGGAAGCATGGAGGTGTTTAGGGGAGATGGCAGTCGCGTTTCTGGCCAGATTGTTTAACTTGGAAAGTGAGAGGATGCCTGAGTATGAAGTTTTGCCTGAGAGAGAATGCCTGAGGATGATTTTCAGGAATAAGGGTGATGCACAGAGCGCGGTTAGGGTTAGGTTAGGGTTAGAAGTTATGGGAAAGAGTAGTGGAAGCTAGGTTATGAAAAGAGGTGAGGATTAGTGAACAGTAGTATGGTTTCATGCTGCGAAAGAGCACTACGGATGAAACGTTTGCTCTGAGGTTGTTGATGGATAAGTACAGAGAAGGTCAGAAGGTGTTACATTGTGCCTTTGTGGACTTGGAGAAAGCATATGACAGGGTGCCTAGAGAGGAGTTGTGGTTTTGTATGTGGAAGTCAGAGAAGTGTGAGAGTAGTTTAAGATATGTATGATGTAACAGTGGTGAGATATGCAGTGGGATTGACGGATGCATTTGAGGTTGGATTACATCAAGGATCAGCGCTGAGCCCATTCTTGTTTGCAATAGTAATGGACAGTTTGAAGGATGAGGTTAGACAGGAGTCTCCATGGACGATGTTTGCTGATGATATTGTGATCTGCAGTGAAAGTAGGGAGCAGCTTGAGGAGAACCTGGAGAGGTGGAGATATGTTGTAGAGAGGAGAGCAATGAAAGTGAGTAGGTCAAAGACAGAATACATGAGTGTGAATGAAAGGGAGGAAAGTGGAGTGGTTAGGATGCAGAGAGTAGAGGTGACAAAGGTGCAGGAGTTTAAATACTTGGGGTCAACAGTTCAGTGTAATGGCAAGTGTGGAAGAGAGGTGAAGAAGAGAGTGCAGGCTGGTTGGAATGGGTGGAGAAGAGTGGCTGGAGTGATTTGTGACAGACAGGGACCAGCTAAAAGGAAAGGTTTACAGGACAGTACATTTGCATTTACAGCATTTAGCAGACACTCTTATCCAGAGCGACTTCCACGTCCTAATTACCAGGACAGTCCCCCTGGAGCAACTCAGGGTTAAGGGTCTTTCTCAGAGACCCAGTAGTGTTAGTGCCAGAAGTAGGATTTGAACCTGGGACCTCTTGAGCTATAGGTCCATAGGCAAGTATCCTACCACTAGACCACCACCACAGTAATGAGACCAGCTATGTTGTATGGGTTGGAGACAGTGGCACTGACGAAAAGACAGGAGGTGGAGCTGGAGGTGTCAGAGTTAAAGATGCTGAGATTTTCATTGGGTGTGATGAGGATGGACAGGATTAGAAATTAGTATATTAGAGGGACGGCTGAGGTTAGACGTTTTGGAGACAAAGTTAGAGAGGCAAGGTTGCACTGGTTTGGACATGTCCAGAGGAGAGATGAGGATTATATTGGAAGGAGGATGTTGAATATGGGGCTGCCAGGAAAGAGAAAAAGAGGAAGATCACAGAGGAAGTTTATGGAAGTGGTGATAGAGGACATGCAGGTGGTTAGCTTGAAGCAGGAAGACGCAGAGGACCAGAAGAAATGGAGACGGTGGATCTGCTGTGGCAAGCCCTAAATGGGAGCGGCCAAAAGAAAAGAACATTGTTATTATAGACTTTATGGGTCTAAACTTTAGAAAGAGATCAAGTGGGGCTTACTTGGCCTTGCTCAGAAAAAAAAGTATTGAGGAAGAATGCAGCTAAATTAGGCAAGATCAGATAGAGAAGGAACCAGGATGAACAGTATTACATAAATGAAAGATTGTCACATGTGGGGTGTTTTGGGCACGCTAGAGGGCGCTCTCTGTCATGTATGAGGTGTTTCGGGCACGCTAGAGGGCGCTCTCACATGAGGTGTTTTGGGTTCTGACTGAGCACACCTGAGCCCATGGAGGCACAGGTGTGCCTCATTGGGGCTGACTATTTAAGCCCCAATGAGTCAGAACAGAGCGCGGCTCATTAGGTAGGCTGCGCCTACATGCAATGGTGGTTTTGGTTTGAGTAACGTGGAAACTTGGTTTAGACTGCAGTTCCTCTCTTCTTGGGTTTCTGGCTAGATCTGCAGTCCTTGCTTCTTGTTTGTGTACCCGTAATGAATAAAACTATGTTCCGAACTCCTGGCTCCCCGCTGGCGTAATGGCGGCGGGGTACCGGGAGGACGCCAGCGGGAGCTTTGAGGAGAGGCTGGAGGAGCTAGAGCGCGCACTGGGAGCCCAGATTGAGGGCCTCCGAGCACTGCTACCGCTGTGGCAGCTGAGACGTTGCGAGCAGAGTGGTGAAGTGCAGGGAGTCACCGCCGTTGAGCTCTCGTGGCGCCTGGACCTGCTGAGTCACTCCATCCAGCTCGCTCCCTTGCTGGAGTTCCTAGAACGGCTGGAGGAGTACGGCCGAACAGAGAGGGCAGTTCAAGCCGTTGAAGAGGTAATGCTATTGGGGCAGCCCCTCGAGGAAGAGGCTTCATTTGCGCCCCTTTCTTTACCGCTTTCTTTGACGGCTCCTGCTCTCCACCAACCACAACGCTGGATATCGGCGGAACCCGCCTCCTTCACCGATCACGGCGGTCCATCCGCGGAAACAGCACTGTGCACCAATCACAGTGATCCGTCCGCGGAGACCCTGCCCTATGTAAAACTCGGTCAGAAGGAGAAAACCCAGCGAAAACAAAGGAAAAAGGGGCGTTTCCTCGAGGAAGAGGTTTCGTGAGTGCCCCTTTCATTTCCGGCTCCTGCTCTCCACCAACCACAATACTGGATATCGGTGGAACCCGCCTCCTCCACCGATCACAGCGGTCCGTCCGCGGCGACAGCGCTGGGCATCAATCACAGCGATCCGTCCGCGGAGACCCCGCCCTGTATGAAACATGGTCATAAGAAGGTTAATACCCTGCGAAAACAAAGAAAAAAGGGGCGATTCCTTGAGGAAGAGGCTTCGTTCGCGCCCCTTTCTTTTCCGGCTCTTGATCTCCACCAACCACAACACTGGATATCGGTGGAACCCGCTGCAATCACCAGTCACAGCGCCCCATTTGCGAAGACAGCACCGTGCTCCAATCACAGCGCCCCTTCCGTGAGGGAGGCGCCAAACAGAGGAACTACGGTAGAGAAATCTCCCTGCACAGCTAATGGAGGCATTATAGTAAAGAATTCTCCCTGCTCAGAGGAACCATTTCAGGTAAGAGAATTAACTTCGAGAATCCAGGAATTAGAACAGGAACTACAGGAGTCTCAGAAGGTCTGGCTGTCTGTTCTGGGCGCAGAAAGACAGAGCAAAAACATTTTAGTTGAGCAGCTCCAGGAAATGGAGGCTGAGCTCCTCACCAAGGATCAGGAAATCGGTACACGAAATCTGGATCTGGCCGCCTTGAAAACAAAGTGTAAAAAATTGGAGGATGACAACACATCTCTTCAGACTGTGAGACACCAGCTGCAGGTGAACCACCAGTTTCAAGTACGTTCCCTTCAGGAGGAAATAGCTACAGTACATGAGGAACTTCAGGAAAAGCAGGCGAGGTACCTAGAATGTGGGAACACAGCCAGCGCGAATAACAATAACACAACGGAAATAGACGCTTCCTGCATCCTGCAACCGAGGAGGTCGACCAAGAGGGCCCTTCGCAGCGAGGAAAGTGGCATCAAGGAGTCGACCCCCAAACCCAGCACCACTAACCAGTCTGCTGCACAGAAGAAGGAACAGCTCCAGGTTAGTGGGAAGTTTAGAAAGAAAGTTCGGGTACAGAAGAAAATTGAACATGAGGCTGCAGTAACCCTTCAGGCACAGGTGAGGAAACACATGAACAGAAAGTACTACCTGAAGCTACTGTGGGCAGCCAAGACTGTTCAGCGATATTACAGAGCTAACAAGATGATGACGCAAGAAATGAAGTCTTTGAAAGAGAAAAAACTGGCTGCTGTTGTTCTCCAAGCTGCATTCCGAGGGATGAAGGCCAGACAGACTCTGAAACAGAAGCACCAGGCTGCCACTGCGATACAATGTTCTTACAGGGCTCACTGTGCTCGGACACGATATTCATGCATCAAACATATTGTTGTTGCAATCCAGCTGAGGTATCGTTCCACACTTTATGCCAGAAAACAGAGAGAGTAATTTTTTAAGTTGCGCTCTGCTGCAATGTTCCTGCAAGCCTGCTTCAGAGGTCAGAGGGTCAGAAAGGAGGTGATCCTGCACCATCAGGCAGCTTCCCTGATTCAGGCGGCGTTCAGAAGACACAGGGAAGTAGTAAAGTACCAGGCCATAAGGGTGTAAGCCATCAGCATTCAAAGACGTTATAGGTCCTACATTAAGGGTGAATTTGAACATGAGAGATTCCAGGTGTTGAGAAAGTCTGCGATATGCATCCAGGCAGGTTATTCGGTTCGAAAAAATGTTGATGCTAGGAACAAAGCTGCTGTCATTATTCAGGCTGCAGTGAGAATGCGCCAGCGGGGATCCATCTTCAAGAGACCGCGCCGGGCAACAGGTGGTCGTCAGAGGAGGTTCTGAAGGTGGAAACCTGGACTTCAACAAGGACAGAGCTATCAGATGTTTAAACATGCTGCAATGTGCTTGCAAAAGTTAGTCAGAGGAAAGCAGGTGAGGGATCTGGCCGTGCGGCGCAGAGCGGCGAGGACAATCCAGTCCCACCTCGGAGGTGAGCAGATCAGCTGCGGAAATGTTCGGATCGCAGAACAGGGGGAGTTGCTGACGGGACTCTACCAGCAGCTGACCGAAAAGGCCTCTATGCCACAGGTGAATGCCTCGGTCTTGAACGAAGGGGAAACAGAAAGAGAAGAGGCTTTAGCTCAAGACAAAGGTGAGCGTCATGGAAGGAGCAGCAAATTCAGAGAAGACAGAGAGGTCTCCAGATTAGAGGTACAAGCTGTGATGGTTTTCCAAAGAGAGGGGCTGGGGAAAACATATGAACAGAGAAACCAGACCGTATGCCAGACAACGAAGAGAGATGAGACTCCAACAGTTCAGGAGAAACTGGAAGCTAAAATAGCCACTATGGAAGAGCAGTTGAATCAGACCGGGGCAGAGCTGAGACGAGTGCAGGACCACAACGGCGCTCTGCAGGCTGAACTGAGAGAGGTCCGTGGTGAGGCCGGTAAGCTCACCGAGCTAGAGAAGCAGGTCAGAGGTATGGAAGTAAAATTGGCAATCATCGAATCTCGACTCACTTCACCGACAACAGTGCATGCTGGAACCCAGAGGGTGAATGCCAAAACGGAGCAGCTGAAGAACAGTCCAATGGAGAAACAGGTAAAGATTCCAGAGATGGAGCAGGTGCATTCGGACCCCCTACCGTCAGCTCACCCTCACAATTCAGCAGACCCAGAACAAGGTGGCTCGTGGAGGAGTCCATGTGGAACTTCGCGCAGTAGGACCAGGAGCTGGGAAACTGCATCACTGGGCCCCAAGCGGCCGAGAAACATGACCAAGAAAAAGAAAAAGGCAAGGGACATCAGCAATCATCAGTTCAAGAAAGCGAACGAGGAATTCGGCACTATAGATTCGGGGAGGAGAGACGTGAGGAACAAGGCTGACAGGGGTTGGAAGCAGAGTTTGGACTCTTTGAAAAGGACTTCCTCTTTGAACCCCGTAACGTCTATGGTTAGCTCTCTTTCAGGTTCAGTCAAGTCCAGGCGTTCCCCAGAATCGGGCGAGGCCTCCAGGGACTGCAGGGCCGGGTTCAGGCACCAGTTGAAAGGGTGGACTGAACTGCTGGGATTCCCCTCACCACCACCAGCTGCCTGACATGACTGGTCGGAGGTCCTTTTTGTGTTTTTTGTGGACCTGACCGTGTGTCCCCACAAGGGACTTTTGTTTTTGTCGAGTTTTGTTGTTCTTGGCCTCCCCCCAGAGGTTCGGCTATGTTTTGGCACTTCGGGAGCCGCGCCTTTTGGGGGGGGGTTCTGTCACATGTGGGGTGTTTTGGGCACGCTAGAGGGCACTCTCTGTCACGTATTTTCACCAAGCTTGTTCAAGTTTTCCCCACAGTAAGCACAACACCAACCATGAACACAATCACTGTCTTGTTTCAGGTGTTGCTTCAACTAATAGTACTTCCAAACAGGGAAGTACATGCGCATTTACATTTACATTTATGATATTTACCACATGCTTTTTTCAAAAGCACAAAATGTAAAATTATTTTTCACATTCAGAGCAACGTTCAGAGCAGCCCACAAATTTCACCAAGCTTGTTCAAGTTTTCCCCACAGTAAGCACAACACCAACCATGAACACAATCACTGTCTTGTTTCAGGTGTTGCTTCAACAAATAGTATTTCCATACAGGGAAGTACATGCACATTTACATTTACATTTATGATATTTACCACATGCTTTTTTCAAAAGCAGCTTCCTCCTGGTCCATAGACGAACATCCTACCTCTAGACCACCACCCTGATGAACAGGTTTCCATTTACACACACTGAAACATGTTTATCAGCACATAGAAAAGCATGAAGAATTAAGATACATAGAGAAAGCTAAATAACAAAAGAGCTCCTGCTTAAAATATATTTGGTTTATTTCAACCTACAAAAAAAAGAAATGTAAAAAATATAAGTAGAGGAGTACTAGGGAAAACCACAGGGGTATGGAATCATTTCTAAACATATCCATGTTTTGCAGTTTAAGAACTTGAGAACAAAATGCTGAGTTTAAAAACGTATTTACATACTTAAAGGTAATGTGTAAAATAATCGTAATCATAACTATTATAACAAACTGTTCAGTCATACTGTATACAAAAATAAATAAAATAAACTAAAAAAATTTATAAAAATACTGAAGTCACTGAAGTAAAGCAAAAAGACTGAAGCAAAAATGGGATTAACTAAATGTTTTTCCTGCCAGTAAGTACACAATATTTCTTAAAGCAAAGGCATAACTATTATTAAATCCTGTTCTTTGTCTGGTACATGTAAATGTATATATAGTTACGTCCATATTTGGACAGAGACAAAATTTTTTCTAAGTTTGGTTCTGTACATGACCACAAAGAATTTTAAATTAAACGACAATATTGCACAAAAATGTGAGGAACTAAAACACAATCCCTTCATTTCAGGGGCTCAAAAATAAATAACTGAAAAAAACTGAAAATAAAATGTTAAATATTAAATAAAATGTCTTTCATTTCTAATACTTGTATGAAAACCCTTTGATGGTAATGACAGCCTGAAGTCTTGAACTCATGGATGTCACCAGATGCTGGGTTTCCTCCCTTTTAATGCTTGGCCAGGTCTTTACTGCAGCGGCTTTCAGTTGCTGTTTGTTTGTGGGCCTTTCTGTCCCACGTTTAGTCTTCAACAAGTGAAATGCTGCTCAATTGGGTTCAGATCAGGTGACTGACTTGGCCATTCAAGAATATTCCACTCATTTGCTTTAATAAACTCCTGGGTTGATCTGGCTGTATGTTTAGAGGCATTGTCCATCTGTATTATTAAATGCCGCCCAATCAATTTGATTGCATTTAGCTGGATTTGAGTAGAAAGTATGTCTTTGAACACCTCAGTATTCATTCAGCTGCTTCTGTCCTGTGTCACATCATCGATAAACACTAGTGTCCGAGTGCCTCTGGCAGCCATGCCAGAATGATCAAGCCATCACACATTTACAGATGATGTGGTATGCTTTGTATCATGAGCTGTTACACACCTTCTTCATACTTTTTTCTTGCCATCATTCTGGTAGAGGTTGATCTTTGTTTCATCTTTTCAAAGAATGTTTTTCCAGAACTGTTCTGGGTTTTTTAGATGTTTTTTTCAGCAAAGTCCAATCTAGCCTTTCTATTCTTGAGGCTTATGAGTGGCTTGCACCTTCTATATTTACTTTCAGGCAGTCTTCTCTTAATGGTAGACTTGGATATCGATAGACCTAACTCCTGGAGAATGTTGTTCACTTGGTTGGCTGTTGTGAAGGGATTTCTCTTCACCATAATGATTCTGTGATCATTCACCACTGTTGTCTTCCATGGATGTCCAGGTCTTTTTGCTTTGCTGAGTTCACCAGTGCTTTCTTTCTTTTGTTTTTGTGTTTTTGTGGCTTGTTTCACCTGCATGGAGAGCTCCTTTGATCGCATGTTGTCTTTTCACAGCTAAATCTTCCACATGCAAGTACCGCACGTCAGATTAACTCCAGGCCTTTTATCTGCTTAACTGATAATGACATAACGAAGGAATTGCCCACACCTGCCCATGAAATAGCCTTTGAGTCAATTGTCCAATTACTTTTGGTCCCTTTATAAAGAGAGTGGCAAGTTTTAAGGCTGGAACTCCTAAACCCTTCATCCAGTTTGAATGTGGATACCCTCAAATGAATGAGTCAACACATTATGTCCATGTCAATTATATAACTATAACTGGAATGTTTCAGTAAACAGATACAAAAACAAAACTTGTGTCAGTGTCAAAATGTATATGGACCTAACTGTACACTGCTCGAAAAAATTAAAGGAACACTTTTTAATCAGAGTATAGTATCAACGTTTGGGATGTTGATCTGGTCAGTTAAGTAGCAGATGGGGTTGTTAATCAGAGTCAGCTGTTTTAGTGTTAATACCGGTAGCATAAGCAACAATTAGAATAATTCCAGTCCGCTTTCATTTTAACTTGATTATATTGTTTATTGTCCTGATAGACTCATGGATAATTCTAACAGAAGCAAAATAAAAATGTTGAGTTGGTTTATTAAATACCAAAGCACAAATATCCTTTAATATGTCCAGTGCGCATCCATAATTCTGGAGACATGTATAATACAAATACAAGATATATCAAATCATTCTTAATTCTGGAAGATATGAGAGGCATTGCAGAGTCTGACATTAACAAAACTTTTCTTTTTAATTTTTCCATCTAATGGATTAACATATTCTATAGAGAAATGATCCTTCTATTTTTTCATATGGTGTTGTTTACCATAGCGACATTTGCTCTTGCGTCTTGCTAGAACTGTGCTCCGTTTCTAATATCTTGGAATAAAGCATTTCCTGACAACAGTCATTTTGGAAGACATAATGCTAATCATCAGGTTATAGTTAGACAGGCTTTATATATATATATATATATATATATATATATATATATATATATATATATATATATATATATTAATTACAGAAGAGAATAAAAAAATCAATACAGCAAAGTGCAATATAAAATAAATATAGTGTATATCTGATAGACTCTGTAATAACATTCATGTATAATGCTCTCTACTTGACAAAAATATAACAATGCTTGAAAAGAGGACAAAACATGTAACAATGTACCATGCTTAATCCACAAGAAGTTAAGAGCTTGAAGGTAGCTGTGCTTCAGAGCAACTGAAGAAATCAACCAGTCATTTAGCAGAGTTCAGGGAAGCCTTATGGATTGAAGTCCAGTTCTCATTGGCCAGCTGGATTGAGACAAAGGGTGATCGCCCCAATGAGGATGTATATACTCTCTCCAGCCTCAGGTAAGGTCTGTGGTATGTGAGGTTCTTGCATTTTCCGCATGGGCCTTTAGCAGGTTCACTATTTCAGAGTGAGATGCCTTGACAGCCACAGCCAGAGCAGTGTGTCCCACCTATAACAAAACAGAACAAATCTGAACATGCTCCACACGCAACTTCCTTCATGACTAATTCTTGAGTAAAATAGTCACCTGTTGTTCCTGGGCCTGGGGTGGAAGTTAAACTGCATTTCTTTCCATGTTTGCTTTGGATCAGTTACAAATTAAATAGATAGACTGAGCACATCAACATACTTTTGTTTGCAACACATAACATCTACACATTCTTCTGCTCCAATTATGACGCCAGTCATGAGCGCTCAGTTAAAATCTATCACCATCTCAGTGAACCACCCACAATTCCCATTGTTTGAGTTGTTAAATGCTTCAAAATCTCTCAAATACAGCTGCTTGTATGGTGAAGCTCCTGCTTAACAAAGAACCTGCTGGAAGGTTTAGCTCATGCAGGGGGGTTAGGTCTACTATGAATTTTTTTGTTTGTTTATGCAAATGTTATATTTACGTAACAGCTTAAAAACTAAATTTTAACTACCTCATCACTATGGCAACAACAGAAGAATCCAAAACAATATATAAATAGCCAGAGGCATTTTGGAAAGAATTTTCCAAAGAAGTAATTAAGGAACTGGTCACAATCCTAAAATGTATGAGATGAAAATGATAATCACTCTGTCATTGTGAATACGGCACAGCACACAGTGCACTAAAACAGATTGATTCTCTGCCTTGTGAAGCAGTGGGCAGTCCTACATTGAGTACTCGGAGAGCAGAGATAGAGACATTACCTTGATCAGGGGTACCTCAGGATAACGTACTGGTCCAGGACTCAATCCCACTATCTTCCGATCATGGGGTCAAGTGCCTAACCACTTGGCCATCACTGCTTATTTTGTCTGGAGAACAAAAAAGTCTGAAAGCTGCAAAAACAGCAGCATTTGTTCAAAAGAAAGCCAATGAGAATTTGTGAGAATGTTTTAAATATTCTGTAGGGAAGATCAGGTAAAAACTCCTAAACAAAGGACAGATTTGCCTAAGTATTAATAAGCACTGACTGAGTGGGGTTTCCAAGCTTCAGAAATGCCAAATGAATCTTTTATATTATTTTATGCCCACTTTTATCATTAGGCCTTAAAAATAATGTTTGTTTTAACATTAATATTTTATGACTGAGAAAGGTTCAGTTTATGAATAGGCAAATTACCAGGTTTGGCCATATGATGGCAGTGTTGTATTTACTGATAATGGACAAGATTTAGGGCCCACCACTTTTTTCATGAAATGTATTTTCATTAAATGAAAGGAATATCAACTCTAATAAACCCTTTTGCATTGCGCTTCGAAGGATCAGAAGAGCACGAATGTGAAGCACATTTCTACACACGTATCTCTGTGTTCATCTTCACTCACCTTATCTTTAAGGCTAGTGTCACACTCAGGTGTGTCCAGCAGCAGTTTGGCTATTTCAGCATGGCCGTGCTCACAGGCACACATCAGGGCAGTGGACCCATCTTGGTCCTGTATGTTCAAATCAGCTTTGCAGTCAAGAAGAACCTGAACCATAGCTGTACGGCCATGACTTATTGCCAGCATCAGTGCTGTCTGGCCTGACTGCAGGAAGATAAAGAGCCATAGATGAGCAAAAATGTATGGAGTGTAAGCAAGTTCATCAAGATAACATCCTGGACTGACATTCAGTATGAACCCCCACAGCTCTTGACTTAATAGTCATCTTTATACACTCTGTTGATACACTCTAAGGCACTGAGTACTGTGAGTTAAAGGAACTAGTCTATCTAACTGAAGAAAAATAGATGACCCTTTGCAGAAGGGAATAACACTGAGTGACTGTACTCAGCTCTGGTCTGAATTATAATTTTTTAAAATATATAAGGTGCGTTCCTGGTGCACGTGATGTTGTCTTGCTGTGTGTACCTGGCTAGCTCGGGCATTGATGTTGCCCAGGCTCAGTAGTTGCTGCGCCACCTCCATGTCCTCTGGTCCTTCTGCTGCAGTCAGGGCTGCCAGCATTATCGCAGTGTAGCCTGCCTTGTTCTGATGATCAACCTCACACAGACCTTTGGAAAACAAAATCTGTTATTTCTGCTTTATTGATTTATATAATTGCTATATATTATATTTACTAAGTATTGCTTTTTTCTTGTTATTTCTTTTTCCTTTCTTAAGCTAACAATGAACATTACAAATTAAAAACCAGAAGACCAGTAACCTGTATGTATCTAATGGTATAATAGGTTATTAGTAGTTCTATGAATTGAATTAGATAAATATCTTCACATATAATTAACCCAACAAGATATTTCTAATGTATTGACCTATAAAGAAAGCAAAATAACTGTATTAATATTATTTAATAACCTGCAATAATGAATAATTACCTGTATCTAACAGCAGCTTGACCACTGGGAAATTAGAGTGAGAAACACTGTAGTGTAGGGCCATGTTGCCATTGCCGTCGGCCAGGTTAACTATGTAGCGCAGGAGAGTGGGGGTTTGGTTCCCAACTTCCCTGAGGTACAGAGTTACCGTATCTGCTTGAGAGTCTTTCTGACTGGACACGCGGAACCACTCCTGATAGAGTATCATCAGAACCTGCCTCTGAAGATGCAAAACATTAGACCACACCAAGCATCTCTAAAAAGTGCAATGGTGAGTTGTTAACACATGACTGAAGTGCCCTTGCAAGGCACTTAATCCCAATTGAAGGGCTCCTGGTGTGTATGTTCCCTACTAGTTTGCCTCGATTGGGTTAAATGGTTAGAACGAATTCAATACTCACTGTTCATTGTTCGTGGGTGTTTACTGGAAGTTCATTTATGTTCGATCTATTTATGTATATCTTATCTAGTGACAATTTTTTATCAGACAAATTCTATAATTTGTGTACTGCTTACCATCTCTTTATTTGGGGAAGAGACTTCAGCCATTCTGTCCTTCAGGTAGTGACAAGCAGCCATGAAGTTTTTGTCAACAAATTCACTGCAATAGCACAATTAACAACTCAACAGTATTACATGCCATAGGTTTTGAGTTCAACATAAATGAAAGTAAAGTTCAAAATTACCTTGAAGGCTATTTTTAATAAATATTACACCTGAAACTTTGAAATGTTGAAACTTTGAAATGTAGGCAAATGGCCTAATGTAACAAAACTTGAAGGGGTAAAACATAAGGTCATGCATCCGTCACAAAATTCAGGAAACATGCACATAAAGTGCAGATTTACTGTAGTCCTGAGCCTACAGAAATCCTGTTTGACTTTATAACATTCAAACAATATATATAAAGCTGAAAGTATTTGGTAACTTTGGTTGAGAGCGCCGAAGGATTTGCATCTCAAGCAAATATTTACCAACATTAAAAATTATGTGGAATTCATGACAACTTCTTGTTAGACAAATGTACTTCCTCACGTAGGTTCTAGGTTTTGATCATTTGCCAAGAATGTGAAACATACATACCATCTGCTCTGCCACAGATAGAAAAATGATTTCAAGGTCTGGAGAGCAGACCATTTGAGCATGTTCTCATTTTGTATTGGGTGACTTTAAAGAGCCTTCCTCTTAACATTTTTTGGTCCATAAGCTAATTTAAAAAGATTAGCCTGTGCACTCTAACAATGTTCCAGTGCACAATGTTTCAGTTAAAACAGATAATGTCATGTTCTAAATGATGTTGTCAGGTGTCTTTCAGTGCTGATAATGAAGAGTTTTATCATCAACCTGAAAAATGCATTATCATCCCAGCTAAGAATGTGCGTCTATCTGGAAGCTTTCAAAATGAAAATGAAATCTTCGAATATAAAAACAAATTCAGCAAAGCATTAAAAGCAGAATGCACACTACAGTGATAAAAATAAGGTATAAATTATGAAGGCAGTAAAGAGAAACCTAAGTGCAGACTTAAGTTTATAAGTTTAACAACTCTTGACTGTATCTGCCAATGTATATAACAACAATATACACTGTTGAGCTACTTGTAACCAGAATCGCTGACTATTTTATCAGGTTCTTATACAGCACAGGTGCATTGTGTAGTTACAAATTTCAGACTGTTTTCTGTATCATTTCTTAGGCTACATTTACTCCATTTAGCAAAGATTAGGTCCCTCCAATGAGAAGACATTTTTTGGATAATGGATCATTCTCACTGCTGCAGCAACATGGACATGGTAGTGCTGTCTCTGCTAGGCTGAGTTTAGCTCCCCAACCACATATATCCAGTCAGCAGGAAGTTATTAGTGGTCAAAAACTGGCCATTGATAAAGGATGACCAAAATGTGCATCCAACAACTTTACATCCAGAAGGTGGACCAACATGTTAGGCATTACTAATAAAGTGCACTTTAAATAATACTTGCTCATCAGGAGGGTCCTGAACACTAATGAACAGGATATAGGGTGCTAAGAAATGAGAAGCAGAATTGCTAAATGTAATTGCTAAACTGTAACTGTGATTGTTAACTGCAAAATGCACCAGTAAACTGAGTCTAGAGACAATGTAGGTGATCCTGATGAAGTCTCTTGTCAGAAGACATGAAAATATGTTCACATGTCCATAACACCGTGTAACTCATAATATTGATGTTTTGTGGATATGTGATTATTGGCATCTTGGATGGAGAGGTTTAAAGGTTACTGCTTACTAGAACCTAAAGCTCTAAAGTAAAGTAATCTAAAGTTTTCTCTCTGTTCTTTCATTTTCCTTTTGCAGTTTCAAAAATTACAATTTAGTTTAGTTCACAAGTAAACAGTTTACATGGGAATAATTCCAAAGGAGAAACTTATTACACAATGAGTTTGAATGAGAATGAATACTTCCACAATCATGAAGAAAAAAAACCCTACAGTTTGTATCATACTGTACTTTTTTATTGTTCTCTTATGTTCTGTCTTATCATTGTTCTTTGTTCTGTTAAGTGATCTGGGGTTAATGTAAGAGTTGTCCTCTTACATAGGCAGACTAGTCTATACTTAGATTTGAACTAGTTAGTTCAGGGCTAAAATGACCAATCACTAACTCTCAGAGTAGGAATTCACTGGACTCCATATTTTATTTTTCCACTTCTTCTTTTCCACCTGGCCCCTCTGTCTCACCTGACGGGCTGCTCCTCCTGGGGACCAATATTGGCCTGGGAGTCTTTAGGCTCCTCTGAGCACTCTGACCCCTTGGCCTGAGCTTCATCACCCTGTTCCCCAGCAGCAGCAGCCTCCTCCTGGGCCGCTCCACTCTCCTTCTCCTCTCCCTGCTCCTCCGGCTCAGAACTATCCACCTCCTCCTCCCCCTCGTCCTCATTGTCCTCACCACTGGACTCCTCACTGGAGGTGGTTTCATAGCTGGACAACACAGACAAACTAAGTCATGGAAGTTGATCTTTTAAGACAAACCAGATTGCAAGAGTTTTTTATTACCCTAAAATGATCATTAAAACAACCAGCTTGAAATCAGCAGAGAAGATGTACACCTATTACATGAATAGGTTAAAAATAATAATAATAAATAAATAATAATAATAGTAATAATAATCATCATCTTCATGTGTATATATTATATAAATTGAATGCTTTCTTCTTATTGAAAGCAAATACAAGTAGCCTGCTGTGAAAGGGTAAATGAAATGAGCTGTGTTAGTGAGAAGAGTTTTCCCTATAGCCATCCTGGCTAAATGCAGCTTGTTCATTACTGTCTTCATGATTATCAGGAAGCATGCAGTTGCCATGAATAAAGTATTGTGTGTTCATGCATGCTGTGTGTGTTCAGCTATGGTTAGATCAATTCTGAACAAAAAAGAAAAAAACAGCATTTGCCAATATGTAGCGATGAAGTTACAGCTTATGATTAGATAGTAGCAGTCTTTCATTATTTTTAATGTTCTAAATGAGGTGGCAATTGCAGACTAAAAAACTAAATTCAAGCCATGAACAACTGGTCAATAAAACTTTGTTTCCAATCTTTTCCCTTTGTAATGGTGTGCTAAAATGCAATCAAATATAAATTCTGTATTGAAAAAATATTGTGTTTACCCTTCTTTGGCTTTCAAATGACACTTTTAATTGAATAATGTATTCTGATGAACCATATAAGTGTATTTATATCTCCTGAAACCCTACAGTCAATACAAGATGATCGCAGGCCCACTAGCAAATCATTTATCTGATTTGAAAGGATGGGATGATGCATGGTTGCTCAGATCATCACTATGTGCTTAAACTCTGAAATCACTGGCTGTCATTTTTAACAACAGCACCTTCAAGCTGCTCTTAGGATAATAATAGCTGATTCTGCATGGGTGAACACATTCAAGTTTGTCATCACTCTACTATAAGTCACTGCAAACCCAGCAGCTTTCAACACCATCACATTATCCCAGAACACCAAAGAGCAGAAATGAGAAAAAACAGCTTCTGTTGTTGTCCATTCAAGCATGTGAAACAAAGATTGGGTCAATTAACAATCCTATCAAACAATTATCTAGTCCACATCCTCTACAAAGAACACTTTTGTATGTTTTTATTGCTGTTTGTTAATTAGTTAACTAGATCATTTTCTGGCATGTTGTGTTTTATTTGATTCCAATCTCCAAAGAAATCATGCATTAAAATTACTATTCAAACTTTACTTTAAAATCAACACTATATGATATTTTACCAGGGATGTTTAGACCACTGCATATGTTATATTCATCAATGTAATTTAATTAAATACTACAAAATATCGTGCCAGACAACAGATCTCTTGATGTAATTACTGCTCTCGTCCTGTGTAGGGCAGCAAAGCAAGCCATTATCTACAGCAAAGCTATCAGTATCTTACTCTGTATCTGCACCCAAATGCACTACAGGATCAGCTAATATATATGAAAATGTGTATAATTCAAATTTAAATAAAACCAGAGAAGAAGAAAGGGCTGACAGAGACGTTTCTTTCAGAGCAGAGAACTGGGTGGGCCAACTGTCTGCTCCTCTCTGTCAGGCTTATTATCTAAGGGCCAGGCAAACACAGCTGAGGTACTGCCTACATCTCCGCCAACCTGGACTCATCACTCCTCGCACACTCCAGCACAGAGAGAGGACTTTGTTCTCACTGAGCCTTCGCCACTTCTCACTCAAGTCTCTTTTAAATCACACAAATGCCAACAGCGAACAAACACCCCACATGCTGTAGTTCTACCTGAGCCCTGTGATGATGGATGGATTAGAAAGAGGCAAACAGAGAGTAGCGTTAATAATGACAGATACATACATAGTTTCTGATGGCTAATTCTCATGGCTGGTTTGTCTTATTTTTACTCCTCACTAAATAAGATGAAAATAGTAGATTTCCATTTTCTCTGTGGAAACATGCACGTACGTTTATCCTTACAGTCATATTTGTTGTCACTGACACATTTCTTTCACCAGAATCCCACTCAGATATCTGTTAACTGATGCAGTTTTTTATTTGCTTCTTGCCGTTATTGTGTAATTACAGTGGCCTAAGAAATATTAATAGTAATTTTAATAGAAAGTTTTTTGAATTTCTTAATTTCTGAATTTTTAAGCTTTTTAAGGTTCAGCTCTTGGCTCTGGGCTCTGGGCTCTGGGCTCTGGGCTCTGGGCTCTGGGCTCTGGGCTCAGTGTACTAAATTTTTTTCATCAGCTTCAGGTGCTGATCAAACACATTCTGCCCACATTTTTTTGTATTTACAAATCTGGCACATAAGCTAGGGCTGTGCGCAAAGTGATACCTAAAAGACATCTTTATTACTTAAACATACACATTGCAAAGAGGGGTATAAAAATGTGGGATCTGTGGGATCTCTCAGATTAATGCATTGAGACTTTACTCTCTCATTCACTCTTACTCATACGCTTGTCCTAATTAGGGTCGTGGGGGTTGCTGGAGCCTATCCCAGCTCACAGGGAAACACCCTGGACAGATCGCCAGTCCATCAAAGGACAAACACACAGACAAACACACCCACACAAACGTATACCTACGGCAAATTTAACATCTCCAATCCACCTGATGTGCATGTCTTTGGACAGAGGGCTGAAACACACACAGACATGGGAAGAACATGTCCTCTCCACACAGAAAATAATTTACTTGTGTGAGTAATTCTTCATTTTGATATATTGACTCTGACTATAGCTTGAGCAGCAAGTTTTACAATGATTTTCCTCTCCCTTTTAAAACTGGATTGAATGTTTCTGTGTGAACCGATGTAGCACATATGTTGTGATAAAGTTGTATTATGTAACAAAATATGAAAAATCTATCTAGCAATAACTTTACATTCCATTCATTGTTACATACAGTGCTGTGCAAACGTTTTAGGCAGGTGAGAAAAAATGCTGTAATCAAAGAATGCTTTAAGAAATATAAATAATGATTGTTTATTTTTATCAATTTATAAAATGCAAAGTGAGCGAAAGAGCGAAAATCTTAATCAAATCAATATTTGGTGTGACTACCTTTTGCCATCAAACCAGCATCAGTTCTTCTAGGCACACTTGCACACAGTCAGGGATTCTGTAGGATTATAGTCGGTGTATGATCAACCAGTTTTACCAAACAGGTGCTGATGATCATCAGTGTCACACGGAGGTTTAAACACAGTCATGTCAGGAAAAACCTACCAGCCGAGTTCCTTCAAAAACTGTGTGCAAGTGTACCTAGAAGAACTGATGCTGTTTTGAAGGCAAAGGGTGGTCACACCAAATATTGATTTGATTTAGATTTCTCTTTATTTCATTGACTGCATTTTGTTGATTGATGAAAATAAATGATGAACACTTCCATTTTTGAAAGCATTCTTTGTTTACAGCATTTTTTCACACCTGCCTAAAACTTTTGCACAGTACTATAGTTCAGGAACCAATCGTGCTGTGTTAAAGCAAAGATGGGAAAGTAACATAGGCACAGTAACTGACATTAATTTATGCTATTAAAGAGCACAGCCTTCTGAGAAGAACTCTAGTGTTGGAAATGTGTGGCTTTCAACTTAATGACTGTAAAGGGCAAAGTGGCCTCATTGTTACAGAGACAGATTAAGGTGCTGAGTACACATAAGGAATGGGTTTTCACTAAAATGCAATTATTTTTAGTCTTTTTTTGGACAAATATGTTATTTATGGCAGGACTAAAACTTCAATGCATTTTAGCTTTAGGATTACTTAATGACATGGTGGAAAGGCCAAAGAAGCAAAAACCATGGAAAAACAGATCAGATGATGTTATTAGAGGAAGAAAGACAACCATGATTATCCACATTAAACACTTCACATTAAAATACCATCATTAAAGATTCAGACATGTATACAATTTATGTATAATGTCATAATAAAACAGATTATACAAGGTAAGCATTGCTTTGGAAGAATGTTTGCAGGTGATCATTTTTATCTCAAAAAGCGTAAAGTATTTGTAGTCCTTGGATGGGACTGGGATGGTCATCTTATGCAAAGTGTATAAAGAATAATAAGGATAACTCATTCACAGGCACATAAAAAGGGTAAAGAGTTAATGATGGAAAGAAACAATGTTACCCTCCATTCACGCCAACAAACTTCAGGTTTTTTTTTACTCCTCCATTCCCCGCCTTTTCAGGATAGTCATTCTTCTTCATGATGGATTTGAGGCCTGTGAAGGGGGAGATGTCATACATGGGTCATACATGGGGGTTTAGGCTTCTCTCCTTTTGATTCTCTCAACCAAAGAGTGTTCAGATTCATTTTGTAATGATCACTATTCTGATTCCTATAGCAAACACCTGTAGAAAAATGGCTCATGAATGACTTACGTGTTAGAGGGAATATGACTGACTGTATCAGAGGGAATATGACTGACACATTATGAAACTGTAATGCTGGGTAGGGTTCCAGAGAGTAGCATTCATCTATAATGTAGTACAGTGAACTGTAGCTGCAGCTTCTGCAGAAACAGATCATCAACTAGTGGAGTCTCTCAAAAGGTGAACAGTTCAGAATAAGCCGCCCCTAGCTGGCCATAAGCTCCCAGACTAAGCTTCCACCTTCAAGTTTTTTAAAGTTGAACAAGAATGTGCTGTAAGTTAGAATGTATAGATGTAATGTATGTAGGTTGCTGCTGATTCTATCTCTTCTAGTAAAGTATGGAATAGCACATGGCCTTTCTGTCACAGTGCATGCAGCTCCAAAAGCTCATGCAAGGTTTGGGTGAAAAAATGGCCTAACACCACCAAACAGACAGTTTAGATGGCATCTCAGTACAACAACTAACCAACAAATGTGTGGGTTTATTCTGCAGCACATAATGAGTTTGACTAATACTACAACATTATTAGAGAATTCTTAAAAGTATATGCAACAAAAATGACACTTTAAATGGAATGGAATGTTCACAGAGAAGGAATTCTATGAGAAATGTTTGTGGTTGCACATATGTAAGCATATGCCAACATTTATGAAACCACAACATTTTATAAGCTCTGTAATTTAAGACAGATGCTTCAAAAATTGTCATCACGCAATCCTTACAATCCTTGTAAACAGAATGCAAACTGCTTTCAGTACAATGTTGTCATTTGTCATAGTTGTGCATGGCCAGCAGAACAATAGTCGTCTCAGATGTATCCCTAAGGAGAACGCAAATACTGATTTGTAGACATAACAAAAGGCTGTATATCTATTTATAACTAATTTTGATATAAAAGGGCTTTGAAAGGAATAACTGGACATGAGGTTATCCCAATAATGGTTACATAATTAAAAAGCGATTCATATTATTGACTGTAAATTGAATATTAGTCTTAGTTTTTTTTTTTGCTTTTTTTTTTATTTAGGGGACCAGATTCTCATTACAGCACTCATGAAGTAAAAGTATAAAAAAAAATGTGTAAAATCAGTCACCAAACAATCTTCATCTACACTACAAGATCTAAGCAGTCCTTATCATTAGATTTGCTTGGTCAGGGTTGTTTCATGTGGGGAGTCTTTAACTACATCACTGTGTCCATCAGGTTGTAACGAAATGAAATTTCTGAAAAAGTAACTGCTAGAGAAAGCAAGGAACCTTGTTCTTTTTTTTTTTTTCTTTTTTTTGCTGAACTATATTTTTAAGGCTCACTTAATCTTCTGATGACATATCAGTACTATAACAGAACTGGTGTAAATTTACAAAAGAAGCCCTGCAGTATTGTTGCAGTTAAATATAGTGTATTCTGTACAAAAAATGTCCTGGGGGAAATATGTGAATCTTCTTCTCAAAGAAAAATGAATTCCACTGGAAAGTGACCGGTACATTGTGCTGTCTGGAGGCCCCTGTCACTTTAAAAATGATGGCGCTCTCCAGGAATTCTGGTGGTTTTGTAAATTTTTTTGTTAAAAGTTCTTGTTTTTTTTTGTTTTTTTTTAACCGTACAAATAAATCTGTGATAAAGATATTCACACAATGCATATTCTTTTTTTTGTTACAGAACAGAACAGAAAAAAGAATGTGTGAAGAACGTTAAGGGGAACTGGACTTTACCTGATTGTTTTGCTGCGCCTCCTTTTTGAACAGGAGAATAGAAGGCTGAGAGGGCACTGAGAGATCCTCGGAGGTGACTCTGGATAGAGCTGATCTTTGAGATTGGCTGTTTCTGTGAGCCTTCACCTTTTCCATCTTGACTCCCACTGCCTAGACTGGCCCACTGCTCATTAAGCAACCCCTGGATACGATTGACAACCTGACCTATGGCTGCAGGGGATGTTGCAGTTTCGGTTGGCCGCTGAGGCTGAGGCTGTGTGTCTTGTCCTTGCACTTGTTTTTGGTCTTGCTGAGATTGTTCTGTGCTTGTATCTCCCTTGGAGCTCTCTGTTAAAACATTTTCTACATTCACACTTTCCACCAATTCGGAATTTCCCATTTCCACAGCCATAGACTTGACAACTAAGTTCTCCATGGCTATAGCCTCAACCATATCACTTTCAGCCTTTTCCACTATAACATACTCTTCAGCCACATCACCCTCAATGATGATGCTTTCACTGAATTCTTCTCGCACCATGTCCTCTTTGTCTAAGCTATATCTCATATCAGCACTTTCTGCTTTTGCCTCAGTTCTATCCACATGCACACTAACACTAGGACTAATTGGAATATCAGTCTCAACTGCCTGGTTACATGTAAGAACTTCCACTCCCACGACTTTCTCAGTTGTCATCACTTTTGCTGACACCTCAATATCTCGCGTTTGGACTACAGGTGTTTGAGTGCTGGAGCACATTAGGTCTATCATTTTGGGACCATCATCAGGTTGAAGTTCAATATCTGTCAACACGGATTTTTCAGAGACAGTTTTGCTATCTGTATTGACTGATGCATCACAGGTACTAATGTGCTCCAGATCTGGAGGAACTGTTGTCTCTTGCTCCACGCTGACTGCAACAGACTCCTCTACTTTTTCACTTAGTTCCTGAATCTTTACATCTTTTAATCTATTTTCTTCTATCTGCACTCTCAGTACGGAATCTGTCTTTTCTAGTTCACAGCTGGCCTGGCTTAATCTTTCTTCCAAAATTTTGACTTTGAGCTGTAATTCTTGGATAGCAAAAGACTCTTGTTCATTTGTAGTGGAGGTCCATTTTTCTTGTATGACAGCTGATCCTTTGGTGGTATCAGTTTTCTCAGTTTCCCCTGGGAAAACCGTGCATTCAGATGTATCCGCTTGTTCTTCTGTTACTGAAAATCCTTCTGATAGCTCTGACTGTTTATCTTCTATGGAAGCGTCTGGTGTTTCCTCTTGCTTTTCCAGCCCTTGTTCTGCAAGCCTCTCTAGTATTTCAGGCTCATGTTCAGATGCGTCCAATTGCTTCTCTGATTCTTCTGAATCAGTAGGGCTCTCAGCTTTTTCTATGAGGATCACTGGAACAGATACCACAGCTGGCAAAAGTTTTTCTTCTGATGCTGTTGCTTCTGCAGCCTCTTGTCCTGTCAGGTCTTGTGCCAATAAGTCTTGCCTGTGTGGTTCTGCAGTTAACTCTGCTACAGGAATTTGCGTTTCATTGTCACTCTCTGCATCCTGGGAATGGGATGGGACTTCTTGCTGTTGTATTACTATGTGGGTGCCATCTTGGGAGTCAGGTTGAGGTTTTTCATTTGATTTTACCTTTGTCTCAGAATGTGCTTGAATCCTCTGAAGCAGCTGTTCCCTCTCTTCTCTTAGTGAACAAATCTGAGCCTTCAGCTCAGGTATGGTCCTGACCTGCTCTTCCAGCTCACGCACCCGTTTCAATGCAGCTGATATCTGTTGATGCAGGCTAGCTCTGTCTTGAGGAATGCTTCCTCTTCTGTCGCTACCATCTGCAGGACGAAAGAGTCTCTCAGTTGAGCCATTTTGGGACTGAGGGCTCTGCTCATCAGCAGACTCTGAGGATTTCCTTTGTGGGACATTAACAGGCATGCTGGATGCTCGGAATAAGTGAGGCCTAACATTAAGGCCCAGTTGCTGCTCTTTGTATGAAGTCTGAATATGTACCTCATCTCCAGGTTTGGGGGATGAGAGGTAGCCACTGCTTTGGACCTTGGAGTGACCAGCAGTAGAGCTGGTTGGTCCAGTAGAACTGCTAACACCAGCGCTGGTGTCTCTAGCTCTGAATTCAAAAAGTTGCTGAACCTCAGTAACACGTGACTTGGGCTTGGACCCTAGGGTAGATGTGTTGGCCCATGTGTCTTTAGCAGCAGGTCTTGCACCGTGCCCCGGAAGGCTAAAGTTGCGTGGCAGTGTACTGTATTTTGGACCTCGGTTCTTGCGCTGTATGTGCACCCTTTTGATGGTGTTGCCCTTCTCAATGTCATCTACATACTTTAAGAAGTCCAGATCAAGGTGGAATCCATAAGGTGTCTCTACCGAATAGGGTAACTGTTTCCTTTGTCCTCCACTTTCAGATGTCTTGGAGGGAAAGCCATTTGCTGAAACAAATCAAATCACACCCAACTAGATTTAGTATTTGCTGCCTGTCATATTACAATGTACAAAGTGAACAGAATATATTAGGCATTTTAAATAAATAAATGAATATATATATATATATATATATAAAGCAAAAAAAAAGGATTTAGAAGTTATTCAATGAAAACATTTCATTTGTTTTTTCATGTGTTAAAAAAGTCATATTTACAAGCCAGAAGGCTAATGCTTTTGATAAAGTGAAAATGATTTCATTAATACCCTATTCAAATATAGGTAATGAGAAACAAAACAAAAATGAGAAACGTTTACCACTTTTCTTGTCCATCATTTGTGTTTTTCAATGTCATGGACGCTATGTTGATAAATGCTGGCAGGCTGTGAACAGAAAAATATACATAAACAAAAATACAACATTTGGCCAACAAAAACCAACATCATTTGGAATATCATTGAAATCAATTTAAATAGCTTTAAATGATCAGAAAAAGGCTTTAAAAGTTCCAAGATGACTAAAACTCTTTCACTCTCATGATTCTACTCAAGAGTGTTCCTGCATTTGCCAGAAAAAAGTTGTCTAATGGCTTAATTAACATTAGATCAGATTTATACATTTAATACATTCACATTAGGAATGCAAATTGCATGAAAGTGATATATGATACAGAAATAAATGTTTATGAATGTAGCTCTGTGTTGGTGCAAAGAAGTTTGGCTCTATATAAATATATATTTACAAAATTGTTTCAGCTTTTCAGGCCTTCTTAAGCAGTCAGTTGCTCTCAGTTAGACTGCTGCTGAATTGTCAGATTATTGCCGTTTATGAAAACTATGTAGCTGATAATGTAAAATGCATTAGAACTTAGAAAGTTGGATGCTGTGTTGACGGCAAATCCATTAGGACCCTGAAGATGAAATTATTATGCCTAATGAAAAGTGAAATATGAACCTTCCACAAGTAAAGATGTTGTCCCTAACAAAGGCTGCTTCAGAGTAACCATGGTGAAAATCCTGAGGGCATGTTTGTGAATCTTAACTACCTCCTGTGCTCATGAGACAGGGATTCAGCCAGATGTGGCATGTGGGACTGATTTTGATCTGAGCCAGAGGCTCTCAGATTGAACTAAAGAAGGTTTGAGCATTTTTGGAAAGAGGCTTTTCACAAAGGTGTGGGGTGAAGAAAGACTCAAGAGAGTGGATCATGGGATAGCTCAAGTCCTGACCTGGAAGAATGGGTTCAAATAAGAAATAGCATAGGCCATGTTATAGTCTACAAATTATGCAATAGGCATGATCCAGTCAGCTTTTAGACTGAGACAATTACTTCTCTCAATCCATTATGTAGAATGTTGCCTTTGGGAGCAAACAAATTGTTCTAGGATGGACTTTAGAGTGCACAAGGAGAGAGAAAATATGCTTTGGTTGCTTTTTAGAATTGGGCACAATGCCATAGTTCAGTAGAGAGCCAGAACAGCATTACACTGTAGAATGCAAGTCCAAAGCTGACCAAGTCAGCAGCCAAACCACTGGAAAGTTCAATGTAAGGATTTCAGTTAACCCACCAATTGTAGATTAGAAAAGGTGTAACAGGATCAAAGCTTTACATCAAAAAATGTATTACAAAGGTATAAAATAATAATATCAGTGCATCCTTGACTGAAAGTCTGCTGCGATTTAAGTTGGCTAAAAGCAGTTTTTGTAATGTATTAATAAAAAAGATTGAAATGACCTCCGTCATGTTTATTAACAATGGAATGATAGTTCCAACTTCACAACTACAGAAACATAATTATGACCTCAGGCATGCCTTGAGAGATTGAAATCTGAGGATGAATTTTTTTAGGGTCTGAAGTTGTATTTTTGGCCATACTATTGGTTTAACTTTATTTTGCTTTTGTTATAAATACAAAATATATACATAGTATATATACTATATATACAGTACTGTGCAAAATTTTTGGCAGGTGTGGGAAAAATGCTGTAAACAAAGAATGCTTTCAGAAATATAAATAATGATTGTTTATTTTGATCAATTTACAAAATGCAAAGTGAGCGAACAAAAGAAAAATCTAAATCAAATCAATATTTGGTGTTACTACCTTTTACCTTCAAACCAGCATCAGTTCTTCTGGCCCCCACAGAGCCCTGATCTCAACATCATCCAGTGTGTCTGGATTACATGAAGAGACAGAAGGATGTGAGGAAGCTACATCCACAGAAGATCTGTGCTTAGTTCTCCAAGATGTTTGGAACAACCTACCAGCCGAGTTCCTTCAAAAACTGTGTGCAGGTGTACCTAGAAGAACTGATGCTGTTTTGAAGACAATGGGTGGTCACACCAAATATTGATTTGATTTAGATTTCTCTTTTGTTCACTCACTGCATTTTTTTGCACACCTGCCTTTAAATTTTTTTTGCACAGTACTGTATATATATACATATATAAGCAACCATTTTCTGATTATTTCTCGTACTATTGCTATAGCGCCATAACTGCAATTCTAGTCACAATAAGTTCGAAAAGTCACCAATTTTAATTACAGTCCTCTCCCGATAAACAGCACTCGTTCATTCTTATGACTCTGCTGGAGACAAATCCCAGAACAGTATGATTCTGAGCTTGACTGACAGCTGAATCCTCAGAATCCGACACACTGCAGCAAGCACAGAAAATGTACAGCTTCTTAACTCCTCATGGGGGTGCAGGAAAAAGGCGAAAAAGGGAAGGGATCATTCCCTGCCCTGCAAATTCTTAATGCCACACAAACACACTGCCTGTCCTTGAGTCTTAATTAGCCAAATCTGGAATGCAGCTTGTAATTGCTGACTAAAGTGAAGATGCCCCCCTAGACAATTACCCACATGGAACCAAGCACCTAAGCGTGGTCTGCTTAATTAGATACTTAGAGAAAAATAAGGAGAGAAGGGGTGGTGGTGGTGGTGGGGGGGGGGGGGTATAGCAGATTTTATTGAGTCTGAAAGGAAATACCTTTATGAACAAGCTCTTATATGACCTTCTGTCAACCTCACATATAGCGAGCCACTTTATTCCATCAACTGCTGTAAAATGACTTCATCTTATGAATGCTAAACTTCAGTGCATCATGGTATCTTTAGAATACTGTTTTAAACATTTGTCTGTGGACCATCTAAATGTGTGCTTTAATTGAATGCCCTGTCTATTTTGTAATTCAGGATTAAATTTAATTAAAATTATTAAAATAACAGGGTGCACAGAAGAAGTGAGGGATAGGTGAATTTTATGAGCCTGCCTGTGATTGCGCACACACACACACACACACACACACACACCTACAGGCAGGTCTACAGGCTCAGCAGCTACCCCTGATCAGTTCTGCTGAATCGCAGGGAAGAAACAGATCCATACAAAGCTGCATGCAGAAGCAAACATGGCAACCAAAGAAAGCCTGCTGTTATCAGTGTTTACCTTAATGTGACCCTGACTCATATCTTCTCTGAATACACACATGCACGGTTGTGTTCTTCCCAGGGAAGGCAAATTAAAACTGCTCATAATCTCCGCACAAAAGTATTTTATACATTTAACCACTTAGTTCATTAATGTGGAATTCAATATAATCAAATTTAGTCACTGTCAAAAAAGATTTGGTGGACTACTAACTGGGTTCCACATCTTCACTGAACTTTACTGTTCCAAAACTTTTGAGAACAAATAAGATAAAATAGCGAAAAAGGATCTCATCTCTCTCTCTCTCTCTCTCTCTCTCTCTCTCTCTCTCTCTCTCTCTC
>CM029366.1:18669283-18806806 GCA_017165825.1 Hepsetus odoe | reverse complement strand
GAGAGAGAGAGAGAGAGAGAGAGAGAGAGAGAGAGAGAGAGAGAGAATGGCTGGTTAATTAGCACAGGATGCCTTGAAGAACATGTGAAGTCAGAGCTGTTTTTCAAGGTGTTTTCTCCATGGAAAAAGGAGGGGATGGAGAGATGCTCATTGATGAAAGGCGAGGTGACAGCAGTCAAGGGAAGAAGGGCGGAGGAGAGGGGTAGCTTAGAGCTAACGACAGCAGAGCACTAGCTGTGTGTATGTGTGCGTGCGCATGCACATGTGTGTGTGGATCAATTACTGCACTGTCACGTCCCATGAGATTGACAAGATCCAAAAGAAGAAACAGGCAAACCCACACACAACAACACACACACACACACATACTCAGCTTCAAACTGGAGCAACACTGACATACTAATATTAATTTCCATGCCTACTTGCAAATGCACTATGTTTTGGAACAGAATGCATAAAGAAAAGAAACTCTGCACACATATAAGATAAACAGCTAAATGATGCCCCTCCTCTTCAAAGCTATTTTTTTTTCTATAGTCTGCACACTAGGGCCGAATTATATGTGATTTTGTACCAGCATCATTAAGATATTACAGACTTTAGGTCATCTATGATGGTTGGAAAATAATAATAATAATAGTACTAGTCTACACATGCATTAATATGAGCTGGTGCTTTTTGCTACCGCAGACTGTGACATCTGCGATAGAAGAGACCTCATTTTGCTATAGACGTTAAAACATTTCTTTATACACTGGTTTATATCAGGGGCAGCCTAGTGGCAAGGCACTTGACTCAATGTTCATGGGTTCAGTAGCCTTGGGTCAGTAGGTACACCATGGCTAAGTACCATCCCCAACACTGCTCCATGACTGCACTTGGTGAATGCAGAGAAAGCATTTCATTGTGGTGCAGCGTGTGGTTCACAATAACAAATAGTCACTTTCTCCTCATTGAATTCAGTGCAATTTGACGCTCAATGTGGGGTATTGATGTAGTGGACTTTTCCATTTTCTGGAAGATACCGTATGTCTTACAGAGTGTACGGAGACGGTCAAACTCATGAAACAGTTGCTGAGTGATTTTTTTCTCTTTACAGTCTATTGCCTTTTAATGCAGATCTATCCTGATGTATTGCAATGTGGGTTGGAGCAAAATTGTAGACAGTCTGTTGTTCCCTGTGGTTCATTTTAAGAATCCCTTTACATGTTTTTAACTGTATATTAATCCTGACCAGTCAAAATCCCAGATTTCTGATTTTTGATGAATCAAGGGTTCATGGAATCTGACAAAACTATTTAATTATGGTCAATATAACCAAGGCCTGTCATCAGCTGTTTATATTAATGATACACCAATGCATTTTATACAACATTGCAATAAATGGGGAATCTTATAATCCTAGTATATAATAGTAGTTTTCAGTTTTTATTATGCTGTATGTACCCTACTGCATGCCAACCAGCACACATACAGACACACACCTACCAGTAAGTGCTCCCCCCCTTCTAGTTAAGGATGGTGAAGTGTCTTACTACGAGAGTGAATGAAAGTCTGCATGGTAACAACAGCAGCCTACAGTGCTCCAGTGATAAGGCTATGGTACTGTAGAGCAAAGAAAAGAGCCAGAAATCAATCAGCTCTGTGTTATACATTCATGCACTACCATGATCTATGCAAGAACTGCATTAAAAATATAAAGACAGTTTAAAAATTCTTCTTACAAGAGCAAGCACACTGGCTCAAAAGCACATGCACATTCACACACACCCAGACAAACACACACACACACACACACACACACAAATAAGCTGGCTGGTTGCCAGAAAGAATCAACGCTGCCGATCTAGCTGAGGAGAAAATCCTGTCTGTTATTTCTGCACTGCAGCAGCAGCAACAGAGGCAGAAGAAAAACAAGCGAGCAGCACCATGAGCATTACACACACATACACACACACACACACACACACACACACACACACACACACACACACAGAGCTCTCACCTGGGATGTAATGCAACCTGCTATCCATGTGAGGGAGTGAGAGTGAGAGAGAACTAGAGTGGGAGATGGGGAGGGAGCGAGCAAGAGTGAGTGAGAGAGTGAGATAATGTGTATGTGAGAAAGAGAGCGAGAGAGAGAGAGAGATGGGAATTCTCTCACCTGGGGTTTGTTTAAAAATGATCTGCTATCCTCTCATCCTCTCTTTCGTCTGTCACTTCTTTCCTTGCTTCCAATTCCCAACCTTTAAACCAGAGAGAGAAGTCAAAAAACTGATTGAGAGAAAGAGATATGGAGAAAAAAATAAGGGATGAAAGAGGGAGAAGAGAAATGTGTGTGTGTGTGTGTGTGTGTGTGTGATAGTTTGTGTCATTTTCACAAAGTTAGTGGCCTCAGTTTTTATGATGGTAATTTTGATCAGATGAATTGCAAAGTCCCTCTTTGCCATGAATTAATCTAAAAAAAAAGGAAAGAATTTCCACTGCATTTCATCCACAAAAGGCCCTGCTGATATCATTTCAGTGATCCTCTCATTAGCACCGGTGAGAGTGTTGAGGAGAACAAGGCTGGAGATCACTCTGTCATGCTGATTGAGTTAGAACAGCAGACTGGATGCTTTAAAAGGAGAGTGCTGCTTGAAATCATTGTTCTTCCTCTGTTAATCATGGTTACCTGCAAGGAAACATGTGCAGTCATCAACACTTTGCACAAAAAGAGCTAATATTGCACCTAAATCAACCAATTATCAGATCATCAAGAACTCATCAAGAACTCATCAAGAAAGAGGCTTCAGAGTGCTCAAGAACGTCCAACAAGTGTCAGGACTGACTCCCAAAGCTGATTCAGGTGCAAGATCGGGGCTCCACCAGTACAGAGCTTTCTCAGAAATGGCGGCAGGCAGGTGAGTGCATCTGAACATACAGTAAGGTGAAGACTTTTTTAAGTGAAGTGAAAAGTGAAAGTGACTGTTCTTGTCATTGTGAAACACAGCACAGCGCACCATAAGGAACTATGAAATTCATTCAAATTCTGCATTTTACCCACACACATGTGTAGCAGGGGGCAGCTATTGAAAGCACCCAGGTAGCAATATACTGATCATGGGGCCAACATCCCAACCACTAGGCTGCTGCTCTTTTGGAGGACTGCCTGGTGTCAAGAAGGGCAGCAAGGAAGCCACTTTGCTCCAAGAAAAACTTCAGGAAGAAACCGATCTTCTGCAAAAGGATCAGGGACTGGACTGCTGAGGACTGGGGTAAAGTCATTTTCTCTGATGAATCCCTTTTCAGATTGTTTGGGGCTTCCTAAAAAACAGTTACCCATAAAAGAAAGGTGAGTGCTACCATCACTCCTGTGTCATGCCAACAGTAAAGCATCCTGTGAAGATTCATGTGTGGGGTTGCCTCTCAGCCAAGGGAGTGAACTCACTCACGATTTTGCAGAAACAACGCGACCATAAATGAAGAATGAAACCAAACATTCTCCTCCCAACCATCCAAGAACAGTTTGTTGAAAAACAATGCCAGCATGATGAAGCACCGTGCCTCAAGGCAAAAGTGATAACTAAGTTGCTTAGGGAACAAAACAGAAAAAATTTGGATCCATTTCCAGGAAACTCCCCAGACCTTAATCCCATTGAGAACTTGTGGTCAATCCTCAAAATGCTGGTGGACAAACAAAAGCCCACAAATTCTAACAAACTCCAAGCATTGATTATGCAAGATGGGGCTGCCATCAGTCAGGATTTGGTCCAGAGGTTGATTTACAGCATGGCAGGGTGAATTGTAGAGGTCTTGAAAAAAGGCCAACACTTCAAATACTAACTCTTTTCATAAACTTAATGTAACTGACAGTTAAATCCTTTGGAACTTTTGAAATATCTGACAAAAAGATCTAAAAACAAATATGGTGAAAATCAATACTTAGTTCAGTATTCAGTAATCAGTACTTTTTGTGTAGATATACACAAATACACACACCACACACACACACACACACACACACACCCACTCACACACACACACACACACACACACACACACACACACACACACACACACACACACACACACACACAGGGAGAGATAAACAACTACCTCAGATGAAATGACCCAGTGAAAAGGTGATCTCTCGCTCTGCTTCTCTCTCTCTCCCCTAGATCTTGTAAATATGGCTGAACTTTAAGTGAACTCCCACAACCCAAAAGTGTAATCATTAGTTTTGGGTGGGTGTCAATCATTAACTGTGTTAAGACACGCGCACTCTTATCTCCCGCTCAACAGTAACTCCTCAGCCACCAGCTTCCATCATTGTGTGTGTCATAATGTTGCATATAATCACACTGTAACATATTGTAACTGTATATTAAACACATGAAAACATTTTACAGTTTTAATACATTAATACAAATAAAATACATTACAGACTTGTGAAATGGAATGAAATCCATTGTTTGGAGTCTTTACCCATTCATCAAATATTGTTTGATTAATATTATCTTATTATATTTCAGTTTCATTCATTTTAATTGTAACAATTTCAGTTCATTATGAACCTCATATTAAAATAGTGACTACCCTTTTCATTGTGAAACACAGCACAGCACAACACAACGAAATTCAACCTCCGCGTTTCACCCATACACACCCATGTGCAGTAGGGGGCAGCTATTGAAAGCACCCAGGGAGCAGTGACGGGGATGGTACCTTGCTCAAGGTTACCTCAGTGTACCCTACTGGTGAGGGAATTGAACCCACAATCTTCTGAGCTGGGGCAACTCCCTAACCACTAGACCACTGCTGCCCTAGAGCTACTAGATCTGAACCCACTAGTACTACCTGTGAGGCTCTGCTCTGCATGCACCATATTTAAATTGCTATACTTATTCAGGTGCTGTGCTTTGGAGTTTTCTTCTATTTTCTGAGGCCATGCTGAGGTGGCCCCTTCCAGGCTCAGGCCATTAAAGCTGGAGAGGCAGTTGAGAGATTTGCCAATCTCAGAGTTGAAATGGCCTTGCTGTGGTTATATTTCACAGTGGCACTGAGTGAGTCATAGGCCAATGTCAGGGTTTTAGTCTCAGAGGAGCAAGGAAGTGAAGGACAAACAGTGAATGCAGACTGTTTGGCCATATAAAACTTCACCTATAATCATCAACACTGCAAACATTTGAGCTAACACTTGGGCTGGGCAAAGAAAATGGCCATGTATGACTATATTTATTATTGCGATAAATTACATGGAAATGTAATTGCATAGGGATATTGTCAGAAAGTACAGAACCCACGTTTCATTACAGAGCAGGGGTGTCGAACTCCAATCCTGGAGCACATTTTGGTGATTTCCCTCCTCAAACATGCTCACTACACCCCCCACTAATTGTGAACCAGGTGTGTTTAAGGAGGGAAATCACCAAAATGTGCTGGACTCTAGCCCTCCATGACTGGAGTTTGACACCCTGTTATAGAGCATGCATAATTAGTCCTGTCTAAACCGGATTTACTGTGGTTTGTGAAATTTGAATGAAAAACAGTGGATTCATATTCGTAGAGAGTACTGGTTCCTGGTTCCTTCCTCTCTATGCAAATATATATATATATATATTTGCCAAAATGTGTTTGGAATGGAAAAATGGTTTTCAAAATTCAATAGATGTTTTTTTTTAATTATTATTGAACAACTTCAATAAATGACATGTAAAGAATAAACCTCTCCTTAAGGCAAATTTTTAAGAATGTACGGAAAGTTTGTTTTCATCCTTTTTGGAAGAACAATAAGTATACCACTGTCCCTCCACCCCCAAACTGTCCCTTGCTTTTATGTAAGAGATTGAGCTCCACACATGAACACACACATGCACACACACACACACACACACACACACACACACACACACACACATAGATGCAAACACAAAGGCAAAAAGGCAGTAGGGCTGCTTGTTTTTCTAAGAGTCAGAGGGGAAGAGGAAAGAGCGGGAACAGAGCACGCAGCCAATCTTGCTCAG
The DNA here is from genome assembly GCA_017165825.1 of Hepsetus odoe. Taxonomy (NCBI): domain Eukaryota; kingdom Metazoa; phylum Chordata; class Actinopteri; order Characiformes; family Hepsetidae; genus Hepsetus; species Hepsetus odoe. The sequence continues at coordinate 18,800,801 of CM029366.1, read as the reverse complement.
CGTTGTTCAGAAAAATAGGTCACATTAAAAACGAGTCGAACACAAGCGTCCACATCTGCTGTAATAACCCCAGTCTTCACATACTGTGTGGTAGTGCATCCACATACATGAACCATCTGGTCCTGTGTGCATTATTTCAAGGTCCAGTAACACTGCCAGATAGAGTTTCTGTGCATTTCCTTCATATAATATAGATTTCCATGTACGACACTCACTTCTGCTGCTATCTTTAGACTTTTACTAAATACAATCTATCCGATCCATGTGTGTTTACACTGATGTGTCCTCTGATGACTAATATATCATCAAATGCCAAGAAAGGAATCCATGCCAAATCCTCCTTCTTGTTCAAATTAATTAGTGAAATAGTCAAAACGATGCTGAAAAGAACTTTGCCATACCAGCCCTCAAAAAGGTATGCTCAGTGGAATGTCTAAGCAGTGTTTTCCTTATCCCTATAAGAAAGCGCAAGATAAAATGGATATATCCATGATTCCAGACTCTGTTTGCTCCCCAGAGGCAAAACCACCTAAGTAAAAACAATTCAAAGCAGTGTGTGACACATTCACAGCTTTAGGAAAGTCTCATTGCCATATATAGAAAAAGTTTGCACCTTTATCAGATTTCAAAGACTTTGGAAAATCTGTTTTTTATTCTCTGTTTTTCTATGCCCATTACAGCAAGGTGAAGGCTTCATCAGAAGGAAAATGTTTTACATTAGAACAGTAGGCTCCTGTCACATATTAAAAAGTCACACACATCACTCAGCATCACCGTAACCAGTTCTAAAACTGCAGAGTATGTATGGAATGCCCTCAACAGTCCTGTATCAGGTTTTGCTCTGCCTCAAGGCTCTGCTGCACTGGCATCTGTGTCATGAGTTCGTGTAAAGATGTGAAATGAACTGACATTAATTCCCATTCAGAAGAAGCTGGGCTGTTTTATTGCACCTGTAGATTAAATTACATATTATATGGCATCACTCATTAAAGAGCAACACCAGGTACTACTTTAAAGCCTTAAGGGGTGAAGTGAATAGAAGCCAAAATCCTTTAGACTGATATCACACCATTTCCAAAGCAAACATTGAAATAAAGTATGCGTCTTCCCAGAGAACTGGGAAGGAAAAAGGAATGGCAACATCATTGAGCAGACTAGGAATGAATCGCAGAAGGGAAGCGATTGTGTAGAAAAGTAATGAAAACATCAAAGGATGGCCAAAGTGATCCACATCAGATGAAAAAAATAGAAAGGGCATTTGGTAAAGAAAACTAATGAAATATTATAGTATAGTATTCAAAGAAAAGAAGTTTAAAAAAATGGGCTTAAAAGCTAAAATTATGTTATAGGTGAGAATTTTAGTTTTAGATTTAAAATCTTTTTTCATAGCCCCTGTGTTTGCTGCCAATCAAAATATAATGGCTTACAGGATCACACAATAAATCAGTGATGGAAATATTATTCAGCTATAAATGGTGAATTATTACAGGAATTGCTCTTTCAGACAGAGTATAGAGGATAATAAGACATTCCACACATGGAAAACTGGAGCTGGCAGTAATCCTATACAAGTAAAAGTATGTAGACACACACACGCACACACGCACACACACACACACACACACACACACAGACACACACACACACACACACACACAGTGAAGGACAAAAGGTGCATCAGAAATATGCTCGTAGCGAGCTTTCTCTACAAAGCTGAATCTCACATGTCAGTGCAATGTTTCAAATGTTCTCTCATGGAGGTTTCCCCACACTAAACACAGCTTGTAATGTGGGAGTGGTAGGCTGGGCAGCATAATGTTACAAATGTTAAAATGCTAAAATAAAATTTTTAAATAAATCTTGAACCTTTAATCACGATTGCCTTATTCATCAATGATGACGTCAATTTCAGCATCAAATCTTATGTAGTAAATGTTCAGATCAATACACTCCATCTATTTACATCTTTGGCTCAATTATTAGTGCTGTGAGAGCTCACTGATGAGTGTGACTGAAAGCAAAAGGGGGAAAATCAATACTGTCACTCCACCAGTCACTCGACTCTGTGCTCTTAGACATCAGTCTTATTTCTAAATGAGTGTCATTCACATTAGTGTCACAGCTTCACTGCCACACTAAGTAGACGACGCAAACTCATGTCTTTGATGACAGACTCTGTTTGAGGAATGGGGAAACCTGTGGAAATTTTACTTTTATGATCAACCATCCCTTGAAGGCATTTAGAAAACTAGGAGCATTCAAGGGTCTAATGTGACTGTCAGCCTAGCTTGGTGTAAGGAGCACCTTCAAAGCATTCAAAACCCAGACAGAGGGAAGGAAAGCGGGAGAGAGAAAGTCTGGGATTGCTGCATGTGGGAGGGCGAATCAGGGATGCACAAAAACTCAGTTAGAAAAGGGAGAGAGAGAAAAAAGCAGTGTCCACTTGTGACACAGACATGGGGAGCGTAGGGAGGAGTGCAGGGTGAGTGTTTGATAAAGGGAGGTCTAAACAGGCTTCCTGAGGAAGGTGCAGTGTGAGAGAGCCTGATAAGACCTTCAGGGCGTTTGTGTTTAAACTGCCATCTCTGAACTGATACAGGCATACAGAACCACTCTGGAGAACAGCTGCTAAAGGAAAAATATACCCATAGAGATAGTGAGAGAGAGAGAGAGAGAGAGAGAGAGAGAGAGAGAGAGAGAAAGACAAAGAAACCCACCAAAGACAGCACTCTAGGATTTCTGATCCCAGTAATACATTGTGCTCATTCCCAAAAAGATAGATCAAAGGTAAAATGCAAGGAGCCAGTGCTGAACTGTTGAAATTGGAGGTCTAACACAAGATTACTCTAATAATAATAGCTGAATGTCAAAAGTAAAACTGATTACTGAAAGATAACATATATATAGTGTGTGTGCATCTGTGTGAGTGTGTATCAAAACTTCTTATAGCTGGTGCTGAATACATATGTACTGGTGTAACCAGTATAGTATAGATAATCTGAAGATAGAGAGATAGTTCAACATCATAGCATCCTGATATATGAAGCTGTTACCCAGGAGACTGAAGAGGCTATATGAAGGAAATGGAGAAGAGGTTTTCAGTGATTAGAACATCCAGAAACTTGGTGCTGATCACCTACTTTACAGCAGCGCAATTTAAGGGAGGGGATGTCTGCACAGTCCAAAACAACCAGGTATGTTGTCTGGACCAGTATCATGCACCATGTGGCCAGTTGGTTCACCCCAATTTTGTAGTTTGTTTCATTATTATTGCTGATGAGATTAACCTAGGCTTTGTCAACAAATCTGATGAGATGATTGGAGCTGTAATTTAGTTCATGTGTCAGATGGGTAAAGAGTAGGGAACTTGTGTGCTCTCCCTGTTTAATATGGCTGTGCTTGATGTGTAGTTGCGAAGACTTTCTTACTGTGGTCTCCCAATATGAAAATCTGATATCCAAAAGGGTGAGATGTTCAGTCCCAGCAATTCCAGGTGGGTAAAGGTTAAATGGAGGACAGAGTACATTACATCATCTATGAGCTGGTTGGCACAATATAAAAACTGACGGGATTTCAGGTAGGATGGAAGAATGAATTTTATTTTGTGCAGGTCTAGTCTTTCGAAGCACTTCATGGTTAAGGTTTGTGCGGGGGGAGGGTTGGGGGTGGTTTCCCTGAAGCAGGATGGGGGTGAGGTTTATTGGCACAGGTATGATGTTGGGGCTTTACAGCATGTGGTGACAACAGCCTGATTTCAATGTTAAAGATATCTTTGAGGTTATCCTTGCGCTCCTCTGCACAGTTTTTCAAAACAATGACCAGGTATGTTGTCAGGACCAGCTGGCAACAGGTATTAGCAGGCATTAATCATAATTGTGAGTGATTTCTTCATGCTGACTGAGAAAAATATCAGAAAAGAAACTGAATTAACACCAAATGTAACTATGCAGTCCATTAAAGAAGTACACAAACAAGGAATATGTGAAAGAATTGAACCAGGATGTTCTCCACTCATTCTGCCTTCACTCAGAAATCATGTTCTCTCATTTCTGTACAACAAAAGATTTCTCTAGCAGACACTCTAGCTCTTCATTACACTTTACCTCTTCATTATCGCATGGTGGTTAAACCAAGCCCGAAAATAGAGCAGCAAGAATCAATCATGAGCACATCACTCTGCAGTATCCCACCTCATCATCAGGCTAGTCAAAGAGGGCCATTTAGTGGGAATGAACAAAAAACAGGCCTAGATGTGTATGTGTGTGTGTGTGTGTGTGTGTGTGTGTGTGTGTGTGTGTGTGTGTGTGTGTGTGTGTGTGTGTGTGTTGTTGGGGAGAGAGGGGTATCAAAGAGGACTGCATTTTATTCAAGGAAGCTTTAAAATACAACTACATTAATCTGTCTGTCCATTGCAGAGGAAGCCACCTCTTCTATAAATAAACTTGGTGAGCACGCCAATGGCAAGAGAAAGTTTCAATTTGACTGACACCACAAGCTGTGCAACATACAGTATCAGTCATCAGACCATTCATTATGCAAATTGCTGTTATTACTGCTATTTGCAGTTTCACAGCTTTTGTTGTCTATCATACTCACATTGTGTACTGTCTGAAAATACTATGCAGAATTCTGTATTGTTAGTTTTTATGCAATCTGTTGCTATGGCAGCGGTTAGGGAGTTGGCCCCAGATCGGAAGATTGTAGGTACGGTACCCTTGAGCAAGGTATCGCCTAGATCACTGCTCCCTGGGCGCTTTCAATAGCTGCCCCCTGCTGCATGTACGGGTGAAACGCAAAGGTTGAATTTCATTGTATTGTGCTGTGCTGCATTTCACAATGACAAGGGTAGTCACTTTATTGCTTGTATATTATCTTTAATTTTCCCTCAATTTTTCCTTATACTGTATTTTGCTAGAGGACCAACTTGTTGGTGCAAATTTGCTGTGTAATGCCTTTCAGATTGTCTTAAATTTGGCATACTGAGTAGATTAAATTAACAGAAAACAAAGGTTTTACTTCAACAGGATTTAAATTGCCCAAAGATACAATGTGTCTATCAAAAGGGGTTTATCCCCTCATTTTTCAGCATCACCAGTAAACTAATCATCAGCCTGATCCTCTGTTATTGTGTGTACTTGTCTGGCTTGTTAGAGTCAAAATATGTAGAAATGTGGAAATGCTCAAGACCTTTGCACCATACCTTGTGTGCATATTGTTTGCATATTGTTTGTTGTCTGTTATACTAAAGAACAGCCAGACAGGATCAAATTCCCTGTTTGTGCAAGATACTTGGATGAATAATTAACTTATTCTCATTCTAAATTTGGTTCTGATACATTGTCAAAAAGCATGATCTGTTTGAGATTATATGCAAGTAAACACAAGTGAACACCAATCATGACTTAGAAGATAAACTCTATTTTAGGTAAATCATATGAAGTTAAATCATTTTCCCCCCAAGCTCTTTTCAACGTTTTAATAGAATGAACTTCACAAACAACTTCTCAGTGATGTCAGAATCTCTGGGGAAAAGACATTTGTGCAGCATGAGGCCAGCATGAGGGCTCTGACACATGCCACTTTGACATGGGAGAGTGAAACAGATGTGGTGGTGATGTACTGAACAAATGATGTTATGTTGAATGAAACAAATGGTGTGTAAAACAAATAAGCCTCATGTAATTATGAATGCTATGAAGTTAAAATGAATAGAAGATCTTGTGCCAAGTGCCATGATTTTAAACAATTAGCAGCACATTTCAATCAATGTGGGAGAGGCGGAACTTGGCATAACATGGTTTAGAGATTAATGTTGCATAACTGGGAGGCAAGGGGAGGCATAGAGCTTAGTATGGCCCTCCTAGTGTTCTGGATTAAAGCATTTAATCAAACAAAACAAAACAAAATAGCTGTATGGCCCTTGAGGAATTGCCTTTGTTTGTTTAGTTCTGTTTTAAGACAAAAAGCAACAAAACACCCCAAGAAAAAGAATGTTTATAATGCAAATAAAGATCATTGTATTTAGAGGCCAACCAGTGAAGTATTCCCAAATGGGAAAAGCTGGATTTGTTGTCTTTGTTAGATTTTTTTTTTTTTTTCATTAGGAATGAAACTGAATAGAGGATAAATGGACTGCAGTGAGCATTGCTTACAATACAGGCTGGCAGGTGAAAATAACATACTAGCCAAAACAGACCATATGGATCAGCAGACCCACATACGGCAAAATAAGAATTGAAATAGATAACAAAGAAGAAGAATGTGCAAAAGAAGTGCAAACAAATCACTGGAAAGAGCCCTATACAGAGACTGAAGAAAGTCACCAGTTACATAAGTGATGTCAAACCGTCCTTGCCATTTACCGTCCTTCAGGCTTTGCTTCCATTGATTTTCAGTCATGTAGTGCTGCACTACCTGTGCTACATTAGGAGAGACATAAAGCAAAGGAGTAAAGGTGTTAGATAGTGCTGTCAGACGACTGAGATAAAGATACACGTGGACGTTTATGATGCGACCTGTATGTCCTGCAGGGAGACCTGTGTGTCTTTTAGCTCACCTTTCAGATTTATCAGCACTGCTCAGTGAAAACATTTTCAGCCACACATGGTGGACACACGATGCATGTCTCAGAATATGAGAAAATATTCTCTAATAATCTGTTTTACTCTTCTAAAAAGCACAATCACATTTGATTGCATTAGGGCTGTTTACTAATGCTGGGGTTCAATGCTGAGCACATAGTTAAGCACTGAAAATAATAAGATTGTTTTCAGTGCGATGCATCTTGCAGTTTCTGATGCCAAAGCAAATGTTTTATTTAAAGCTCAGACTGGGACAATGGCAGGTGATTTATGCAATAATGTTCCTGCTACATTCCTCTGCATTCCCAAGTCCTCCTACATAGTACAACCTTGTTCACACCACCACTAGCACGCTGAGCATATGATGACTTTTTCATAATTACATCATTAATATTAAGACTTTATGCATCAAATGGGGCGGCGGTGGCCTACTAATTAAGGAGTTGGCCCCAGGATCCGAAGATTGTGGGTTTAAATCCCAGATCACTAGGTTGTCCTAGGGTAACCTTGAGCAAAGCACCGTCCCTGTCACTGCTCCCTGGGCGCTTGATATGGCTGCCCCCTGCTGAACATTGTGTAACTTAATTACAAAATAAAGAATGTTCTGCATCACCCTTTGCCTTGTACATGTACAATTTATATAGAATGCTAATTTGCAGGCCCACAAACAACGCTATTTATTATATTATTTATATCCACCAATCAGTCACAGGGTGTGTATACCACTTCAGAGTGATTATGATGCCTATCAAGTGGCGGGATATATAAGGCAGCAACTGAACAGTCTGTTTTTGAGACTGATGTATTGGAAATTATAACAAAATTGTTCATGTGAGCCTCATAGCTGCATCATGCTGTGGCCTGTTGAACATCCCAGTCATGCTCAGCAAAAACCTTACAGTATTTGACAAGGTTGTCTATGACAAGCACCGGTTAAAATAATAAATGTAAAAAATATTAGCCCTCACATGGATACACAATCAAGGTGACATTCAATTTAGTAAACATGACATAACTGTATTTTTATAGATGCATTCTACACACTTCATTACGGTAACACAGGCAGGCAGATTTGATTTAGGACATTGTGTGATCATGGGACTGTGAACTATGAAAATGAACAAAATAGAGCAGGCTATACATTCAGTCTTATACATTGAGGTACACTGCATAACAAACACACACACACAAAAAAATCATGATCAAAATGATCATGTCACGCACTTCCTATTTCTTTTTGCAACATTTTGCAAACACTTTATCATAACAGATACTGTAGTCACTTCACGTGCCTCAGTAGTTCCAGCACAGTCACTGTACATGTACCTTTCCTGTATATTTTTACAGGTTTTTAAAAAATATATTTAATACATTTATAGTTACACTGTTAACGTTTTACAGGTATTGTAGATGTCTTTGCACACTGTACAAATGACAATAAATCTTCTTAAGTAAACCAAGATCAGATCATTTTTGATGTTATATAAAAATACTGTCAGCAATGGTGAATGACTGTTCACTTTATAGATCACAGTAAGTCATACTGAGTCACAAACCACATTGACAAGCTGAAATCACCTTAATGAAGAGTCAGATGCCATCTGTTTTGGTAAGTAGTGTTTATGGATTCAACTCAGGTGACTATTGACTTCTAATGTTGATTAGCAGCCAGTACTAAAATGAAAAATGTGGATTCAAAATATGTTTTTGCAGATCACATGCATCAGAAGTAAGTGGAAAGCATATAAAATGAAGATCTAATCTCATTAAAAACCTATACTGACTTTTATACAACAAATATGAACTTTTAAAGTCTTATTAAGTCACTTATCCTCACATTAACACACTTTGATGTGTCTTTTGCTAAATCCCGACTTTTAATTACCATGCTTAGATTTTCTGCAAGCAAATGCTGAATACAGAATAACATTCTGCACTTCAAAATAGCCAATTAGCAAATTGAAAGGAAGAGGGAGAGAAGTACAGAAAGAGAACGAGAGAGAGAGGGAGGAAGAATAATTTTCTACTCAATGGATAGAACTCTTTACCCTTTGGGTTTTGACTGGGTTTTGTTCTGTCAGTGTGCCACTGTAGGACCGTCTGAAGAGCCTAACTATAGCAAACGCATAAATACCAGCCTTTCATTTGTATGATCAGAAAAAGACATTTCTTCACAAAAATATTCTCTCATGTTCTTGTTCTATGTGATGCATTAACAAAACCTATTTCATCACAGCATTATAATAAATGATCATGTAACTTCCTTTATGTTCAGATCAAATGCCTTAATAAGAATCTGTAAATAAAAGAATTACACTTGTAATAGGGACTTATTACATATATGGAAATACTAAGAATTTCACATATTTTCTGCCTCTTTTCTTGGTAACCGCAGTACAAGCTGTACTTCTTTGTTGATGGAATGAAAAGGCAGCTTCATAAATACCTTGTAGCGAATCAAAAGCCCATGAAAGAGCTAAGAAATGTTCTCAGGTTTTCTCTTTTATATCCACCACTCAGCTTTGTGTCCTCCCCCAACTTTAGGTATCATAGTAATGTTCTGCTCCAGTAAAGCAATACTGAACAAAATCGTGCAAAATATAGCTGTGGATTTGGTTACATATGCACACTTGGACTAAGGATACATATGCGCAGTAATGTTTTACATTAATGTGCCACTTCATTAGGTACAAAACACATGTACACTTATTATCCTTTTTATCAGCTCTTCTTAACTTATAGGTGCTCTAGCTTTTTTCAGATAAACAGGGTAAAGGGGCTACAAATGATGTGGAGTGACTTGAATGAAGTGAAAAAGTGAAAGTGACTATCCTTGTCATTGTGAAACGCAGCACAGCACAACACAACGAAATTCAACCTCTGCATTTCACCCATACGCACACGTGCAGCAGGGGGCAACTATTAAAAGTGCCCGGCAAGCAGTGACGGGGACGGTACCTTGCTCAAGGGTTCTTCAGGGCAACCTACTGGTGAGGGAATCGAACCCACAATCTTCCAATCGGGGCAACTCCCTTACCACTAGGCCAGCATTAGGAATAAAACAGGAACAATCTACACTATCAGTCATTCCAAAAGAAGTGAATATAGCTCCATTATTCCACAGAACATAGATCCAGTGCTCCACAGATCAATACTGGGGTCTTTAAAACAGATGCAAGTTGACCAAGGTCATATGTAGCTGCTCTAGAACAATTCATTTTAGTGGAAGCACCATTCTAAGATTATATATGTTTATATAAGATTATATATTAAACAATTGATTCACTACAAAAAGTGGTTGAAATGTGCCTAAACACTTATGTGGTGTATCTTTTATTCACTGATTGCCAATGCATATGTTATTCTAGTCATTGTGATTTATTCATGTTCCTACAATTTATTCAGTTTAATTCAGTTATATTCAATCTTATAATCTTTCTAGTCTTTATAGAATAGATCTGGCTGGCTGCAGATGTTTTAACATTACGCAAATTTTTTAAGGCCACATTTTTTACTGCATAGGATTTCTCTTCCCTGTTGGACATAAACATAACTAATGGGTAGCTCTAAAAATTACAGTGTTAATCAAACTGCCTAACCTGAGCTTGCTGACAGTTTGGATATGCTCAATGTGATGGGAAATTCTCACCCATCTTATACCAGTCTTGAAGTTTGGTAATGCATATTTGCAAGTGTGTTTTGTTTAATGACTTTAACATGGAGAGATCTGTTTGTAAAAGGTGATTTCCTTGTTTATATTTGAAGCCATAGACACTCTGAACATTAAAAGTGCACATTAAAGTCTGTATAAGGGTGCTGGTGGTCTAGTGGTAGGGTACTTGCCTATGGATCAAGAGGTCCCTGGTTCAAATCCCACCTCTAGCACTACCACCACTGGGTCCCTGAGCAAGACCCTTAACCCTGAGTTGCTCCAGGAGGACTGTCCCTGTAATTAGGACGTGGAAGTCGCTCTGGATAAGAGCGTCTGCTAAATGCCGTAAATGTAAATGTAAATAAATGGATGAAAGTTATTAAAAATCATGACACTGCTCACAGATTCATCTTTGGCTAATATGTTACTGATAAACTACTGGTATACTTTATATATAAATATATAAATTTAAATCTTGAAATATAAATAATGATTGTTTACTTTTATCAATTTACAAAATGCAAAGTGAGCGAACGAAAGAAAAATCTAAATCAAATCAATATTTGGTGTCACTACCGTTTGCCTTCAGACCAGCATCAGTTCTTCTAGGTACACTTGCACACAGTCAGGGATTCTGTAGGATTATAGTCGGTGTCTGATCAACCAGTTTTACCAAACAGGTGCTGATGACCATCAATGTCACACGGAGGTTGAAACACAGTCATGTTTGGAACAACCTACCAGCTGAGTTCCTTCAAAAACTGTGTGCAAGTCTACCTAGGAGAACTGATGCGCTTTTGAAGGCAAAGGGTGGTCACACCAAATATTGATTAGATTTAGATTTCTCTTTTGTTCATTCACTGCATTTTGTTGATTGATGAAAATAAATTATCAACACTTCCATTTCTGAAAGCATTCTTTGTTTACAGCATTTTTTCACACCTGCCTAAAACTTTTGCATAGTACTGTATGTATTTGTACATTTTATCATACTGTAACAGCCAATATCTAATTACTTTAATTAAGGAGTTGAAGTTTGACACATTTTTCCAAAGATAAAATATTCTCCGGCCTTTTGCTTGTAGGCTCTCCATTCCTCTGGCAGACAGACAGTCCTGTGCTTCCTCCATTCTTTGATCTGCCTTTGTTTTTTTGCGTGTGTTTTTTTTTTTCATGGCTATCCTCATTTCCCCAAAAGCTAGAAGCCTCTGACACTGAATCTCTCCACCCTTCAGATCTCACAGACAGGAGAAGAGATAGCTGGGAAAAACAGCCTCGCACCAAAATGTAATCATTTTCCTCACCTGGCTTCATTTTATATCTAGTCTGTGGAGTGGAGTCAGTGGAGATATGTATGCATTCCTTAGGAATTTGGAAATCTGATAAAAGGCTTTCAGAGATGTAGACTTTGGATAATGACCATGTTATCTTGGAAGACACAGGAGATGTTGACCATTTGCATAAAACCTTCAATTTTTTTACACAGGATTTGTATGCTTAAGTGATACTCGGTTGTAAACTGGTATATTGGCTTTAAAACGGATTGTTAATTTTTTTTAAAAATCAACTTTTTCTGACCAAAAGTCTTACCAGAAATACATTCTTCAAGTTTGTTTATAATCTAGATTTTAACTTTTTGGTAAATAACATTTTTGTTGGCATTATCACTGGACATGCACATATGCAGTACATTTATATATAACAAGGTGGAGCACTAGACACAAACAAGTACATCTGAGAGAAAAGGAAGCAGGAGGTGTAAATGCAACATAAAGCATTGCCCCCTCTTAGTCTGAAATATCAGGAGAGTAAAGATTCCCAAGATAATACACTCATGGCAGGAGCAGGCTCTAAAGGGACAGTGCACAAGGCTCCAGTTCCTTTTCTTTATGTATGCATGCACGTGTGTGTGTGTGTGTGTGTGGCATCTGATTATTACTGCTCTGAAGGACAAGGCTAGCCTTGCTAAAGACAACCTCATCTATTCCAACCACTGAGCCATATCTTATGAAAAGGAGAAATAATGAGACATGAAAGTAAGTGGATTCATGCAGTCATCGACATGCCTTACATTCAGAAAACACTGAACAGCACACAAATTCACTATGTATTACATTTCTGAATAATCGTTTTCAGAATTGTATAAGTATTCGCCAAATAATCAAGAGGTTGTCAGTTTCATCAGCAGCAATGCCTCAGCTATGCATTTCAAGGAGTCCCAAGAAAGTATTAATTGCCTTGTTCTTGCTTGTCCGCTTGTATGATATTAATTTTTATCAAATAATTGTGACAAAGGGGCATATTCATCAAAATATATTTTTTTTTCCATTAACAGAAGGGATAATGGGTGGGTTTTCTATGGAATTATGTGATTAAGGAAAGCTGAGAGAGATTCACACTGTTGCTCTTTTCTGGTAACCCATACATTTTGCTGTGTTGCCATTGTCAGCAGAATTGTAATTGGCCCTCTCTTAACCTTTGGAAAGCCACTTGCTTCCCATTGATTTTTTGAAATTACATATGGCCTTAAATAGCAACTGTTAACAATTTTCGGAAATGTTAGTGGCTGTCTTGGCCTCTCTTTGGGTTAAGTGTGTGTTGGGGCAGAACTTTTGTGACAGACAATTTGGTCAGAGGCTGACCAAGAATAGAACATGTCTTCTAAAATGCAGGATATCCAAAAACATGAACAAGATCATGCATTCATTGTGCAGAGATAAATTTCAGCTGGAACATTTTAGAGGAGCCAAACTGATTTTAATTCCTTTTTACTTAATTTAGTTCCCAGTGCACAAATAAAACTCTCATGGCAAAATGCAAACTCTCAAAGACCTGAAGAATGGGGTAAAAAAAAATGTTATGGTTATGTTAATATATAAAGTTTGAATGGATTGCAAAGAACACAATATTCTAATCTTTTAAATCATTCTTCTTCTTTTTCTTTTGATTGCTCCCGTTTAGGGGTCACCACAGCGGATCAACTGTCTCCATTTCTTCTGGTCCGCTGCATCTTCCTGCTTCAAACCGACCACCTGCATGTCCTCTCTCACCACGTCCATAAACCTCTTCTTTGGTCTTCGCCTTTTCCTCTTTCCTGGCAGCTCCATCGTCAACATGGGCAGGGGTGGCCTAGTGGTTAGGGGAGTTTGCCACAGGATCGGAAGATTATTGGTTCAAACCCCATACCAGTAGGTTGCCCTGAGGTATCCTTGAGCAAGGTACCGTCACTGCTCCCCGGGTGTTTTCATTGCTGCATGGTGTGTGTTTTTGTGCATGGGTTAAATGCAGAGGTCCAATTTCGTTGTGCTGTGCTGTGTACTCACAATGACAATAATAGTCAAATCAAATTTCACTTGATTCACTTTCAACAACATCCTTCCAATATAATCCTCGTCTCTCCTCTGGACATGTCCAAAAAAACGTAACCTTGCTTCTCTAACTTTGTCTCCAAAATGTCTAACCTGGGTTGTCCCTCTAATATACTCATTTCTAATCCTGTCCATCCTCGTCACACCCAATGAAAATCTCAGCATCTTTAACTCTGTCACCTCCAACTCCATCTTCTGTCTTTTCGTCAATGCTAACGCCTCCAACCCATACAACATAGCTGGTCTCACTACCTTCCCTTTTACTCTAGCTGGTAGCCGTCTGTCACAAATCACGTCAGCCATTCTTCTGCACCCATTCCAACTATCTTCTTCAACTCTCTTCCACACTCGCCGTTACACTGAACTGTTGATCCCAAGTATTTAAACTCCTCCACCTTTGTTACCTCCACTCCCAACCTCCTAACCACTCCACTTTCCTCCCTGTCATTCACACTCATTTATTCTGTCTTTGTCCCACTCACTTTCATTCCTCTCCTCTCTAGAGCATATCTCCATCTCTCCAGGTTCTCCTGAAGCTGCTCCCTACTCTCACTGCTGATCACAACATCATTAGCAAACAACATCATCATCCATGGAGACTTCTGTCTAAACTTGTCCATCAACCTGTCCATTACTACTGCAAACAAGAATGGGCTCAGCGCTGCTCCTTGATGTAATCCAACCTCTGCCTTAAATCCATCCGTCACTCCCACTGCATATATCACCACTGTTACATTGCCTACATATCCTGAACTACTCTCACATACTTCTTTGTAACACCAGACTTCCTCATACAAAATTACAACTCCTCTCTAGGCACCCTGTCATATTCTTTCTCCAAGTCCACAAAGGCACAAGGCAGCTCCTTCTGACCTTCTCAGTACTTCTCCATCAATACCCTCAGAGCAAACATTGCATCTGTGGTGCAATCTGTGATCCTCACCTCTTTTCTTAACCTAGCTTCCACTACTCTTTCCCATAACTTCATGTTGTTGTGGCTGATCAACTTTATCCCTCTATAGTTACTACAGCTCTGTGCATCACCCTTATTCTTGAAAATTGGTACCAGAACACTTCGTCTCCACACCTCAGGCATCCTCTTACTTTCCAAGATTGTATTAAATAATCTGGTCAGAAACTTGACTGCCATCTCCCTTAAACACCTCCATGCTTCCACTGGTATGTCATCCAGTCCAACAGCCTTTCCATTCTTCATCCTCTTCACTGCTGCTCTTACTTCCAGCTTGTTTATTTGCTGTACTTCCTGGTTCACTATCCTCACATCATCCAATCCTCTCTCTCTCATTTTCTTCATTCATCAGCCCCTCAATGTATTCCTTCCATCTGCTCAACATGCTCTGTTCACCTGTGAGTATGTTTCCATTTCTATCTATAATCGCCCTGACCTGTAGCACATCTTTCCCAGATCTGTCTCTCTGTCTAGCCAATCGGTAAAGGTCCTTTTCTCCCTCTTTAATGTCCAGCCTCTCATACAATTCACCAAACACCTTATCTTTGGCCTTCACCACTGCTTTCTTCGCCCTGCAGTTCATCTCCTTCTACATCTTTCTACTTTCTTCATCTCTCTGACTGTCCCACTTCTTCTTTGCCTACCTCTTCTTTTGAATACACTCCTGGACTTCTCGGTTCCACCACCAGGTTTCCTTATCCTCCTTCTTCCTTCTAGATGTCACACCAAATACATTTCTAGCTGTCTGCCTTACCACTTCTGCAGTAGTTTCCCAGCAATCTGGTAGCTCTTCAACACCTCCCAGTGCCCGTGTTAACACCTTCCACTTTGCAGTCCTCCTTCTTCAGCTTCTAGCACTTGATCCTCACCTCTGCCCTCACTTTCCTCCTCTTCATGACCTCCAAGGTCATCCTACAGACCACCATCCTATGCTGTTTAGCTACACTCGCCCGTCACTACTTTACAGTCTCCAATCTCCTTCAGACTGACACTCCTGCAAAGAATGTAATCCACCTCTGAGCATCTTCTTCCACTCTTATTCATCACCCTGTGTTCCTCCCTCTTCTTAAAATAAGTATTAACTACAGCCATTTCCATCCTTTTTGCAAAATCTACAACCATCTGACCTTCAGCATTCCTGTCCTTGGCACCATATCTATCCATCACCTCCTCATCACCTCTGTTCCCTTCACCAACATGACCATTAAAGTCTGCACTAATCACCACTCTCTCTCTCCTGGATACACTCTCTATCTCTCACTCCAGAATTCTTCTTTCTCCTCCATCTCACAACCAACGTGGTGGCAGTGGTCTAGTCGTAGGATACATTGCCTAAGGACCTATGGCTTAAGAGGTCCCAGGTTTGAATCCCACCTCTAGCCCTACCACCACTGGGTCCCTGACCTTTAACCCTGAGTTACTCCAGGGGGACTGTCCCTGTAATTAGGACATGGAAGTTGCTATGGATAAGAGCGTCTGCTAAATGCTGTAAATGTAACTTGTGGGGCATAAGCACTAACAGCATTCATTATCACATCTTCAACTTCCAGCTTCAAACTCGTCACCCTCCCTGACACCCTCTTCACCTCCAAAACACTCTCCACATACTCTTCCTTCGGGATAACACGATCACCATTCCTCCTTCCATCCACACCATGATAAAACAATTTAAACCCTCCTCAAATACACATGGCCTTACTACCCTTCCATCTAGTCTCTTGCACAATCAAAATGTCAGCCTTCCTTCTCTCCATCATATCAGCTAATTCTCTACCTTTACCAGTCATGCTGCCAACATTGAAAGTTCCTACCCTCACTTCCACTCTCCTCCCCTTCTTTCTCTCCTCCTCCCTCTGGACATGCCTACCTCCTCTCTTCTTCTTCTCCTTTGGCCAGGTTGTCCAATTTCCAATAGCATCCTGTAGGCTAACAGCACTGGTGGCAGTTGTTGTTAACCCGGGCCTTGACTGATCCAGTATGGAATTCTGTTTTGTTGTCCGCATATTGGTTTGGCAAAGTTTATCACTGGATGCCCTTCTGGACGTAACCCTCTTCATTTATCCAGATTTGGGACCGGCACAAGGAAATACACTGGCTTGTGCATCTCTAGTGGCTGGGTTCTTTTAAATCATTATGATCCTTTTCTTAAATTTGTGTTATGAAGGTATACAGGGATATTTGGCTTGGGTGCAATTTGCTTGTGGAAAGTGTGAGGAGCGAGACTAATAGGTTGTGCACATCATGTGTGAAGGAAGATCATCTTGTCATATCTTGTTATTTGATTCACTAGAAGATGATGACTGGCTTGTATCTGAGTCATGCTACGCTCTCTGAAAGCTGTGTTTACTGTCACCTAAAATAAAGAAGACTGCAGGCTTAACAAATGACCTGAACATTAACCTCTATGTGCAATGGATCTACACATTCACATAGCAATCAAAACACTAAATGAAACATGCATGAACACAGTTGCAAAAACATACACAGATATTTGAGCAGTGAACAAAACAGGCTATTTATTAATAGCAAGATAACAGGATACACTCTGCATTAGAAAGGAGGATTAGTGGATTCCAACATGAAATATTTTCTTTTGGATGAAACATCATTGCTTAATTTCTGGAAATCTGCTTTCTGTGTGGTTTATCTTTCACTGGTGGTTATCACTGCAGCAGTCTTGTAGCATTCTAATTACACAGAGCAGCAGTATTCAGGAAGCATCTCAAGTGCTTGAAACAATATTGATGTTTGGCTTAAAACACTGAATCAGCATAGTTCTCTGATGTTGCATTGATCCTGCTCATTACATTGGTCATGTTGACAGTCCTCACTGAAGGTTGAATGGCTCTTGATTTAATGTCAGCACTGTAAAGTCAAGATTCAGGATTCATATTAGTCAAATACACAGTTATACAACCAGGAGTGAGATGTATCCCTGAATCTCTACAGATCACAAACCATGTAAGGAGTACAGAGCATGTAGAAGGGGAGCATAGTTAATGAAGGGAATGTGCTGTGTTTATTTCGTGTCCGTGGTACTGATTGTACTATGTTTATTTAAATGTCCATTATACACCGAGTATAGACCCGACAAGGAGTCACAATAGGTGGTGCTTTAATTATAATTTGCATCGATTAATGGAGGTTTGATACACATCCAGATATCACTGCCTTGCAAGACAAAAGGTCCTCAGCAATAGTCTTCAAACACCCGGTATCACGGGAGCTAGCAGTAAATATATATATATATATATATATATATATATAAAAAATTTAAATGTGTTATATTTAGTCAGTGGTTCAACCATCAGTGTGTAGTGAAAAAAACAATGTTTGTTCAATGTTCAACATAGTACAATTTTTCATCTCTATATACAGTGCCTTGCAAAGTATTCACCCCCCTTGGCATTTTTCATGTTTTGTTGCTTCACAACCTGGAATTAAAATGGATTTTTTAGAGTTTGCACCATTTCATTTAGAGAACATGCCTACAACTTTGAAGATGTATATATATATATATTTTTTTTTTTTTATTGTGAAGACAACAAATAGGACAAAATAACAGAAAACTTCAGCATGCAAAACTGTTCAACCCCCTACTTCGTAGAGCCACGTTTTGCGGCAATTACAGCTGCATGTCACTTTGGATAAGTCTCTATGAGCTTGCCACATTTTGCCACTCGGATTTTTGCCCATTCCTCAAGGCAAAACTGCTCCAGCTCCTTCATATTGGATGGTTTTGTGATTGCTTGTGAACAGCAATCTTCAAGTCTGACCACAGATTCTCAATTAGATTTAGGTCTGAACTTTGTCTAGGCCGTTCCAACACATTTAAATGTTTCCCCTTAAACCACTCAAGTGTTGCTTTAGCAGTATGCTTCGAGTCATTGTCCTGCTGGAAGGTGAACCTCCGTCCTGGTCTCATATCACAGGCAGACTGACACAGGTTTTGCTCAAGAATATCCCTGTATTTAGCACCATCTAACTTTCACTCGACTCTGACCAGTTTCCCAGTCCCTGGTACTGCATCTCCACAGCTTGATGCAGCCACCACAATGTTTCACTGTGACGATGGTGTTCTTGGGGTGATGGGACGTGTTTGGTTTGTGTCAGACATAGTTCCATTTTAGTCTCATCTGACCAGAGCACATTCCTCCATACATTTGGGGAGTCGCCCACATGCCTTTTGGCAAACTCAAAACGTGCCTTCTTAAGGTAAGTAATGGCTTTTTTCTGGCCATTCTTCCATAAAGCCCAGCTCTATGGAGTGCATGGCTTATTGTGGTCCGATGGACAGATACTCCAGTCTCTGCTGTGGAACTCTGCAACTCCTTCAGGGTTACCCTTCGTCTTTGTGCTGGCTCTCTGATTAATGCCCTCCTTGCCCGGTCTGTGAGTTTTGGTGGGTGGCCCTCTCTTGGCAGGTTTGTTGTGGTACCATGTTCTTTCCATTTGAAGACGATGGATTTGATGGTGCTCAGAGGGATCATCAAAGATTTGGATAATTTTTTATAACCCTGACTTCTCAACAACCATTTTGTCCCTGACTTGCTTGGAGAGCTCCTTGGTCTTCATGGTGTGATGCCTCTTGCTAAGTGTTGTTGCAGCCTCTGGGGCCTTTCAAAAAATGTGTGTTTATACTGACAGATCATGTGACACTTAGATTGCACACAGGTTGACTTAATTTCATTAATTATGTGAAATGGCAATTGGTTGCACCAGGACATTTTAGGCACTTCATGGCAAAGTGGGTGAATACATATGCAGATGCCAATTTTCAGGTTTTCTGTTTATTTTTTAAATATATTTTTCAACATAGACTATTTTGTGCAGATCCATCACATAAAAATAAGATTAAGAAACATTTCAATTACAGGTTGGAATGTAACAAAACAGGGAAAAAGCCAAGGGGAGTTAATACTTTTCCAAGGCACTGTAGATGGTCAAAACAACAAGATGGATCAAAGAACCTTTTAATATCAGAGATCAATGCTGATTCTGTGTGCGCAACATCAAATTAGCAGTTTCAATCCAAATTTGTGATCTGGGGGATCATGATTATTAATAAAATGATACCATATTTATTCACACAAATGACAAATACTGTAAATCATAAAATATTTGAGAATTGCAATGTTTCTGAAATGAATTGATACCAGGGGTAGATGCTATACTTTAAGGTTTTGGTTGCTTCTACAATTTTAAACACATAGCTGCTCTGAGCTATACCCACATTTCCAGGCTCCCTCTTATCACAGCTGTTGTTCTTAAGTGCAAACTTGGCTTGAAACTCTTCTTTATCTGCTTTATTATTGCTTCAGTCTGCTTCCCTTGCATTCTCTCCCTTTGCCACAAATTCGTTTTGAAGTTTTGGCAGATTCAAGCTGTTGCTAACCTCTTGAATAAAAGGAAGGTCAGGTGAGGCCTCATAGTTTATGACAGAAATCATTTGTAATCTCACTGGAGTAGGGAAGTGGCTGGGAAAGTGAGGCAAAGCCATGGAAAAAAGGCCTCTTCAAGGCTGAAACCACTCATCCAAAACCATTTTGAATTCTGGTTATTTACTGTTTTAACTCAGAATGTTGGCCAAAAACAGACCACTGGAAATGAAAGTGTCTATGAGAGTCTCAGAGACTGCTATACAAGATGTACCTAAAATTATGACAAGAACTTCACCTACAAAGTGAAACTGATTGTTCACTATTGATCACTAGTCTGTACTTGTCCCTTATGGATGAAAGAAGGAGCACTTATTTTTTCTTTGTTTCACCTCTTTTTTAAAAAAAATATTATTTTTGCACAGAACAGTGCCTTGAGAAAACTATTAGATATGGCCTAAAAAACACAATATGCTGTGAAAGTGTTGCCTCCATCTGCATGAGTGTAATCAGGCAGGCTTATCCTGTGGGATTAGTTTGTAATCAGTTGCAGTGCTGGTCCCTCCCGCTGCAACCAGACAGCATGAGGGCACTCTCAGCCACAGGCCCTTTCCGCTTTAGGATGTTATCTAAAAATGAGTTTACAACCCTGACACTACTCACACTTTAGGCAGTGCAATCTTGCCAACAGCTTATTGCCATTTTGAAGGCTAAACTAAAACACCAAAGGCCACAGGGCAGCTGCCTTTGTGGCATTTTAATGCATGCAACCTCAATTTAATTACATTTAATGGCATAGTTTTCATTATTGGAACAATTCTATGAGCATAAGTGTGGAATAAATACCATGAGCATGTGTGCCTGCTCCAACTGACCACAGGTCAAGTTCTTTGACCAACCATGGCAATGATCAAGAAAAGTAAATTAAATGAATGAAAGCAAATAGCCACCAATCAGCATTATGCAACTAACATCACATTTATTTAATCATACATCACAGTGTTTTCTCCACTTAAAATGTTTGATTGTCATGAACTGTCATTCCCACGTGACCATTTTCATCCATCTGTCCATCCTTTATTTGTGTCTCTCAGGCATTGAAGCCTATCCAAGTGTTCATAAGGGAAAAGACTCAAGAGATTTCCAGTCCATCGCTGTGAAAGTTTGTTTTTAAAACTGATGTATGCAAATGATAATCACTCTTTTTCCATTATTTCGCAGAAAGCAATGAATGCTTATTTTGTATATGGTCCACTTATATGGCTGCCATATATAGACTAAATGGACAAATGGACAGTGTATTGTGGCTTTTTCATTTTTATATGGGCCCATTAATGTCAACTTGAATAGCACGAATTTCACTGTGTACCTTAATAGACTTCCAAATCATGAAATGAGGGATGGTTTCTGATTTAGGAAAGAAATTTTTCCCAGTGATAACTGGAGTTAAAATGTTGTGTCATGGATTAACCGTATGTTTTCCCTGTAACTAGAACACATTAATCAAAAATCAGAAAATGTCTTAGCGAAGCTCATAATATTTAAAAAGGAGATATGATAAAAATATTTTTTTATGATAATTCACACACAATTTGAATGGGAATACAAAGTAACAGTAAAAAAATGGTCCATTTTGATTGCAGGTTAATTTATTCCAGACATTTGCCCCAATCACAGATGTTACCATAACCTTTCAAAGGTTTCAGTTAGGTATAAGATCTAGGGAAATACATGATGGGTCTTTTGAAATTTCAAAACGAATGTGGAAATAAAGAAAATTTTTACTTTGTGTGCTTATCTGTTTGAATACTGCACATAAGTCCCCTGACAAAGGCCCTGGTAGTGCATCTCTCTGGAGGGACTATACTTAAGCTGATATCAGAAACAGCCATCAAACACCAGCAACCACCCAAAAATGATAAGAGCCTTAAGACTGGGCACATATTTTTGAGTTGAGCTGCATTTCTATAAAACATGATAATGATAATGACTACATTAACAACCCATACTAACCTCAAGCCCCAGCAGCCTCAGTGGAAATATGGCACATCAAGTAGGTGCATAAGAGCAACAAAGCTTTTATATCAGGGGTGTCGAACTCCAGTCCTGGAGGGAGTGGCGAGTGTAGTGAGTGTGTTTGAGGAGGGAAATCACCAAAATGTGCTGGACTCCAACCCTATTTTATATATACCTCTAAATCATGGATGGCAAATGTACCACTGTGGTTATCAAAACAACTGATTTATTTCCAGAGGGACTACACAAGTAAATGTAGCTGCTAAGCATCGGTTTTTCAGTAAATTTAAACAGCAACATCGCCAAATGCAGCTCTTCTAAACATATCTAACATGGACAAAATGCATATCTAATACATTTTTAGGCCATTTGTGAAGCTTAAAACTCAGGTTTTCATGTAATATTTCTTCTCACACAATATGATCAGCCCTGGCACATGAAAGGAAATGAAGCTAATATAAAATCTGCTTGGGAAACAACTGAACTGCGACAAGTTATATTTAAACGGATCTCACAAGCACAGTTGCTGAGACAGAATATAAGCTCAATGTCCTGTTATGTGCTCTATATTGTTGATGCACCACAGTTAACTAAAAAGACTAAAAAACTAAAAGACATGACCAACTAATCATTCTTGACCAAATGAAAAAGTCAGTCAGTCAGTCATTATCTGAGCCGCTTATCCCAAGCAGGGTTGCAGGTGGGTGCCATCCCAGCTCACACAGGGCGAAGGACAGGGGACACACCCTGGACAGGTCGCCAGCACACCACAGGGAGGAGCAAAATGACAGGGACGGCACCTTGCTCAAGGGCACCTCAGGGCAACCCACCGGTAAGGGGCTTGAACCCCCAATCCACCAACCTGGGGCCAACGCCCTAACCACCAGGCCACCACTGCCCCCTCAAATGAAAAAGTGAAAAGTGAAAGTGAAAGTGAATGACCAACCGTTAATCATGTTGAAAATTTGGCTAAAAGAAAGACAACTAACTCACATAGTGTGATCTGATAAAAAAAAAATTGGTCCAAAATATTTTGCTAATGGGCAACTTCTTTGTAAGGACATTATAATTGCATTGGCCCAAAAAATTAATGATTGAATTGCAGCCATACTGTTTTTCTTTATACTGTGGTCTCTTATCACCACCCCTTCCTTATACGCATTGCATTCCATTATGCTACCATGGCAAGGAGAAGCATGAATTCTGCTTACGCAAAGAAAAAGTCTGAGATGGCACAAGGGACAACAAACAGCAGCATGTTGACAGTACCTGCATCACACCGCCCTCAGGTTCTCTCTTTCTGACAACTGCAATATGGGCAGCTTACAGTATAGGCCTCTTTCAGCTGACTTTGAAAAATTCCTTAATTTCACAGTACAAACACAAGAGGCTAAAGTATTTTCACCCTCCTTTTGCATGTAAAAGCTGTGATTTTGTACTTACCACAGCCAGAACTTGACCTGCAGACCCCCCTGGAATTACGTGCAAATGCTCAACAAGAACTCAAGTGCACATTCACTAAAACAGCAGGCAGCCATGCATCAGTGTTTGCATACGCACCCACAGACACACATTCTCAGTCAGTGAATGATATACTGATATAGCAGTTGATCGAGTTGATATGCGACATGACTTATCTGCATTCTTTCCTTCCATGTGAGCTGAAACACTCACTAACCTCCGGCTCCCCTTAAACAAGCTATTTACCCCTCCATCCCTTCCACCCAGCCCATCTTTGCACCTTAATGTATCATTTGTTTCATGTGGTATGCTGGATCATGACAAAGTTCAATATCCTCTTTCATATGCAAGGGGTACAAGAGGGAACGTAAAATGCATCCTCTGTTCCTGGTGAAGACAGAGACAGACAGTAAGTAAACTAAGTGGAGTACAAGGGAGTATCTTATGTTCTGCAGGTTTGATCAATGTCAAAACACAAGCATGCTCGCTGTCTTGTCATAAAGAGATTGTAAACTTGATGACTGGAGATGCAATAGCCACCCATGGCCAGGAGACCAAAAGGAGGTTAGGATGTTTCTCTAAGAAGCTGGCCAACATGACGTATTTTCTGACGTAACAGAATTGGGAGATTAGAATGGGTAGTTCTCAACATGTAGGCGCTGTATTCAGAGGAAGCAGGTTAGTCTTCACTTCACTAGAATTCTTTTAGAAGATACCTTGTTAGATGGTGGAACTGGCACTTATTTTTTGGGTAGGTGGGGGTCCCCATGATAAGCTTGCTGTGGATATAGTCAGCATTCCAAGAGAACAGTTATAGGTTTCTCTTCACAAGGCAATTTCAAGAATCTGCAAGAGGAAAACCGGCCATGTTTAGCATGATATAATGATACTTAATGTGTAATCTTATTGCTTCTCTGGGCTGTACTAGAAAAAGTAGAACAGAGTGGTTTCCAAGCTGCTCTGTGGGTATTTTAGAGCAAAAACAAACCTGAAAGTGAAAATCATAACTTTCCCAGATGGTGTGCAAATAAAACATGTGCTTTTGCAGTACGGCCAAACAAACACAGCAGTCCATCACCAATACAGTGTTTAGTCTCCAGGTGCCAGTTATCTCCATTTCTGAAATGTCTTAATCACAAACTCTAGCATGCATGTCATGATGGCCAGTCTAAATGTCTAATGAAGACGTCTCTTTGTGGGTTGTCAGTAAGAATCCCTGAAGTGCTCCCCTTGCTGGCATACCAAAATGCTTGACACAACAAGCCCTGTCAGCACAAGTGTTAGGAACCTGAGATAACATCCAGCCAGCTCACAACGGTCACATGCAATTAAAGAAGAAACCAACAGTGTCCAGCAAAAATACTTTTTTGGTCTTGTCTCGAACAGTCCATTCTGCATGCTGCGACAGCTTGACTTGTTTTTTCCATTATTGCCCATATGAGAAACAAATCTGAAGGGCGGCCTCAGTATCCAAATGACATCATCTATTGTTCCCATCTCTGTATGCTGAGAAACTGAGATTCATTAACAGGAAACAAAAGACAAGGGATCGCCCCCACAGAGCCTTGCATGACCCCCTGTGAGACCTTGCATTCCCTACTCTAACAGAGACTCTTACTGAGTAAGTGCCCTAACACCCACTGCAGTGCCACCACAACTAGGGTCAAAACTTTCATTTTTATTCCAAAGGAATATAAAACTGCCTTTGTTCACATACTAAAACTTCCAATGCAATTGGTTATGGACTAGAACAGAAAACATACTGTGCTAATATGTGACAGTCTACAGTTCTTCTGCAATGCCAGTGTGTCCACTGAAGGCCCTTCATAGGGATCCAGTGTGCTAGGGTAACAGGGTATGTCACTATTGTTGCTACAATAACAATGAGATCCACATGATATTTTACAGGACCACAGACCCAGGTCCTTCCTCTCGCAGAGGTCCTGTGATTTTCTACAAAAGGGAAGGAAATGCATGTCTAATTTCCACTATAATGTAAAAAGCATTCCACACAAAGCTTCTCCATAAGCTTCCAGCACAGGTTTCCACCCCTGTTTATGGTGCACCCCATTTCCTGTGCATTTTAGTATTCCTCTTGAAACAACTAAGTTGTGGAGGTGTTAATAAGCTGCTAGTCAGCTGAGGTTGTATGTTATGTTGATAACTCTTATGTAATATGTTGTAGTCAGTGGATTAGCCAGCTGTGTGGTCAGCAAAGAAACCACTGAAATGTAAAAGATAATAAGCCAGTAACTTTTTCACATTTACATGAACATTTATAGCATTTAGCAGCTGCAGTTATCCAGAGCAACATACATCAGTGCTTTGTAGTCCACATCTGTTCTTCATTCTTGCAGCTAATGTTTAAGTCAACAACTGTCAATCTATTTGCCATCTAAGTAACACACTTACAAACACACACTTTTCATTTTCCAATAAAAAATTAGGCTACTTTATAAGTGCAAAGTACCTAAAAAGCGAACACCTACAAAAGATTACCATCTCAAGATTACTGATCTTTGCTACTGAAGAAGCAAAGAGTTCTAAAATCAATGTTTTCTTGGGCAGCTATAGAAATTTTACAAAACAGATTTAAATTTTTTGCTTTTTAAGGAGTATGTTTGCAGTAGAACAGCAGCAGACTCACACGGGGCTAAAAGTATTAAACAATGTCTTTCAAGGGGAAGGAGAATATTCCTGGTATGTCCAGGATAACAGAAAAATGTTGGAAAGCCTAGATCGGGCTGCACAGAGAGGTTAGTCATCATGTGGATAACATCAGAGCCCCTGGGTGGCCCCTTGAATCACATGCCTTACAACCAGGCACCCCTTAAAATGAACTGGACCAGAAGATAAAGCACAATTGCATGGACAGGTTCAGGGATGAGCTTAACCCTACGAACTGCTTAATTTCGTTAATTATTTAGTTATTGTGCTGCATTGTTTACTTTGTAGCATCAGGCCACATATAGGTCTTAACAGTTTCATAAGTGGCTCTATATTTAGTATCATAAATAAAGCCAAACCCAAAAAATAGCACTGCATTAGCTAAAGTGAGGTTTAAACGGGATTACATTGCAATCAAACTTGTTCAGAGTAGTTTGATGGGAAATGTACCATTCTAGGAAAACATACTAGTCGGAATTCCTTGCAGAACGGATAATAGGAACCAGACATGCAACGTTTTTACACATAGCTTGAACAAAAACCTGATGCCTGAGACATTGTTTTCTGATAGTTTTGAGATGCTTCCTCTAAAATGTAGAATTTCATCTATTTATGGTAAATACATAAATGTAGGGCACTTTAAGGCAGAGTATTCTCTAAAGAAACTTCATTTTGTTAAGATTTACCAGATTTCGCACAAAACAATCAGACAATTTTTGAGTAATGGACTTCTCAATCCTTGGTTCCTACTTTTACCACTGTACAAAAAATCTGAATCAGTAAGTACAATGCACCACCTAAGGTCAAAACACTCTATGACTATGAACACCTCAGTGACTGAATCATTTATCATTTTTGGAAAAAACCCTTAAATCCACCAGCCCACATGTGGTGTTTTGGAGTCTGTCCTCTACATCATAACTGCAAATCTTAATAAGCTTCATTTGCCACCAAAGCTCCCACAGGAAACCCACTATACAGTTCCCTCCTGCCTCGGGAGAGTGCTGTAATCTCAGCTAGCTGGCTTCCCCTCCATAATGTTCCAGATCCAGAAGGGACTCTCCATCAACTAGGGTAGCACTGAAGGGGTGTGAGAAGGAGGAGAGGAAGCAGACTGCCATAATGAACCAAGTGCTGCACTACAGCCTGCTCAAACGTGCCGATCCTCTCACAGGCTGGCTCTCAGCTCCCCCAGCCCGACATGAGAACAGCCAGCTGGTGGACATTACCACAGCCCAGCAGGGGGGTCCTGCTGAAACATGGTACAGCCAAGCACGAAATGAAATGAAACATGGAGGTAAAATGGGATTAAGGAAACAGTGAGCATGGCAGAATGATGAGCACATCAATGATGGCTGTGTGGTACATTCTGTATATATAGTATGTGCAGAGTCATAACCCAGAGAAACTACACAGCCATCCTCATGTGCATTTACTACCACTTGAAAAAAAAAAAAGATTCAGGAGAAATCAGAAAGCATTCACATAGAGTTAATGCAACCAGAGTATAGAAAAGGCGGAGATGTATGGAGAGTATGGAGATGAGAGAGAAAGAGTGCATAATGCAGAGTCTCACCTCAGTCAGCTATGTCTCAGAGGGATTCTTGCTTTTCACTGCAGAGGCGAGGCAGACCCAGAAGAAAAAGCCAGCCCTGAGAAACAGGGAAAGCAGCAGCAGCGGCGGCAGCAGCAGCAGCAGCAGCCCTCTCTCCCCCTCACACACAGCATCTGGAGCTGCAATACAGTTGTTACTGAGGAATATGAAGGGGGGTGGCAGAGTGCTCTCAGAACACAAGCCCTATACTGTGCAACTGCACACACTGAACACACCCCCTCCCCCCAGAGTACACCCAATGACAGCAAGAGGGTTACATATACATACATACACGTGTGCACATTCACTTAACAACCGACCACCACCCTCAACAGCAGCACTAGTGCTCCTAATGCATGCATCAGGATTAAAAGAAGAATCACTGGATTGAATGGGGTGGAACTGGATGGCTGCATGTATAGCAAAGAATGATCAGTGTATACTCTTTATGAGTGTATAGGCATTTCCTGCTATGATACATCAAGCAAATCCAAACGAGATGACCTGGTCAGTGAAAGAAAGTCTCCCAGCTCCTGAGAAAAGAAGCAATAGGAGAGCACTAGACAGTTGACAGATTCTAGGACATGCCTCTCATTCTGGTCTTTCTCTCTACATTTCCTTGCTGTTCTTTCTCCCATGGGCTCATTCTAGATCAGCCAGCACTGCTTTCCCTCCAACAGTGCACACGCACCGCTCCTGTCCAGACTGGGAAGGGGCGTGTGTTTCCTCCAGCAGTGGGTTTACATATAAACACATGCATGCCGAGATTCCAACTCGGGCGCATGCGCACAACCTGTCCCCTTGTAATACAGTTCGATATATAAGGCGTCTGATCGGGCGAAAAAAGTGGTTTTGACATTATTTTCTTGTGTTGACACGTTTTATCTTCAAATGAAACGCATACTATGAATACAGCAGGCAGAAATAGCACCATTAATGATAGTTTACATGGTTTACGTGTTAAAATGGAGACGATATATGTGTATGTGACGCTCATAAAGCAGCATAAAGCAGTTTTTTTTTCTCCTATTTCTGTGGTGGTTGAGTCCCCCCTGCTGGCCAAAAACATCCAAATCAATACGTTGGTGCCTTTACCACGTGGTCTCCTTTAAACGTATATTACGTAAGAACGTCTTAATGCTTTTACAGTCCAGCTGCAGTTTACATCTTTATCTTTGTTCTTGTGCTTCCCAAGAGACTGCTGTGTATTAGCTGGGGTGTAAAATCAGCTCTACCAGTTTGAGCCCTTAATCAATAGGGCAGACAGCTGTATTTATGGCAAAATAATAATAATAATAATAAATAAGGTAATCCTTTTAATATCGGGATATTTAATGTGACACAGGGTTGATATTAGTTGATATTATAGGCCCAGTGTGGGGTTTACATATGGCTGTCTTAGATTTTGACCCACTTGCACTCTTAAGTGCTGCCTTTTTAGATACATTTTCATAAACTTGCATAGGACTTACTAAAGTGAATTTCTCTCCTCATCAGACTTGAGAATAATATTTTGCTGGAGCTTGATTGAATATTTACCTATGATCACTATGATGTAAATGATTAGCATTTTTTTTTTTTTTTTTTTTTACATTTCGGAGATTAACACACGACACACGTATAGGAACGCTCTGGTTATACTGTGCTTGGATCTACATGAAATGTTTTAAGTGATTTTTTCGTAAATGCGTCTCCTTGAGGCAAATAAAAGGCACAATTGCTCGATTACACTGGAGAAACTGGAAAGCCTAAAATCCTTTGGCAGCAAGAACCTACAGGCTGTGTCTCAAATGGTACTCTATACCCTACTCATAGCTCAGTCAGTCTCAGAAATACAAAGAGATGATGTGCTGATGTGTCTAGCTGGAGCCTGTGAGTACATAGCTAAATCCCAACCACTTTATATTCGACAAATGATGGAAGAAGCATCTATCTTATGAACTATATTGTGTCCTTGCTAGGGAGCACTGAGGGAATTGAGACTGAACCCTCGCTGCTCTCATATACGCTTGCCCGTGTTGGGGACTTCAACACGTGACAAGGGAGGTCGTCTCACAAGTTGCCTGTAGGATTAATCACACTTGACCGATTCCGAAATTCATAATGTAAAAAATAATAATATTAACTACGGGTTACTTGTTGAATTCTAAAACATTGGGTCTATTTATTTATCACATGCTCCACATTACCCGTTAACCCAGCGCCGCTTTCTTATCAGGCGGCGAGGGGCAGTTCGGTGCGCGCCTGCTGGAAAAAGCGCCAAAGTTCTGCGTTGCCGCGAGAACGAGTGTCGGCTTGTTTGTTTGTGCGGTTTTTAATATTAGTTTAACAACCGTTACTGCTCGAAGATGTAGCAGAAGTTGTGTTAGAGTCTTCAAGAAAGGTGACGGCAGTGCAGGTTTGTGTCCTTAACTTCGGTATGCGTCGCTGAAGTCGATAAATTTGGCTGAAGTTTACATGCAGCTGGAGGCTAAACTAGCCTAGTTTGGTGGGATGGGTTCGGTGCTTAGGTTGTAGTTGTCACTCTGGAAAACATTACATGTGTATGTTACTATAGTTAGTTAAGTGAAATAAACTATGCATTGTACGTTGCCCTTTGCTATAAGGTAT
Source organism: Hepsetus odoe (assembly GCA_017165825.1). Classification (NCBI taxonomy): domain Eukaryota; kingdom Metazoa; phylum Chordata; class Actinopteri; order Characiformes; family Hepsetidae; genus Hepsetus; species Hepsetus odoe. The sequence goes on along the minus strand of CM029366.1, from coordinate 18,770,504 downwards.
TTGGGTAGCTAGGCTAAATGTTAGCTAAGTATCAGCCCACACACCTCAGCGTCGCCTGCATGCTTTTCTTATTCTGAGTTGTCTTGTCTTGTTTTGTTTGTTTGTTTTTTTACTGAAAAGATCTCTTATTTCGAGTGATTTGCTTGCTGGTAACCATACGGCGAATTCGCGTTAGCTTGTACAGGACTAACTTTGTTGACCACTTAAGCACCTGCAGCTGGGTACAGTCCATGATTCAATATCCACTTAAAGCAAGGTTCCTGCGTTTTTCTTTTAGGGATTATTAGAGCCTGATTTCGCTCCCAGTTTGTACACCGTGGGCGAAGCAGCATGCCCGGCTTACAGGGTGACGGATTGGTGGGTTCTCATGGAAGTCCCAGCAAAAAGAGCCGCCTCTCCCTCAGGTTTTTCCAGAAAAGAGAAACCAAGCGAGCTCTGGACTTCTCAGAAACTCCGGCAGAGGAGTCGAGCCCCGCAGAACCAGAAGAAGCCACAAGGTGTGTTACACCCCCCAATACATGATGCAAAAAAGATACACTAGAGTAGAGTAGAGTGATCTTTTATTATCCCACGAATGGGAAATTTGGGCGTTACAGGACTCTTAAAAAAAGACAGGTGTACAGAAAGAGAAGAAAAAATGTATAAAGATATAGAGAGAGAGCAGGAACAAGTACAGGAGAAAAAAGGAGCTATAAATAAATAATAAATTATTTATATATATATATATATAATACACACACACACACAATATACACTAGCAGGTTTGCATTAATTAGTTGCTTTGTTTTTTTTTTTGTTTTTTTTTTTGTTTTTTTTTTTAGTTGTGACCAGGTTGTGCCAGTGCCTTGTCCTGGTGGGAAGCAGGAGCAGGAGAGCCTTGTCCCTTTTGTGGGTCTTAACAATTTGGGAAATACTTGCTACCTGAACAGCATCCTTCAGGTTTGTTTAGTCTCACTTAACTTTTTTTCTGGGTTTTATTTCAACGCATTACGCATTGCTACTGTTGTTGTTACTATTGTAGCTAATTCATATGACATTTACCTGTAACTGTATTTGATTGCAGGTCTTGTATTATTGCCCCGGTTTTAAAGAGGCAATTAAGTCGCTGTACCATTTGTCCAAGTTGAAAGACAAACAGAAAGATGATGTCGCTAAGAGGGAAGAGGTTTGTTCACATTTCCAGCTTTAATATACTGGCTAGTATTCTTGGCTATACTTCGAGTAATGGGATACTTGGATTACTGAGAGAGTGTGAGATCTGGACCATAACTGAACAAGCCATTTAAAATATTTTGTATGTAATCAAAAGTTTTTGATTTTCAATCTGAGTGGCACTTAATGGTGTGTGTGTGTGTGTTTTTTTTAGCAGGGAGAGACCCCTGATGATTCTACACCTGTTCCAATGGAATTGCTCAGCAGTTTTTATAGTCTGATCACATCAGTAGAGCAGCTGCAGTCCAGCTTCCTGTTTAACCCAGAGAAATATAGTGAAGGAGAGTTAGCCACCCCACCACGCAGAGTTCTTAACACACTCAGGTATGTTTCATATTTATAAATGTAAGTACTATGTATTGTTTTTTCTACGTATTCGAATAAGGAATACTTACTCCAATCTGTGCACTTATGATCAGCACAAAAAATAGGCTTTTTTTCTTCACTCTACAGGCAGCTGAATCCCATGTATGAGGGATATTTGCAACATGATGCACAAGAGGTACTGCAGTGCATTCTTGCATACATACAGGAGGCCTGTGATACCATAAAAAAAGATCTGAGAAGTAACCAAGACAATCTGAACCAAACCTCAGGAGAGAATGGCTGTACCACAAGAGATGGAAAAGCAAATGAATTTACAACTACTCAAGATGAAGAGGAGAGCGCAGATGGCCAGCTGAGCGGGAAAAGAAAGAGTGACACAGAAGCAGGCAATGCTAAGAAAAAGCCCAAGTCACAGAGTAAATCCAAGAAAAGTGATGAGGAAAACAAACCTTTCACTCGCTCAAAGAGAAAATCTTCTGGAGAAGGAAATTCTGCCTGTGGTCAGAGAGATGAGCCAGAGGGAGTGAAGAAGGAAAAGGAACATGAGAAGGAAGGAGGCAGTAACCTAGATGAGGAGAAGAGTGATGGAACACCAAAAGAGGTAAATAAAAGGAAGAAGCGAGCAAAGCTGGGCTGGTTGAAGTCTTCAGGGAAGCAGCCCAGTATCTTCTCCAAATTTCGTAGCATGGGTCGAATCAGTGCACATGTGGGGGACAGGTCAGAGAGCAAAGGGGACGATTTGAAGACTTGTGATTCTCAGGGTATAGAGTCTCAAGAAAATGCCATTCCCGTGACTGAGAAACCCTCAGAAAATCTGGATCGGACTACAGCAGAGAGAGAAGGTATTTAACAGCAAGCTTTGTGGAAAGCTTGATCCTACATGTTTTGAAGATTCTTAAAAAGTAAAGAGGTTTTTTGTTGTGTACTCAATGCCATATAACTCACTTTATACCTTTTTTTTTCTTTTTTCCTTTGTTAGAACTCCAGGGCTTGGATATGCTGAAGCAGCTGTTCCAGGGTCAGCTTGTGCTGCGGACACGCTGTTTAGAATGTGAGTGCTACACAGAGAGGAGAGAGGACTTTCAGGACATAAGTGTTCCAGTGCAAGAAGAGGAGACCTGCTCTTCAGACACCAGCTCAGAGAGTGTGTGGAATCAGTGCTTAAGTTATGACATAAAGCAATACATTGAAAAAGCTTTCCACCCTAATCTCTTCTATTCTCCTTCAAGTTTCTCCAGATTCTAAGCCTGACCAGAAGACACTTAAGTGGGCAATTTCTCAGTTTGCATCAGTTGAGCGGATTGTCGGGCAGGATAAGTACTTTTGTGAGACATGCCACCACTACACAGAGGCAGAGAGGAGTCTACTGTTTGATAAGACCCCTGAAGTTGTCACAATTCACCTCAAGTGTTTCTCAGCCAGTGGCTCTGAGTGAGTTTCTTAAATCATTCTTACTGTTATTCATGGGCACTAAGGGCAGAGGTTTCCAGTCTGTGGTGTAGGTTTTCCAACCACTTTAATTGTTTGATATTCAAAGCTGATCACGTGGACTCCTGCCTTGCTGGAAAGAAAATCAATCACACTTGCCCTTTTACAGATAAGACTGGATGCCCCTGAGTATATGAAGATTTTGCTGGACATAATTGTGACTCAATGCCATCTTTTCCTCTTCCAGGAGTGATTTCTGTTTCTCAAATGCTTTATAATAAATTCTCCATGACTCCAGGATTTTTTTTTTTTCTCCCCAGATTGGACCCATATGCTGGACTATCCAAAGTGAACACTCCCCTTCATACCCCTCTTAAACTTTCACTGGAGGAGTGGTGTACACAACCCTCTGCTCCTGATCAGGGGCATCACTATAAGCTCTTTGCTGTGGTCATGCACAGTGGAGTTACAATTAGCAGTGGCCATTACACCACCTATATCTGCATGATGGATCTCCACCGCACTGTTCTAGAACCCCAGTCTCAGGAGGGAGAGAAAGAAGAGGAGGGAGAGGTGAAAGCTCTGAAGAAAGAGGAACCCCCTCCTCCAGATTACGATGATGGGGAAGTATCGTTCAGTTTGAGTGGAAAAGTGAAAAATAAGACCAATGGAACTTCTAGCAAAGGTGGAAAGAGGATCACAGAGGGTGTTGGCCTTTTGGGAGGCCAGAGGAGCATCTCTAGCTATGAGCTTGGCAGCAACAAGCAGGCATGTTCAGAAAAGCATTTAAGTATTAGTTGTCCTTCTAGTGCTCCTGTACAAAATGGAGGGGTAAAAAAGGAGGAAGAGGAGGAACAAGATGTGGTCCAAGACAATCAGGTGAGCTATGACTTGGCTCTGCAGAATCTTCTGGACTTTGAGGGGAAGTGGATGCTGTTTGATGACTCTGAGGTGAGGCTCTTTGATGAAGAGGACTTCCTTAGAGCATGCTCTCCAGATACCTGCTCCACATCCACACCATATCTCCTCTTTTACAAGAAGGTCTCAGGAGAACTGAACTGACTGAGGACCATCATTACAGCAGTCATTTCCATAATTTGTGACCAAAAACTAGATACTGTCCTTGTTGCTTGTGATCCGTATAGAAAAGTTTGAGTCTTGATGCTATTGAACAGCCTTGGCTTTTGTACCTGTATATGATTCCTCTCCACCAGTGTCCTTTTATACCCATGTCCCTCTTCTGTCCAAGCTTTCATAAACCTTACTCCATCCCCACTAGGGATTCTTTTGGATAGCTCTCATGTATTGCACCTTGGCACTTATTGCAGTGCACTTGAATTTTTTTCTGTACTGCAGGCTTTTCGTTGATTGCCCGTAATGAGTCAAGTAGTTTGCTCACGCACTGTGTTTTTTTTTTTTTTTTTAAATATTTTGACGTTTTTAAAACTCACTTGTACATTTTACTTTAGTACTTGAAGTACAGCTTAAGGTTATTTGTGCAAGATTGTTAAATAAGAATGCGTAGAAGCATTCAGATAAGACTGACTCTATTGGAGCCTGAACAGAAATGATCAAGCCCAGCTTTGGGGTCTTGTGCTGCTGGCCAAGACTGGAATGTTTGCACACAAGCCTCCGATTATAGCTGGAACTGTTGAGGGTCAGCGTGTATCACGTGTGTGTGAGTAATTTCAGGCATAGATAACTTTATTTTTGTAGTTGAAAGTATGTTTATCATACCTCGTTCCAGTGAATGAAGCTTTTCTCTCGCCATTTCATGTTGTGAGAACACATGGGCCTTATTCCTCAAAGCTACAAGAGTCGTTTTGAAACGAGGTATGCTTATAGCATCAACTGAGACCAATAGTTTCACAAATATAATTGCATAAAATTGCTCTAAGGATTAAGGCCTTCCCCTCTACTGTGGTTATTGGTGTAAAAACTAAAGCCATTGCAACTGCCTAAAAGCAATAAAAAGACTTTTTTTTGCTACAGGGGTAATTTAGGTCTACTGTAAAGGCTTTGAGTAACTATATATTAATGTTTCCTAAACATTGAGTGCTTTGTAGTTTCCTATGTCAATTAAACACCAGCATATTAAAATAATTCCCCATTTCTATTACAATAAAAACACTGTGCATTAAAATATTTATTTAGTAAAATATTTAAGGTAAACAAAAGCTACATAAAATTATTCAAGGATGTTTAAAACATTTCAATAACTTTAAACAAATGTAACAAAAAAAGATAAATAGTGGTACTTTTTTCCATTCGGATTAAATAGTAAACTTTGAGTTGTACCATGTGTGGTAAAATGCATTAGAACACTGTAATAAAAGTGCACACAGGATATTGAATATAGTTAACACACATGCTTCAAAGATCCACTTTCAATCCGAATGATTGTAACAGACCGTTTCTGTAAACGCATACAAAATTGGAATGACATACCAACTTCACACGTTACCTTTTCCTGGAAAGAGACACTGATTTTATGAAAAGAATTTAATATTTACAGCAAATAAATAAAATCATGGTGTTCCTTTAGCTGTTCCTGGTCTTCACATGTCAAGCTTGCGGAGGCTCATTCTGCTAAAGGAGTCTCTGTGTGGGGGGGAAACAAATCCATAAATACTTAGTATTTAAATAATAAATAACCTAGTACATAAATACTAGGTTTACACTACATATTTACAGAATCTGAAATGATTTTGAAAGTCCATTTAGATTTTCTACCTTTTCAAGCTGTCCTTTTGCTGCTTGTCAAAGAGGTGAAAATAAGCATTATCAGAAGTGCGGCAAATGCTGTAAATAACTAATGGCAGCGTATGACCTGGATGTGCAGCACAAAGGCTACAAGCCCTGAACTTCCCCCTTGTTGTAAATGGATTACAGTAAACTCCTGATACGCCTGAGATACTATACCAGTGAAAATCTATACACCCTGTACCACAAACGCCTCAGGTTACCCCTTAACACTATTTTTGAAGATTATTTTCCAATTCGTCCTTGAGAACACACAAAGAAATGACTCATTTTCTATCTCAAGGACTTGAGGCTGATTTGCCCCTCCTGACAACAGCAAAAGATCTGGTATCAGTGTGATCATAAATAGTCTTTACTTCTTCAAAGCACTTCTACTCCAGAGGAAGCCTGCATTTGAATTTTAAAAATGTTTTGTTTTTAAAAATCTAGTATGGGGTTACACTGAAGACGTGCAAAAGTTTATTAACCAAAATGAAAATTGAAACTTCTGTATGTGTGTAAAGGTTCAGCATGACAGCAAAATCTAATGTTTATTTAAGCATTGTGTTAACATGGCAACTGAATGAAGGTAATGTCTCCTGTAAAACAGTACCAGTATGTTTCACACCAGAAAACTGGTGTCCATCCCACACTGGGGGACTACAGGGGAAAAAAAGCCTTTTTATCATAGCCAGCATTAACTTGCTGTGTGTGCTAAAGTAGCTCTTCAGTGGGATTAGACCAAGCCTCTGATCTCCAAGTTCCTCAGTGAGCCTCGGCCACATCCAGCTGCATACTGGGAACGCCCCATGTGATCTTGTGTTTTGGAGGTGTTTTGACCCCTTGCCATGCACATGCACATTTAGCCTATTACAATTTAGCTAAGATATTGAACTATTTCATTGCTGTAGAATTTCTCCCACCAAGGTGCCACTGTGTGGTTGTACCGTTGTGGCAGATTAGTGTACACTGCATTTCATCTGCCATGTATGTTTAGATATAAAAGTCATGGCAATTTTTAAGAAATCCTGTGTGATTTTGAGAATCAGGACTTGCATTCAAACATACATTGAAAGCGTACAATTTTTTTAGGGGCAAATTTAAAAATGGGGGAAAAAAAAAAAATATGAACAAGGTCATTTGAGGGGTCACTGATGTTTTGAACATTATTTTCAGCAAAATCTTTGGCTTAAGCGGGTACTACGTACCAAACTTCACAAAGTACCATGTTTTGAGAATGAGTCAACACACAACTGTGGTTTAGTCTCTAACCTGTGTGAGTTGACCTGAAGCACAGGTTTGTAGAGCTGGGGAATCTTGCGGTTAATAAGGGGATGAAGAGCCTCCTTCAGCCTGTGGTAGTTCCTCTCCAGCTCCCGCTGGTACTCCTTTTGATCAGGGCCTATCAGGCTTTTGTTTTTGCGTAGGGCGTCTTCACACCTTATTATAGATCAGAAGAAAAAAAAGGTTTAAATGAAAATGCAGGTAAATAAACACAAATTGGTTGCTTTGCTACTTGGCATATTTAAATGGTGCCAGTTTACCTTTTAGTAAAGTCTTTAAAGCACAGCCTCAGCTTATTATGGTGTCTATAGAGTTTAGGGTCGCTTGGAATCTCAGACAGGAACACCTGGGCAACCTCTAGTGGACCCTGTGAAGAGCGTAACATTACAGTCAACTTTTTTCAACAGATTTCAGTCAACTGAACGACACCCAGCTACCAATGCGAATTTGAGTTTTTCAAAAATATTTCTACTCTTGTAAATATCAAGGGCAAGCTCATGCTTTACTAATCACCTGATTCACTGTGGTGCCCACAGACCCCTGCAGCACCATTTGGAGCATCTTCGCGTCAGCTGGATCCTGATGGGTGGCAAAGGCCAGTTCCTGCGTCTTCTTCTGCATGTCCTCGATGGCCACCTCGATGGGCATGGAGATGATCTAAGGCCAACAGGGAAGACATTTGTTGCAATTTTTGGACAGTTTAGAGCAGTCAGATCAGTGAAAGGAACTTCCAAGTAATTGAATCAACTTTCTTTCACAAGCACATGCAAAAGCTCAAGTTCCAAACCCGGCTGTGCTCAGGTTACCTCCTCCTTGTGGATGATGTTGATGCGGGTTTTGATGTAGGGGAAGGCGTGGCTGGTGGTGAGGATGGTTTTGCGTTTGTACTGCTCGTGTAGGTCTCCATGTGCTCGGCCATCCAGCGTGAATGGAGTACAGTAAACAAAGCGCCGCAGGTTGTAATTTTTGTCGAAGTATGTGATGCGGTCCTTCATCTCATACGTGTCAAAGTAAGGTTCCACATACGTGATCTGAATGAACGCCTGCCACAACAACACCACAGAAATATTTTACACTGATTTTCTTCTATTGTGTCCTCAACCACCCATACACAAACTGATGGCTACCTTATTTGGATCCAATTTACATTTGTCCACAGGATTGGAGTCCTTAATAACCTCAACTTGCTCCTCACCAAATCTCTCCCCATAGAATCCCTGAAAAAGGTAATATACAGTGTGCCTTGCACCTTAAAATGTGATACACTCAGTGGAATGGAAAAAAAAAAAGTTAATTGCTCCCATGAGCATGTACCTCAAGCCGATGTGAGATTTCAGCTAGCTTGGTGATGGCCGGCTCCTTGTACACAAACTCTTGCTCATCCAAGTCACCAAATTTCGAACCATAAAACCCAACTCTGAAGTAAGTACCAAACATTCGCTTTCCATCCTGCAATAAATTAATTCAACTATTAGTAACAAATCTGCAGCCCAGTGTCAACACAGTTACAGTTATTGTTCTTAAACTGATAATAGCCCCAAATCATAATTCTTAGAATATTGTACAGTCAATTACTGTAGGGTGAACTTGAAAGGAAGGACTCATCAAGCAGTCAGTTTGGTAATTGAATACATGTGAACATTTCTTGAGGGACACTGTAAATCTAGTACATCAGAGATGCAATAGTAAGCTGAGCAGAAATGGAGGCAGTAAGGCAGTTTAAATCATTTAGCATGTGAAAGATCGATCAATACAGTATATCGTCATGAATACTGTATTATAGGACATTCTCAGAGACATCAAAGAGCAGAAAGTATAGACTGTGTGAATGATCTGTTTTTTCTCCATGTCTTCAGTACCTCTATAAATCCCATGTCCTTGTCAAATACCTCTGATTCTAATAACAGAGTAATGTAAAATCAGCTGGGCTACATTGCATGCCATTTTGAAATCTCAAAAAAAAAAAAAAAAATACATAAGCTAAGACAAATGGAAGAATAGATAGAGCAAAGGGACCCTGAGCCCTTTAATCACTGATGAACATGAACAGAGCATGAACAGCAACAAGTAGAATGAGAGAAGACCCGCTGACCCTTCATATTGCAGCAGTTTAGCTGGTCCCAGGCACTGGCTTGACCAATTAAGAGTCAGAGGGGTAATTAGCATGGATAGTGAAGCTGGTGGTAGACAGACAGGGTTGCAGGGCTGGGTGACAGTGTGCAGTTTGTATTGAGGATTGGAAGTGGGCGACATGTCATGTGCCAGTCTTGCAAAACTCCAGGCTGAGCCATAGCAGGCCAGTCATGGGGGCTGTTCCCTATATTTAGGTTCTCAAATAGCCAAGCAGGTCATTGGTTAGCGCTGATAAACATGTTGACAATTCCCTTCTACAATCTGGGTTAAAATTCAATGTGGCAACAAAGACATGGTCAGCTGTCTGAAATGGCTCAGCCCCTGTCTGGTTCATCACAGTCAGTAGTTTGAAGTATTAAAGCAACAGGAATAAACCCTAAAACTAGAAACTTACCACAAGACACAATAATTAAAGTGGGAAGAGGAGGGGTCAGCAACCAGGGAAATGAAAAAAGGAGAGAACAGAATATATTTTAATCAGGGAACCAGGAACCTCTCCAAAGAACAAACAAAAACACACAAACAGAACAACAAAGCACAACACTACTAAACGCCACAAAGTAACATTTACTTAAAGACAAAAGGAACTCAAGGAACCCAAAAACCAGACACGTGCAGTAAGAAAGTAAGGGAGAAAGAATAAGAGCAGGCAGGGAGGAACAGGAAAGTGTGGGAATGTATGTGGGTACAGTCTTCGCCACACAGATTACATGCAGTTATAGGACAGGACATTATTTTGGCATACTGTCAAGGGAGGTCCTGATCATGCAATAAACCATGAGATATTAATAAAGACAAACAATAAGTACTCAGGGGTCGATTTAATTGTAAATAAATGGTGAAAACCCTTATAAACCACATTATAGGGGTGGAAAGTCAAAATCTATTTTTTTAAGTTTCCATTATTTACACAATTTTGACTATAATATGTTATGATTTTTATTATTAAACAATCTAAACAATAATCTTCACCAGTTTATTCTTTGTTATATTTAAATATATGTGCTTTTGCAGAGTTTCTAAGAATGATCAAAGCCGAAGTTGAATCTGTCTAGGGAGTGAGCGGTATATTGAGCAATTCAGGACTTACAGTATCCACAAAATGATAAACTGGTGCTCACGTTTTTAATGGTATACCTCCAACCCCTTTACTGCCTCTACAATGACATTCTCCCACAGACAGAACAAATACCAACACTGATAATGCTTCACTGTTGAACGAATTGGTTATAAAGCATTAAAGCATTCATTCATTGCTCAAATGCCTGTGGGTATGTTCAGATCGGTGGTTCTTAAACCAGCCTTCATGAACCACCAAACATTTTTCTGCTCCAACCCAATTTGTAAAATAAGGATAAAGGAAAGGTGTGGAATGTCCGGGTCCCTAAGAACTAGTTTGAGAACCACTGGTTTAGATTTTAAGTCATAAATCGAACCCTGTGCTGTGGTTTGATCACGTTGATTCCTGTGCTGATGAAAGACAGAAAAGTGGATGACATGATGGAGAAAGGTGAGATAAATGAAGTGACGCATTCACTGACAACTTGTCATTAGTGTCACACAGTGGCTCCCATGCATGCCCTGCTAAAACCAGCAATGTTAAAACTGTTTCTGTTCAGGAGAGAAAGGGAGTGAGAGAGCGGAAGAATGGGAAAAAGAGACAGAGAGCGGGGGAGGTTGCTGCCCGCACGCCATCGGCAGCAGTCCCATGGACGGAGAGATGGAGGGATGGATGGAGCCACAAAACGTCCATATAAAAAGGTTAATGGATCAAATTCACAGCAGAGAGAGCCAGGATAAATGACCCACAGCTTGCACATGTGGGCCAAGCATTTAACCATGAGGTTCACCACCTACCTCCCAGCCAGTGCTCTGTGTGACAGAAAGAATATAGGACAAATCAACACTCACACAGTCACACACCTCAAAAGCTCAGCATGGTTCCCCTCTTAGCCCACCACTATGGGAAGCCAGAAGAATCTTTTTTTTTCCCCTACAGGATTCAAATTACTCCATGCAGGACAATCTCCCTCCCATTTAAGTAGCCGTTATACATGTATGGTCTACTGGACATCCGTCTCCCCATAGAAGTATGAAGTGCCTTGGGTGAAAGTCCACCAAACTACAAAAGTCACCCTGGGGTTGATTTTGAGTGTGTAAACTATGTGCTGTGGGCGTTGGTAGAGTGCACTTTTAAAGTACATGCATAATATTATTATATGCTTAGGTTATATGCTTATATAGGTTACATAGGTTATATGCTCCCCCCCCCCCAATGTACAATACCTGTAATAATGAGCACATAATCTGTTCAGTAGTCTACAGTCTGGAAACTCAAACATATTCACATGCTGTTCTGTGTGTGATGCTACAAGTATACAAAGAGTCAAAAAACAAACAAACAAACAAACAAAACACACATGTTGAATTTGACTGAGGCTCTGGTAGGTGGCTTTTGCAACATGTGCTTTTAAATGTTTGAATGCAAAGTCCTGTTTTCTTGGACTAAAATCCAGTGAGTACATCAACCCTGCTCACAGAGACTAAAACTTGCACGTACTGCTAGCACTGCTATATAATGTCAAAAAGTCTGAACGTATTTACCTGGTGCACAATTTTGCCAAAGGCTTCTTGCAGTTTACCATGAATGGTTGCCAGCTTTTTTGCATCCCTATTGGCTTCATGAATGGGGATGAGCACTTTGTAGACTTCATTCACCGCCTCATACATGCCAGCCTACAGACAGAGTGACCATGAGAGAACGAGAGGGAAAACACGGTCACTTACCCAACATGATCCCCAACACCCCCAAGGTCAACATCACAAAGATCATTCTAGCTTTCATCAAAAGTCTGCTTTTTCTAAACATCTACATCAGAAACTGAAGCCTCACATTGGCTTAAACATGGTTATGTATGAACTAAATAAACTAAATAAAAATGTCTTGTAAATTTTACAAGTTTTCACATTAAGCTGGTGATATTTTAGGATGGTTATATGATATATATAATAATTTAATATTAGGTAAAGGGTAAAAAGCTTATTTGTTTTATTAGTTGTTGCTAACTGAAAAATGTCGGTTGGATTTTTTCCTCACCATAGAGAAGGAGGCTGCTGCTTGCTCCAACAGCCCTACTAGGCCGGCCTCAGTGAAGTACTTCCCTGAGCAGATGCCCTCCTCATCTGGTGAAACTACATCGTCCGACACTGCTGACTCCTCCAGCACATTGGAAGAGATGTTCTTCGGCAGAAGAAGACAAAACCAAAACTCAGATAAAACCCAAGAAAAAATATTTTTTGGAAAGAAAACCGGAAACTGTAGCAGCTGGGGATGGAAAGGTTAAAGTCAGACTACCTGGAAAGTGACACATCCCACAGGTAGGTATTTTCGATCTTCCAGCATACTGAGATATTCGGCCACCAGGGCGGCGCTGTGCACCAAGCACTGTGCAGCCTCTGCATGGTTATTCCTTTCTGAGTGCTTCCCTGCCATGTTCTGCAGCCATGTCAGCCGCAGGTCTGGAGAGGTTTGATAACCCTTTGCAATTCTACAGTTTAAAGAGACAACAATTACAGCATGTATCTAAAGCTTTATAGCACTAGTCTGATTCCATTTCAAAGAAGGAAGAAGTGCCAATAATTTGTACCTGTACATCAGATCTATAAGCATTTCTGGATCCTCTTGATGCTCCTTCATCTTTACTGTGTCTGATAAAATCATGTGCAGATTAAACACCAGGTCTTGAACCTGAAAAAGAAATAAAATCGTAATCATCATCCTCATCATGAACATTAATACTTTTCAGAAGGGGTCTCCTAAATGACTCCATTCCAGAACAGATTAGTCAGCAGGCTAAGACTGACCTGGTCAGGGAAAGTGGTCTCCCGAAGTTCCAGGTCCTCCTCTGCGTACGTTAGGATGGTTTTTAGTGACCGTCGTAGAAACTCTTCATTAAAGTTCTGAGATGTCCCCACCAGAGATGACAGGGACATGGTCACCTGCATCTTTACACGGGCAAAGTTCTGCAGGAGTGTAAGACAAAAATGTTTAATAGTTTTTTCAATGGAAAAAAAATCCAAATGTGCTCTTCCAGTCAGACATTATCCCTTCCAAAATTAGAAAAAAAATGTTTGGTATAAAAGTGTTTTACGCTGGATTGTAGCAGTTAATAAATTGTGCCATAACAGGCCGACTCACATTTCCTATCTCAAAGTTCTGTCTCATCAGCAGATAAAGGGAGGCACTGGCATGTGACCTGATTGTGCCAATGCTACTGCTGCAATTCCTTAGCAGACGAAGACACAGATCAGCACACTGTTCGGTCTCCTCCTCGAAAAGCAGCTCTGGAAACTACACACAAGGCACGAAAAAACCCCCCAAAAAACACTTTAGCATATATATGTCTTGTGTTATAGTTCTAAAATCAAGTACATCAACTACAGAATAATCCAAAGAGAAACTAAGCTGCAAGGGTGCTGTGATGTAATCCACAGATCTCTTACCTTTGAGACGAGGGCTCTCTGAGTCGCGAAGCAATGCTGCAGATAGAGGGCACTCTGGTTGCATGCCATACTGTGAAGCAGGACCTTGAGGACCCCTCCCAGAATGCTTTCCTTCGACTCAGTCACAGAGACAGTCTGTAAAGAATGAAAGAACATGAAAACACTTATTCTTGCTTATCAAGATCACACTGGTCAAAACAGTGGTTGAATTAAACTAGGTTCAGTTTGACCTGCACTATGATTTCCAGAGTGTCTAAGATGATAAGGTTCGCCTCGGTTGCCAGATTGCCATCTATGAGCGCCTCATGCTCCAGCTCAGCCCTTGTCCTGTCAAAGCAAAAAGCATTTTTAGAACTGCTTTGTGTTGTGGATGGTAAAACAGTGAAGTAATCCCTTGAATGCTACAGCATCCTCTGCACAAGCATTCAAGTCAGTGTACACAGAAAGACACACTCTCTGCATACAGATCCAATGAGATTAAAGCCCACTGTACAAAATACTTGACATCATGGAAAAAATATATTCACACTTCTTTCTTTACCATAAATATAGAAGATCAGCCAAAACATGTTTGGTGTCCACAGTATATTTTTCTTCATATTAGCTGCACAGTTCATGTAAGAGCCTAGCTGTGAATCTAAATAATTTTAAACATACCTCAAACTGCTAAAGAACAAAAATCAAACAAAATCAAAGCTGCAGTTGTTTTAGCTTGAGAACAAAAATGCTTTGTTTGATCAAATTTAGTTGAGGAAAGGAAGAGAACCGAACTTGAAATTTCACCTGCTCACACCATACACAGTGCAACCACTAATACATTTAACTGATGCAATTCTGTTCCCCTTTGTGTAATATTTTATGGATGAATACTGATATCAGAATCATATCATATAAACTTATTTTTGATTTATCACACTCAGAATGAATGTGCAGAATGTTAAAACGATGCTGGAACATCAAGCTTAAATGCATTATTTTTCTCATTTTATTGTATTTTTAAGCTTATAGATGTCAGTTTTAAACCATTTATATTTTTCTAATCCAAGCAGATGAAGTTTCAAGTTCATTAAAAAAAAGGACAGATATGTAAACTAAAGACATCATACATCAACTTCAGTCTGAAAATCCTGCATCAGTGCATCCCTATGTTTAAATCATCAAGCTCTTCCCTTTTCAAATGCTTTATGTATGCCTTCCAAGGAAGTTAATACACAGTGGGCTTCAGGGGGTTATAGGATTTATAAGAAATTTATATATAAATGCATCTATTAAGGTTACAAACCTAACTACTAAGAGATCCAGGCTTCTCTCATTGCGCAGTGGGAGTTCCTTAAACCTGCACAGCATAGCGCTCATTTAAAAGAGGCCAGACACATACTTTAAAACCATAAGAACTGCATCAGGACCCAAACGGAAAGTGAACAGAAAGAAGGGGGAGCCAGCACCCAACCAAACAATTCCAGCAGTGGGACCATTGTTAAAAAGCAGACGTGGGAAGAGCAAATTTAGAGAACACTAGGAAAAATTCTGTAGGCTAATGCTGCAAAACAAAGCACAGCTTGAAGGAAAAGTACACAGCTATGCACATGGAGGCACATTGTGAATATAGGTTTTCTTTGGGCTCTTAGCAGTTGACCATTGCTTTGTCTGAAAGTTAGTGAAGCTGATCTGTAATACATGGCCACACATTAGGAACTAGGCCAAAAGAGAGAGGTCATATATTAAGAATGCATTTGTGGTTATATTTAAAAGCTCTTACCATATTTAATACTTGCTATTTACAACTTTATACTGAGATTTACAGAAAACTTTGTAAGACAGTTTAAAAGATTTTAGTTAAAAACCACAAGGCCTCCAGGAGCTAAAGCAGTATTCAATTACAGGTACTGGTTGGATATGTGAAACTGAAGGGTTACAATCTAAGGTACACACAAGCTCTCAAATTACACAGATTGTGTTCCCAACTCCAAAGGAAACAGCTTTACAGGCTCGTTTACATGTTCCAACGTGCAGCATTACAATGAACACGATCACTCCTATCAGCACTATTTATTTTTTTAAATAAACCATTTACTTAAGTCTTATCTAAAATTCTGAACAAAACCCTCATGCCCATCCCTTTCAGTCAGAGTCATCACATCTTTCTGAAATGTACTTTCCTAGAATCACTCAATAAACACAAAATGACTGATTACACCAATCAGCCATAACAAGGTAGTGCTCAGCTAAGAAACCCTGGCTGGATATTTCTTTACATATACCACTTATGTAAACAATGTTGCAGAACAAGTACATCCCCAAATACATCTTGCCACACTGCAAACATTGCACAGAAGTGGTCTCAGGAACATTCATTAATTAAATTAAGCAGCCCTGATTTTAACAGCATATTTGCACAATTAGTTCAACAAACAAAAAGTCTGATCCATGGAGGCCTTCACTTGAACATTACAGAACTTAAATCGTCCATTCAAAGTCTCAGATACGGATTCCACAGCAGACCCACAAACAATTAGGCAGGTGGTTTTAATGTCATGGATGATAGGTGTATTCTGAACCTGCAACCAAATGATAGTTCTAATTGAATTACACCTAAAGTCAGTTTTCCAAACTTAGCTTTGGACTAACAAAAGATAAAACGGCTAAGTATGTGCATTCTTAGCAAAGATCTTCTACACAAATTGTCTGTAACATACCCTCATGGGAAATACACCAAACTAGACAGGCATAGGAGGATAAGCTGATTTATTTTGATGCACATAAACGTCTCATTTATTCCCAAATCCTTGTCACTAGCATGTCAGCTAAACGTCTGCATTTTTATCCAATAATAAAAGGGTTTAATTCTAAGAACCCTTAAATATGTGTCTGTGTGTGTGTGCTAACAGGCGCATTTAGAGAAATGCAGAGAACACCAGGTAAACTGCAAGAAATGAAGTCTTTATCCAATGTTATTTTAGTGGCACTGTCAATTGTCCAAGACCAAGATTTCCATTTTGTGTTTTATTTAAATGGATGAATATTCAGGTAACACCCAAAAGTCACCTAGGGTTAGTGACCCTAACCCTAACCCTAACCCTTTTTTCTTAAGCCGACCAAGACAGCAGTCCCTGAAAACACTCAAGCTATTAATACCAGTTAAACAGACACAGCAGTCCATCGCTTTCTACACCACACCAAGCACTGGTAAGAAGAGGGAGGGAAGGGAAAGAGAAAATCTTTAAACTTGAGGGAAGGTAGCAAGGGTTGTTTGAAAGCGTAGCACACTTCAGTTGTACAATACCTGACTGATCTCTGGCCCCTAAAAACACAGTACATGGAAGAACAAGGTCAAATGGAGAGGTTATTCCACACCAAATGCTTAATGGAGTATAATGTGTTATGTTCTCTAAAGTGAAAAGATGAAGAAAACAGATGAGTGTAAAATCAAGTCTCAAATGAGGGAATTTAAAAGAATTCAATGGGCACACATCACACAAAACAAGTAAGATACATGAGCACAGCCATAATTGACAATTCTTTCACTTAGCACTTATAAATGAAATAATCAAAAAGGCATAAAGAGGACACGGGTAGTCATACTTGTCCATCTTTTCACTGTTCTGACGCCAATGTGTCATGTCCTTCCTCCAACGCAAGTTTTCCTGACTGCCAAAGGCACTGCCAGATGGACTGCGCTCTAAAAGAGAAACAGATTTCAGGAGCGCGTCATCTACTTAATGACAAATATTATTTGCTGAATTTCACATATTGGAAAAAATTTTAAACAAAATATTGTATGTGCATAACTCTGGACATTTTTTCAGTCAAAGACTCCTTTGACTTCAGTCACAGGTTTCATTCTAACAACATTTTCTGTGTCACTAGCTCTCACGAAACCCCAAAGCACATCGTATCCCCATGTGTATCAGCTGGAAAGGAGTTTTTTTTATATGAAACTGTAGGTTCTGGGCAGTGATGTGAGGTTTTAATTTTAAATACCTGATGGACAGATTAAAAAAAAAATAATTCTTGCTGTTCCAGTTCTTGTTTTAACTTCAACAGTTCTCCTTAGCTTCTATCTTCTTAATGATACTTTGAGTGGCAAATTAACAAGCCAGGTTAGCTGCTTAGAAGACTAACAGCTCAACACCCTGAGATAACTGAAGAGTCCAAAATGTAAACATAAAAGAAAACCATAGCCCACTACTAACCTAGCTGTCCTCGACTGCGTCGTACCATTTCCTGCCTTGCTCCAATACTACCAAGAATGGCTTCCTCCAGCTTGGCCTTCATGTCTTTAGACTTCTTAAAGGTAAGACTGTTCATGCGCTCAAATGCTTTCTTTCCCTGCATGAACAAAAAATGGGCCTTTTTATGAGATGGATGGACAAGAAAAAAAACATAATTAAATTAACATGATAAAGTTACAGCAAATGATCTTGTTAATTGGTTCATGACTTAGATTAGATAAATGTTTCATGGGGCTGGAATGTTTAAAAAATGTTTGATTGTACTCCACCTTGTACTCAAAGCAGGAGACGCAGAGGTAGAGCATGTCCAGCAGTCGGTTCAGCTGAGATACAGAAAGGTCAGTGAACCATTTCTGCAGCACCATCTCATCAGCGTTCTTCAGAACCCACAGAAGGCAGATGAGCAAGCTGCGGCTGGACTCTGGGGAGAAAGTTCCATGCTGACGTGTGGCCTTGGAGAAGGAGACAAAGAAAAAAAGCATGCTGAGAGTGAAAGACATTGATTGACTGAGAATGTTTATCATTCTAGTTTTGGGAATCTGTCAAAGTCTGACCACTTTTAACCGTTGTTAAGACACAAGTCTAGTAAAATTTAATTGCCTATCCGTGAATTATAATTGGTAATCCAGTATCGAAACCTGAGAGACAATCATCCATGTCGTAAAACAGCAATGATAGCGACAAGGAACATGCAGAGAACTATGTAGCTGTATATTTAAATGCAATGTCTTATTTCTTTTAACTAGCAAAACATTGAATTAGATTATTTTTTACAAGTAAAACACAGTACGTTTTAAAAATGGCCATGCTATTACATTAAGGTTAAGTAAATTTCCCACTGTTTCTGCTCAGTGCAACATACTGCAAGAAAGTTTCTAAGCATTTCCCCTTAACTAGAAGTGCCACGGTCATTAATTAAGAAAAATACAATATATAGCTGAATCACAGAATTCCTCTATATGAAGGCATAGAAGGCCAAATGATGATTTGTTCATTGTATTTAAAGATAAAGTACAAACATAAATTTGCCAAACTGCTTGATTAGCCATTTTACATTCTGGCTGTTGATGCGCCCAACCAAACATAAATTATTTTACCTCCAGTTAACTAACCTGAAGGTAATACACACCACAAGTAAGACCCAAGATAGTATTACATAATGACATTTAATCATGAGACCTAAGTAATAACTATTAAAGGCCTAGTGCCAATCAAGCAAGAAATTTAAGCAAGAAAACTTTTAGACATCACTTAGTGATAACAACAGATGTAAGCACTGGGACAAGCTTATGTCCTTCCTTTGTGGCAGGCTAGGTTGCGTTACCTGAGGGTTGAGAAGGAAACTGCTGGGCCGTGACATCTGTGGAACAGACGTCCCAGCTATTGCCATGGCTACAGTCTGACTGATCATACTGTTGCCCTCAGCCTCCTGTTCATCGGTTCCAGGCCCACCAGGACGGCCCCACTGATTATGTGATTCTGCAAGTAGAGTTAAAGTCAAACCATATCAACAAGCACCCATGAATGTAGTTAAACATACTGCGCATGTTCTAATGAAAGTATCAGTTTAATTAATTAGCAACACAGAAATCCTAAAATTCTGACCATACCTGTGAAGTCATGAAGCTGGGGCAGGGTTTCCATGACAATGCCAATCAGAGGCAAGTAGAGCATAGCAACCCTGGCTTTGACCTCAGGGTCAGCATACCGAGGATCAGAATCATGGCTGGACAGCAGGTTATGGACTACACTGATCACCTTCTTATGCAAGCCAAACATCCTACACAAAGTCAAAGAATTCAAAAGAATGAAAACAGGTAGCACTGATAGCTACTAGGTAGCATGATGTTTAGTTTAACTACTTATGCTTTCATATTTTGGCAAACTTGTCCTGAACAGACAGAAAACAGAAAACTGAAGTGATGAGATGAAAGACAAGACAAGACATGACACACACCAGTGTACTAACCCATCAGCTTCTGGGTCCAGAATAATGGCAAGTTCAGTCAGAACCAAGCCAGCCAGGTAGTGCTGTTCTCGGAAGGGAACTGATAACTCAAACATGTTAGCAATCTTCTGGTCCTGCACATGAGTAGAGAACCCAGAGCTCTGGGAGGTGAGAGTAAGAGAGCCACAATACAAAAATGTTACAATTAAACACAATTTGATGCCCTAACTGGTACACTACCATTCAGTTGAGCACTGATAAAATTCTGAACTAATATTATTCAGAATTATTAGTACACAACTTCACAATATAGCAGGGATGGGCAATTCTGGTCCTGGAGGGCCGGTGTCCTGCAGAGTTTAGTGAATTCCCTGCTTAAACACACTCACTAAACTACGACAATGATCAGGTGAGCTGTACCAGGTGTGCCGGAATTGCCCACCCCTGCACTATACTGAAAAAAAACACACACACACACACACACACACACACACACATTCCCCAAATTCTGTCCTTATACAGTACTGTGCAAAGCAAAAGTTTTAGGCAGGTGTGGAAAAAATGCTGTAAACAAAGGATGCTTTCAGAAATATAAATAATAATTGTTTTTTTTCATCAATTTACAAAATGCAAAGTGAGCAAACAAAAGAAAAATCTAAATCTAATCAATATTTGGTGTTACTACATTTTGCCTTCAAACCAGCATCAGTTCTTCTGGCCCCCACAGAGCCCTGATCTCAACATCATCCAGTATGTCTGGATTACATGAAGAGACAGAAGGATGTGAGGAAGCCTACATCCACAGAAGATCTGTGGTTAGTTCTCCAAGATGTTTGGAACAACCTACCAGCCGAGTTCCTTCAAAAACTGTGTGCAAGTGTACCTAGAAGGATTGATGCTGTTTTGAAGCCCAATTATTCACACCAATTATTGCTTTGATTTAGATTTCTCTTTTGTTCATTCACTGCATTTTGTTGATTGATGAAAATAAATGATCAACACTTCCATTTCTGAAAGCATTCTTTGTTTACAGCACTTTTTCACACCTGCCTAAAACCTTTGCACAGTACTGTAGGTTATGTCTGCAATTTAGAGTATCGATAAGGAGAAATCTGTATGTATGCTGAAACTGAAGCTGTATTACTAGACTTTTTGTGTCAATATACAATTTTTCAAATACTTTAAATCAATATCAGCTGTTTTCTCTAAACTTATTTATAAATCATATGCAGTAGACAGTAGATAAATTTTAATAATTTTTTTACATTTATGGATGCATTAATCTTGGTGTGGCATTTATGCAGCACCATTTTGAAAGGTTACAAATGATCATAATTTTAAAAAAAACAACAACAACTCTGGAACACTCTACCATGCTCAACACTGTACAACTGCCGTGTGTTTCAACAGTACAGTGATTAAAGTGAAATCAGTATTTAGAAGAATGTTGTCACCAGTAAAGTTTCAAAAATGAAGATAAAGTGAATTACAGCTATTCTTGTAAGTGATAATGCTTTTGTAAATTTTTTTGTTCCTGTTTTTAATATTCCAATGCTAGCTACACCTGTCACATGTGAATATTCTTTGCATTTTAAAAATCAAATCACAATAGCATAATCAAACTGAATTGAAGTGTGATTTGGGAATCCATCATGCATTGAATGGCTCCCTAAGTAACAAGAATTGAATTAAGCTGTTCAGAAATTACACCCCTACTCCAGGCCCTGTGCCTCTTTACCTGTGAAGTAGCAGAAGATACAGAGGGAGAAGGGGAAGCTGGAGGTGTGAGCAGACTGCAGGGAAGATTTAGGGTCACATAGTGCTCATGGCTACAGACTACCCTCAGGAAGTCCAGCCTCAGAGACTCCAGAGTGGGGTTCTGCAAGGCATACAGCTTTGTGGACACCTTGAGGTAATAAAACAATATAATTATTCTTGGTAAAATATGATCTTGAAGGCTTTGATACCAAACACATAGAGGGCAATGTGAATTTCTATTACGGAATGTCCAGCAAAGCTCTCAATCAGAATTAGAAATAAATTAAGTGTCAAGTTTAATACTGAGATACCTGTTTCCAGTATGTCTTGATGAGACTGAAAACGAAGCCCCTGTCCATGACTGACAGTAGGTCATTAAGGAAGAAGGCTAAGCTTGTATTAAGCCTCTCCACCAATTCCAGATCCTAAATTGAACAATTATGTGTCAAAAATAAGTGGCTATCTTAACTAAACATTAGTTAATTAGATTAGTTTTAACACAGCAAGGCAATGATATTCAGAATCACAAAAGAACAATATTTTGAATTATTCAATAGCTATAAGACTATAACAACTGACCACCGAAGCTATCTTACCTTTTGGAAACGTGATACAATGTCACCAGCAATGGTGCTAACCAGAGCGGTGATGTCATCCATGAAGCGCTCAGGGAACCGGTTTTTCCGAGGAGACTCCAAACGATCAGTGAAGTATAAATGGTGGATTATACTTTTAACCTGAAAACAGAGAGTCATAGTTACAAAGCATCATAATAATGTGAAAAGAACGAAACAATAACAAGAAAAGATTATGCTACTTTTCAGCATCAAACATATAGCTTAGGATGTGGCATGATAGACACGATATAATGTTATTTAAATGGATCACAAAATTATTGGTAACTTTACTTAGGTGCCATTTAAGCACGACTTAAATGGCAGGTTTAAATTATATTCTGACCTCTGAGCAGTGTAGACTGGGTAACTGAAAATGGGAAAGTGTAGACTAGTTCTTACCAGTAAATGACATGGTGTAAGGACTAAGAATTGACACCCATTATTTTTTAAAAACAATTATATACCAAATCACATGAACAAGTCCTTCTACCATTAATTAACAGCTCAAAGTGGTTAGAGTGTCTTCCTTCTAATAGCTGCCAAACTTTGTATATTAAGTTTTTGTTGTTTTGAGTGGCATCTTGTAAAATGCAAATGTGTTATACCTGTGTTTTTCATACTTACCATCAGTTCAAAGAAGAACCAAGCCTGTTGCAGGGCTCCCTCCCTCACACTGCCACTGCTTACTACCCACTGCAGGGCCAGTTCCTCATGGAAGAGCTGAAGAATAGCATTACACCATCAGGCATCAACTATAATCAACTACTGCTTAAAGGAGAGATAATAAACATATGGTGCTCTATCTTAACACTACTAATGGAAAAGAAACAATCCCTTGACATATATATCCTTTGGCTGCTGCAAGAGTAGATCCTAGGATTGAAATAGGGAGGGGAGACGTGGAGAGGTTCATCAGCATTAAGATCAAATATTTCATATCAATATATCCCAACAAGCATAGCTAGATTGAGTGGGTGTTCCAAACAGCATGTGTGCAACATAGTTCCTTCATCACACAATCATCGGCTTGCATTCACGACAAAGACGGAACAAATAGTCAGCATCCAGCAAGACCACAATCACCACACCAAACACCATCAGATCAAGAAGCACACATCCACAGACAAGACAGGTGCAGGACGAGGAGAGGAGGGAGTGGGTTCCTCCACCCCACAGTGTTGGGTCTCTACCTTTTTGGTTGGCAAGCGTCCTGTTAAAGTTTGCAAGAAACTGGCGCTCTCAGTGTGCGATGACATGCGATTGCCACTGCGCTCCATGGCCTATGAGTGGGGATGAATGGAAGGGTGACAACAGATTAGTGTGAAGGACAGGAGTGTGTGGTGTCATCTGCTAGTCAGATAGACACAACTACACACACACACACACACACACACACACACACACACACACACACACACACACACGCTCACACACGCTCACACACGCTCACACACGCTCACACACACACACAGTCACTAAAGACAGAACATAATTAAATAAAAAAAGCACAAGTTCTAAGTACAAGCTCTAATAACCCTCCATGCCACCCAATTACAAATACATTTAAAATACAATGAGTTATATTGATTTGGACAGTTGGTAAAAAAAGAAAAATTAACTTTGTCTTAGAACACAAACTTTATTTTGCAATTTATTAATAAAAAAAAAAAAAAAAGTCACAGATATTGCCACCCTTAATAATATTTAGTTCTATGATTATTTTTCCTGACATTTTGGCCAAAAAATGAAAAAAAAGAAGGGTACCAGAATCTTTACAGATGCATTCGTATTTTCTAGTGAATGCCACAGATCACTGCATTATCTGAATGAATACCAACACAAAAGTTACTACACAATGGAGTAATGAGATATTTTACCACTGAACACATAACTTTACAGGCTCTTTGAAGAAACACTAAACTAACAGCACCACATTCCCTTTAAGAAACAAAGAGTCCAGTACTATTCAGAGCACATTGACTGGGCCAAAAATGAAATCTGAAGCCTCTCTCTCCTGGACTTTTCCAAATGTTTTGGCATGTCTACTGCTTTGACACAGGCTTCTGCTTTAAAAGCTTATATGACTGATGAGAAAGTGTCAAAATCAATGCATTTCTAAACATTCAGCCAAATAAAGCCCAATACTATTGAGGAATAATAATCCAGCACATCTATGATCCAAAACAAACATCCAAATCAAAATGGTTAGCTGATAAAAAAAAAATAAAAATTCAGCTGTCAGGGAGTGCCACCCTTTTGTTATCGCTCTTCCTTTCAAAGCTGAACATTCAATGTTGCATCTTGTCATAATGTAGTGGGTGGTGGTGGTCTAGGTACTGTACTTGCCTACGGACCTCTGGATCAAGAGGTCCCCGGTTCGAATCCCACCTCTAGCACTACCACCATTGGGTCCCTGAGCAAGACCCTTAACCCTGAGTTGCTCCAGGGGGACTGTCCCTGTAGTTAGGACATGAAAGTCGCTCTGGATAAGAACGTCTGCTAAATGCCGTAAATGTAAATGTAAGATAGACAGAAAAAATATCCCACCTATTAAAATCAACACTATTGAGGAATGTGATGAAGAAAATCCAAAAGGATCGGGTGAAATGTTGTCTTAAAATCCTTATACTTTATGCTCTAATCTCACCAAGCATTATAGGAAAAAGAGCAATTAATAGTTATGTTGATGATGGGGGGGGATACATAAAAATAATTAAAGGCAGGGGTGCCAATATCTGTGACGTATGTAGATTTGTTTAAAAGTAATGTTTTGACAGAACATTTCCTCAAAAACATGTTCACTTCTTAAATTAGAATGCTGATAACTCTGCATGCCCACAGAGAGAAGAAAGTAATGTATATAAAATGTTTAAAAAAGAAAGAAAGAATTACAAAACTCCTATGCTGGAGGCAAAGAAGACACCTACATGAGTGAAATCTCACAGGTTTATATAAAATATTACTGTGTAGGCCTGTTCTACATGAATGAATTGGCCTCAGAACGTCTGTGGAGGGAAAACTGAAAAGTAAATTTGAAACACTCATAACTAAATAAAATGTACTAATGCAAGGAGACCATAAACACAGATTTCACAGATACAGAGACAGATACGCAGACACAGAAAACATCTCGCCAACATTCTCTCTCATACATACACATTTACATGCAGCATTTCATGACATGCTGTGAGTGAGTGAATTAGAGTGGGATTAGTCCTTTTGTGGCCATGCAGTGCTGAACGTATGATGATGATGATAATAATGGAGAGGAGAAAAGAAGAAGGTTTTGCAGAAGGAGAAATGAAAGGAAAATGGAAAATGCATGGCTAAATGGTAGGGAAATGATTTAACCTCTCAACCACTTTTGGAGTTGCCAGTACAGTCAATCAGAATGATATGAATTCAAAATCGCTAACACAAGAGTTTTGTTCAGCTCAGGATTAGCAGCACCTTGATTAGTTTTAATGCAGAAGAGGCAGTGTCTTGCTTCTTACAGCCTGAGAAAGAGTCGGTTCCAAGCACAGTCTTGGCCAATAGGCTGTGCCACTGTACAGTATCTTATTCTGGCTAAAGGCCTGATTTATAGTTACAACGGTTTAACGTGGGGAGGTGCATAACTGTGGTAATTACCAAAAATATAGAACAGAACGGAAAGTAAATGACTTTCTTTTCTGTAACTTTCTAAAACTGGATTCGCTCAATAGTTACCATGTTATAATCAATCTCCTGCAAATGTTAATATTGAGAATAAATAATAAAGCCTGATAATGAAGGTGGCCATGTTTTCATTGAGCGTGGCATCCATTGCATAACGATGATGTAAACATGTGGGCCTTTATAAAGAAATTACACTTTAAACTTTATCATCGTGTACAAATCAGCCAGTCAAATCCATGATGAATTATATTACAGATCCTTCTCTGGTAAAACCAATCCAGCTTGAACAGCAAAAGATGAGAACTGCTCATCAGGTTACAGACTTGCAGTCCAGTGGATAGTGGTTGAGTAGCATGGCAAATCGCCTTGAGCCACTAAAACAAATCAGAAACGAGCCATGGACTCAAAAAGACCTGTAAGTATGTACGTTCTGATTAGGTGGCCAGGTCAATGTATCATGATAATGATACATATTAGCATACTGCCCAGCCCTAACTCTAAAGGTAAGGCTAGATATTTTGTATTTTTGTGAATTGGTCCAAAGTGTGGAGAAAACCAGACTAAATCCAAAGTGCATCAAGTTAAAAGCTTTAGAGATTTAGGATGGTTTGTACCAGGGCTAGTGGTTGAGGGTTTAGCTGGGCTTTACCTATAGTCACAGACTCTGATGGAATTGTGAATAAAAGGAGTAGGTGTTGTTGAGTGAGGACACTGGATCTAAAACCAGGTTTGTGGGTACTGCAGTCTTGAGTGGTGCTGGGCAGCTAAGTGAGGTGTACTTTGTTTCTTTCCAAGGGGTTGGATTTTTAAATGACCTGCATAGTATCAGATGCTGAGCCAGGGCTGGTCCCCCAGGGGGCGCTCTTGCAGCCCATGGTGTGCACCCAGGAGTTGGAGCGATCTAAGCCCTGCGAGCCAAGGGGGAGGGAAGCCAAGGGGGTCACAGGGTCACAAGGTCACAGGTAGGAGCAAGCAAGCAAGGGAACAGCAACAGGTCAAAAGTTATAGGTCAATGCCATGGGTAAGCAAAAGGGGATAAAATCATTTAGTTCAAAAGAAGTCATTATTTCAAACATTCAACATGGAGCTTATTTAGGAGAAGTTAGAGTGTTAGCAATTATAGTTGACTTTAATAATTAGAGGTTTTGATTAGCAAAACAGAGAACTGTTTAGGCCTTGAACCTTGGCAATTTCATTCATTGTGAGAAAGCAAAAATCATAAAAGTAACAAGCAGCAATACTTTGTTTAAAAACAATTAGGTTAATTTCTTAAATGGTTGTAAAATACTCAAATTCATTTCCATTTAGTCCATTTAAAAAAAAATGGCACCACAATGAACAGGCAAATATCAGTACCACAGAAAATGAAGTGAGCTTTTAGCATATCATTAGCTTTCATTTATTTCATTTATTAATTAAAGCAAGACATGCTCCTTCAAATCAAATGGTTTGCCACTGGACACATTATTTTCTCATTCCGTTAACCGACCAGAGACAAACTGATTTTGTTTTCCATTACAGGTTTGTATTACTCCCTGACAGATATATATATAAAAGTTTTGTATCTGAGGACTATACTGTAAAGATCCTATATCTTCATCCGATTTGCTCAACTGCAGTAAACGGTTTCCTGTTTTTTATGTTGGTTTTCTTTTGTTGATCTTACAGGGGTTATATAGATAAGATGTTCCAGATCATGTTTGTCCTACTAGTGAGCTATAGGGTTGAAATGCATCACTGTTGAGAAATGCTGTTTGTCAGCACTGCAAGACAAGTATGGCCATCTGAAATGATCCTCAATTCAGTGATTCATTACCACCAAGTGGAGTTACAGCCTCAAATATTTTAGTGAAGTGTGCTAGGGAAGCAATAAAATGTCACTGGATTGAGCTGTGGACCGTGATCCTACACCAAAATGAAATTTCTAAATCCATGTAACATGAACATCGTTGACAAGTTGATGTGAAAAAACTCAAGCATTATCAGTACAGGCACATATAAATTTTGTTATAAAATGCAATAAGTACTAGAATGCATTCACTTGCAGCTCCTGAGGGTAAAATAATTAGGTAACAGATTCAACTCAAGTGCATATTCAATGTAGAGCACTGGTTAAACATACTGTCCAGCTTTAGGTAGAACAATAAAAAAGGAACTTCTCAGGATAGCATATCCAAACACGAGCAATCCTACCTTACTGCCGATAATAGAGCGAACTTCATCATCTGGGGAGGTGGGTGTGCCAGAGATGTCTGGGTTACTGTTGCTAAGGCTGCGGGATCGGTTGAGATTTAGGCTGGCAGGTCTGACAGCAGAACGGGCCATAGTGGCATAATGCACTGAACCACCCAAGCCTCCAGGGCCTGGAGAGCCGATAAATGAGATTTAGTGATTCATTTTCCAAGATATGATGATGTTTATGATATAGCTTAAATGATGATATAATGGCCAAGACATAAAAGACAACAAACCAGAAGCCATACCTGGGGAAGGTGAGTTTGGGTCCATGTTGGGCAAACGGAAGACATAATAGATGTATGATGAAAGAAGACTATTCCGACCATGCATGTCTTGACTGGTGTCCAGATACTTATGCAGACGGTTCACTATGGATGCCATTGCCTCAAAGGAAACCTGACCAAGGTTAACTACAGTAAAAAAAGAGCAGAAGGTCCTGGGTCAGTTGTTAAGATTGAATAGGTGCTACTGATATCAGTAAATAGGGTAGTTAATCAGAATGGTAAGTAGGGTAGGGCAAGTCGGTACCGATCTGTCCTGCAATGACGGGTGGCCGCACCACCAACAGCACCAGTTTGTCCAGCAGCAGGTGAAGGAAGCGCACTATTGGCTCCAGCTGGGAGGAGCTCAATGCTGCTATACTTGCTTTCAATTCCGTTTCCAGATTGTTCTCCATGATGCGCATGTCTCCGATCCGCACTGGAAACATGTGTTCATCCAAAGCGTGCACTAGCGCAAAGAACTTATCCAGATATTGGTCCTGAGGGTTGTGGGAAGATCCAATTCAGTCAAGTTATTTTTTCACATTTGAAAACTTAATAGCTGATGTACATGATGAAAAGCACTTTCAGAGTCACCTGTGTGTGAATCGTGGACACGGCTACAACTTCAACATTGAACACTCCTCTATGATTATCTACCCACTTCATACCAGGAAGAGGAACCTACAAAGATATATGAAAATAGCAAAAAGAGCAATGTTACAAAGTGCTTATGCACAGTATACTATTATACTGGGTGTACGACATACTACAATACTCAGTTTTCAGTTCTATGAATTATCACGCATCATTAACCAAAGGAAGCACATGTATTCTTCATACTTTTCCAACAAAACTAGATAGAAGAATGCATACACTTATTAAAGTTTACTAAGATCATTTTAATATAGAAATCCCTGTATTTAAATATCTGCATCTTACATCAGGAGAGAGAACAGAGTAAGACTGGGGTGGTTTTTCCAGAGACACCGGTAAGCAGAAGTGGCCCGTTCTCAGACGCCCATTCTGTAGCATAGGGATCCACTGGAAAGGGGGAGCAGGAGGAACAAGATGTCAAATACAACAATAGTACTTGTATGTTTGAGTGTAAGCTTTTAGTCAGGTGCTTTCAGACATTATTACCGTGTATCCAACTGGTGTTTCCAAAGGAGTGTTCTGTTTCTGTTGGCAGCTGACATGGTAGAAGGTAAAGAGAATGTGGTGATGGTCGGTGAGAGAAGCCGGCAGCTTAATTTTAATTTCATCATGGAAATCTGGGGATCTGGCAAAATAAAGAACATAAAAAACATGACAGTTTATATCTCTGCAACAATTTGTCACATTTAAGAACAGGAAATAGAATGTCTAGAATGTCCCTTGAGTCAAGTCGGGTTTTTTTTTTGTTGTACTTCATAACCCGAACAGGGATAAAGCAGTATTTCATTCTAGAACACTTTCCCAGTGTGCACCAATTTTCTCACTTGACTAGAATTAAATCTGCTTTAAACTTTATAGTACATTATATTAGTATTTTAAATTTCCCCTGGGATCAATAAAGCATCTATCTATCTATCTATCTATGTAGAAGTGAGGGAGAAATAAAGTAAACGGAGAAAGCAGCCCATTTTGAAATGTGTGTGGTGGGGCAATGGAGTTTGCAACATTTACTTTGTGTCACAACTTCCAATGGCCTCCAGAGTTTAACATCAGCTGAGGTGGTCAAATTCAAAAACTACTGACATCATTTATGACCCAGCCACAAAATCAACAAAGACAAGAGAAATACTTGCTCCCAATAAAAAAAAGATTATTTTAAGGTGAAATAAAGTGGATGTCAAGGTTGGCTGCTATGGAACTGAACTCACCGGTTGTGGTAAACCACAGCAGTGTAGGCTTCCTTCGAATATTCTGCGCAACTGGATTTACCAAAGATTACCTGAGAGAAAAATGAAAGAAGCAATGGCAGTAAGTACATAAAAAAGAAATACTTTTTATTCTGCTTTAGAAATTAAAGCAACCACAGAGAGTTTTGTGTATAAACAGCCCACTTCAGTAAAGCATTTGTGTTTGACAAAAATATGGGCATGATATATACTTAGATATGTATAATATATAATTCTGATATTGCAGATAATATGCAAACGAGATTCCAACTGAGCTGCATGGTAGTAAGAATTCAAATGTAATCTAGGACGGACTAGAAGATATCTGTGGGTAACAGTGCAGCACAATTATCAAAAAAATCTTTTGAATGCATGTTCTGTATAAACATCGTCATGAGGTCCATCACTCACAGGCATGGCATTGCTGGGGTCCTCTCCATTCATAAACTGAACTTTCACTGTGATGTTGCGGGCAGAGCCTTGGCGATTGGCAAAATTCAGGCTTTGTGGATTTACATACAGTAGGTTCCTAACAGACACATGGGGAAAGAGAGAAGGAGACTTTTACAAAGTTTCTCACAAAACAAAGCAACCAAGAAGCATTTTTGCTAACATCAAAATTTACTCTATACCCTTCTAGCAAGCCTATGGTTTTAACTGTAAGAGCAAGGTGATAAATGGTTAGTCCAATTTACTGCTCTTTTTGCCCTTTTGACAGCAAATACCCATAACAGATGACTTTCATTTCTAGAACTGCCCTGAGCGGTCACCAACAGTATGTTTATGGCAAAATGCCATAAATACTTTTTCCTGTGAATGTCACAGGGGAGGCTAGATCTGCTCTTTCATTAGTTCATTCAGAGGGTTAGACCTGGCCAGGTGAGTCAGGGTGTTCTAGCATTCACTTCATTCCACTCCCAACATAAACAGGTATAGTGGGAATTTTTTTTTTTTTTTTTTAGAGTAATGGTTGATATTACCATGATAATGCTGTATGATTGAACCAGTCTTAACTTTTTTTCTTGAAAACAATAGACACTGTATACCATTTAAAAGTTATCATTTAAAGGAAATCACCTGATATTTCATGAACCCAAAATATTGTATGTTTTGTTATATACAAGCTGTTGTCTTGGAGGCTCTCCATGCTCTCAATCTCAATTTACTTTCTGTGCATTTATGCTGCAATCTCAGAAGTGTGAAATACCTTTACCACACAACCCCATACCATCACTGACCCTGGTTTTGGACTTTTTTTCTTTTTTGACAACTATCTTGAAGCCCCTTTTCATTTTTGGCTTGAGGGCCCCTCCCATGCACTACTCCTGTATCCCTTGCCCATCTTTGATGCTCAAAGCTTTTCATGGTTCTTGTCCCAAAACATGATTACAATCATTTGGTGACTTTTCAAACTGTTCAAAATTATTCTTTAACTTTTTTTTTTTTTTTTAACCTCATTGCTTGTCCCAAATTACCCCATACGTACTTTTTTTAATTGCAGACCTGAAATGCAAGAATGAATGTATATTAAGAAATGAAAAGAAGTCAACTGATAGCAAAGTTATATAATGCCATTATTCTCACAGAAAAATGTTAAAAAGATGAAAGGTTTTAAAAGATGGACACTCTCCACTGGACATTGGTTAACTCTGGTTCAAAATAGACCCTGTGGTTTTGTGAACTGTAGGCAATTTCAGAGCAGAGCAAAGAGGAAAGAATAGCTGGGGTGACATGCTGCAAACACCGCAATGACGTGTAGCTCTCCTCTGGGGAGAAGGGGGTCATTCACACTGCCCAGAGAGCAGGCCTCTCTCATGCACTTGCCTTCTCCCATACTTATCTAATGGGGCTCTCCTTTTTTCAGTCTTGTAAATCTTTAGTTCCAACTGGCAAAAAAAGTTTAGTCTTCTAGCTTACTATGGACAAAAAGCCTTGAAATGAAACCAAATCGACCATTTATTATTCTTTGTTCTTTACTCAATGTACTCCAGAGGATGTAATTTACAACAAGCAAACATACAAGGCTGTTGCCAAACCTTTGTGTTTATAAACTTCAGCTGTGCCCTATAATAAAGAGAACATTTTGCAACAGTGAGGGTGGGTTGCACAAAAATTAAACCAAGCATTTTTGAGCAAAAAACAAAAGAAAAAAAATGAAAAAGAGGAAATAGGACAAAGGAAAAAGACTCATAAAATAAAGTCAAAGAAAATATACAGAGAAAGAGTAAAGAGAGAGTGAGTGAGTTTAATATGAGAAAGAATGAGGTGAGAAAGACAGGACAGTGTGACAGAAAGAGAGAAAGAGAAAACGGAACCTATCAAAGGGGAGTACAACAGGAAAGCGAGTGAAAAATGAAAAAGGGACAGAGGAAAAAAATTGTAGACTATGTGAGAACATGAAAGAAAGGAAGACAGAAGGATAAAGAGGAGAAAAGGAAAATAGAGACATAAAAGAGAGAGATTAACTTATTGTATAAGAGCACTGAAACTAAAGCCAGACCTGAATTTTAACCATACTATTTTTAACTGCACTCATTACCTCTTGAAGGAGTTTTTTCCTTTTGATGAAAGCTGCAGTAAAAATGCTCTACCTGGCTTATGCACAGCATGTCCTATATATCTGGGGCTGGTGGCATTGAAATCGTGACTAGCACTGAGAACCCCCGCAGATCCACACAGTGGCACCAGAGAGTGATGTGACGCTGATTCAGCAAGCTATTAAATCAAACCAAAGGGCATAAATTGCGTACTTTTATTATTAATTCCCATTTCAGCACCAGGTCCCATCAGCTGAATGTGGCTTTGACTGTGATGAGATCGATCTGGCCGATGATTCATTAGCGATCCCGTGGAACTGTTCATTTCTGCTTATCAGCTGCAGCAGAGCCACAGGGATGGCAGGCTGGATTATAGATGTGCAGTGGGAGGTTATGGTGGACTATGCGGGGGGTGGGTGTCTATGCTGCTGTAATTTGTTTGCTCCGATGGAGCCTCCCAGGACCCTTTTTTCTGGAGGGTGGAGGTTAGCAAGCATAACCTGTTTAATGATCGACAAATTCCCCTCCCCACCCTATGCAGAGGTATATATACACTGTAGGCAGACTAGCTCTCCTGCTGTTGTCTTTGCAGACAGAGAGAGAGAGAGAGAGAGAGAGAGAGAGAGAGAGAGAGAGAGAGAGAGAGAGAGAGAGAGAGAGAGAGAGAGAGAGAGAGAGAAAAAGAAGAGCAAGAGACCAAGTGAGATCAGTGGCTGCTGCCATCTGAAGTCAGAATGAAGGTTGCCAGCTTGATTTTCCTGGGGAGCTTGTGTGCACTCATCAGCAGCCTCTCGAACAGTCACGGAGTTGCCTTAACACTTAACACTCCAATAACCAACAGAGGCCAAGTCCCGCAGTAACAGCTGGGATGATGTGTGCCTTGCTACAATGGCCTCCCTCCAGCTGGGCCAAAGTCTACGAGAGTTTGTGCACAAGACCAAAGGGCAAATCAACGACATCTTCCAGAAGCTCAACATCTTTGACCGCTCCTTCTACCAACTGTCGGTCGTGACCAACGAGATCAAGGAGGAGGAAGAGAAACTGAAGATGACCACCACCTTCTTGAAGACCAACAATGAGGAGATTCGTAATTTGTCACTGGAGATCAACTCCAAGATCAATAACATTCTGCAGGAGCGCTCTCATCTACAGAGCAAAGTGGGAAGTCTGGAGGAAAAGCTAAAAGGCCTGTCTCAGAGCCTGGTGCCCCTTGAGCAGCTCCAGGAGATCACTGCACTAAGGGTAAGTAGACACATTACCACCTCTGCAGATTTATTTTGGATCTAATCCTCAAATGTAATGATTTGTTGGTTTTAATAAAGTCATTCATTTTAAAAATAGTTTTATTAAAAATAAAACTTAAATTGCTTTTCACCAGTTGCAAAAAAAAAAGAAATCTTCTGATACAGTAGGCCAGATTGTAAACTGAAAAGGTTTGTTTTAGGATGTGATCGACTCTCAGGAGAAGACCATCAAAGACTTGCTAATAAACTGAGAGAGCAGCACGAACAGCTCAACTCTCAGCAAATCAAAATCAAGAGCTTGGAGGAGAAGGTACATAATTGGTCAATAAATATATTGTGCACAATATTCTTTCTGAGATTTGATAAAGAACTGTTCTGTCAAAATTACTTAGACTGTACATTACTTATTTTTTTTCTCATTACACTTTCATTTAAGCTAAATCACGACCCTTTGCAAGAAACAGCTGAAAAATTTGCAGAATCAAGTTCAGAGACACCTGAACTTTTAGAATACCTAACAAGTGCCTCAACTAATTCAAGCACAGACACATTTGGTAAGAGGAAGAGGAACAACAAACAAAAATATTTCACATTGAACAAAAAAAAAAAATGCAGTACAGCTTCTTCACAGTCTGTTTTTTTCCAGACCTTCCCACAGATTGCAGTGGAGTTTTCCAAAGAGGCAAGAGAAACAGTGGAGTTTACCCCATCAAACCCAATCAATCAGAAGCATTCAATGTGTACTGTGATATGAGCTCAGGTAAGAAACTAACACAAACATTTAAGCTGACACAACAGTCATCACAATTACAAAACAACAATAATGTTTTCTCCATACAAGCTCCAAATATGGTCCTTTAGCTGCCTGGCAGTATTTTGATTCAAGAGGTTCATTTTGTTTAAATTAGCCCCATTTAAAGCAAGAAAGGAAATGGCTTTGTATAGAATTTGCCTTAAATGTCTAACAGCAAATCCACCTAGAAAATTACTTAAATGTAAATTGCGTTCCAAATGTTTTCCTAAATGTTTGGTTTTGCAGATGGGGCTGCTACAGTCATTCAACGCCGAGTGGATGGGTCTGTAGATTTTGATCAGAACTGGTACAGATATGAACCTTGGATTTGGAAATTTGGAAAGTAAGTAAGCAAAACAATGACAGCATCTAGCAACTGACAGATTTCTGGGCAAATAATAAAGCTTGGCTCACTATAAACTGCCATTTCTCAAATACCTACCTTCTACTGATTGTACATTATGAATAGTCTAGTACCTTTCTATGCCCAAACAGTGCGCATTTTCTTTCTTTCTTCATTTTCTACAGTATTAAATTGTGAATCCCAAGTGGCATTCTTAAAAATCGTAAGCATTGTTTGGGTGTAGAAAGCCATTCCTCCAAAGTGCACTACAAAGGAAGTTGAGAGCCATCTGTGATTCAGGCCAAGTCAGTGGAAGCAAATATTGATAAAAACGTACATCTCTGGAAACGGCGGTGCATTTATGGATTGCTGACAACCAAAACACAAAGTATACAGCAGCAGATATTACATAAGCTAAACCTGGACCTGGGCCAACTGCATTTGAAATAGCCTTCAGGCAACAAATGTTTGGCATCAGTCCTTGGATACAAATAGGTTACAAGCTTTGAAATGTTAGAACTACACTAAAAGAATAGAAATCATCAGATTAAAACTGAATCATAATCTCTCATTCATCGTAATCTTAAATCCTCTATGGTTAAAGAGCAATGTTGTAGAAGGACAAGATTAAATGTTCAAAAAAAAAAAAAAGAAAGAAAAATATACATGTTCAAGCCCCATTTCATGTTAAGGAAAAACAAGTGTGGGATTAAGGTTTGCATCTGTAAGCTTTCCTAAATGTTAAATGCCGACCGAACCAAAGAACGCCTAGCAAAACAAATGCTATCGGGTTCCAACAATTTAAACTATTCTCACTCTCAGAAGATTAATCAGAAGATTAAACAGAAGATTAAGAATGCCTGCAAGTTCAAAGTGAAAACACATGGTTGTCTTTTCCATTATAGAAGAGTTTTGGCTGGGATTGGCAAAAATCTACTCCATTGCCAGGCAGGGTGAGTACATTCTAAACATTCAGCTGGAGGACTGGAAAGAGTAGAGAAAAGGTTCATAGAGTAATATTATTGTTTAATCTGGAGGGTCCTGCATCTCACTACACCATCCATCTGACACATCTGTCTGGAAATTTGCTTGATGCAATGAGCAACCACACCGGCATGATGTTTTCCACCAAAGATAAGGACAACGACAACGATGAGGATTCCAACTGTGCCCGAAACCACACAGGTAAATTCATTGTTCATAGGGTATGTAGAAAACAAGTCTGACCCTTAATAATGTGCCTGATTTGAACATTTTTAATATTTTCATTCAATATATTTTTTAATATTTTCACTCAATTTACAGGCGGCTGGTGGTTTGATGCATGTGGTGAAACCAATCTAAATGGACGATACAACTGGATGCGTTCTAGGAGTCGTACGCTGCGCAGGAAAGGGATCCACTGGAGACCAGGCCGGGGGAGCTCTTATACCCTCAAATCTACCAAAATCTCCATTAGGCTATCACCCTAGTTTAAAGGATCAGTGAACCTGCTTGATTGGGCAACTCACAATCAATGTAAAAGGTCACAAAGGCAGCAGTAACGCTGGCCAAAAGACATTTCCCCCAATCTTCTATACTCAGTCCAAAAGTGCTGACTAGCCATTAAATGATGCAACAGCATCAGGTCATGAACCTTAAGAGAGTAGAGAATACAGGCACAGCTGAATGCAGTTCTGCAGTAATAATAGTCACCCATTGCATGCTGTTAGGAAGTGTGATACATTTAGAAAACACTTACATAACTGTATACCGAGTATCCACAAAAAAGAAAACTAGCGAACAGCAATGTATACATGTGTAATAGTTTTCAGTCTTTTTTGATTGCATTTTAAATTAATACTGTATTTAAGCAATGTTCATATTTGGGCAACATTAGTCAAATGTGCTATGATAGTCATAACTGTTTACTATATTATGTTACTGAGTCATATTGACTCCTGGCTACATACTGTAGAGTATTATTTGGCAAAGATTTGTTTTGAGGCTCCTTGCAGAGTTTAGTGAATTCACTAAACTCTGCAAGGCCCTCCAGGACCGGAATTGCCCACCCGTGGTGTATACCCACTTGCACAGTTTTTTTGTTTACGAATCTGTCTTCAACAACGGTTTGGTGCATCATTTTTATAACAAAAATAAAGTGACACACATATTTGTCTTCTGTAAATCCATTCAACTGTTTATGTCTGCTTTATATTATAAGCCACTCAAACCTCTGCAAGCAGGCAAATACAGGCTGACCTAGCAGACTGTCTGAGTGCTTTCATGCTATGCCAACCTCGTTATCTACTCACAGGCAAACATGTCCTTTGTGGAGGACTATGTCTACATAACCAACTGATAAAGGTCTTTGGCTAGAAGGCCTTGACTGAAACATCTTGTTTGGACCTGCTAGGTCATGCACTGGAACCTGCAGCAAGTCCATGCAGTTAGCTACATTCCCAGGTTAAAAAGAAGATCAGCATATGTGGTGACTTGCAATCACTGCTAAGCCAGTGTCAGCTAAAAGCAACAGAAGGTTGTGTTACAACTGGGTTGCATTAATAAGATTAATAAGGCTAAATTGACAGGAAGAATTCCAAAAAACATGTTACCAACTGTATTTTATAACAATTACTAACTTTAATTAATAACTTGTCATAGCTCTCAGGGTAGGATTTAACCGTTTCAGAAGGCAGCTCAGGAAAAAAAAATTTAATCTTACACTGGCAATTATTTAGCTTATCATGTCTTTCCTTCCAGTTCCATACTGCCTACAAGGTCTTGGCTATGACAAAGTATGCACCAATTCACTGCGTCCACCTCCAAGGATCACTTACAGCTCTGATGGCAGATGATCTTTCGATCTGTAGCACTTACCAACATTGGAATTTCAGAAATGCAAGCTCAATGTTTTTAAAAAAGATGCTTTTTTACACTACTTCTACCTTTTCTCCTGCACTTATATCTCAATGTTATATTCAAAATAAAGGGCCACAGAGATGACAACTCCATTATGGATATGTGTGGATTATTTATTAATTACTGCTATTAATATTACTATAATAAATACCCTATTTTCCTGTGTATAAGACGCACAAATTTGTACCAAAATCCAACAACCTATACACAGGGAATTAATGTGCGATTTATACATGGGAACTTTCTTCAGTGACTCACACTTCCGCATAGAGACCAGCGAATGTTCACATTTCCAGGCAATTATCCTCTAAATTATTGCTGAATACACATTTTTACTCCCTATCAAATAAAATACATAGTACTACGTTTACCTGTAAAAATCTAAAAGTGTCATTCAACATAATCCAGAAAAAAAAAAATCACTTGCATTTCACAAATTTCAATCCAGGAAATTCTCATGCCGCCATTTTGAATACCTAAACCCGGTGAGCGCGTACGTAGCAATGCAATACATTTTACTGTAAATCTCAGTATTTCGTAGTCATGTGACATACATATATGCATTTTTGCCTACATGTAATCCAAAATCTCAAGTGTCATGACAAATGAAAGATATCACTCAAAAATAAATTTTGGATCAAATTTCAATACCAAATCAGGGGTGTGACTTATACACGAATGCGACTAATACACGAGTAAATACACACACAGCACTGTGCAAAAGTTTTAGGCAGGTGTGGAAAAAATGCTGTAAACAAAGAATGCTTTCAGAAATAAAAATAAACACTCATTATTTATATCAATTTACAAAATGCAAAGTGAGCGAACAAAAGAAAAATCTAAATCAAATCAATATTTGGTGTTTCTACCTTTTGCCTTCAAACCAGCATCAGTTCTTCTGGCCCCCACAGAGCCCTGATCTCAACACCATCCAGTGTGTCTGGATTACATGAAGAGACAGAAGGATGTGAGGAAGCCTACATCCACAGAAGATCTGTGGTCAGTTCTCCAAGATGTTTGGAATAACCTACCAGCCGAGTTCCTTCAAAAACTGTGTGCAAGTGTACCTAGAAGAACTGATGCTGTTTTGAAAGCAAAGGGTGGTCACACCAAATATTGATTTGATGTAGATTTCTCTTTTGTTCACTCACTGCATTTTGCTGATTGATGAAAATAAATGATGAACACTTCCATTTCTGAAAGCGTTCTTTGTTTACAGCATTTTTTCCCACACCTGCCTAAAACTTTTGCACATTGCTGTATATATATATAGACTCCGGTGTCCTAGAGATAATACATGAAAAAAATGTGGATGGTGAGGATTTAATGGAAATAGTGCTACACTAAAGTACCTGTACGTAGTGTTGGGCACATAGATGTCCCTGGCTGGAAACTCCAGGATATCCCTGGTTGGACGCACACGGCTGTCTGGATAAGGTTTAACTTGGAGCAGCTCTGGGGTCAGACAGTAGTGAGGGTTCTCAGGTGCAGGAGAGATATCAATCTTCAACTGAGCTGTTAACAAAGAGAATGATAAGTACACATAGCTTTTGGCTGCATTTGTCATCTTCACTCACACTGAGTCACCTAACAGTCATTAAGTAATATTTAAAAACAATGCGCTTTTGATAATCTAGAAGGGCTGCAGAGACAGTACGTATATACAGATTTATTTTTTTTAATCATGTAATAACTGCAGTCTTAGGGATGTGCTTAGAGCAAAAGTGTCATATTTAGCCATGATAAATAAGATGATAAAACCATTTCCAAATGGTATTGGATTACTATAACTCGGCAGGCACTGCTGAACAGAAAAAAAGGCAAATGAGTCCAATAGGATCAGATGAGCTCAGTGGAGGTAAGATGCAACATAACTTGGTTGTATAAGATTTGGATCAGTGTGGATTAATAGAAATGGCTAGACTTCATTATGAATTATAAAAAGGCTTTTTGAAAAGGCATGTTGATTATAAATCTAGCTGAAAAAATAAATGTGATATGCTTCAAAAATTCTCTTAAGTAGCCTTTTCTCAAGCATGATATTCAAAGTTTGAATTGTAGATCTAAGGGTAGATTTCCATAAGTATGGGGTGCCCACTTTAGCTAAAGTGCACAACTGTGTGTTCATCAAATCTGAAAACGGATTAACACGAGCTCAGCAATGTCGTTCTTAAAATACAATGTAGCTCTTAAAATAGTTATTACAAATGTTTATATTTTTTATTCAAGAAACATACTGAACGATTTCATATATTTCAAAATGATGCTTCTTATTAAGCTGCTAAAGTATAAGGGCTCTTACCTGTGATGGGTCTAAGTCTGCGCAATACTGATGAAGGCCGTCTCATGTCAGCCAAAAACTTATACAAATCCTCATCACTCAGCCGATCCCCTTCCTAGCAAAGAAAAAGAAACATAATTAGGATAATTACAAATTCAATGTCTGGAATCATTCA
The DNA here is from genome assembly GCA_017165825.1 of Hepsetus odoe. NCBI lineage: Eukaryota > Metazoa > Chordata > Actinopteri > Characiformes > Hepsetidae > Hepsetus > Hepsetus odoe. Next base: position 18,730,008 of record CM029366.1, on the reverse strand, counting down.
TGGAATAAAGACTCATTATCACAGTGCTCAAAATTCTGTTCAATAGCATTATTCAGCATTCTAAATAATAGCCCTAAAAATAATCCTTACAAAAACAACGTGAGTTCAGCTAAAGTGAAGGTACCTGTTTGAAAAAGTTGGTGACTGTAAGTGTGGCAGGCCTGAAGCCAGTCAGATTGCATGACTCATCTCCACTAGTGGTCCTCTCCAAAGAGCGCCGACCCACAATGCTAGAGTTTCTTCGTTCAGACCAGGAGCCCTTCCGCTCTACAAAAATAGGCAAAGTTAAAACAATATCAGGTTTGTATTAACCACCATTTAAATGTTCCACAATTTGTCATTGCAAAGCACAGCACACAGTGAAACACAACGAAATGCAATCTGCTTTTCAATCACACACACCGTGCAGAAGGGGCAGCTATTTAAAGCACCCAGGGAGCAGTGATAGGAATGGTACCTTGCTCAAGGGTACCTCAAGGCAACCTACTGGTCTGGGTTTTAAAGTCACAACTTTCTAATCACTCCCTAATCACTAGGCTACTGCTACCCTATCTATAACCCAGATTCATACCAGAATATAATCCTGAAGTCAACACATTGCAGAGCGGTTTTAACTGACTCACCTGGGAGTCCCATTTCCAGCTCAGTGTCTCTCTCCAAGCTACCAGCACTGTTCACAATGTTCATCAGGTGGATGGCGGTCCAGGCAAAGGGCATCCTGTAGCGACCAAGGCGCTGGCAGAACTGCTCTGACTGACTACGTAGCTTCTCCAGCTTCTCCTTATTCTGCACAGAAAAAAATGGCTCATTCCCCAAAAAACAGCTGTAGTGCACAAATGAGAGTCAAATTCATTCTTATGTTTTAATGCAAGTGCACTTACTTTGGCAGCATCAGACTCTTTGAAGACCATGTAAGGCTCTGCACATTCACCAATGTCTCCCTGCTGTAGGACCTTTTCTAGCTGCACAGGCAGAGAGCAAAGACTTTATGATAATAATAATAATAATAATAATAATAATAATAATAATAATCCTTATATTAAATTATATATTTATTTTAAACCGCAGATTAACCTAACTGAACTGCAGACATATTTTGTTTCTGTTTAGATTTCTGTCAACTTAAGAATTACAAAGATCATAAGTACAGACAGACCTTGATAACCAGAAAGACATCTTGGGAGGGGTAAGTAATGGAGAAGATGGCCGAGCGAGCCAGGGTAGAGATAGCAGCCGACTGGATGTGAGGACGCAGCATAGATTTGGTCTGCTCTGAGTTCAGGTCAAAAAAGAAGTTCTCTGATATCTGAAGATAAAGAGGGAGGATGATGTTCAATCAGGAATAAATAACAAGGTCTGTTAAAGGTGACTGCTGGCCTCTAGTGTTAGCCCGTGGGAAAGCCTGTGCATGACACACTTCAATAGTGATGCAGGAAATTAATTAATTCCCAAATCTTTATTTCCATCAAAACACAGTAGTAGATCAAGGCTGGTCTTTGAAAATAATTATTTTAAATATTTGTTACAAAGGTTCTGTAATGTGCATCAGGCGTCAAATATCAGAAGATGTATTTCTAAGCCAAATTCAAAGTATTAGCTGTCTAAATAAAATCTTTTTTGGGGAGACCAAAACTGTTTTCATACATGAAAAAACATTAAATGAATCCAGAGCGTTTTAAGTAGCCATAAATTAAGATTACTGTTAAGAACACAGGTGTATGGCCATTGGATCCATTTATAGCTGCAAGCTAATACTTATTTTGAAAATAAATAAGTAGTCGCGTAAATTTAAAACAGCATTTTTAAAGTCACAAAGATCTGTAACTATAAACATGTGTGAGATTTTCTGTGTGGGCTTCCCATCTTTGGGCACTAATAGTACCTCCCCCTTGTGGACAATGTTCAGACTTAGAAACAAACTATTAATGACACGAGGGCAGCTGTGTGTCCTCATTAATGTCATCCTGGCAATCACAAAAATATGTACTGCAAACTGCAAGGTAATCACTTAAGGAATTCACTGAGAAAAAACATTTTTTAATCAAATTTAATCCAGTAATCATAACAGTTCAGAGTGATTACCTACCTGGTAAGCCTCAAACATAAAAACACCAGTGAACCTTTTGAATCTTGTTTCAATATATTAATGTTGATTGTGCATGTCATTGTGAAGTAAATGATCTTTTTAAAAAATGGTTTGTTCTGTTTAATTGACTTCTGTTCTATTGACAAGGAAAACTAATGTACTGCCGTTCTTTGTTTAATGCAGTACTGGGTTCCAGGTGAAATGTAGTCTGTTCTATTCAACACCTGACTCTGTTGACAGGAATGACAACAAGCTTGTTCTTACAACTAGACATGGGGGCACTAGGTATTAGGGTTCAGAGTAGTATTTAAGCTGTACCCAATGATATCCAATGCGCTGCACTGAGGACACTTCCCATTGTCAGAAAATAAGGAAAAAATAATAAGTTAAATATAAACCTAGGTCACAGACACCACAGATTTTAACACGACGTCAAGGTCAATTTTAACAGCTTTACAGAAGCAATGAATAAATTTTTTCTACCAACAAAGAACCGTAGAAGGCATAACAGCTTACCTTTTTCTTTTCCTTGACATCATATAGGGCCAAACTTGCGAATATTGGCTCGATTTCAATCTCAAACCTTCGGAAAAAGAGCAGAGCGTCAGCAAAAAGCAGCAGTTAATACCAGATTTTAGTGGCAAGAAAAGAAAAGGATGGCTGTTAAGCACTTACTTCAGGGACAAGCACTTGACAAGCAGCCTCTGGCCAAAGTGTTCTTTAGGGACGTCAGGCACACAGTGACGTTCAATTGGCTCTTCCTTAAAAATGAAACAGAAAAGCAATAAATAACATGAAAGGTTTTTTGTTTTATGTGGGTTTTTGTATTTTTAAAATCTAACCTGGAATGTGCAGTAAAGAGTGTCTTGTATGCATTTTGTCAGCACCTCAGAAAACCTTTACTTTCAATTTCAGCCAATTTATAAAAATAAAAAAAAATGTAAAAAAAAAGTGTCATATTGCTGAAGTGCTGAAGAACAGTGTAAGGACCCAAATCTTACACAAATATGGTACCATGTGCATGAAAACTAAACAAATAGGTTTAGAAGTGTTGAGAATATTTCCTGCTTATCCCAAATAAAACTTAAAGACAAGAATACACATCACTAGGATGTAATTTTTTAAAGGCATGAGTTCACACCTCATCCAAAGCTGGGTGCAGGGCGAATAGCTCACGGTGCCGGTTGGCTTTGCGCTGGTCCTCATTATGCCGATCAATCTCCTCATTAGGCACTCGGTCCAGCAGGTGAGGCAACAATGCATCAGGCTGTGAGTTTTTAAGATCAAATATACTACAAGCCCAGCTACCCCGTGGAGTGTCATCTATTGACATGGACCTGCGCTTCAGATCATCCTGCAAGATACATATAAAGTTAAAGAAAGTCAATGGACATGCATGTGAGCAGCTGAATTAATGCTTTATCTCTGGGACAGATCAGGGAGATGGCTTTCGTAAGACCATAGAGACTATGCACACTTACCTGATCGTCCTGATAGCTGCTAGGATCTGGGAGCTCATCTGATTCGAAGACCTGCTTTGGTAAACCTCTCTGCCTCTCCTTCTGCTTGTCAAGAGTGTTGGGGTTGAATCCTGTACCCAGCTTATGGTACCTGTGCCATTGATAAATAACATGGTTTGAGGATGGACTACAAATGATCTAGCTGGTACAACAGAGATGGCCTGTATAATTTGGTGAAATCCCTGCACCAATACACCCGATTCATATTCTTTACAGCCAAATGCATTGCTATAATATGTTGGGTCTTTTTTTTTTTGGTTTTTCCTTATATAGAACAAATGAGAAATTTCAACTGTAAGTGGTATTGCTTGAAACTGAAAGTGTTTGGGGAAAACAGAAACTCAGCCACAAAGTGGGAGACCACATAAAGTAAGAGTGGTGTCTGCTGAGAGCTAAGGCACATAGTGCATATTCTGTTGATACACACACTAATACACACCAAAGCTGCGGACTTCCAAAATTTTGTCCCTGGGACAATAATGGTGCGCAGGGAGCTATATGGATTGGACTGTCATGGCATCTTAATGCTTCAGCATACCAAGACATTTTGGACAGTTCTATACTTCCAACTTTGCGGGAAAAGTGTGGGCAAGTGCCCTCTTCTGTTCCAGCATGACTGGCACACAAGGTCCATTCTGACATTTCCTGCATTTTTTCAGATGGAAGAAATTGACCAGGCAGCACAGGATCCTGACCTAAACACCATCAAGTCTTTTTGGGATAAACATAGAACCGAGAAAGCGAGCCAGGCTTTCTAGTCCAACATCAGTGCCTGACCTCAAAAATGTTCTTCTGGATAAATGGGCAAAAATCACCACATTTTTAACTAGAACTGTGACTCCTGCTAAAGAAATACTGGAAATAAGGGGGGAAAAATGTGTGTATATCACACATGTATAAAGTACAAACAGTGTATCCAAGTAATTTCTGCTAAAAATGATCAAAGAAGTTAATCAACATAGTTAATTAAAACCAGATTTGAGCTGAAGTGTGGTTCATGTTAAGTATTAAGCTTATGACAACGTTCTTCATATAACCTCTCTGCTCAGACTGGGCAAATCCTGTTACACTAAAACAATAGCAGGCTTTGTGATCATAAACTATCACGATTAGGACATAAACCCAGTAACTTCGTGAGAGACATGACTTATGAGGGTCTAGTCTGCTTTCGCTGCTCAGCCGTGTAACAACAATTTACTGCCAGACCGCTGCCTCTGTTAGAAGTTAAAGAGCAGAACATCTGCTCTCACCAGCAACAAAAAGAAACTTGACCTGCAAGCAGGTGACAGGCTGCACGGACACTTGAGGTAAGAACGGATCACTGACATTCTCTGTGAATAAGTGCAAGTGTTGTGTAATTAAGAAAGTAAACTCTAGGGCACACCAGCTCTCCCATTTATCACAGAAACAGCAATATGATCTTTCAGAGAAAACCATAAATGAGAAAATACAAGAGAGAATAGGAGAAGTTGGTTAGAATTTGAAACATCATGCTACAGTACACAAAACAAGCTAGGCTCAGGAGAAATCAACATTTCATTAAATGAAACAGTGAAAAACAAGGCTGGTTTCTTACTTGCGGTTGACAATTGCCCAGTCCTCAGTGTAAGATCGGACACAATCTCGGACATGAGCGTCATTGTCTCTGAAAAGCAAAGGACAGCATAAGTTCCATGAATGTCACCGCAATAATCATTTTATTATTCTCACCATAAACATCAGCGGAAAACTGAACTGTCTTCGCTCTTTTGCGAGATCTCTCATTATAGTCTGATTAAATCCTTGAGTACCGGCTGCTAAAAGTATTAATCTGATATCTTTCTTGTTATTACAAAATAAAAAGAAATGTGTTCATGTACGTTCATTTGAAATCAACATTAGACTGATGGAAGAACAGTGATTTTAGCATGACTAGATTATGGGCAATAGAAAAGAGCCTGAGAGGAAAGTGATAAGCCATGGTGTTTGGAAATAGAGAATCAGTGCACCAGGGAGTTTCTAAATTTACCAAAAAAAACAATCAAGCCCTATTGAGGAATAAAACAAAAATAATGCACAGGAAGTTCCAAGTTCCAAACATAGAACAGCGTGGGAATAAAAAGAAAGCAGAAGAAACAAGACTGACGAGAACTGCAAAATTCTGAAGATTTATTAACTAGATTTATGTGTTATTCAGACTGCTGGAAAAAGACCCACTGCAAGCAGCGTGGTGTGATCACTAAATGAGAATCTTCTAAAAATGTTATTTATGTATGTAGAGATTAAGTCTGCTCCACAACCCCTTTGCAACAAACAGGGTGGTTCATAAAACAGAGTATTTACTGCTTTCATTCCTAACTCACCATATACCAAAAGGTATTTTCATTTAAAGTCTTATTATTATTATTGTTGCTTTAGTTCTAACAGCCATGTTATTCCTTACAAACACTATCAAAAGTTCACGATTTCTCAAGTTTCAGTTGAATTCTACCTGAATAGTGCCACTAACAGAGGCAGAACTATCAACTAGTCTCAGCATGTCCCTGCAGTCATGCGTTCTGTAAAGACTTGGTATATTTTCACTGTGGAATTAAGGAAATGCAATCTGATTGGTTATATACATCACTTTAGACTGCAGGTTACGGAAGTTAATTTTACCTCATCGCATCTCTTTGTACCCATACTTGAAGTTCTCGTTTACCTCAAATATGAGGTGCAACTACATTGCAATGGAGCAAATGATATAGCAGACATCCTAACAAATAAATACAGCGGTAACTTGTCCCAACCCCCCATGCTGTGACATTTTCTTCATTTGCCAAACTTAAGCTTCAGAAACGAAGCAAATCTTTACTTCGTGTTTGCCTCCATATTTTCCAGTATGGAAGAAAACTTCCTTTTTATTTTCCAGTGTTGTTCCTTCGATGCTCAGTCATCCATCTGCACAATTATTGACAGCTATTGAAACGGTTACTCATTATTCAGTGATTTGTCATCATTTCTATATTAAGAATATTTTGAAGTGCTTCGTTTGGTGATGAATGACTGAAAGCAAATTTGTTAATATTTTCATAGGAATGACAACATTCCAAAAAGAATCTATGCTTTAATATTAAACTAGAACACACACACAGACACAGACACACAGAGACACAAACCCCTCCTCTGGAACTGCCTGGCCTACTGTCCGGCATTCTCTGGGTGTATAAAGCACTTCAATATCATCCGGAGGGAACTCAATCAGGTCTCTTAGGGGTCCTGACTCTATGATGGGGGGGTGGGTTATCAAATATTCCTCAAAGTCCACTGGGTCCACTGTCTCAGTCAATGGGACCTGGAGTTAGAAAAGAATGAGACAGACAAACAAACACTCTTTAAAATTTTACAAAACTCCTCTAGGATTTTAGCAGCACTTGTGTTGTGGCAAATCAGGAACAAATCCACCTCTACTGTCTGATGCTCAATGTCAGTAAAAACTTTCATTTTCAATATCAGTCACAGTTCTGTTTATGTTTCTACTAGACTCTAAAAAGGCAAAGGGCATTCTCAAAGGCTTTTTCTCAAAGGAGTTTTGCTCAGATCTGTTCAGAAGTATGTCAAATGTCTGCTTCCATTCAAAGGTCCTGCATTAGGTTGCCACAGAAGTGTTTGGACTGCACTGACAGACAGCGTGCTTTTGGAGTTATTTCTGGAATCCTGATGTGATGTCACGACTTCAGTTTAAACAGTCTCTTAAATCCATCTCCTCAAGGCAACAAATACTGCAAGCAGCAGCTAAATACGGGTGACCGGATCATAAGCAGATCAAATAAGCTGCCAAAAACATCTGAGGTTTTATTGTATATATGTAAACATTAATTAAAAGCAACCATCAACTTAACAGTCCATATAAATGTAATACATTACTAAAAAAAATTAGAAAATTAGGAAAATATTACCTAATTTGCTTTTTCAATATTTCAAATTGTGCATTACTCACTGCATTGTTTGCTGCATGACCACCCACATTTATGTTTTTGAGGAGCTGAGGGGAACCTCCATACTGGCCAGCAATCTGCTTCCTCACCTCAGCAGCTACTGTCCTAAAAAGAGAAAAGGCAGAGTCCATGTTAGTGAAGTGCATCCAAAAAGAGACGACCTGGATAAGTAACTACCCTTCAAAGTAAAGTCACTTCAAAATAAGCACAGTCAAATCTTGAGCAGTTGTATGTGGCTTCATGAACAGTTAGCAGCCAGCATGTATGCTACATCAGAAGAAGTCTTCTCAGGAACTTTTATCTGAAAAACTACATAGTCCTATAGAAAATGTAGAACTGATTAAGATGTGTCTGGAAATGCTGTAGTACACATGGCATCCATTTTTTTATTATGATAAACTGCAATCAGCTTTTCTGATCTTGTGAATATTTACAACACTAACAGCTTCATGTTTCTAGGGCTTCTATTACTTTATATCTACTACTTATATAATAATAATTTGGTTGAACTAATCAACTAATAAAATCAAATAATCAGCCTAAAGGTATATAAACACAACATAAAATAACATGATTCTTACTTTACTGATTGTCAAGCTATTTCTTGCAATGTAGACATCATGAGGTACTCTTTTTATCATTTTTAGCATTTTATAAATAAAAAGATTTTATAATCATTTTTCAAAGCAACTTCTAAACCTGTCTCATCAGAAGAACAATTCATTCTTCCATCTTCTGAGCTGCTTATCCAACTGTGATTAGTTGAAATGGACCAAAGAGCCAACAACTCTACCTATCAGAGCTACTGAATAAATGTATTCAACATGTCACACACTGTATTCAATGGAACAGGCCTAATCACCCTCTGTTAGTAATGACACATGCTGGTCAGTTTTCTTTAAGTATATATAACATCCACACTCTGAAAAGCATAAGGCAAAATACTGTGATGCAATTGATCATGAACTGATAATCATCACACTGTCGAGGTCTAAATATAGACATGTGATTCACCCATTTCCAAGCCTTAGACCCTAACGACACCTGGGTCAGCAGTGTCAAAAGTTTACTTAAATAAAAGTCCTCCAACGTTCATAAGTAAAAAAAAAAACACATGGATGGAAATAAATTAGGTACTTTCTACAGTGCCGCTCAGAAAACCAAGTTCACAACATCCTCCTGGCAGCCCAGTTGATTCTAGACAGTCCTTTATTTAGGATGGTCATTCCTTGAAAGGGGTGATTAGCTGAAGTGTTTGTTGGTCAAAGACAGACTACAATCCTGAGTATATATTTGACAGTGGGGACAATTATGACTAAATTGTCACTGAGCATAAAGTGAATCCAAACAGAAACAGAGAAGGAGCTCGCTTACACAAATCCTGCTGAAAACAGTGATATGTTAAGTTTCATTTCGACACAAACACTCCTTTCTGCCTTTTACAACCCAATGAACTGTTAACCCTAAATGTGAGTCTTTTAAATGACCACATCTATGGGATGTTCTCTATGCTACACATGTATGGCATAGCTGGTGAAAACTTTGAATATATTCTATACTGACAATGCTAAATTGGCCTGGTGTCTTGTCTTCGTCATGCCTGCTTAAACATTTTGAAAAATGAAAAGGCATATATTCTTTTACTCCGAATAAATTATAGTACATTTGCTCAGTAAAATACCAGTTAATATATGCGGTGATGCATCCATTATAACATATTTATGTCAATGATCTTACCACACAGTGAAAAGACAACAAAGCAGATGATGCTAGAGCATCTGGTAAATAAAACAAGCCTGTGAGAACTGCTGCTGATATACCCCTTGATATACCACTCAGTGTATCAGTGTCAGATTTCTACACATTTTTTAAAGCAAGTTAACATTAGAGGTCACAACCGGCCACTCAGTCAAAGCTTTATGAAATATCAAACAGAAGAGTTGGGCATAATGACAACATTTGATCTTCTGGAAATAATTTAAATCAAAATATCCAATCACAATATGTTTTCCAAGCATTGGACAGGGTCAATAAGGACATTAAGGACATTTTTTTCTTTAAAGGAAAGCATAATTCAGTTTAACTGGATTTTTTGCAGTTCAGTGAAACACTGGATAAAAATCCTTTTACTCAGTTTTCCAATTTACTTGGCCTCTATCGGTGCACTGTGTCAATACCACACTACTATCCTCAGGCTGCTCTCTTGTGAACAACATTTTCAGAATCAGAAAGTCTGGGGCAAAATCATTCTGAAAGGACTTCAGTGATTCTGCCTAACAAATATGTCCTGAACCTGAATAAGGTCAATCTTCCAAAAGAAATCTCCCAACAGCATAAAGTTCTCTGCAAATACTTTAAAAGCATTAACCTCAAAAGTAAGTTTCTTTCTGACAGAGCAACAAAAGTTAGCATTACAATAAATCCGGAAATAAATCAGTGAAAAGAACCCAGATTAGTCTTGGGGAAGTTGGAGAAGAGAAGATTCTATTTTTGTGGGACAGAAGAGCACAGATTAGGTAGGGTCCAGATTTCTCCTTGTTCCATAAAGGCACTGCATGCATTGGTCCAATTCCATGAGCAGCACACTGATGTAATATAATTAAGTATTGATTGATATGTGCATCTCATTTTAATGGCACTGACTGTACATTTCCCACCTAGTGTTAATTACATTTACAGCATTTAGCAGACGCTCTTATCCAGAGTGACTTCCAGTTCCTAATTAATGGAGAACTTGGTAGCGCTGGAGGCGGGATTTGAATCTACAGCCTCTTGGTCCATAGGTGACCTTCCTACCACTGGACCACCAACACCCGAGATTATTGTTATTGTTAAATTACTATTAAACTGGCCACTACAAGTGTAATAATCCTACCTCAACAGGTACTGCACTTATTTTTCCTCCCTACACCTCTTGTGGATCATCCCTACAGCCTCAAGAGCAATACGCTTGACTCAGCAGACGTGTGGAGAGGGGGCGAAAGTACACACATTATTTACTTCAGTAGATCACAGATGCTTGTGCAAAAAAAAAAGTCAACTTTGCAAAGTCAACCAGTATAAACAAAAAACGTTTACACAATTAACTGGAAATAGCAAACCTTTACATCACTACACTCCTCTGCACCTCTGCTAAAGTGCAGTAACAGCTACTTACACTTTCAGTCTTGATGTGTCTATAATATGCTTATTATGTTACGCAACTACTTTTATAGCGTCTTACTTTCCTACTTTTCAGCTGAACTAGTCTTCTACAGGCTCCACACATCTCGTTGTACTTGTTCGGTGACGAGAACGGGAGCTATCATCTTGATCCAAGACAGGTATTTGATTTGAAACGATAAGATAATCCAGGCTCCAAGAAGAGGGGTCTGAAAATGTTTCCTTCGATGAACAGTGAGTTTGCGTGTTGGTTTAATGATGGTCGATTGTACCGTGTTGAAGAAAGAACTGCGGATTTTTCCATAAAACCCCAGAATCCTACAGCGCTGTAGATGAACTGGGAAAGTGGGCACTCGAAACTCCCACAGTCCATTTCTGCAGCAAAACAAGCAATGAAAGCTACATAAATATATGGGATGTTTCCTCTTCTAAAATACTGTTGGGGCACCAGAGGTTTGAGGATGACCAGCTGTGATTCAGAGCTCTCGTGATGAAGGTGGATTAGACTGTGTGTGTGTGTGTGTGTGTGTGTGTGTGTGTGTGTGTGTGTGAACCTGATGTGAAGGAGGAGAGTGGCTCTGTCTGTACTGGACTGACCCAGTTCAGTGCCTGTGGGAACATAAAGCAGCTCGGATCAGCCTCTCCTGAGCCACAAGCTCATATTCAGCTCAGTCTAATATCCGCCCAGTCCACCCAGTCCGCCCAGTCCCCAGCAGCAGCGCCCGGGCCTGGAGTGACAGGAGTCTAGACGGCGGATCGACCAGCTGATGATGATCCGAGATCTGCTCGGGGTGTCAGCCGCCAAATCAAACCCATTTAAATCCCGGAGCCAGGGACGGTTCCTTCGTTCGGGCTGGTTATTAAGCCCGTAATCCGGCCCGAGCCCGAGCCCGAGCCCGAGCCCGAGCAGTGGCCGCGCGGTTTGTGATCAGGGTGGGTCGCCTGGGCATCTCTGACGGCGAGTCTACAGCAGGGCTAGGCTAACTGGCTAACACTAGCTGACTGGAGCCCCGGGAGTCTCTGGGCCTTCTCTGGGAAAGCAGTCTCCACACCGGCCCTCCGCGGCGACGCGCTCGAGCCCCGCAGCGCGAGAAGGCGCCTCCGTGCAGGCAGCAGCGCTACAGTCTTACCTGCTGATTTTCTGGGCGAAGGCGCGGCGCTCCGCCATGGCCGCTCCGCTCCGCTCCGCTCCGCTCCGCTCCGTCTCCCCGCGGGGACCCAGCGGCGCCCCGACTACCGAACCACACCGGGAGCAGCCGCACGGAAATCCGGCCCTCAGCACCAGCACTGCTGTCTTCCCGCTGCCCGGGAAGCGCGCAGCAACGATTCACCCTCTCAGTGTCCTCCACACAAAAACCCAGCCGCTCATATCTCCTTTCTTTCCCTGCACAGCGTGTCAGTCCCACTGCGGGGAGGAGGAGAGAGAGAGAGAGAGAGAGAGAGAGAGAGAGAGAGAGAGAGAGAGCGGCCTGACTCACATCCTGAACACACTCACAACAATGGAGCAGGAAACCTTTAGAGCTCAACGAGGTGTGAAGTGGATCCGCTCTTCAAATCATAGAGATTATTATTATGATGATTATTATTATTTTATTGTTAGTATTATATATAATATTAATACTAATATATGTATCATTATTATTAGTAGTAATAATAATAATAATAATGATAATATCAATATTACTGTTTGGCGTCTCTTTCATGTTTCATGTCGGAGCCATTTCCATTTGAAACACAGAAGAGTTCACAGCTTTTAAATGACGCTGTTTTCATGTAGGAACATATTCTGTGTCAAAAGGCCACAAACTAGCAAAATAACGTCCAGTCTACTGAGAGATCCCGGTGAGCACTGCAGAACCAGTTATGAGGTTAGGAAGCTGCACCACAGCTCCCACACACTGTGGACACACCTGTCCCTCAGCAGGAGTGAGACACAGAGAGTAACTGAAGACCCGCCGGCGATGTCAGGAGCTCTGCGTATGGTGATGCTTGAAATGTATGTAAATGAATTTGGCATGAAGCAAAAGGCTTTCCAGCAAGTCTTCAATAGGCTTACAGAGAATGAGGAGGAATCGTTGTTACCCTCAACAGACGTGGTTGAACAACAAAGATCACTCCAAGAGCAAGACATGGAATAGCTACAAAGGAAACCATGGTAACATTAAAACAACTACACTGTGTGCACAGTTATTAGGGACGTGAGTATTTTGAGCAGATCATCATTTTTATGCATATATTCCAGCTCCAAGCTGTATAAACTGGAAGGCTAGTTGAATTTAAGCAGATCAGGTGATGTGTGTTTGGGAAATGAGGGAGGGTGTGGCCTAAGAAGTTCAACACCCCTTATAAGGTGCATAATTATTAGGCAGCTTCTTGTCCTCAGTCAAAATGGATCAAAAAAGGGATAGAACTGACGCTGACTCTGAAAAGTCAGAAATTGTTAAAGGTTTTTCAGAGGGCAGCACTCTTGAAATTGCTAAGATATTGGGGCGTGATCACAGAACCATTAAACGGTTTGTTACAAATAGTCAACAGGGTCACAAACGTGTTGGGAGAAAAATGATGCAAATGAACTGCCAAAGATTTGAGAAAAATCAAACGTGAAGCTTCCAGGAACCCATGATCCTCCTGTGTTGTCATGTTCCACAACTGAGTGTCCAGAGGTACAAGTGTTCAGTGCTCAGAGACAGAGACGGCAAGGAAGGCTGAAACTCGACCACCACTGAACAAGAAACATAAGGTGAAACATCAAGACTTGAACAAGAAATATCTCAAGGCAGATTTTTCAAAGGTTCTGTGGAGATGAGATGAGAGTGACTCTTGGTGGACCAGATGGATGGGCCCATGGCGCGATCAGTAATGGACACAGAGCTTCACTTCCACTCAGACACCAGCAAGGTGGAGGTGGGGTACTGGTATGGAGTGCTGTTATTAAAGATGAGCTAGTTGGAGCTTTTCAGGTTGAAGATCTCAGAGAAGATCTTCTTAAGACTCAAAATCAAATCCCAAATCTACTGCCAGTTTTTAGAAGAAACTTTCTATAAACTTTCTGTGGTTCAGGAAAAAGTCTGCATCTTTCAAGAAGACCATGATGTTTATGCAGGACAATGCTCCATCACATGCATGGAAGTTCTCCACTGCGTGGCCAGTAAAGGCCTTAAAGATGAAAGAATAATAATATGCCTTCCTCACCTGATCTAAACTTTACTGAGAATGTGTGGATCTTCTTAAACGGGAGATTTATGGAGGAGCCTCCAAGAGTGGCTGCTGCTGAACAAAAAAGTTGACCATCATCAAGAAACAGACAGACTTTGTTAATGGAAGGATTATGACTGTTATTGAATGGAGGTTGAATGGATGTTTTTTTTTTCTCACTTGAATTCTCACTATTCTCACAGATGAAAAAACAAGTGGGATGAGAATCTTTCATTATTCTGCACACTAATCACTGCCTAGTAATTGTGCACTTATATATATCTCCTGAGAATGTTCACACTCACATTTCCTTTGTAAAAAAATCAGGTTTCAGGCTTATTAAGATTTTGGATTAACTGATAACACTGTATTTGTTCCAGATTAAAATGAATCCTGAAAATACTCACAGTGTAAAGGTCTCTCTCTCTCTCAGCCAATGTTAATGAGTCCACCATCAGAAGAACACTGAACAACATCGATGTGCATGGTAGCGCTGTCTGAAAAAGCCACTGCTCTCCAAGAGGAACATCACTGCCCTTCTACAGTCTGAATGATTTTGTAGACAAGCCAGGAGGCTATTAGTAAAACATTTTTTTCGTGGATGAGTGAGGCAAATCTAGAACATTTTGGCTTGCTGTCATTGATGGAACAAGGAATTCTGAATTATACCAGAGAATTCTAAAAGAAAATGTCAGGACATCTGCCTGTGATCTGAACCTCTGAAGAAAGTGGATAATGCAGTGACACTAACACTAGTAATTTGTCATGCGACCAAAACGAAGCTAAAGAGTAAAGTTAAACTTTTGGATGAACCTATTCATAATCCTGACCTTGAATCATCTTAAATGACTAACACAGTCAGGATCTGTCAGGATGGACAGGATTAGAAAGGAGTATATTAGAGGGACAGCTCAGGTTAGACGTCTTGGAGACAAAGTTAGAGAAGCAAGGTTGTGTTGGTTTGGACATGTCCAGAGGAGAGATGAGGATTATATTGGAAGGAGGATGTTGAAGATGGAGCTGCCAGGAAAGAGGAAAAGGGGACCAAAGAGGAGGTTTATGGACGCGGTGAGAGAGGACATGCAGGTGGTCGGTTTGAAGCAGGAAGATGCAGAGGACCGTAAGAAATGGAGACAGTTGATCCACTGTGGTGACCCCTAAACGAGAGCAGCCGAAAGAAAAAGAAGAAGAGGAGTCAGGACCTTTATAGTGCAATTCTTGCAGTGTACTAGTCAGTCAGTCATTTTCTGCCGCTCGTCCCAAGCGGGGTCACGGGGGGGGGTGCTGGAGTCCATCCCAGCTCACACAGGGCGAATGACGGGGGACACACCCTGGACAGGTAGTGTACTAGGTGTTTTAAAAGAAACCTTTACTTTACTTATAACAACAAAACATGGGATATATAGTTAGATTAACTAACAAATAAATCAATCAATTAAATAAACATATGAATCATCCCCAAACCTCTGTCACCACGGGTTAGCAGTTTAACTCTTCACTGCAGAGACACAAAGCATCTGGCCAGTTAATTATAAAACTTAAATCATAAATGACTTCTACCAACTATCTCCCTTACTGTTACCAGCTAAATATGTATAATAACAATAATACTAACACTAATAACAACAACAACAACAACAACAATAATAACAATAATAATAATAAACCGAGAACAGCACGATAATTGTCATGTGTCCGATCACACACGCATTCCCTAAACATTCAATATTCAATATTTTATTCAAATAATTCAAATTTACATAATGACATATGTTACATTTGAGATTTGATGCTAAAGTGTTAAAAGTTATTTTATGATTTGTTTGGCTCTTTTTAAAATGTGTCGCCATGCATCACCAGAATGATTCAGAGATTCAGTGCAATATAATAAATTGGTAAAATGTGAGCGTTGCAAAAAAAATTAATAAATAAACAAATAAATAAATAAATCACGTCACTCACTGTCTTTCTCGCGAGATTTAGCGAGAACAACCACACTGGCAGCTAGTTCCTCAAAATGTAAACAAAAGTGCCATGCAGGCGAATTGAGTTACTCACTGAGAAGGTATAGTCATTTGTTTGCATCTCTTAGCGTGTATTTATCAAATGTATCAAATCCGAACGCCTTTCTTAACTTGCACTAATCTGTCGCGTATTCAATGTTTTTCTTCGCTTTTTCGATGTAGCTAGCAACTAGCATAACAGCTCCTATCAAATCCACCAGAGCGGCTGTGACTAACTGCCTTCTGAGAGATTGGGACATCTGTTTAGACCTGTGCTGAAGTTGACTAAGCGTTAAGAGTATTTTGAATGAATGTGCAAGAAAGTGAAGGATTATGGAGAAGAGAAGTTGTAGTCATCTGCATCGTGTAGCATTGGATAGGACATAGGACGTGGACCCGATATGTATTTGTTAAGTAATTAAATACAGCACATTTTTGAAACTTGAGTTGCTTTGCATTTTAATCATCAGCAATTGTATCAGTTCCCACAGTGTAGCATTAGGCAGCCATACCCTGTACCCAGGAAGCAGTGTTGGGCACGGTACCTTGTTCAGGGGTACCTCAGAATAATCTAATGCCGCAATACATGTCACATATAAAGGTTTCCCAGATATGTGTACCTTGTATTATCACATTTCAGTGTTAAGATCAAACATAACATTGCAAAAATGGTCTATTATGTCCAGTGAATGACTTTACTGTACTTTACTGTGTCTGTCTTGCCTAAATTGCCATGTAATGTACTCAGCATTTTCTTCTGGGTCCACTTTTATATTTTAATAGCATCCTAGGCCTCTTTTCTTTATGTGTGCTGGTATGGGTTCTATGCTCCCATGGCTCATGAAATGGAGACTAACGAGACCGACGAGGTGGAGAAGCTAAAGTCAAGGTTCATGTCTGCATGGCACAATGTGAAGTACAGTAAGTTTTAAGAGGCATATTTTACCATCTTACCAGCTAGGTCTCCAAGCTTTTTCCTTTGACTTATGGCTAATAGGTTGCAGAGCTAAGCAGTTGTAATGTGTTTGGTAATATGATAACCTAGTCACCATTTTAGTGTAATTGTTTTCTAATAGGTTGGGTTCTAAAAACGAAGACTTCCTTCAGCCGCAATTCTCCAGTTTTTCTGCTAGGAAAATGTTATCATTTTAAGGTGGAAGGTAAAAGAAACAATCTACACACATACACCAAAGCACACAACACTCACTATCTTACTCAAAAATGATTCACAATGTTATTCTGTTCATAGATGAGGAAAGCCTGCCAGAGTTCTGTAGCATTAAGGAGTTTGACCGTAATGCTGTCATGGGCAACGTCGATGACTTTCGGAGGGACTTTGCATCTCGTGTGTGGCTGACTTATCGAGAAGAGTTTGCCGCTCTTCCAGGTTCAACTGTTACATCTGACTGTGGATGGGGCTGCACCCTCAGGGCAGGGCAGATGATCCTTGGCCAGGCACTAATACTTCACTTCTTGGGTAGAGGTCAGTATCATGTGTTCAAATGCTGTGTTTATGTTTTAATTTCTGTACTAAATACTGACAGGGAATTGCTTTGTTATACTCTGAACACTGATTTTGAACATGTTGACTGAACAATAAATATTTTTAGGAGACAATGGCAAGTTAAGATGGTAATGAAGATATATCATATTGCAGGGCAACTACTGCTGAAGTGGTAAGGAAAAACGGCTAGAAAGGTACTTTGTGTGAAATTTGGACAGTAGATGGAGGATAAGGAAACCTGGTGGTGGAAAGAGGAAGTTCAGGAGAGTATAAAGTGGAAAAGGTTAGCAAAGAAGTGGAATTTAGATAATTCAGCCACACAAGAGAAGAAAAGTCCCTTCAGAAGTCATCAGCATTGACCATGACAGCATTTTGATCAAACTCCTTATTGCTACAGTATTCTGTTTGGCTTTCTTAATCTGTGAACAGAATAATATTGTGAATAAAAATATTTTTTAGTTGGATAGAGAGCATTTGTTGTATGGGATGCTTCTTTTACTTGCCACCTTAAAGTAATAAGATTGTCGAGAAGATAGTAGTATTTTGAGGGATGATGAATGAAGAAAATGGCAGAGAAAGAGAAGGTTGCATTATGAGGGGATAGTGAATTAGGAGGTTAAACAGATTAGCAAGGTTGAAGGAAGGGCAGCAATGAAGAGGATGAAGAATGGCATGGCTGTTGGTCCAGATGACATAACTGGCAACAAAGTATGTAAGATCGATAAGGGCATGTATGAGGGCAGTGTGACAGTAGTGAGGTCTGCTGTAGGAATGATGGATGTATTTAAGGTAGAAGTGAGTTTACAACCAGGATCAGCTTTGTGCCCTTTTTGTTTGCATTGGTGACAGACAGACAAGCTTAGACAGGAGTACCCATGAACCATGATGTTTGCAGGTTACATAGTGATCTGTTGCTTTAGAAGAGCTGCTAATGTACATGTGCCATTCTAACTTTTGTAACGTAATATATATATATATATATTTTTTTTACATATTTGACAAAAGCTTACTTTTAAATGAGTTACTTACATGAGTTTACATGCTTACATGAGTTTAACCCATGTTTTGAGGTTTGGTAGAGCATGCTGCAAATCCAAGTCATTCTTTTCTAACACTGTATTAGATCTCTATAGCAATGACAAGGCAAAATGTACTCTTTTGGTCTGAGTCTTTGTTCACCTTTAATGTAGAAATTCCCTTTGAAACTATATTGAATCTAGATATTCTTCTGGGACCTAAGGGCGGTGAAAATGAGATTCGATTTCAAATGGTTAATGGGCTACTCTGAGAAAAGAGCTAGGTGTCTGTAATAAAAGGTACAGGTGAACTCAAATTTCATTTTATGACCTCCATTTGGAAAACAACGTTTAAACATCAGTTGGCGACGACAACTAATTTGAAATATGTCATTACAAAAATCTCTATAAAATAAGTAATGGACAGTAAATGATATTTATTGATCAATTACTTGATCTGACTCTTAGCAAGGTCATTACCTTTATGCTTAAGATCCAAGTCAGCCACCCTTTATGACCCTTGCCACTCCTACCTGTGCCATTTTGGGTACCCACCATGTTTGTAAGGGTAAAATGCAGTAAAAATGAAATACTGACCACACTGAATCTTGTAATTGGACTGTTCTTTAAGTGTTAGCCCTTCTCATTAAAAGCCCAACTTAAATATGTCTGTAAAACAGCCTAGTGTGATTTAAGGCAAATCCTCTTTATCTGAGGACTTCTGAAAGACATTCCCATTTTTCATTAGTGTCAAATTGACATTTTTGAGCTATTGTAATAGGCTAATTAACTAAGTAAAGATTATCTAATAAATGTACAGTTAATTGGAAAGGTCTGGACTAGGGGAAGGTAATATGTACTGATTGCATCGTTCATCATGGTTTCAATTAATTAGTCAATTAATTTCAATTTTTTATTTTAATTTTTACATATCGCTGTGGAAAAAAGTTTAAATAAATATTTTGTTTGTGGAACTTACAGTTACAATCATGTTTAATCATATAAGCCTCTGGTTCATCATTTGCCTTAGAGATCATAACACTCCTTAAATAAAATGCAATAATTCATGCTAGACAGATCATTAGAACAATTAACAATAATTATTTCAGGTGACTTGTAACACAATGAGAAAGGAAAATAAATAGAATAAATATAGGCTCATTAAACTCAAACTGAGATGAATTTGTTATAATGGACATCTCTGGGTTTAAAAAGAATTTGTGGACATAGTGTACCTTTTAGCAATTTGACTAAAAAGGAGTAAAGAGTGCAAGGTGCTTATTGCTTTGGGAAAACTATTAGCATTTCTACCTGTTTGTTTTGGTTACTCCAAATGTACTGGAGTTAATTTACTCTCTGTATTTTTCCAGACTGGACATGGCCTGAGGCACTGACATTGGAACCCCTGGACACAGAAACACGGACCAGCAGTGCAGCGCGAAGACTGGTAGCTTCGTTAGAATCTTCATTCCAGGGAGACAGATCAAGGGTCTCAGAGCCCCTCTGCCAGGGTAGTGCAGAAGAGGCTGATTGCCACTTGAAAGAGGTATATCATCGTACTATTGTTTCTTGGTTTGGAGACACTGCCTCTGCTCAGCTTGGAGTCCACCGACTGGTCCATCTGGGCATGTCCTCAGGAAAAAGAGCAGGGGATTGGTATGGCCCTGCAGTGGTGGCACACATACTCAGGTGGGTATGCTTTGTTCGTATGTATGCCAGATGATGTGCTTTTTCATTGCAATACAATATTAATTGACATTACTGCATACTGTAATTGATATGGTGAAAGTTTCACTTATTATTATTGATAATCTGGGTCTGTTTGACAGTCTTATTGTCTCTCTTTTTTTTCCTCCTTGTGTTGAATTTAGAAAAGCTGTGGATGAGGCAACAGACCCTGGGCTGAAAGGCATAAATGTTTATGTGGCACAGGACTGCACAGGTAAGGACAATGAGATACAGGCTCAGGTAGTTCAAGATGACAGGCACATACAGCATTACAGCAGTGATAAAAATTTGCCAGACACATTTCTTCGACAGTTGGCGGTCATCTGATTGGTGTTTTACAGACAGATGATCTGTTGTGAATCTTTTTAAATGTGGTTAAAAAGGTGTGTTTTCAGTGTTTGCATGGCTTCTAAGCTCTAAAATAAAAGTGAAAAATGTACAAACTACATAAGTAACATGAATTTTCTATTTATCGTTTGGTTTAACAGAGCCACTACTGAAGTGTGTTTTGTGTGCGAGTGTTCATTGTTCTCCTTTAGTGATGCTGAGTGGAGCGAGTGGACATAAAATGCAATTAGACTTTCCTATATGTTTGCACCAAATAACTGTGAGAGACAGGTAAATGGCCTCTCTGTGACCTCTGTGTTATTGATTATCTGTAGTGTACAGTGCTGATGTTATTGAGAGCCACTCAGCTCGGATAGATACACAAGGGGGCCCTGAAAGGCCTGTTACTGACAGCAGAGCTGTCATCATCCTCATCCCAATCAGACTGGGCGGGGAGAAGATTAATCCTGACTACTTTAACTTTGTCAAGGTGAGAGCCTCTTTGTCATTCTGGTTGTTTTTATGAGAATAGCTCATATTCAGTTGTGTGTGTGTGTGTGTGTACTATTTCATTTTTTTTTTTCTGGTCCTCACAAAAAATTGTTTTTCCCGAAAATGTATTTTCCCACATGTAAATCATTGTAAGAGAATTAAAATATATATATGAAAAAATACATGTATGCCAAAGCTCTTACATACCACTATTCTTCTATATTTAAAGCTCACTGTGTCTAGAATTCCAGTTGATCAACTTTCACTTAAAAGTATAAGAATAGAGATTTTCTGATTATATTAAATTTCTGCATAATTTACTTTTTCCAGGGCATATTAAGTCTAGAGTACTGTATTGGCATCATCGGAGGAAAACCCAAACAGGCTTACTACTTTGTTGGATTTCAAGGTGAGTCTCTTACTCTGAGCTCACTTTGCATAATTTTCCAAAGGTTCAGAAAGAGAACAAGTAAGTTAATGCATTCCACAAAGACACAAGCCCCATCACTGAAACAGTGCTTATTTTATTTTTTCTGATCCAACAAAACGGTGCCCCATTCATCACGTATGAGCTTCCCAAGTAGGAGTTATAATAGATTTCCATAAGTAGTATGCATAAATGACTACGCTACATGAAGCAGCCCACTCTCCATCACCTTCAGCAGCCAGTAGGAACCTTCAGTTGTACATGCTGGTAGTCAATATTTACCCATTTACATTTTAGCAATTTGAAATACAGCTGGCGATGATGTCTAAACGACAAGCAATACATTCTCCCTGCCAGATCCAACCTGCCGCTGGCATTTATCATATGCAAATGATGGAATATAATTGCGTGTTTGTAAAAGTAATTTTCCCGCACCAAAATTAAATGACAGTCGCCTTTATGGTTTAAAGAATGTGGTTGTACAACCAGATTTGATTATGCTGGGTTTAATCCATTCCAGATCAGTAAGGACTAAGTGGAGAAAAAAAAAACCCTCCACACTTGAGCTCACAATTGTTAGGAACCTAACAGAGTCTGTGGATGACTTTGAACTGCTCTGCATAGAAATTGAGGAAGGATATGCATTATAATAATCAGGGTGTTTTTTTGAATAACTTGTCTTTTGTTTTGTCCTTGTAGATGACAGCTTGATTTACATGGACCCTCATTACTGTCAGTCTTTTGTGGATGTCAGCACAAGCGATTTTCCTCTGCAGGTAATGTGGAATTTAAAAAAGCTGACCGCTGCCTAGTGATGTGAATTTAATAGTTTCTGTTAGTACTTAAGGGTATGAATCTTAAAGCAGCCCTTTGCACTCAATTACAGCACACAAAAAAGTCGATTTTCCCCTCTTTCTGGCATCTAGGAGTGCTTCCTCAAAAAAGGAAATGTGCTCTAAAATGTATACTTTTATAAATATCAGCTCTTGCATACAGTTAGAGTTTTATTTCCACATAACTCCTTTTTAAACTTTGGGATGTAGTAGTATGTGATGACAGAGAAAAATATAATCCAATATTTTGTCTGTCACGGAAAGTATTGGGTAAAATGGAACATTTGTTAAATAAAGGAAGTTTGTGAAAGTGCATTGGGGTTGACTAAGTCTAATATTTGCTTTGTCTGGTTGACATGTTCATGTTAAATGTAGTCTGTGAGCCTTATTGCAGCAACTAAATGGAACTCTCTTGAATTCCTTATTGGTTCATGATCCAATTTTTGACCAATTCATTTAATGACTGTGTTTTTAGTCATTTCATTGCCCGTCACCAAAGAAGATGCCTTTCATCAAAATGGACCCCAGCTGCACTATTGGATTCTACTCAAAAAGTGTTCAAGACTATGAAAGAATCAGCAATGAACTTTCAAAGGTGAGCAAATGTATAAAATTCCAAACAAACCACACATTGCAGCTAGAGTTCACAGTTCTCTTCACTGGTTCTCTTTGGTCAGGAAACCTGACCAAAGTTAAAGAAGCAGAAATTAAAACCGCATTAAATCTGCAGAAGCTTTATCTGGTGTGGCTTGATCTGAGGAAATATACTGTAATCCTAACATGCTGTGTTGCTTCATGTAACAGTTGAATTTGAAGTTTTAGGACCTGCCAGCAGGTGGCAGCATTTAGCTTTGTAAAAAGACAATTGCCTGAGCTCATTATCTGGGCAACCCATTGACCCTTTAACAGAGGTTTAGACTTTGTATTTTGATATTTAAATGTAGATGTTTCATTGCTTACAATTAAAACATAAAATACTAAAATCTCTTAATCTAAATAAAACCTCATCATTTTAATCTTCTTCCTGTGTGTGTTTATATGCTATAGGTGCTGCAGCCATCATTGAAAGAGAAATACCCAGCATTTACATTTATGAAAGGACATGGGCGAGATTATGAACTATCGTGCTCTGTGGAGAAGAAAGAGTGGCCCTTCATCAGAGACAAACAAAACACTGGGGCTACTGCAGGGGACTTTGTATTGCTGTGAGCCTGGGACCCGAACCTAGAACTTGTATTAAGGAGAGCAGGAGTGCTGTTTTAGATGCACTGTTTCCAAAACACCAAGTTAAATAGTTCTGTCCTACTAAGTGCAAGGAAATATTTTACTAGATGCTCCGTATATATGTTGGGCCTGTACTTAAAGAATGTCAGGTTCCAGGCTTACGCTTTTTTTCTTTCTGATCCATGTCTCTTAAAACAAGCAACACCGTCCATAAACAGCACTCTGAGGCTCACGAGTTCTGTGAATTTGGGCCCTAATTTCAAATTAACACTGTAAACACACTCATTCCGACTTGCACAGATGCTTACACTCTAGATACATTTCATATTTTGTCAAAGAAGGACCCTTCAGGGTATTAAAATGTAATATATATCCAGTATTTAGTAAATATGAATTTGGTACTTAATAATAACAATTCCTTAACAAAAACAAATCTATTAGGATTTTTAAAAATTATTATTATTTTTATTTATTTTTTTTTTTAAAGGAGTCACGACACTCCAGTTTCAAGTTTGGTTAAAGATGAGAACCTTCCCATTGTGGAGCTTCCCAACATTTAGCACTGTGTGCTTTGATTTAAGAGAAGTACAAAACTAGTTATAGGCTTGTAAAATCTACACAATACAAACATGTACGAGTGCCTCCTGGAAGCATGCAGCATGTAGAGCTAATGAAAAAGCCTACAACCTCTGAGCGCTTCCAAAATGTACTGTAAACACTGAAAATGTAGCACTTTTATACACACACACACAGGCTGCCCTTCTAAAGGCCAAAGTAGAAGAATCAACTGTCTGTTTATAACGCTATGTGCCATGAAGACAGCAGCAGCCAAACACAATGAGGCCATAAATTCAGTGTTTTGCAGCACTTGTGTCTGATCAGTAAATTCATTCTGCGCTGTTTTTAGGAAATGGCACACAGGGGGCAAAGGAAAGGAGCGTTAGGGCACAAGAATGCAGCAAGATGCCGACCATTCTGTAAGTGTTACATGAAAGGGCATTTGTGCTCCAGGGCATCAGGGCTTTGAAGGGATTTTGTGTTCTGTCTTTATTTACGATGCTGCCTGTATGAATATTTGATTAATGAGTCATACTCTCCGGGGGGTAAATGCTGTATCCCAGCCACTGCAGCACAACGCCAAGCCCCGGCACTCTGTTTTAACACAACTGCCAATAGAGGCATTGATTCCTGCAGATTCCTGAAAAATCTAATCTGTGCCATCTTGCAAATTCCACACTTGAAAGAAGCGGAAATTCTATGAGAGACATCATTCTGCTCACAATTTGTACTGAATAAAGTTTCCCTTTTTTGCTGGGACTCAGTTTGATGAGATGAGGACATGACATCTGACTTGGCTGTAGGCTATAGCAGAGAAGGACCACGCATGCAGCATCAGTGAACTGATGACATATTGAGAGGAAATCTTTTCTTTTTTGCCATCCTCGCACTTTGTATGCTTGCGTTTTTACTCATAGTTTGATCATGTCTGTTAATACTCATTGTGAAAGTTGTGTCCACTTATTAAATGTGTTCTTTGTTCCTATGCAAATCTCTTAATCAAATAAGGGTCTTTAGAGAGATAATGTGATTCCTGTATGAAATTGCTCAAAGAGCACTTCTTTCAGAGTGAACAGTACCCCTCCACTGAGATCTGCTGTGCTGAGTACATCTTTTTTGCTCCATTAGGACACTAATGCAGACCACTGAGGCTATCTGATCCAGTGGAGTTGAGACCAGTGCATTTATTATGCAGAGTGCCTCTTAATTAGTGGTGGCCATCTCATGCTTAACGCTGCCCTACTGAGGGGTCTATGCTGTAGAGAAAGAGAGAAAGCTAGCCATGATGGATGGCCCAGGACATATCCATCGGAATTAAATTTAGCTTGCAGTAGATTACCTGCACTGGTCTTTGTCAGTGTCAAAGCACGTTGACTATGTGCTAGAATTTAGGTTCAAGTCTGGCATTTAATGTGAAGGATTTGTTTTATCCTTTATTTTTGAGGGGGGGCATCTTTTTGCTGCTTCTTCAGTAGCCAGTTCATATTTACATTGATATTCAGCTATAATTCTCTGTGTTTGTAGAGCGAGGAGTGGCCGGCCCAGTTGACAAGGCCTTTGGCACACGTTGTTTGATTTATTCTCTTTCTGCTCCTCTGGATTTCTTGGAATCTTCAAACAGGTACCTCACTTTGAAGTCTCATCTTGCTGCGATAGGGCTAAGTCTAGGTATATTCACTCAGACTTGGCAGACAGTAAGTACTGAGGCTGTGCATATGTGTGTTATGGCCATAAAGAAGTCTGGACACTGACAGATTGTCCTTCTGCACAGCTCAGTTCATTGTACAGTTCATAAATACTTGGACATGGTTTAACTCTATCCCAGAGGGCATCAGATTATCAGCTTTAATTTAAAAGTCATCTTGCCCCAATGTGAACTCTTTCATTTTAGGAAGTTCAGTTGTTGTTAGTTCAGGTGCATGAGAGCTAATAAAGACCTGCAGTAGTTTCTAGATTTAACACAAATGAAAGCCAGAATCTCTGAATCTCTGCAACAATAGTTTTATATTACACTGTAGGCCTGAGCAAGAACAGACCCAGCATTGGATACTGGCTCTGGGTCAAAGGTTTCATATGTTTCTTTCTTTCTTTTTTTTTTTACTACTTTTTATTTCCTTTGAAATAAGCTGACTGTACATACAAAAAGGATTGTAAATAATTGCTGACTAAGGAGCCCATATTTTATG
The DNA here is from genome assembly GCA_017165825.1 of Hepsetus odoe. NCBI lineage: Eukaryota > Metazoa > Chordata > Actinopteri > Characiformes > Hepsetidae > Hepsetus > Hepsetus odoe. The sequence continues at coordinate 18,703,791 of CM029366.1, read as the reverse complement.
GGTGTGGTTCATGTGGCGCTTTCCCATAGGGTAAGGTACCATCCCCGTCATTGCTCCCAGGGTGCTTTTGATAGCAGCCCCCTGCTGTATGGTGTGTGCATGGGTAAAGTGCACAGGTTAAATTTAGCTGTGGCTCACTGTGTGCTGTGCTGTGTTTCACAATGACAAGAATAGTCCCTTTCACTTTTAAAATGTACCATCAATTCTGGAGTCCAGGCTCTCCATATACAGATGTAGCTGTAAAATCAGCCTGTTGGCAAAAACTACGGTACACATCCACCCACTCAGTCTCAGCAGCTCCACTTATTCACACTGAAATTATAGGGAGTGTTTCATACTAGGACTGCTTTTTGAATGAGGCATGCCACAGGGCAACAATTAAACTCTTAAACGCTTAAATCTTTTTAAAATAAAAGAGGATGAAGTGAGGCTGGAAAATAAAGGGAAGTTGTAAATGGTCATGTATAAATGATTACTGTTTTTGGAGAATAAAAACACACAAATGTGGAACAATTTTCACATGTAGTCCCGGGTGGGTATAGAAAAATGAAAGGAATAATTATTTTCATTTGATTTTACCTTCTTAGTTTTGAAGTAGTTATAAGAGTCATTAACCAAATAATAAGACGGGTTTAAGTAGTTAAGCTTTGCTCTCTTCAATGTGTGCAAGTGAAATATTTCTCCGGTGTGGCTCAGCCCCCACCTCCTCACCCTCTCGTCACTGTGACAACATGGTGGGCCCCGAAGTTAACATTTGGATAACAGATGTGTGTGCCCATTTCCATTTCCTTTCCAGGTGACAGCAAATCTCGCTGGCGATTTCTCGTGTCTCCTGGGCGATGCCGAACAAACGGCGGCTTCCTCATTCCCCTCTCCTCTCAGGCATGGCCGAGCCCCCCTGTCACGATTTACTAACCAAATCCATCCTGAGCTGCTGCCAGCGTGGGCTTGAAGGCAGGGGATATTGCTTGCTGTTGGGCTTGTCGAGTCAGCTATGTGTGCTCCACTGCTGAGATGGAGGCTCAGGGAGAGAGAGAGTGTGTGTGTGTATGTGTGTGGGGGCATCACAAATACACTCCGAACGCCCCGACACTCATTCCAATATGAGGAGACACCTCACAGCACATCTGTCTCTGAAATACTCCTAATGTCAGCCAGTGTTGCTTCACACGCATAAAAACTGAACCTTGGGGCGCTCTTGCTGCCTGTACGCTTTGGTGGGTGTCAGGACACTCGTGGGGGGAAAGAAAGCCTGCCACACAATCAGACCCTTTTAGTGCAAAGGAAATGTCAGTGATAAATTATGCACATAATTATAAAGGATTTGGCTTTAAAGCCTTTTTAGGATGAATATCATTGTTTTGGAAACAAAACCAATCACTGAAAGTTGTAACGGACAAAACACTCTTAACTTTAGTGCACTTTAACGGAATGTAATCCACCCTACTAAGGACTGGTGACTTCTCTAGAGTTTTTCTCTGCCTTGTGCCCTATGAGCGCTGGGATAGGCTCCAGCACCCTTTTGCAACCCTGGTTAGTATAACGACGGATAGGTGGATGAATTGATCTAGAAGTCATTTATATGGATAGAAAGAATGAATGATGTGTAAAAGAAAATGTTGTTGTCTAAAAAAAAACAAAGACCTAAAAGCTTATCAGTGTTAGCAACCAAAACATGTGGTGTTGCTCATAACTGAAGTCACAGAAAACAAAGGTAGCCTAAACATCTGCAGTCTTTTTTATGCAATGGCCAACAACTGTGAATGCAAAGTGTGGTCCCTTTATTAAAAATGTCCCCAAAATAGCACCTCACAATCATACAGCCCAGAGATCCAAAATGCATTTCCACATTAACAAGCCATTAGTTCATGCTCTGCTGAAATATAGGCCTTCTTAACACATATACCTATATACTAAAAAAGGCCATTTAAAATGATTCAGTGGCTTGGGTGAGCACATTCATTTTCTGTACTAAAAATATATTTTTAAGCAGGTCCTCAGCCCTACTTTTTCTTGTGTGCGATGCATAATGGATTCCCATCTAATCCATTATGGCTGCGACTCCCTACCTCGCCAAGGTTTGGTCTTCTTTAAATGAAGTTTTAATAAAGCACGACTGAGGGTGTCCAAGGTCAATTATAAGCCTCTGCCTATCCCCCTTTACAGATACTTGTGCTTAGTTAAGCATAATATCTGTCAGTCACAGTCCACTAATCCATACGTAATAATGTCTGACATGGCAGTCGAAGGTTTTGTCGTTCTAACAGCAGTGAGTGTGTGTGTGTGTGGCTGTGTGGGTATGTGTGTATTTGCTGCTGTTGACTATTTTTCCACATGATTGACATGTAAGGTCGACATTTCTATGACAAGTGGATGGAAAGGATGACTTCAGGCCCGTCATTTGAAGTGTGTCAGCTTGGGAGAATATCTCTCTATGTGTCACGAATACATTAGGAGTCAACCGGGGGAAAAAAAGGAGGGGGGGTATTAATTTCATATTGTGGCAGAAAAGGCGTGGGCATGCCACAAGATGGTCCGGCCCTCCTCTCGAGGTGGCTGTGATTTAGCAGCCCGAGGACTAATGTCTGCATTTATGTATTCATTTGAGCCATAAGTGGCAATGGCCACAGCTGCACGCCAAAAACAAACTGCCTTCTTCCGGCCGGGCGTTTTTAATTAAATGCCATAGTTTTGGCAAATTTATCAGTCCATTCATGTGACATGAACCCTGATAGATGGCACAGGCCATTTCCATATTTCTACCAAGAAGCCATTTCTTGTGAGTTGAGACAGGACTATGCAGGAAGGCTATGAAATGGCCTATGCGTGCATGTGGATTTGCACGAATATTTGTGTCCTAACTTTTGTGCATAGAAGCTGTTTTGCCTATCATAAGGCATTTGATATGGCTTGAATGTGGTGTATGAGAGTGTGTGCTGGGGGTGTAAATGATGTACTTGCTGTTTAGCACTCCATCCACACCACAGAAGCTCTTCTCTCCCTCACCCCTCTCTCTCCTCTCCTCTCCTCTCCTCTCCTCTCCCTGCTCTCAGCCACGTACAGATGGGTCTTTGACAGGTCTACAGCTGTTCCCCTAATTGTTCATTAAGTGTTCTATTGATTCCCTGATTCGCAGTACATGTGTCTTTCAGCTTGGCTCGTGTGTGAAGAGGCAAGCACACACGCACACACACACATACAGCCCCCGTGATGACAGAGGCGGCTGAAGCCGAAAATACGAGCTGCCACTTTCAATCTGGCCCGCTCCCCTCTGAGGGCCCACCCTGGCCTGCCTATGATAGCCCGCAAGCTTTTTTATTTGCTAAACTTTTAGCATCAATCAATTAAAGTGGCGGCAGCCACATGAAGAAATGTTTAATTTCTTGTTACGCCAGCGCTCGCCTCAGATTGCACCTGGTTGATAGGAGGGTGCTCATGCAGAATATCATGAACATTGAGCCCTTGTACATACAGCTAATGGCTTTACATGGTCCATGTGGAAAGAAAGAGGATGGTAAAGAGGTGTGGGTGAGAGACAAAGAGATAGATGAGGAAAAAAGGTTTGCCTTGAAGAAAGAGAGAAGAAGGAACAAAAAAAAAAAGACTTCTTGTTCAGCTTGGCCATTGACTCCAGGCGATTTTTTAACAGATATGATCATCTGCAATTGTGGATTATAGCAGTCAAGCAGGTCTTTCCTCAGGCTGATCCAGATTTAATCTCCAGATGGGACATATTCGAACACTGGAACCCTCTTGCAGGCTAGGCATAAATCCCCAGCGTAACAAATAGACCTCGATAAAACTGTAAAAGTTATTTAAATTCTCCTAATAGACAGATTTATCCATCCTGACGCTTTTGGCTAGCCATGATCGGTCCAGGATCCATGGGTTTTTTTGACAAAGTCATCCTACCCTATTTCATCCACACAGAAAAATAATAGAACAGGTGAACATGATTAAAAACATTCTCCTATATGTGCACCTAAGCAAGGCAGATGAATTTGTTTTTTGGGATGAAAAGTATGTCTGTAAAATGGACAGTTGCGGTATTGAAATCTGAAATCTTTCATAACTTATCCAGTCCACATGATGTGCATGTCTTTGGACTGTGGGAGGAAACCCACACAGACACAGGAAGAACATGCACACTTACAAAGGTGGAATCTGGAACATCCTGTCTGGGAATCAAACCCACAACTTTCTCGAGCTCATAATGCTATCCATTACCCACTACCCAACTTACTGAGAACCACTGTTTATGGTTTGTCTGACTTGCTTTCTTGGTTATTTATTGTGATTATTTTCCACAGTACATGTAATTATTCACAGAATAATTGTGGCTATATTATGTCAATAGAATAGGAGGAAGAGATTTTATCCCAAATGTCATCTGCGATATTACGTGAAAGTGACTATTCTTGTCATTGTGAGTACACGGCACAACACACAGTGAACCACAACGAAATTACACCTCTTCATTTAACCCACACACAAGCATGTGCAGCAGGGGGCAGCTATCGAAAGAACCCTGGGAGCAGTGTACCTTCCTCAAGGGTAACTCAGGGCAACCTACTGGTCTGGGACCTACACGATCTTCTGATCCTTGGAGCACCTCCCTAACCACTAGGCCACCACTGCCCCGGCAGCACCTGAAGTGTTCTACTAGTTTTATTCAACAATGCAAAGAAAAGAAAAATAAAACAGCAAAGAATCATTTTACAATGTATAAAATATATGTATCTAATCCTCTAATAAAAGTAGAAGCTTTTTGTGTAATTGATAGATCCACGAAATATCAATATCAAGTTTAGGTCAGTTTTCTCAGTATTGGCTAGAATGATCTGAATGTTGTTTTATTACAGATAGTCAGTAAATGTTGCAGTGTTTGTCTTTTTTAGCCAACTCCAGTTTCCAGTTTCCGCTCAGTTACTTAACATAAAGCTTGCTTAAGTGAAGTGAAAGTGACTATTCTTGTCATTGCGAGGTCACAGCACAGCACACAGTGAACCACAACGAAATTGGACCTCTGCATTTAACCCATGCAGCAGTGGGCAGCTATGAAAGCGCCCAGGGAGCAGTGAAGGGGACGGTACCTTGCTCAAGAGTACCTCAGGGCAACCTACTGGTGAGGGAATCAAACCCACAATCTTCCGATGCGGGGGCAACTCCCTAACCACTAGGCCACCGCTGCCCGTAGCACATGAGTAACCTGAGAGGTACTCCTGAGCAAGGTACCGTCTCCTTCACTGCTCCCTGGGCGCTTTCAATTGCTGTACAGCTGCACGGTGTTTGCATGGGTTAAATGCAGAGGTCCAATTTCGTTGTGGTTCACTGTGTGCTGTGCTGTGTCCTCCCAATGACAAGGGTTGTCACTTTCACTTTTTCACTCAGCTGAATAACAGAAGCAAAAATGTCCATATTTCCATATTTCCGTATATCACAACTGCACCGATCAAACTGTACTACTCCACACATCCATTCATCGATTGTCATAACCAGGTTAACTGGGGGCTGTGCTGGAACCTATCCCAGCACTGGAGAAACACCCTGGACAGGATGTCAGTCCATTGCAGGACTAGCAAAGAATGTTAAGTCTAAATGCTTATGTGCACAGTTTTAACCCCATTAACTGTGACAAATCTTTACAAGTCTTGTGGTCTCTCTCATGTATTTGTGACTAAACCCACAACCACCACCACCACATGTGGGTCGAAAGTATTGTGCATGCATGTCATGTTTTCTCCTTCATATCCGAAAATAAGCCATCTTCAGGCTTGGGCACTTTGGCAAGTGTCCTGGGCCTTGTTTGTGTGTATATGTTTAGGTGTGGGGAGAGGACTCTAATGGCACTGAGGGACTGATAATGTTCTCTGTAAAACACAATCACTCTTTCCCGCCTCCTCTTCAGATAAGTCTCTAGGATCCCAATCAATACTGCACAGCTTGGTGACTTGTCATTGTGTGTGTAGACTGGAGGTGTGTAGCAAAAACCTCAGCAGCCTATGCATTAAAATTGGAGAGAGTTTCAGTCCCTCTTGGCCTTCCACAGAGCCCCATATAAACATGTCTAATCTGACTAATCATGAGTAATTTCTGCAGCATATTAAAACAGCTTTCTGTTGCGCTAACGATAGACACATGATCAGGATCTTAATGAATTAATCACTGTGAATGAAATAAACTGCTTACGTTTATTGTTTGCGTTCATGTCAAACTAAATATGACACATTTTCATCACAATCAAAGGTTCATAAAAAAAACTTAAATAAAAGCACACAAGGCTGGTCTCTTTTACTGAGGCTTTAATTGAGGTCAATAAAACAGCGGTATGTTTTTTTCAATCGAGCCCATGACCCTCACATTGGTAATGTTAACTCCTATGGCCAAAGCTGACCACACAGCGAATGATAGGTGGTCGTGAACTATTATTCCATGGCCTTGCTAGCCTTTGCAGTTTTGTAGCAATACTTACAAGGTCTTTTGATTCTTAACTCCCCTTTTGTGGGATGTGTAAACCATTGTGTGCAAAAAAAAAAGAAAGAAAGAAAGAAAGTTTGCACATTTTCTCAACTCTTGCTCTCACATTGCTTGCTGTTCTGCTGCTGCTCCATGCTGAGAAAGGCTTTATGTTCTTGTCAAGGCTTGAAGGCAATATCTGTGAAAAAGGTAACCAATAATATTGGAATAATCATCATCATCATCATCATCATAAGTAAGTAAATAACAGTGAAAGGTGTGGCTGAGGACACTGTTGTATTGCATAACCGAGAGCAATAATTGGATTGCCATAAAGGCATTAATTGCAATTGTTCAAAGTGTTTACCCTCTTGCAGCTGCTGAATGCTGTTTAAATAAACAGAATTAATGAAGCAGCATTATCGTACATATAATTAATCATTACAAAACATAAAAAATGCATGCTCAATATGCTGTTCACAATCATCCAGTCAAAGTGTTGCCTTTCTATTACCTCTTATGACAAAGCGAGAAGACCCCTTCTTTTAGACATAATGAATTAAGCAACACTGGAAAAATAATTAAACATCAGGAGAATTATACCTATAATCTCAGGGCACCGCTCATATTTATTCAGCGAAACAATGGATACATGTTCTCATGCATTAAACATAATGGATGCTTTGGAAAAAAAAAATTTAACCACTACGCCTCTTGTGATCACATGCTTGCCCTTTTCTTTGATGCCACAATAGTCTTAAAGTGGCATTTTTATTTAGACTTAGACAACCTTCTTCTAATGCTGCATCTTGAACGTGGACATGTTTTTTGGAATACAACAAGTACTCTGACGTAGAAAAAAATGAAAATAAAAGAGATTAGTACTATATTCTTAGTTTAATCTCTTAGCTCCAAGTTCAGTGGTTAGCGGTCATGATTTATTGAGTGCCGGGGATCTAAAGGTTTAATAATGTATTGTTACAATGCTTGATAGTGCACACTAAAATGATACAAAGTCATGAATTCGTTCACATGATGATGCTGGAGCTTGCAGTCCTGCACGGCAGAATATCTCATTTTAAAAATATGAAGAAATTCCTTTTTTTGGAACACTCAACAGTGCATAATTTAACAACTATAGGCTTAGAATGCACTAAATTCATTCGTTTCAATGGAATCGAACTGTGGTCGTGCCTTTCGCCACATTGAATTTATGTTCTCAAAGTAAGAGAAAGTAAGAAAATGCAGCTGGTTTTCTTCTGCACTGAATGCTTGAGTGCTGATTAGGGACGGGCTTAAAGAGGGCACTCCTGCCTAGTGTTTACTAACACTTCAGCCTGCATGGCTCATCTGTTAGAGGCTGGAATAAAAAAGCGGTCAGAGGGGTGTTCGGGTTGTCTTTAACCTTGATGATGTTTCCAGTGAGGCCTTGTAATGGCTCCCTAATTGCTTTCGCAGAAAAGGGGACGTGTTGACATTTCCTTTTGTGCTGGCAAAAGGCAGCAGCTCCAACCATTATGCTAATCCAACCATTATATATCCAGGCGTATTTATGGGCCTGACACAAGTGATGTTGCAGGTAAAGGGCTGTGAAATGGTCTGTAAACAGAGGGAATTGATTCCTGGGCCCTGGCGATAGTCAGAGAAAGAGCCTGTGCGTTTCCCCAGCCGTCCGAGCTGCCATCAAATTGGCAACGACAGTTTTAGCAGCCTGGCTGACCCTGACATCAGAAAACAGTGAGAGCGAAATCCGATTGGGTGACTGTGTGTAGAAAACAAGCATGATTCAAAATCAATGGAAAGGATTTTTCTATGCAAAAAAGCTGTGCTTCTGATGCAAATGTAGTTTAGTGCAAATGGAGTTGAATATTACTGTGAAACAGACTGCATGCAATATACACATGTTCTGAAGCATCAGAGAGGTCAGAAAATGCCATCCAGTAATCTTCTTCCTAATTAATTGGTGTTTTAATTTTTAAACATAGGAATTAGAGATGGCTGTAAAACTTACTGTGTGCTTACTGTATAGGGACTAATAGGATGTTGTATAAAACTGATACAAACAAGTACAAAAAAGTGCAGCTGCTTGATTGCTTATTAATATTTTTAAATATGCAGATTGTGAAGGATGTTATAAAAGCAGCCACAATTCTGTAACTGTAGACAGTGATTGGAATGAATTCATTAGAAACACGTTTTATGGCCATCTTGTAATAAAGCCTATGAATCCCTTATTCATTTAGCACCGTTTCCGTTCGGTGCGCAGGGAAGCCTTGCTTGCTAGCACACAGAGCAGAATCTAATTGCTTTTTCTGTTGGGTCTCCATTAATTCACTCCACAGGTTTTCATGACTAAAAGTAAATGTTACTTCTTCATTTTTGCAATTATGCTGCAGGCAGACATGTTGGCACTTCAATTTGTTTTTTTTTTTTTTTACTTGTTTTTGTTTTTCCTGCTTTAAAACACCACCTGTGTAAAATATTTGCAACACTGTAACGCACATTAGTGTAGTATGAGGTATGGTTTTATAAAGGCTCATTTTAAACATGAGCAGTTGGTTTTAGAATAATCCCCTCACATCAGTCTAAAATTTTTAAGAAATCCCACGTTGTACCAAAAGTGTGATGGCATAAATCATCAGTAAGAAAACACTTGTCCTGGAGGATTTATAAGCAGGACACTTTAGTGATTTTCCTATTTAAACACACCCAGTTTAACTTACCTGTTAAATTTCAGGTATAGTCACAACGTGTGCGGAAGGGAGCTACCAAACTCTGCCTGATGCCAGTCCTCCAGGACCAGAGCTGGATTCCCTTGCTATAGAATAATGACTTTTAGCTTCTTTTATAAACCGTTCAGTGGTTAGTTTTCTTAGTTACAGTGTTGGCTGCCCACTCATTGGCTCAGTCTTGGGCATTCCCTTCTTAATCATGGGATGGATCAGGAATGCCAAGGTCATCCTGGAGGTAGGTGGGTCCCCACAACTGGGGCATGCTTTGTTTTATTTATTTATTTATTTATTTTATAACTTCCATTTAACGTAATTGTTCTCAGGAGAATCTTTTTTGTGTGTGTTTTTTAAAAAAGGTTTTATTTTCTAAACCTACTATCACTCACAGGCTTTTTTTTGTGTGTGTCATCATTGTGCAGTAATCCGTTGGGCGTAGTTGTGCAGTAATTAGTTTTTTTCCGCTACTTAATTAGTCTTAAGCTCAAAGATCATTGCAGGATGATAATTCTTACTCTTGTATGACTCTGAATTTAATTCAGTAGTTAATCTGTTGAACAGCCATTAGATTGTTACACTTAATACTTCTTTTTTCATGTAAGATATTTATGTTGGTTTATGCACCAAAAGTAGTTTTTTCACTTTTACCTAACCATTTCCCAACTTCTCTTTATCCAACAAAATTAAATGGGCATTTTCTTTACCTTACCTTTGGAACTGTTCTAAATAACTGAGCCCTGATTTATTTAGAGGATTTTTATTTTCATTCTAAAAGCAGTCCAGCCTGAAGCACTCCTTATTGTGAATGGGTGGGCTTAAACTGCTATAGCATTAATAGGCACACATATGCATATTTGCTTTCATGGCGTTCAAAATGGGCTGTTAAATCACCTTAATTTCAATATTTTGACTGTACAGACTGCCCAGAGAGGTACGTGGTGTTTAAAATGTGTTTTTTTGTCATTGTGTGTAATGTATTGAATATGAATCTATGTGTTCTGTGCTTATGTGGCCTAACACAAAATCTTAATCCATGCAAATGTATTTGGATTAAATTCAGTTCAGGTTCTGACTGACTTATGTAATTTACTTCCCTCCAGTTAGCTATTTAAGAGGGTTGGCAGCACAGTTAAATGAAAAGCAGCACCTTATTCAACATAACTGTCAAAAACACAGTGCCTCCCTTGATTACCCAGATCTATGTGTGCTAAAATAATAAATCTGCTGTATTAATCCAGCCAAAGTCCCAGCTTTTTTCCCCTGTAAGATAGAATTTTAATAAGAGCCACAGGGCTAATAAAAGATAGCGCTGTCATAATCAATCAGCCAAGCCAATGTCAGCTTTAAAGTGTGGGTCTATACACACACACAGATTTAGCTCAGGTATAGGCCTGGCTGCACATACACTTACACTCTGTGTAAGGAGGTAATGTTTTGCACTTACTTTTCTGCATAAAAGCATTGCAATCAGTCTGTGTTTTGTGGAGAGCAATTCGTAATGCATTACACCACATGCAGCATATTTGTATAGTATATTTCATATGTTTTTTAATAAAACATATCACATGCACCAGCAATTATATGCAATTATATGGAGAAACAAAGTGAAATAATATTCTTTCTTACCTGTCAAAATGCTGTTAATGTTATATGTTTATGTTTATGTTCAAATGGAATTTTGTTAGTCGACAGGTTGGAAACCCTTCAAGATAACACACCCAGCTAGCATATGGTCTGAGTGGAGAGTGGTCTGAAATGCCTGTAAAATATATTGTCAAAATTGGTCATAGTAGCGATGATAGCACACAGAAGTCCAAAGTGTTTCCTTAAAAATATTAAATGAAATGATACCGATTGTGCTCCCTGATGTAGAATTCAGTATTTGAACGTTTTAATTCTTGTCATCCAAAGGCTTGATTCTTACTATCCAAATGTTATCTTGTACTAAACTCGATAAAAAATCTTATTAATTATATTAATAATCAGCTGACAAAAACTGTGGTGATATCTGTTATAAATATTTACTCTATTAACTTTTAGTGTTTCCCCAATAAATCCAGGTGGTAGAGGAAAGGCGGTGAATGATCAACATTTCTTTGTTCAGGGACCAAAACAGATTCTTCTTTGCAGTTCTGTGTCCAGTCTGGCAACCGTAAAAGTGTAGCTCCCCCTACAAACAGCCCTAAAATCGACTCTCGATTTTTTTAGAATAATATTAGACGTACTGACATTGAATAATGTATAATCTGCCACCATGGCAATAAAGCACAGGCACTGTCTCCAGCATCTTTCCAATCTGAGATTAATACCTGAAGTCTGATAGTCATTTCCAACATTCGGTCCAAGCCCCAAAGGGACACAAAATAGATCTGCATGTCTGGCATTCTCCTCCACAGCTATCTCTACTTGCCATAAATGTACTGCTGTGGAGGAACAAAAAAAAAACTTCCCAATAGTAGACTTGTTGTTCTCTATATACCTCTCCCAAACAAATTTGAGCTCTACTTCCCCAAACCCCACGCCCGCTGTTCATTAGCCTTCTTGTACCTTTCTAAACACCTTCATGTATAAGCTTTATGTAGGATTGTGTTTGTATCTGAAATCACTTAAATAATGAATTAGATCTTTAGAGTCTTTAATGTTGACTTCACTAAAAGAATGACATTCACATGACAATTGCACATTTTGGTAAGCGCAAACATATCAGAGTCTGATATCATGCACTTACAGGCAATGAAAAAACACAATACGATATATAATAAACAGTTTGAACATCAGATCATCCCATCCTCATCTACCCTTTCATTTTCTTGCTGAAACACACAGCCCAGTGAATATATGGCAGCACTGCTGCAGGCTGTTCTCCAGTAGAGATCAGAATGAAGCCCCAACACTAAAATAATTTTTATGTGTGCCTGCAATCTGTAGGCCTGGGACAATATTTGAGGGAAGAGAATAAACAGTTTTTAAAACAAACAAACAAAATCTAATTTGGATATTACATTTTTTGTAATATATATGTCAGAAACAGGCAATATTGAGTTGTATGTGTTAAATGCGCTTTTGTTTGTTTCTTTGTTGGTTTAAAATTTTTTTTTAATTCTAAAGTAGAACAAAGTCCGTATGATCAGTCATTAGTCTAATACTGTACCATCTACATGTAAGAATTATAGTTCAGCTGCCCTGATCCCTGCCTAAGTATGATACCTCCAAATAATATGATGCACACATCTGAAAATTGAGTTGGTTTAAATAAAGTCTGATCCTAGAAATGTGTCTAAAACATCTTATCTTAGAAAAAAAATATTCACACTTCTGGAAGCATAGCATCATCATTTTGCTAATAGGTTAGCATCTGGATACCCTTTGACAATAATAATACAATAATATTAATAATAATATATATATATATATATATATATATATATATATATATATATATATATATATATATATATATATATATATATAGCAGTAAAGTTATGTTAAAATTATGTTCTTTATTACGTCTTGCCAAAATATAGAAATAATAGCACATTTATTTTATTTTATAATCCTATCTCACCTTATTTTTTATTCGTATGATAGAAGAAACAATTTTATAGATAAACATTTAACTATTCATGTAGGGAAAAAATGTGCATTAAAAACTTTATCCTAACTATGGTGTAAGTGGGAAACACACACACACACACACACACTGTACAAAATGGGAACAAGCAAGAACAAGCAAGAGCTTGTTTACAACAAGATGTAAGCTTGAGGTCACAGACTGAGGTCACTTCAGGTATTACCTCTCACCTTGTCCCTTACATGACTGGTCTGATCTTACTGATTATCTATTATCTTGTTATTGGTCATAAATTTAACAAGCTGTTGAGAGTGCGACAAAATCAATACCATTTAAATGATGTTTATGTGTGATTAACTGTTAATATCCTCACAAATTATTTAATATAATAAGGTCATTTGTCTTTCACATGGGCTTGGTACCTGGCAAAGAATAATAGAATAATAAATGAGGACACTAGTAAAGGGGAGATTTTCAGATGCTTCCCCCAGCTAGTTTTATCACCCATATCCTCTTTACAGCCACAAAGCAGCACTATGGTTATTTTATGCAAGTAATAAAATTAGCCTGAGATGGAATTAGCAGACTCGGGGCTCTTTATAGGTCAAGCCGGTGCTTTATGATCCTGTGACTCCCTAGCACTATTGTCAAGAGGCTAGTTAGAGGGGTCTTTAAGCATGATTTAATATGTCCATGCCTCGGAAAATAGTTAAATAGCTAATTAAATGGAGGAGTTAATTTACATATTAATTGACCTTCCAGTAATATTTATATTGATACCTACATGAGAAGCCCTTGTCTTCATTGCCTTTCATCATAGTTAGTCTGAGCAAATATGGTGTAACTTTTTTTGTTTAAACTCAAGTTGCCTTTTATCGTCGCTTGAGAGTCCGTGCAGATCTCCACAGCAAAGCTCTCATCACAAATGGCTCAGGCATGGGTGGCCCTGCTGGCTTTTGTTGTGAAATAATGGAGTAGTGCCATAAACAGCCTCGTGAAGTGGCCTCAAGGGTCTTTGGGGCGAGAGGTGGGGAGCAAGTAGAGGGTGAGCTAGGACACTTGCAGAGGGAGGGGATATCTCGAGTGGGGATTTTGGAAGACTGCCAGCATCAAAGCGACTCTTAATTATAACACTGATCGCTAATCAAGCTCTGAGAAACAGTCCCCCGAGGCATCGCATTACCCCAACTTGTCAAGAATTAGCATAACATTTTATCTGCACTTACATGCCAAGGTTATCAACTGCCCTCATTGCTCCCATTTTATGCCATATTACTTGGCGAAAACACAAAATCATGCAAACTGCCCAATTATGTCTACCAAAGTTGCCACAAATTGCACTTTCCATTTTTCACTGGACTATATTTCAAATTGTGAGCAAAAGCATGGATACCATATATGACTTTTAAAGTGCTAACAATGTCATGCTGACACTAATTGATGTTGGATCTTTGTTCGTTCTTAATGGGAAGCTGACGTGCTCTGTCAGTCATATTGTGCTGTTGGATTCAAAGTATTACTGCCTACTTTGGGGGAGGATCATTTGTCAACACTTGTCTTCCTTTTGTGTCCCCTATTCTTTTCAGACAATGAACTCAGAAAAGGATTTGCATGCAGGCCATATTGGACAATAGAGTGACTAAATAGATCTTCAAAACCCATGTAAGCTAAAAAATGTGACAAATAATCGATGGTAGAAGGGTCAGTGCTTGCCTCTTGTGCAGTATGTATCTAAGGAGACATTTTGTATACTTAGTTGCAACAATATAAATACACATACACACAACTTAGCTCTTTGTAAACAGACTGTGAGCATTACAACTACACTTAAAGCAATATCTCTAGAGGTCAAGGGACCTGAAAGATAAGAGAAATGTAGCTTTATTGCTCAAGTGTGGGAGAATTAGCCGGTGTTACAACTCCGATACTGCAATGAATGGACACTCCTGCTGGTCTGTACAAAGAGTGGAACAGTCTGGTCCATGAACAGCTGCAATAGTTAGCCAGGTCTATGCAGCAGGCCATGTATTCAGACACTCAAATGATAAATACACTCGCATATCAATGCAAAAACATGTATATTATGCAAAGATAAATTGTTTTTAAAACTATGCCATTGTTCACTCAAAGTGTATGTGTGTTCAGATATAAGCTGTTCATTCATTGTGATTCAAGATTCAAGATTCTTTATTTGTCACATACACATTTATACGTGTACATTATAGCACATGAAATGTACCCACGCCTTGATTTTGTATTATAGAAAATATTTGTAGTTTAAAGATGAGCAAATAATCTTTTTTTTTTAATGAGATTGCAGTTTTCAGTTCAAAACTGCAATGGCGCATTACCTTTAGAGCTCAGTGTATGGAAAAATATGGCATAATGGCATAAGAATGGCCTGGGTGGAAAATAAATTACGTTGAAAGAAAATAATCAAGTTTAAATTGCAGTCAGAATTCTGGTTTAGAAAATTATAATTAGGCTTAGAGATCCCAAATGTAAATTTTGAAACAGATTTTGAGAATGCAAATTTCTCTGCCATAGAATTCTAGTTCTATTTTAGTGCAAAGCTAGCAGCAATGTACATTAACATTTTTGGATGTTCTAGGTAAAAAATAAAATTTCAGGGAAAAAAAGATTTCTTATTTCATTTTAAGCCTGTGCATGATTTTTTTAAGTATGGCAGTTTGTATATAGCATTTAAAGACTGATACGCTTGGGAAAAAGCACTTGTATCTGTCCTACCATCCAACACTAGTTAGGGAGCAGTTTGTAATCACAGAAGGTGATGTATTTAGACTTGTAGAAAGCCGTGTTTTTCTTCACAAAACTGGTAGGTAGGTTGGTAGGTAGATAGATAGATAGATAGATAGATAGATAGATAGATAGATAGATAGATAGATAGATAGACAGATAGATAGATAGATGTGTGTGTGTGTGTGTGTGTGTACGTGTGTGTGTGTCTGTGTGTCTGTGTGTACGTGTGTGTGTGTGTGTGTGTGTGTACTAAGACAAAAATGAGATTAATGATGATGAGCTTGTTATAAATAATAACAGGTGAAATCTGCATTGACTTCTACTAATTTATTGATGTTGGTTGTCATAAATGGTAAGAGCTTTTGGCTGCACATCTGCGACTTTAGACAGTCATTTTACCATCAGGGATCAGAAGCAAATTCACTCCAGCCACTGGGAGTGTTTCCAGGCTCGAGCCCAGGACAGGTTTGTTATTGCTGCAGTGCAGACTCTTAGCGACAGGGATGCTAACAGTGGTTGTATCGGAGTCAGAGGTTCTGGCCAGGGCAGGCTCGGGGGGGTCTGGGATGCATCAGCTGCACAAGAACAATAATCCAGGGCTTGGCCACCCGAGCAAGCATTCAGCCTTGTCCACTGAATAACTCTATAAAATGGACACCTGCCACAGCAGCCACATGTATCACCGGGAACCTCGGCGAACGCAGGCCAGCACAATCGGCCAGTAGTCACGGCTAGTTGCCCACTGATATATCAGATGTGATCTCCCCCTGTGCAGGGTTCAGCACCCCAGCCAAATGTTGGAGTTATTTGTTCTTGTCATTAAACTAAACTTTATTGTGACCCTCTGAGGCTGTTATTGCACTGGTAGCACTTCTCCCACACTGGACTTTATCATTTGCACTGTCTATGAATCTAGCAGGTTTTGCCATTGCACTTCAGTGAGCTAGAATTCCTAACCGCCCTCACTCACTGGAAGGGCAGGAGAGTGAGAGAGAAAAGGAGAGAGGAGGAGTGCAAGAGGGACTGAACTGATATGACAAGAGCATGGGTTTTTCAATTTGCTCTCGTCCTGATTTGCAATTTAATAAACACTTTCACAGAATGCACACAGTTGGCCTAGAGTCAGCCATTTCCCACACTGCATCTCTATGTGCATCTGCTCAAACACTTAGCCTTTCCAAAATATGCATCATAAGACAATGATAAATAATAGCCTTAATATTCTGCCCTGTATGTTTGGTATGCATTATGCTGTTCCTAATCAAATGTGCACAAGCCCACCAAAAATATATTAGAATGTAAACCCGTGACCTTACAACAACATGATTGAGTATCAATGCAAAAGGTAATAATGCTTCCTAGAGCCTAGACCTTTTTCTGCTTAGGACAATACAGTGGGTTTTAATATTATGTATACATGATTAAACTTTGGCTGTATTTTTTATCACCCAGTAGGCCTAAATATGAAAATCAAAACAGTATATAGTTTACATTTTTTTCATTACATTTTATTTAGGAACATTTTTAATTCCATTAACAACATGAATTACGCATTGCATTGATAAGAACTGTGTTAGTAAGTGCTTTTCATGTTGCACTATTTGCATTTTTATTTTTTTTTATTTATAATGCATTCTCGGGGCACTTGTGAGTCCTTACGGTACGTTTTTGGGTTGCGCTACAAATATGATGCATCATGCATAAGCTGGCCTCTGCAATTATAGCATAATGCCATAGCCACATTAAATAAAAAAAAGAATGAAGCCATTACCAGCAAAATGAAACCCAGATTGAGCAAGGGGCATGATTATTCTATAAATCACCAAAGCTAATATGAAAGTTTTGGTTTTAGCACAGAAGTCGTCAAAACATAGAAAGTAAAATGCTTTCGATTGTAATAAGAAACGTTATGAAGTGTGAGCTTGCTTTGCCTCAGTATCCTTTATTGCTCTCTCTCTCTCTCTCTGGGCATCCTTGGCAACAGTTTTGTCACTCATCCTTATCATTCCATCATCACGGGTATTTTACAACATAGCTCTCCAAAATTATGGTGGCTTGCATTACATCGATGGATAAAAACATGGCTGGGATTCACTAAATGTATTTGAACCTGCAGCCAAAAATGTGTATATCTATCAGCTCATGACCAAGGCAGTTACAAAAACATTAGCATGTTTGGGGAACACTCCGGACAAGAGGTAGGTGTTTTTACTGCCAGCGTATTTTCAAAGGTTCTTGAAAGAGACAATGCGGTCATAGAAAATATAAACTGCAGATAAACGAGGTGACATAAAACTGCAGCCCATGTCCTGTCAAGCTTGGGTAGCTTCCAAGCGGAGACAGTGAGTGCAAGGCAAGAGAGAGAGAAAGAGAGAGAGAGCCAGACTGAGAGAGATTTAATTTACACCATACAAATAGCTTTTGTGTTCCTTTCACCTTTGGCCTTAGGATAGCCTGTTTAAAAATTGAGGCTAAATGTAAAAACAAAAGCGTTGACATTCATTAAAAAACTAAAATGCTAGAAATGATCTTGCTTTGTATATTTGACAGTACTTCTGATGTCAATGTTTTGAAATGAAATTTATGCTCTATATAATACAATATTGCTTAAGTGCTGATGAAAGCTCAGCACAAATCATATCTCGGAAAACTGCGTTAAGTTATGGGCAGTTAGGACTGGTCATGTGGTTGGTCAGCCTTGCGTTTACCGTATGGCCTTGGCAGATGGCCCCTCTCTCCCAGTCACCTCTGTGCCAATGAGGTAAAAATGGCAAGTTTTTGCTCTTTAAGATGGCGGGACATAACCTGTCCATGGAACATAAATGTGTCGGAGCCTCTTGGCAAAGATAGATGGAGCCCTGCATGCTTGCCTTCATAAAAAGGTCTTTAAACCCCCATCCAGATTCCCTTTTCCAGGGAAGCATGAGATTAAAGAACAAGGAGCTCAGGCTGGGTAAATGTAATGGATTGCTGGGGAAGGTTTAAAAGCGCTGTCCGTTTGTGCTGCAGAAGAGAGGGAGAAGGCCATTATGCAAAAGAGCAGTGCGCAAGTGATCTGCGCCTTTCTCCTCCGCCAAGAAAGACAAAGAACACGCGCTCAGGCGGCCCTGATTGCTTCGTAAGAAGTCCCTCTGCTCCAGTGCCATGATGGATTCCCGTATTTTGACTGTTAATATGTTTGAATGAAAATTATTTATACATTTTCAGCAAGGGTTGAGCGCCTGTGTGGTGATTACAGTCCATGAGGATGGGTATGAAGGTGTGTGTGTGAAATGCGCATGTCACTAGCTGATGTATTCTCAGATTAGGGTGTGATTGTGGTCGGCGCCTGGAATGGTTTGCCTGAGCCTGTGACAACTCTGATCCCTGAGAAGGCCTTTTAGTATCTCCTGTTATTGATGCACTCTGCATAAATGCAATCTGGCAATGGCAGCTTGTGTTCGGATGAGTGTGAGTGTGTGTGGGGATACAAGATGGTTTGTAATGTGTTTCTCCTGCAGACTGGGGCAGCAGAACACTGAAGGTTTCATCCAGCAATGCAAAGAAGGGTTGATCTAAAGAGAATTTGCATCTGTGATGTCCATCTGTCAGACATTTATCAGCAAACTGGAAAAAGTGTGTGTGTGTGTGTGTGTGTGTGTGTGTGTGAGGAGTAGACAACACACAAGAAAAGTACCTCTGCACATTTATGTACTTATCGAGATGAAATCATACAAAACATACAAATTAGCAATGACCCCTTTCAAATTACAGTCATTTATTTGCAAGGGAAATGCATATAGTCATTGGTTCTGAAGGGATAGAAATTGGTTGGAAGTTTTGAATCAGTTTAATTAAATTAAATATTTCCTATAACAGTGTACACAGAGAGTTGGGTCTAGATGTGTTAAACATTGTAACTCTCAATGTTACAGTGTTGAATTCAGCTGCTAGGGAGTATTGATGAATGAATGAACTACAGTAATTAATAATATTTATATATAATCATTATATATAATTAATACTGACACATAAGTGTGGTCTTTTTGCAGAATCTCATTGATATGAAAGTGACTATTTTTTAATGTGAAACACAGCACAGCACACAGTGAACCACAACGAAATCCAACCTCTGCATTTAACCTACACACACCATGCAGCAAGGGGGCAGCTATGGCTAGCACCCGGGTAGCAGTGATGGGAATAGCATCTTGCTCTACCTAAGTTTTCTTGTGCTTAATTAGAGTAAAAGCAACTACAAATTTAAACGTACCTTTAAAAGTTGTTTGGTGAAAAATCTAATTTACACCAATTTGATTGTAGCCCATTGTCAAGTCAAGTAGTCAAGTAGGATTTTATTGTCATTTCAGCCATATACACAGTACACAGTGAAACGAAATAACGTTCCTCCAGGACCCTGGTGCTACACACAAGACAAGACACAACACAAGACAAGACACAAGACAACATAAGACAACACAACACGGGGCAACAAGTGCAGACAAGACAGACAACAACAGACGGCACGACAGACAGTACATTCATCCGTGGAGGGCTGCAGTGTTGTGAAACAAAGCAGCCCAGGTAGATTATGTGTAGCAGTGTGGTGGAGCAGTGTTATTGAATTGGGGTGCAGAGCTTTAATTTAAGCAGTTTAGACATGTTTGGTTTGAAAATTATATTTCTTTTTTCTTTGATTGCACTGGTTAAAGTCAGTCAGTCAGTCATTTTCTGGGCGACTTGTCCCAATTAGGGTCGCGGGGGGTTGCTGGAGTCCATCCCAGCTCACACAGGGCGAAGGACAGGGACACACCCTGGACAGGTCGCACTGGTTAAAGTGCAAAACCTTATTTTAACTACAAGTTTAATGTGCGCCTTTATGAAAGAATAGCTTTTAACACTTCCTGACACCCAAGAAAGCCTTATTCTACCCCCCTCCATAACCCCCTGGTACCCGTTTCCACCACATGCCCACTAGAACTTGTCAGAATGCCAGCTCTGCACCCCAACACTCCATCCTCCACCCTTTT
This sequence comes from Hepsetus odoe, assembly GCA_017165825.1. Taxonomy (NCBI): domain Eukaryota; kingdom Metazoa; phylum Chordata; class Actinopteri; order Characiformes; family Hepsetidae; genus Hepsetus; species Hepsetus odoe. Next base: position 18,683,266 of record CM029366.1, on the reverse strand, counting down.
CCTGTGCTACATCCTGACACAAGACAGCCCTGGAGGCAGCGCACTCTCCATAACCCCCTCCCCTGACAGATATAACTGCATTGAGCTTGGTCTCTGGGCTCAGGTTTAGGCCTGATTTGAATACAGGCTTGTTTTATGGAGGCAGGTAATTGGAAGAAGGTGATTTATTGCGGTGTATACAGGGCCTGCATCCAACAAAATATCTGGAAGCAGGGAATAATCACTTCCCCCGCCGTCATGACATTTATCTGGACACAGGTATATTTTAAACACCCCGCATTGACAGTGTTGACTATTAGCCGGGAAATAAATTATTCACCACTTACAAGGGGAGAAAAAATGAGAAAATTCTCCTTTCCCTGGCCGTAACAGGACAAAGCGGCATGCCCAGGAAAAGAAGAGGCAGTCATTTTTTGTTCAATTACAAAAGGCAAATATTTATTATTTATAAGTACTTGCCTTGTATGGGCTTAAATGTTATTTATGAACCTGTTGCATAGTGATTTCCAATGTAACTCATTATTTTTTGCCAGAGGGTGTTGTAAAGGAGCAAGGATATATTTAATGACACTCTGCTAGTCGGCGCAATTACACTGTAATCATTATGTAAAATGTGCTATTAATTAAACCAATTTTCTGCGGGGGAACATTCTTTTCTTCAGGGCTTCGTCTTCATCGCTCAGCATTGTGGCTCCTGTTTTTCTCCCATCTTCTATAATGTTGTGACTTGGGTGCATACATATTTATAAAAGAAATTTTCATTAGTTCCTCATGCTAACATGCCCACATTAATATGGAGATGTTTCAGGCCATAATTAAGTCTTGCTTAACATATTCTCAGTATTCTTTGGGGACAGTGACTGGGAAATCCTCATTTGTTCTTTTTTGCTCAAGAAAGAGGCTAGAGAACACAATCAGTATGTTCAGAATTGCATTATATAAGATCCATATATCTAGAACTCATACTTCATTTTAATCAGCACACAATGCATACCTTGCAACCCAATGATTTTTAATAAAAGTTGCAACATCTCTTTGAAGCAGACGTTGGTGCAGATAATTCATGTGTTTTCCTCTACAGACTTACTTCAGCTCTCCCCCGGAGCAATTAACAATCTGTACAAACTTGGTGTCACACATAGTGCTTATGAAACATAGACTTTATGAATTTTGCTAGTTTTTATTACTATAATAATCAAACAATGCACACATTTCAACTTAGAAAAAGCTACATTGGCCTGGAGAAAACAAACTTACCAAAGCAAGACCCGTGTAAAACTCATCGCTTGGGGTCACGCTTGTTGTTAATTGCCATCATGCATTAAGATACCTGAGCCAAGAGAGTGCAACTATAAAGCATCTCTTATCTTTCCGTATCTTTTACTTTTACACCTTGGCTGAAATTGAAACAATTCAATACAAAGAGAGCAGCCATTTACGTTGCAAATGGCACTGTTTGCCATTTAGAGAAGACAGGTGAAGAACTGTGAAGACAAAGATCACATCAATTCCTTTCTAAAGACAACACCTAAGTCAAATGTTGATTTATGTTGTTTACATAGATTTCTTCCTGACTGATAAGAAAATCAAGTTTTTGATTTTGGATCTCTGCACAAAGACACACCTCTAACGGATGCTTTCAAGAATGAACGCTGGCCTTTTTCCAGGACATTTGAATTCTTTGTACGATGTTTTAGCAAGTGGATGTTACAGCTGTGTGGTGACAGTGGCAAGAAACCTGCCACTGTCAGGGAGCTTAAAAAATTTACTTAATCGCACCTGAACCTGGCATAAAAATGGTAGTTATTAATTCAGTGCTGGTATGTGGTACGGATGCTAATGTCAGACTATAGGTTATCTGTGAGTGTTGTAGATAAACATTTAATACTAGATGCAGTGTCTCATGTTATTAAGAGCCATTTGTTTAGGGTTTGAAACCTGTAAAAGACGAATAGAGATTTGCAAATAACGTTTAAACAAATATTTTCATACATAGCTGTATTTATTTGCATGATGGACACTGGCTAAATGGGATGGGCCGACATCAGTTTGCCATTTTTGTGAAAGAAAGAAAGTGACCATTCTTGTCATTGTGAGTACACAGCACAGTGAACCACAACAAAATGACAGCTCTGCATTTAACCCACACACTGAAGGGAGCAGCTATTAAAAGCACCTGGAGAGCAGTGACAGGGACGGTACCTTGCTCTAGGGTACCTCAGGGCAACCTACTGGTATGGGATTCAAACCCACAATCTTCTGATCCAGGGGTCAACTCCCTAACCACTAGCCCATCGCTGCCCCTGTTTTTGCACATTAGGTGGATCATTTAAAGATGCTTATTTACTGTTAGTCTACCATAAGAAAACAATAGATCAGCTTCAATTTTTTGCTGCATTTACTCATTTATTTAATAATTTAGATAATTACTAACCAAGCTGTCACCTGTTACATGGTGCTACCAGTATTGGGAGAGTGAAGGCATTCTTGCTCCAACATGAGGCCGCTCAAAGCATATTTTAAAACTGTTGCTAATGCAGCATCGTCAGACAGCTCAACACGCTTGGAGGAGAATGCTAACTGGCAGTTGGTACTTTTTTTGCCCTTTAGGTTTATTCCACCACCAAATCCCCATGAATGGCTGTGGCATTACTAAGACAACTCTTGCAATCTATGAAAAGGACAACTTTCATGAAGCCCTCTCAGGGGCGCTCAATTAACTTTAAAAAGCAATTTTTATTTTCCAAAAATAATAAATCAGAAATAATTAGGAACATGAAAAAATAAAATGGCAATTAACCTAAGCTTAAATGGGAGCACAAAATAGACACACTTTTTTCAAGCCTTTAGATCATTTGTACTACTATCAATCATAGACAACAGAGTTCATTAAAATGGCATGTGCAGGTTCAGGGCATAGTGGCTTTGTTGAAATATCAGTCAGAGGGTAGTTATTTGAAGTGGCCTTTTCGGAAGCCACATCACTGGAAACAAATCATGATACTACAAACATTTACATACAGACAGCAAATACCTGTGCTGTATATGAAGTTTTTTTTTTCCTCAGTGCTCTTGAGAGGCTATCAGTGCAGACATACACAGACACAGAAGCACACACACATTCACATATGCATTCACTCATACATGCACACCCCTTCACACACACTCCTCCCAATGAATGGGAAAGGCTCATCATTGCTTTCAAGCTTTTTTCAATCTGCATAATAGTAGGGTTTAGATGAATGTAAGGCAGCATCATGCTTCTTACCACTGATCTGAATTACAATATTTGTCCTGCCTTGTTTATTGTAACTCAATAGATGAATGAGCTGATCACATTATAATCCATAACCCTGCTGCCTGGTGTCATGTCAGCCCGTTTCATTAATAAACCAACACCAAGATCATTATGACTCTCTCCTCTGAGAGTGAAGCGGGTTGGGGGGGCACATTGTACATCAAAGTGAGATTATCTTCATCACATCCTTTCTTTGAGATGAGCAAATTATTAGAACAAGCTCTGTATCTGTTTGGATAAGCAGGGGGCATGTGTATGATGGATGGTGCTGTTTACAGATGAGATGGGATAATATTAGGGCAAGCTACAGCACCGATCATGGTAATGAACCCTTGGCCAGTCAGATAGATTAAACTGCCCATGCTGTCTGATTAGGCAGATAATGGTACTTGTGGATTGTGGAGGTATAAATGCAGTACAGTACACACCATTTCAAAAGGTTAAATCTGTGTCTGACACAGTCAAATGCCACACACACACTAGCGTCCCACCTACTTTATCTGCTGTATTGACAACTGCCAGCCATCCATATAGTAGCGGTTTCTGGTACAGAATACACTGTTATGGATTTTTACCAACCTTGTAACAGCTGTATGTATGTACCCTGCTAAAAGCATTTTTATTATTGTGTAGTTCAGGTTTTATACAAAAGTCCTCCAACAACAACTACAAGCAAGAATTGTTTTCCATATTTTGTAACTCTTCTAATATGCATGACTGCATGACTAATGTGGAATTTCATCGATTGATACTTATTAAAATGCCCATGTTGTAGAAGAATGTGCTTTCTCTGAAATACAAGAATCAGTTGTCATATCTAAACATTTTTTTTAAATGAACCGTTCACTCCTCTGTCTATTAGGTCTGTGAGCTAGCTGAGTGTTTTCACTTGATAAATGGTGGGGGTGGTGTTAGTGGGAGGTGAAGCCAGATTTTTTTGGGTTAATATTATTTTTTTGGCTGGATGGTACAGGGTGACTTAATCAAAAATCAGGAGACAGTTTAAAGATGTGCCAAAGCAATCGCATTTTAAGGAATTACTAGAAAACATGGCTTTTTAAAAAGATGCTATAATTAATGGTGCTTAACATGATCATGGCCATAAACCAAGAAAATAAAATGACTTCATTTTGAGCGTAAGGTTGACTTAACATCTGGCGGGACTAAGTATTAAAATGAACATAGGCTAACACACAGATCTTTTGATATATATTGTGAACTTTCCTGTACAACAGTAAAATTATAATAAAAATAAAGAAGTCAAGCAGTGTTCATATGCTGATCTCTTTCCATTGATGGACCATGCAGAGGGATGCTCATAAATTTTGCAGGAATTTAAGGATGTAACTGTTAGAGCCACTTATTGTGAACCTGTAACATGGTGTTTTATTTGCCATGATTGTGTTTGCAATTTTGTCATTTTAACCAAAGTGTTTCAGTGATTTTAACCAAAAATCAATGATGATGAGATCAAAGTAAGATTGCAGGTCTGATAGAGTTTAAAAACGAATATGGGTCTATTGAATAATTATTGATTTTTACATTAGATTATATAGATAGATTATAGATTTAATAGAGAGTAGGATAATTCATGGACTCTTTGGCTTCTCTTTTTTCTGTGAATTACTATTTGAAATGTTTGAATCTATTTGAAATAAGCAACCAAGGAAACACTTATCTACAGAACCAATCAATGACAAATATTGAGATTTGTAGTTAATTGTTGTTGGATTAGATTGAAACAAATCCAATTTTGTAAGATTGTGCAATCAAAAGTGGTCTGATATTTGAAGCAGTCTATGCTTTTCTCTGATGCATCCATTGAATTTGTGTCTGTTAACGCTAACTCCCAATACACTAATAGCATCAGATTGCATCCGCAAAGAGTGTCTCGCCTTGCACAGCCCAAAAACAAATAGAGGTGGCAACACTTCTTGGACAAAGTAAGTTTAATCAATAACACAAGCACCTGTTTAGGGGCAGTCTGGATGAATAAATCAATAAGTGTGGAGAAAAATGGTAGAACAGGAAAGGTTAAGAGTGTGAATTAAAATGTGTTCCCTGGAGCATGTAAAAGAGTCACAAAGGATATAATGGCGCGTGTGTGTATGTGTGGGTGTGTGTTGGGGGGGTTGTGTTCTTGGCATGAGTCGGCAGGCCCCTCATCATCTTTCTCCCTGTGTCACAGGACATGGACTGATAGATCACTTGGTAGTGTCACTGCTTGATCCTGGTGACAATCAGTGAAATGATTGTGTCTGCCTCCTCACATAGGCTCATAATTGATAGCCCAAACCACAAAGACTCTCTTCACCCGTTTGCCATGATGGAACATTAGATTGAAATCACTCCCAATGAGGAGGAGCCACCACCATTTGTTATTTACTTCCCCCGGCATATTGCCTTACAACCCCATCCACCCCCCACCAAACCTCCGACTGGAATTTTCGCCACAAGAACACATTATGGTAATCAGACAGTATGTGTGTATAGGAATCAATCAACAGGAAAGCCATGGCAAAGAGTTATGACAGTGCAAAGTCTGTTTGTAACTTTTGATTAATGGAAGATTTGCCGTGGGCTAAATTGAGAATGAGGCAGGCGAGCAGCAGACTTGGGGGTTAACCCCCAAATTTCCATTTAAATGCAGGAGGAGAATGGGCCATGGAGCCCACTGCATGAGACGTATGCTTGGAGCAGAACCAATTTCTAAGTACTGCTTGTAGCACATATCAGGTTGAACGAATAACCCAGTGTCCCCATCTTCATTATCATCATGGTCATCAGTAATACCTTGTAGCCACATTGCTGATTGGTCATCTGCTTCTGTTGATCCATTCTACCTTTTCATACTAAAGCATACTGTTGCATCAAAAAAAAAAAAAAAAATCCCCTGTCAAATGAATTGTAATCAATTGTGAGATGTAGACTCTATATCTCACAATTGATTACTGTTCATTTGACTGTGGATTTTCTTTGGTGTTTTGATCTACATTGTAGAGAGTCAGTAAGATTTTAGATTTAAAAATGAAAGACTATAGTTATTATGTAGTTAAAATGTTTTAAAGTGTAAACCTATTAAGTCCATTTATCAAGATCTATTCAATTTGAAGTTATAAGGAGTGTTTCAGCACAGACTGCTTTTTAACGAGGTACAATACAGGCAGCCAATCTGAAAACAGTAAATGTACATAAAATAGTCTTAATGACACAGTAGCATAAATTGTCTAAATTCTAAGGGATGAAGAAACATGGGAAAAGTAATTAATACATTAAACCCAAATGTCATAAGTGTTAATAATAACAAAGGCCAAAAAAATATCTGTTCAATTTAATTCCATGAAGTATAACGGATACGATTATGAATTGTCTTTCCATTTTTCAACCACAGTAATTGAATGTGATTTAAACTAACACTAATTTTCATGTTCCTTACAGACCTAAAGATTTATATTTTCCTTTATCAACCATCACACAATACTTTAGGACAATTCAACTGGCAGATATCAGGTTTGCAAACTCAAGATGCAAATTGTTTGTGGAATCCCCATTATACTCTTTCTAATGTTGTCATTAGCAATCAGCTCACTAGGAAAACAGGGGCGGGAGAGGGGAAGAAAATCATTTGAACTCATGATCCACCATAGATCGGCTCGAGAGCTGAGGTCATCAGCAGGTTGAGATGACAGTTCGGGTCAATACCAGGGGCCAGAAGGGGAGCCAGGCGAGGCTCAAGGGGCTTCGCTGAAGCGCTTGGATGCAGGACACTGAGGATTAAGGCTGGTTCCTAAGACGTTGGCAGTTTTTTTCTGCTGAAGGAGTTACACTGTTGTGGGACGACAATGAGCTTGGGACTTTGCTGACAGTGCCAACTTAAGGCCCCCCCAGGTCAACCACCAGGCCCTTCACTTGCCACTGTCTACACAATGACAAGATGCTGAGGTATGGAAGGATCTAATGAGCCGTCAGGTGAGGCCCCTCCCTCCTCTCAGCTCTTCTCCCATGTTACCAGCCTTGTCTTGTCAAACAGCATGGCAGCTTTGTTGCTATGTATTGAGTTATTGATACAGTAATTGCGAGAACATCAAAGAGCTTCATTGATTTCAGGAGAGAATTCACAAAACCACATATGCATACTGACGACCAATAAAAAAGGAAACAAAAAACATGCTCTATATACCAATAAGCTATAGCATTAATGTCTCTAACAAGTATAATACTAATAACATTGTTTATCTCCTTAAAGTGGCACTTCAGGAGAAGTGGGATATAATTAGGTAGCAAGTGAACATTTAGTTCTTGAAGTTAATGTGTTGAAAATGCGAAAAATGGGCAACTGAAAGAACCTGCGGAACTTTGGCAAGGGCTAAATTGTGGAGGCTAAATTGTGCACTATGGAAAGAAAACAAACTAGCAGAGGCAATATAAAGGTCTGGGCAATGTTCTGCTCAGTAAAACCTGGATCAGCCAATCATGTGAAAGTTACTTTAACATGTACCACCAACCTAAAGATCGTTGCAGATAAATATCCTCGTTCATGGCAATGGGCTTCCCAAATGGCATTAGTCTCTCTCTCTCTTTCAGCAGGATAATGGGTCCAGTCTAACTCCAAAAATTGTTCTTTATTAGTTTGTGGAACATGGCAATCAAAATGTTGATTTGGCCATCATATTATTCAGATTTCAGTCTGATCAGGCATCAAAAGGGAATGTGCTGGAGAAACCAGTACACAATATAATCCATGAAGGGCCAATCTGCACATCTTCAGACAGTGCTGGGTAGTAGTGGCTCTACAAGAAACAGTTGTTACTAGTGTAACTACATTTCACAGTAACACCAAATGTAATGTAGAATAACTTTTTTCCATAATGTTCCTGTTTGTAGTAGATGTTTATTCTTTTGCTTCAGCAGTTTAAGATGAGTTGCTGAAAGTGAAAATGACTATTCTTGTCATTGTGTGTACACAGCACAGCACACAGTGAACCACAACAACATTGGACTTCTGCATTTAACCCATGCACACAAACACACCACGCAACAGGGGGCAGCTATAAAAGCACCCGGGTAGCAGAGACGGTACCTTGCTCAAGGGTACTTCAGGGCAACCTACAGGTGAGGGAATTGAACCCACAATCTTCCGAGGCTGGGCCAACTCCCTAACCACTAGGCCCCTGCTTCCCCTGTTGAGTCTTGTCTTGCAATGGGATCAAATCTTAATTAACCATACCTGTACCATTCTGATGATCTGATGCAGTTTAATATTATGCAGTGCTTATGTTATTATGTGGTAATTGTTCATTTGTTTGGTTGTTTTTGTTGCCAAATTGATAGTGGTTATTGTTTAATTATGTTTTTTTTTTAAACCTCCACACCAAACCATACCAGTTTAACTGAGAGTTGATTTGTAAAAGAGTAGCTTTGGATGATCTAAACTAGTTTTTCTGTGATGGTGTAGCTCAGCTCGTTACATTTCTCTGGGGGACATCAGTTGTAGTGAAGCTACATTTAATGGAGAGTAACTGGTAGCTTTGCTCATTGCACTTTGCAAGTAGCTTGATTATCACTGCCTTTAAAGGCCTTGTGTAATCTATGCCTCATTGAATCAGAACTGCTTTTGAGGCACGAGGGGAACCTTCTTGATATCAAGAGCGGTTTTAATGTAATGGCTGATCAGTGACAGTAATCCAGTGTATAAAAGACATACTGTGTTTCTTCACAGCTATTGTGTGCAAGAATAGAACTGTAAAATGTAGATGTAGGATGAAACAAAAGAAACAGAGTTGTGTACTGGAGCTATCAAGACATCTCATTTTGACACATTCAATCCAAGCAAAGGCTTCTCAAGGGGGAAGAAAAGTAATAACCTCCACCATTTTTTACCTCACCTTAGCCTGTGCTTATGAAATATCACTCTTGAACTTGCTTTACCTTACTGGCTTAGGGGGATTTGGTAGGTTTGGCAACTTGTCAAACAGATACATCAAATAGAGATATGTAGTGGGGGTCATTTCTCTGCCGCTGTCTCTGTTCAACATGTAATATGTGACTTGTAATAAGCCTTGCGCTTGATAGAGGACTTAGGCAGGCTGAGCTGTGTTAGACCTCCTGGTGGTCACATGTTAGCGCTGTATATGTTATTCCACATTCTGTCGGCTGCTCTTTAAGCTGAGGGGGGGCAAGGCTTGCTTGGTTGCTAGCAAAGCTTCTCAGGTTGACTCCATCACTATCAATTGTCTTTGAACAGCTCCGATCATCACCTCAATTATCTGCTGTCCAGCCTACCTGATAGGTTTCTTGCCAACTATAACTTCTCTGTCAATGAGCATGGAATAATGACAGCTGATGGTGGGCAGGCAGAACACATGGAATGGGGGGGGGGGGGGGGGGTATACACACCGCAGCCACAGCAGCCTATTCCTCCATCTGCAGAAAAGCCATTTACTGACCACCGAGATGTCAGGAGCTTTAGGCTGCCTGTGGGAATGGAACTGATGTGTGTTCTCTCTCCAAAGCTGAGCAATGTGATGGAGAGAAACTCATTTACACTGCAAATACAAATACACGCGCGCAGAGAGCAACAATGTTTGGGCCATGCCTGATCTTATTCCAGGGGTTACTGTGTGTGAGGGGCAATATCATAGCAGAGAAACCGTATTGAGATGAAGTTATCTTTTCACAATCGGAAAAATGCTTTTGAAAAAAAAGGAAATTAAACAATGTTCATTTTGAGCTGTAAACTGTACTGCCTACTGAAACTGAGCAGAATGTTTATTAGCCACATGTACCCATCCTAATATACTTAAAATATGCCTCTAGTCACTGCTGCTAGCTAAAATGACTTTTGTATTAACATTTCTCTCTTGGTCGACTATTTATAAACATTTTGGTTTGCTTTAGGGTCATCTCTGGATTGCTCTGTCTCGGCCCGCCGTAATAAACGAGTGTAATTACAGAGGCTGATTGGTTGGAAGGTCATTGGTAATCCTGTAATTTTTCATGGATGCTGGGGTTTGTTTGTGATGAATGTTGCCAGCCTTTCGTGGATCTTGCCTCACGCTGCCCTGTGCATGGAAATGTAACTGCAAATGAAGCTGTTCTCACTCGCCCCTTTTCTGCTTTGATTTTCCGCAAATTAATATATGAGATCTTGGATAAGCAGCTCTGAAAATGTATGTATGGATGGATGGATGGATGGATATTTTATCTAACAGCTTAAGTGGAACAAAAATCCCATTTTATCCCATTTCACTTACTCTTTTCTACACAGATTGGTTTACAGTTTTTTTTTACTAAATATCTTTTTAGCAAAAAGTGCAACATCACAAAATGAGCATTTTAATATGGATCCTATCTATTCAACTATATGTATAAAATAATTAAGCCTCTTAAGCTCTTGCATTGCATAAACTGCCTAATTTTTTTAGTAACACAACAGGAATATATAATAAAGCCTTAAAGTAGAGTAAGGGATATTATATGCGTTCACTGGTTCCAATATATACTGCCTCATCGGGACACTTGACAGTGTGGTTAGTAAATGCATAACTTTCCAGTTCCATGCCACTCCAGATCACTTACCAAGACGTGTTTTATCAGATTGATATTTAATATTTTTATGATACTGATACAAGGATGCAAATCCACTTTTAAAGTACCAAATCAATCAGTCTAACTCTCACAACTTCAAATATGGCAATAAAACACCATGTGAATGTAATTCACCTCTGTGAAACACTCAGCATGCCCCTTGTGATTTAAACCACCTCTGGCATGGGTGCCTATCACAGTTGCAACACATTTTCTCAACCAATTGCGCATTACAGTCTTCTAATGGTCAAGTCAGACAGAGTAACTTATAGCAGCTCATTAAAAGGCTCCTCTCACACTCAGCCTCTATCTCTTCCTCCCTTGCCTCTCTCTGTCTTTCTCTCTCTCTCTCTCTCTTTCTCTCTCTCTCCCTCTCTCTCTCTCTCTCTCTTTCTCCTCTGTTCATTTCTCTCGCTCTCAGTGGACACAGTGTCTCCTGCCTATTTGCAGTGATTTCCGCAGGTTGAATTAATGTGCTGTCAGGCTTGTTTCAGAGGCAGCTACTGTGGCTGGCAGGTTCCCTGCTACTTGGCCGATCAACTACTCGCCCGGAGCAGAGGTGTCTGGTCAGCTAGCCAGTGAGCCGGTCAGTGGACAGGAAGGGGGGAAATGGGAGAGAAAGGGTGGGGGTAGGGGGGCAAGAGGTTTCTACTGATCTGTGCAATCGTCTGTTCACTGACAGCCTGGGAGAAGTAAAGATGGACGATGCTCATTCAAAGTCAGACAACATTTTCTCTCAGTCTCAAAGCCGTGGCCAGCTATATACGTTAGCCAGCCTGGCCTGCCCCTTTCAGGCTTATGCAGGGTCCCGGATGTTTATGGCGAACTTACTGTTTGTCACCTTTAACAGAAAAAGCATCAACAATAGTTTATTTGATCATGCATTATTGTTGTTCTACAATACTTTAAAATTCCTTTTTACTTTTGATTTTTTTAACCACTAAAAATGCCAAGTGTCTTTCACATTGTGTGATTACTTGATAAATATATTTTTATCAATAAGGGATCTACTTAATGTACATTATATTTTAAGATGTTTTAAATCCTTATCAAATTCGTCAACAACCCAAAGTTAAAAAAAAAAAAAAGTAAAACACAGCTTATTAAACAATCCTTAAAACATTTGCTGTGTATAGAACAAGCAAAGCAAACTCCTTAGAAAAAACAGGAGGGGCTTAAATGCTATTTGGCATTTGCACAAAAAGCGCTTTGATTATAATGGCCAACTTTGTCTTTAACCTGTATAAAACTTCTCCCTGAATGGAATTGTAATGTGGATATAACTCACTCACCTAAAATGAAGAGTAAGAGGACTTTAATCTAATCTCATTCATTTAGTAAAGCTTAATCAATAGCCACGTGGCATTGGAAGGTCTAGTTCAGCCATTGATTACCATCTCTTGATTCTGCCTCAACAATAAGCTTTGTAGGAGGGATGGATTGAGAGCAACTTAGCATTAATAGGCTTTTGGCTCTTTAATCTAGACTTCCTCTGGTGGCATTGGTTTTTGGAGCAGGGGACAAGCTGAAGCTTGTCTTATTACTGCTGTCACCTGGTGGGATCAGGCCCTATTCCCCATCCCCATGTCCCAAACCTTAATCCAATTTGTTCAGTCCTCTTGCCTTCGCCTACCGCAAAATTAAAAACCTTGCTCCACAAAAACACCTTGCATTTCCAAGGTATTGGCTGCCTCTGCCAGACTAGAAACTTCATTTATTCTGGCTAACTTCTCAATTATCTTCCCAGTAGTGGAGACGTGTAAAAAGTGCAAAAATCAATAGCATTCCATTCCCCTTGTATTGGAAGTGGAAAAATTAATGAGATAGGACACTCTCTTAATCAGAAATAAATGTTTTAATTCAGATAATGACATAGTTTTCCCTTGCAGAAGGATGACAAATGCTGGGCCAGCAGCCCCCTTGCAAGAAGCCATTTCAATTTTATTGTAAATATAAAAGGTATTGATCTGTGAGATGTACAAACCCTATTGCTTACAAAAGCCATTTGGGGGGCCTGGGAAAACTATTAAGCGTGGGGTCAGAAATCAATAAACAACACTAAAATGTGGCCGCGGTTGCCCTGGTTGGCACATTGGAAAGCAAAATGGCAGGCGTAGTGACAGGCATGTCTGTGGAGGTGAGCGGGCAGGGATGAAGGGGTCAGGTGTGTAATCATGAGTCCTTTGACAGCCACCTCAAACAGTAGCCCAACAGTCTACTGTTTCAAAACACACCAACTCATCAGCCTGTCAGCACTGCTGGCTTACCTCACAAAAGGTCATATCTGACACATCTCAACTGTCCTTCTGTCCTCCCACACTTCATTAAGTGAAGCAGAGCTTAGTTTACATATACTTCCATTTTAGAAATTCCAGCACTATCATTCTCACAGATTCACCGTCTCTTATAAAAAAGCATATAATGTGGAGGACCAAAATGTCCTTTTTGGTTCACAACCCTTTTGAAAACATTTCCAAAAACTGATGAGCAGGCTTCCCTGAAGGTCTGTGGACCCTATACTCACTTTAATATATCATCTTGGCTTTAGTGCTTTTGGTTCCATGTAGAACCTTTCAGTGGATGGTTCCAAACAGAAATCTTTTATTTTTTTATATTAAAAAAAGTTTAATCCACTTTATGTAAGGCTTCTATCCCATTTAGGCCAAGAGCTATTTAGCAGCATTTACCTTTAAGAATGTAGTATTGAAGATTTATAACAAAGCTTATCTCAGCCTGAAACTGCACTGTAAGGTTTTACTGAAAAGGCTGATATGCTTTCAGATGCAGATATACTAGGAAAGTATACTCGCTTGCCTCTCTTTGGAAAGTTGATAAAGTTGTAATTTGTGTGCAGTAATTATGGGATGGAGGGGAGCTTGAGCAGGGCAGATGACTTAACCCCAGATCTATGGACTCCACTGGACAGGCTCTAGGTCACAACCTCACCTGAACTTTGCTCAAGTCTTGCATTGAGTGACCCTCACAAAACACCAGGTCTTTGCAACAAGTGGAGCCAGGCAGCCTTATCCAGCTCAAGTAGAGTAAAGCCATCTTAATAAACATTGCAAATTGATAAATCATTGGGAAGCCCTGGGGAC
>CM029366.1:18619283-18664283 GCA_017165825.1 Hepsetus odoe | reverse complement strand
TGTATTCTGTTCACACTGCTCTAATGTTTGATTGCAGTTACAAAGTTACATAATTAGTTAATTATATAACATAATAAATCAGTTTAAACAGAGAAGTTACATGCATCTGCAGTTCATACTTTTCTCTGTTTTTTGTAAAATAAAGACAAAAATGTGACGAAAAGTTATAAAAGACCCTGCACACATAACTCTTCATCTTATTCATATCATGAAAAAAGATAATAATGCCTCCTCCTCTACTTATAAACACAAATATGATAGCAGATAAAAGTTCTCAATTTCTCAATATGCTATGGGTGAGAAATAATCCAACAAAATCTCAGATGAGGCCATTCATTCGAATAAAGAACAAGGGTAAAAAGAAGACTGCCCAAGGCTGCTCCCTGCCTGCTCAGGTGCATGGAGCTTTGCTCATTTTGCTGCTCAGTAGGGAATCCAGACGGGACACTGCTACTTCCCTCTTGGGAGCCAGCACAGGGACACCCCCCCACTCCTCTGTCTCTCTATCGCCTCTTTCCCCCTCTAATACCTAGCTCTAAGGGCCTTCTATGCAGTAGGAAGTGCAGGCCAATAAGACACTGCAGCTTTGTGCTGTCCCCGCCACTGGACACAAAAAGGCCACAAACTCAGTTAATCACTAATCCAGTTTGGGTCCCTCTTTCTCTTGCTGTGGGACAGGAATGCATTGTAATGTCATGCCTTATTAAGGTGATTAACAGTAATCACTCTTTGTTTTGCAGGGCAACTGCTCTTCTGCCTGGTGAAACACAGAATATACCAGCATGGGGAGCTAGTGAGGTACATGAGCATATTTCTTAACATCCTTGTTATAAAAATAGAATGCATTAAAGGTGTTTGCTAAAGTAGCCAAGATATGTGGCTATATGTATATATGTATATCTCTAGCCACATATCTTGGCTACTTTAACAAACACCTTTTAATGCACAGTTACAAAGTTACAGTAAAAGATTTATTGACACTATTTCATTTGGGGCAGTGGTGGCCTAGTGGTTAGGGAGTTGCCCCTGCATCGGAAGATTGTGGGTTTCATTCCCTCACAAGTAGGTTGCCTTGAGGTACCCTTGAGCAAGGTACTGTCCCCGTCACTGCTCCCTGGGTGCTTTCAATAGCTGCTGCATGTGTGTGTATGAGTGAAACGTAGAGGTTGAATTTCGTTGTGTTGTGCTGTGCTGCATTTCACAATGACAAGGGTTTTCACTTTCATAGTTCGTAAAATGGAGAAGCTCCTCCAAAAAATTCACCATGTCTTTAGATGAAGAGAGGTGACCAAAGCATCTGATGGAAAAGCTTTTGCAACGCCAAGATACATAATATCATAATTACACGTGTTTGAGTGCATGCGTTAAATGCAGAAGTCCAGTTTCGTTGTGGTTCACATGTGCTGTGCTGTGACCTTGCAATGACAAGGGTTGTCACTTTCACTTTTATTTGGGCTTTAAAAAATATAATGTATCACCCCTTTAATAACAAACTGTAAATGCTTTGTAGATGTTCAGACAGATAGCTGAATCTGCAAAGCCTACATGGCGATCTCTCAATCAGAATCAATTCTCACAATTCACACAATCACTGAACCTTTAAAAATACTTGCTGAGCACACAAAAGCCTCTTTGACCATCGATGTCTAATTTTTACAAATTCCATTAAAGGCCATGGAGGGATTATACTGACCCAACTGTGGTTCGTTGTTTAGGTCTCTGATCATATCCAAATCAGGTCAAATAGGTCTTTGTGCTTCAGATAATTTCAAATGCAGCTTACGAGTGTGAGTATTTTCAGATAGGGTATTGCGGAGGCAGTGATAAATCTGGTGTGACTACTCCTACCACCCTGTGTAATTGGCATGAGAGGAGGTATGCAGTGGGACGCTTTCACCCTACTGGACATCTCATTTAGAAGAAGACACGCACTATACCACAGCTACATCCTTCACTGAGTTCCCACTGTCTGCTTTACTGCATAAACAAGCCAGACAGGGTACAACATGCAGAATTCACAAAAAGACACAGCCAAGTACAATATGTGGCACAAGGTTATATGGCAGTTCAGGAAAAGAACACAGTCAGTTTCAAAATAAATGTGCTTGAAAGCAAAAGAAATACAAATTTACTAACCAGCAAGGGGATTCTTATTTTGTCAGAGTAGCAAATTAAGACAGTGTTACAGTTTCAAGCCAACTCGCCCACAACATAGCAATAAAGCGATCTAGGATTATATCATTACAATGGTGAGGCCGCTCATATTCTCTAAGTATGTCTTCATAATGTCTCTTCCAAAGAACTGGAAAAGCTTGGCCAATTCAAATGTTTCTGTAATGCACTGAATTAGCTCAAATGAAGAATATGAAACAAAATCAAATTTTTAGCTTTTTTTCCAAGTACTAACAGCTTGATATGCTAAATTGCACACCTTTTGTGTCTGACACCAGTTTTTCCAATGAGCAACAGAACCGAAACAACCACTTAATATTTGGGAACATATCCTTTACAATAACTGTATCAGACATACAACCTACTCCATCCATCCATTATCTGCCGCTTGTCCCAAACAGGGTCGTGGGGGGGGTGCTGGTGTCCAACCCAGCGCACACAGGGTGATGACAGGGGACGCATCCTGGACAGGTCGCCAGCCCATCGCAGGGAGGAGCGGGACGGGGACGGCACCTTGCTCAAGGGTACCTCAGGGCAACTCATTGGGAAGGGGTTTGAACCCCTGATCCTCCAATCATGTGGCTGACACCCTAACCACTAGGCCACCGCTGCCTACAACCTACTCACTTTGTTGCTTTCTTCTTTGGTTATGGTTTTCAACAGCCTCTTTCAGTTGCTGCATGTTCTGAGGGGTTTCTCTTCTAGCCTCCTCTTCAGGAGAAATGCAGGTTCAATTGGGTTAAGTTCTGGTGATTGATTTGACCAGTCCAAAACGTTCCACTTTTTCCCCCTGAAGAAGGCAGTGTGTTTTTTTTTTAAATCATTGTCTTGCTGCATGATAACATTCCCTCTTGGTTAGTTTGGAGGCAAGTCTCTTTAGTTTTCATAGTTGCTGCTAATATCTTGAGACATTATTTAGCCTGTTCCACAATTTTTTAGATAAAGAATATATTCTTTCTTTTTCCACACTTTGGCTTTTCCCTCACTTTAGGAGAGTTTATACCTTAATCTTGGTCTCATCTTGCTACTGATAAGTGGTTTGAATCTGGTGGTATTTCTGCTCTCAAAGTCTTCTTCGAACAGTGGGCTGCGATACCTCCCCCCCTGCCCTGTGGAGGTTGTTCAGCATGTCACTGACATTTGCTTTGAGGTTTTCCTACAGATTATCTGTTTATAAATGTTGTTGTTTTCCTTCACTGATTGGTCTGATGTTGCGCAATACCACAACGGTTTCCTTCTTTTTCAGGACAGTGAAAATAGCTAGAACGGCAATGCATGATTGTGATTTTTTTTCTAATGGATTTCTCCTATTTTCTCATCTTCAGAAAGGCAGTATTTTCCTCTATATGGTCTATTTGTTGGTTTTACCTTTTTAACAACAAATGCAGTCTTTTTTCTTTTTTTACATTTAACGTTCCAATATTTTTTACATTCAAATTCAGATTCAAATGGTTTGTTCAAATGTGCAATGTAATTTTACACATCTAGGTATAAGTACCAGGAAATAAAAACTAATAATCTGTTCTCAAAAGCAAATGTATTGGTCTTGCTCTTCTAGTAATCTTGAATCTCTTCTAGTAATCTTGATCTCAAAAGAGAAAGAGGCTTTTCAATGGAAAGGATTTGCTGCTACCTTTCACGGTTAAGAATATGATGAGCTTAATGTAACTGCTTGGATAAAAAAACTCTTGGATATTTTTAAATGACTCGCTAAATGACAATTAGACAAAGGCACACAAGTCACTAGTGTTCTAGTCATGTATTTTTTGTTAAAAATGTTTGTGTGTGGCATAAACCCCACAGCCAAATCAAATCAAATCATCTTTAAAAGGTATCCATAGAGTGTGGTGTTGGCCATACAAATTGTGCATGAACCTACCTCCATTTTATAGTGTTTTATAGACTTTTAACATGTATAAGGAATGACTTACATACATATAAAATAATACTTATATTATAATGCACATAATAACATCTATATCCTCATCATCATACCTTATGACACATTGCACTTTCTCCTGCATGAGAGTGAGGAAAGGCAATATTCTGACAGAAAAATGCAGAACTGTTCAATTTATGTACACATACATCATAGCCCAGAACAGTCCAATCTGCATCGTTCTCTGCTCCCAGCGATGGAGCAGAGGGCACCACTGCCTAAACGCGACATGACAACGAGTTGTGCCTTTGGGTTGTTTTCCTTTGCACTTTTTCTTTAATCCTTGGAGGCAGGACACACAGACCCTTCTCTTTCTGCTGGTAATTGAGTTTTCGAAAGTATTAGGAGAGCGAGTTGTAAAAAGCATCCATCTAGCTGAGGAGCTGATCAATATGAGGAAAAGGAGAGGAGTGAGGGATTGATTTATCCCCAGGCTGCCGCTTGCTTAAGGCAGTGCTGCGCTCACAGTACTGCGGCTCCTCCTAGCCAGATTAACACTGAGCCTCATTACCAGGCGTGTAAATAAAGACGGATGGCCGGCAATATTCTCACAAATTTGTTTCCCATTACAGTGGGCTTGCAGTAATTGCGGCTCGTGACCAGAGTCCCATGAGTGTGCGTACAGTTACATTCATATTATTGCCTCCCAGCCAGCTCACACATTGGTCTACAAGCTGTTGGGTGAAGGTAAATAATTATCTGAGCAGCAAGACTGAGGCTGAGCACGGTCTCTGTGGGCCTTGCAGGTCACTGTTGGCAGTGATGGGTGCACTTGTGTGCGTGTATATGGGCATATGTGTATGTTTGTATTTAACTATAAATAAATAATATAACTAATAAATGATCATATAAAGCCCATATTATTACAATGTCTACATTTTCAGATTGCCAACAATTCGTTAAGAGTACGGTAGCAAAGATTTAAAAAAATTCACAAGCTTCTTTGTACAATTGTGCTATAAAACCATAAGCTTCATGCAACCTTTATATAAGGAAGGTATTAAAGCAGGATAGCCAAACCTAGAACTATCACAGAAGTCTATTTACTGGTGGTACGGTGGTGCAGTGGGTAGTGCTGTCTCCTCATAATGAGAAGGTCCCTGGTTCGACTTTCAGGTGTGGTGGTCTGGGATCTTTCTGTGTGAAGTTTGCATGTCCTCCTCTTGTCTGCATGGGTTTGCTCCAGGTGCTCAAGTTTTTCCCACAGTCAGAAGATATCAGGGGGATTGGAGATGCTAAATTGCCCTCTAGGTGTGTGTGTGTGTGTGTTTGTCTGTGTGTCTGGCCTGTGATGGACTGGCAACCTGTCAAGAGTGTTTCCCCCCCTTTTGCCCTGTAAGAGCTGGGACAGGCTCCAGCACCACCATTTTTAGATTCTAAAAAACATTTTATGAATTTACATATTTATGAAAATTAATGTTTTATTTTATGTGGGATCATATTGGTCAACATTTTAGATATACATAGTTTTAAAATAAACCTAAAATCCATTCAACTTTCCTTTTTTATTCTATTAGTTGGTTAAGTTAAATGTTCATTTTTCTTATAGTTCATCAGGAAAAGGTAGCAATTTTGCCCAACTCCCAAACATTTAATTATGTCTCCATATCCAGGGGGCAAGGGAAAGAACAGTAACAAGTATCCAATTTAAAATATACCAAAAAATAATATGCTTAATTTACTAACAATCTCATGTTTTAATCTACACATTCACATATTAAAAATCATGAGCAAAGTGTTTATTATGTGAAGAAGAGAAGAGTTATTATTAATAGCGCTGGTATTATATTTTATGTGATACAGCACTCTGCCCGACACTTTGAGAGGAGGAATACATGAAGGACTACTGCCCTGGGTAATTTCTGTGCTTCTTCAGTTCTCATCTTATCGATTTCTGCAAAAATAAAGATAGGTGCTCTAGAGAAGAGGGAGGGCTGCCCCACTATTGAGTCGTTTTCCCCATCTTTTCCAAAAATCTTTAATCAAACTTAAAGTGAAATACTAACATGCCACTTGACATGACCTTTTAGCCTGTTATGAATCACCCACAGTTGAAATGGTGCTGGTGACCATCTTCTGCCTGCCTGCGTAATAGATATTCTCCTAATCACTACATGGTGGAGGCGTCAAGTTCAGCATTTGGGTTTAATGGCTATCAGAGGGCCTTTCTTCTGCTGACCTTTGACAAACCCTGGACAACAAATCCATGTTTAAAGCACTGTACCTTTTCAAAATCTCTCACTCAGCAGTAGGCTTTGCACGTCAGATATGGACAATGCAGTGGCAGATGTGCATAATTGTATCTAATCTTAAACAACAGAATAAATTGCATTTTATTTTGATATTAGAACATTCTACGTAATGACAAACATGAAATCAATACATTTCACCCAGAACACAAGAATGATGTCTTACAAGGTTCTTCGATTAACAAAGACATGAACCATGGTGTTGGAGGTGAAGGGGCATGATCTCTTGAACTACAGATGACTGTACAATGTGACCAGCTTTTAAAGCCCACAAGAGGCAAATGGCGACAAAAAAGTGAAATAGCTTTAGATAGAGGTACCACAATCGTAATACAAAAAAATGTTTTATACCAATTGACATTATGTTTCATAAAGCAAGGATTCTTTAAGATACAATTATTAGTTTTAGTATTAAGCTTTGACAAACAGCAACAAGATTTAGCACTTTTATCAGATTAAAATTTGAATTAAGTATCATATGTTTTACATATGATCACAGATGTATCAATAGAAAGTTGAGAAACAACTTTTCTTGCGTCAGTTGTGAAAAAATTAATACAACATTGTTTTGTCACCCCCAATGAATAGGTTACCCCCATGTGTTACAATACATCATATCATACTTTCACACTCATCAGACTGTTTAAATGTCTGCCATAGCATGCTTTATATGTTGTATATTAACTTGTGGTGAGAGCATTAAATCTTTAGCTCATTAGATTAGACACAAACTTTGCAGTTTTATGATGCAGAATGCTCGAATATACCAAAAAATGTCAGCATTAAAATATTAATAGTGAATATTTTTACTCATTCTTTATGTCACAATTGTCACCAGATGTATATTTGAGACATAGTACAAGAATGTAATCAAACTGATTAGATTAGATTTTGTCAATCATCACCATAATTTTTCAAATATTAAAGTTTAACTATGTTTGAGGTTAGATGCACAGAGGCATCATCAAATGAACATATGGGTTATGTTCAAATATATATATATATAACTATATATATATATATATATATATATATATATATATATATATATATATATATATATATCTTAATTTGAAATATGCACAGCTGTAGGAAGTATTTCATTCATAGGATAATAGACTTATTGCCCCATAACTACCATAGAGCCCAGGGCCTTAAAACACTCCATCTTGTCCAGCACTACCTTGGGGCAAGAGCCAGCTGAGGGTGAGATCCTCTCACACAATGGGCTTATTGGGGAGGTTTAAGTCCTTAAAACAACATGCAGCACCATCATCCGCAGCCCAACAATGGCTCACACATTACTGAATCCCCAGTGGGCTGGATGGCCAGCACTGCAGAATGATCTCCCCATGGTGTTGGCCTATTGAAGGCACATTTGTTCCAACTGTTCTTTTCTGTAGTGGGCTCAGAGTGAGGCTGGTAGGGGACTGAGGAGGAGGAGCAGCACAGGCTGCAAAGCCTCCAACACACTGGACCACATATATCTAGTTCCATTTAAACAGTCTTAACCCTACTCAGGGTGAGATCCTGTGAAGCAGAGTCTTATCCTGCGAGGATATTACTTTACAATAAAACTTTCCTCATCATGGCCTTCAAGTTCATAAATACCATAAACATAAATAATAAGCAGTGAATAAAATATGAGCCCTCATTCATCTGTTCTGCTCAAGGTTTTTTGGATCAGTCAACATTAAACTTGTTGGTTTCAAGGCATTCATATTGGTCAGATATCAAGGATCACTTTAACATTTTTTAATTATGTGTTCTAACTGCTCATTAAAATCATGCTTTGTTAATGGATTTGTTATTACACCATATTAAATTCATTTTAAAGCTAATTTTATTGTATTGTACCCATGAAGGCATTCTGCATAGCCCCCCATACACACACACTCTCTCTGTATGGGACACTGACAGCTTTCTCTTTTTCTTTCTTTCTCTTATCGTCCTTTATTTCTTTTTTTTAAGTAGAATACCATAATATGCCTAGAAACATACAGAGAATGGATATGAAAAGATGATCCCTTTCATCACAGACGGCGCTCTTCTATCCATCAGGCTAACTAGCCATCCATCCCATAACCTGCGCACCTCTCGGCTGACTGTGTATTACTCTAAAAAGCCTCTAGCAGCAGAGGTAAATGATTCTGGTTATAATCCAAGGCACTTATGTGAATCAGATGATCCAGATTTTGATAGGTTTGTAATGGACTTTTCCTCTTCATTAACTGACTTATAGGTCCTGGATTTTATGCTTTGTAGTTTTAAATTGAATAATACATCTCAGATGTTAAAGTAACATTCATATTTTCAAAATCAATGTTAGTAAAATTTTATGTACACTGTTGTATTTGTTGATGGCTGCTGCTCGCAAATAAAGCTGCAATTTATTGGCCCTGTGCTCTTTTTTCATACTATTATCACAAGCGCAAATGCACATCATAAAGAACTTTAATTAAAATTTTAATTAACACCGGTAATCAATAGGGTGTAACATAACATCTCACATATTTTCAATGACACAGATGAAAGCGCAATCAAACAAACACAGACGGCAAAAAAATGATGATTTTATAGGTTAATAAGTGGGATGGATTTCTGCTCCTGTGATTTCTGTTCACTTCAAAAGAGACGAAAACAAACCAAATGACCTCACAGGAACCCCCGACTCTTTTCTCTGGCCTAACTGTAGAATTTAATACAGCCTTTGTTCTCTGCTTTATACTAGATTATCCATTATCCAATCATATTTTTTAAAGCAAGATAAGGGCATCTGAGGGGATTTTTCTGTCTAACCTATCCACTTCCAGAAATCCACTGTAAACTCAAAATAGCCTATTTTTAAAATAAAATGAATGACGTTCCTTAAACTTTCACAATCATTAATTTAACAGACGATTAACTGTCAAGTGAATGTTTGCACTCCCTTTGTCTTTTTTAGTGTGTTTCATGTAAGCCAAAGGCTAAGTGTAAAGCTGATCATACGTATTCTTGAAATCTACCTGAAAACTGAAAGAAATGACCTTAATCATCTTAAATAACGGATTAGCACATATAATTACATTAAGATGATTATATAATTATTGTGGCAGCCTAAAGAGCTTTTTGCAAGCATGATGTGTGTAATGTTAAACAATAATGTTTAATTAACACTAAGAGCTGAGCAGAGGCAGGTTATTTTTTAAAGCTTTAAAGCCCTGCAGTCGGGGTTAAACAGAAGTGCTTCCATCATCCTGCTGACTTGCACTCTGGCTAAGGATGGACACAGAGTGGAAAATAAACATTATTTCTCTGTGCTTTATCTGACATTTGACTTTGAAAGCAAAGATTTAAAGACACTTCTGTGGCTAACAGTGCACGATTCGCAAGCAGTAAATTATTTGAAGGTTGGTGCACAAACAACCTTGCCATTGGAAGATATGTGAAACGCTTCGCTTTGCAATGTGTGTGTGTGGGTTGGTGGGTTGTGTTGTGTTGTCTTTTGAATTTTTCTTGGAAACTGGTTTCCATCTAAAATCACTAAACATATGTTAGTGTCTCTACTTGAATCATTGAAATTCAGAAGAAGAAAAAGGGTGGAATCATATTCTGTAATGCATATTCAGTGTAAAAGTGATTCTTTGGAGAGACTGAAATCTGTTTTCTGTGATTATAACTGAAGCCATCTGCAAAAAAATAGTCGAGGTACTACAATTGCCTTATTGATGCTCTGTCCATGTTGGTTTTTTTTTCATGTTGGAACAGTTCTGTTTAGACTGAAAAACTTTAATGCACAACTCAGTATTTGTCAAAATACCTAAACATAGAATTCATCCTTACAACAAAATAGCAAGTGTCTGGTGCACACCTGAATGGTCAAACATTTTGGAAGTCCATAAAATGTAGAACAGCCTAGCAGATGATCTGATATAGTTTTAAGATTTGAACTGGTGTAAATTTTTGCTTCCAACCTGATATATCCATTTTACTTTGCAGAATAACAACAACAACAACAACAACAATAATAAGACATACATCGGAAAAAAATACATTCTATTTATAAATGTTGAACATCAGAACCTCCAGATGATCTTATAGTTCATTAAATATCCACAGATTGCAGAGATAAAAAGGGTTAAATAATTTAAATCAACAGGAGCAATTAACTTTTGAAATAAAATCCTGTGTGACAAAGAAGCAAAGTAAGTAGTTTTAGGATGTGAGTACAAGAAGAAAATAATAATTAAAAAGGACAATAATATAATCATGTTTAGATTTTTTCAGCTGAATAGACCAAAACCATCTTCCCAGTGTAGACCGGTGCATTGTCAGCGAGTTAAAGTTGGCATGCTGAAACATTTCTCATCATCATTTCCAGTCTGCATGGTCTAGTCTAGCAGTTTATCATTTAAACTGTAACCTTATGCGACTAATCTAAACCAAGATCGTGATCATCTATCTTCGGGCGTGTCCAAATTCGGATCAGTTGATATGAAAGAGCTCATTTTGAGGCTGGACATGCTTAGATCCATTTGCAAACAGTGATATCGCTCTCTGAAATTTCTCCAGCACTGCAATGTCGGGTGAGAAATGGGCAGAAGAAGAGAAGAACTAAATCAGACAGTCGATACAACTGTGCTAACATTTGCTTAGCCCTATTCAGTCTAAATATTCTTTCGAAGCTCCTCAAACATTTGTCCATCCAATCGAGGTGTTTGCAAAAAAAATTCACACTAGGGCTTGAGGGTGATGATGAGAAGGACGCGAGGGAAACTATTTGTCACAGCTGGGCTAGTCGGGGGTCTTGGGAGCATGGCCTTTTATCACTGTCTGCCCTCTGAGTACAACACACATACCTCCACACACAGTTCCAACACAGCTGCGCTCACAGCCCCTACACTGTGTACACTCACACCTAGCACACAGGCCTAATCCAAACACCTAACATAGGGCTCATTCACCTCAGCCCAATGCTAGTCTTATGAGCGCTCACACATCAGATGCAGCATTAACACAATCACGCCACCGCCAAAGAGGTTTTAAACCACTTGTAAAACACCATCTTTCTGGTATTTGTCTTTTAGGGACACACTAAAGCTGGCAGCGGGTTTATGATAGTTTGCAATGTGTAATAATCTTCTAAAAATGCATCCTGCATGAATCAGTGTCATATTCTTTAAAATAATAGCGATGAAAATGTTCTCTGGAGCAATGCCACAGCAGAATCACATCTGGCTTTAAAGGAATTTTTCAACCTTATTTACAGTGAAGAATAAATCTGATAAACACCTGTCAACTGAAGTATTCCAGTATTTTGAAGAAAAATCTCTTATTCAAATGTTCTTGAAGTATCCAGTTGGGCCTGAATTGATTCCTAGACATTTTACAGCCCTATACCTCCCTAGACATTAAACCTCCCACTGTGTACAACGTCACACTCCACGCATACTCACGCATACA
Source organism: Hepsetus odoe (assembly GCA_017165825.1). Lineage (NCBI taxonomy): Eukaryota > Metazoa > Chordata > Actinopteri > Characiformes > Hepsetidae > Hepsetus > Hepsetus odoe. Next base: position 18,652,481 of record CM029366.1, on the reverse strand, counting down.
AATATGAGTCTGAAATAGGCTGCTGTGATGCCAGTGCTATGATGAAGCTATAAAGTAACACACACAAGGTACAGGTTATACCAAAATGTGTGGCCATGTGCATGTGTGAGAACGTTTGCAGCTGTAAAATGAAATGGGAATAAGGTAATGTTCACAAACACTGCTCATCACACACAGCCCAGTGACATTGTCCACTAAGCATTGTGCAACACAAGGAGCACTACTAACAGAGCAAATGCTAATCACAGCAGGATACAAACTACACACTCATGCCATCCACGATCTAAAACCCCTTAAACAGTAGTAAAAGAGACTTAATTCACAAACACAAAAGCGTCTGATCAGGTAATAAAAGTAGTGACATTAGTTTCTCCTGTGCATGTACAAAAGGTAGTGGAGTAACAATATCTTCTCCAACACTGCCTTTAATATGAGCGATCAGAAATACAGTATTGGCATGCATGGGGCTATCATGTGTTGGATGTTGTAAATATTGCACTCACTCATCACTCATGCACACATGCCCTACCCAGATACAATCCAGAAATCTGACAGTGATATAAAGATCCACTCACAATCAGTTCAGCCAGGAAACAATGAGATGTTTTGAAGAATATGGCAGCCTTGCCTGAGTCAACATTATCAAAGAAGTAAGAAAAACTTATTAAATTGGAAACTTTTTAACATACCCTCAATGTCCCTTACCTACAGGTATGAGTATTTTCAGAAACACTGCCCTTAAGCCCAGACAGATAAGTTTTGGACAGTATCAAGTGGACAGTATCAAGTGGTGACCAGCAAGAGCTTTCTGCAAGGTGTGACTATACAGTGTGTGTTGGGGGGGGGGGGACTGTTTGTGTGAAAGAGGTGTGAACAGCCCATGTCTCACTAACTGTTTCCATAACCTTGGGACTGAGTGAAGTCTACCTGGCAGAGAGTGAGGCCCAGCCTGCAGGCTGTGATTGAAAATTGCTTTATTGCTTTATATGCGATTCCCCATTCTGTTGCCAATCCCATTTATTTATGGTGTGGCGGGCCCTGGTACACCTGCTTAGAGCTGGTGGAGATTACTTTTGGAAAAAAAGAGAGAGACAGCCAATCTCTAGGGGCCATTACCCTGACAGGCTCTCTCTCTTTCTCTCTCTCTCTCTGGCTTTTTCTTATTCGCTCCCTCCCTCTTTTTCTCCATCTCTTAGCCCCAACCTTGTTGTCCTCTTGTTCTCTCTCTTCTTCTCCATCTCAAGTTCCCTCATCCACCTTCGTACACAGCCCCCTCTGTTCAGCAGGCCCATTCTACAACTCTCCAGCAGCTGAGAGTACTCTGTACTAATATTACCCCAGCCAAAGTGCAGGGCTATGGAGCAGGTCATCTGGATGTGACATTCTTCATCATCAGGCTTGAGCTGCTGAAAGTCTCAAGATGCCTTTTGAATGGAAGGACACAAGGCCATGAGCAATTGACAGATGTTTTTTGGGCAGCCATGTTCAAGTATTGCAGATGTAGAAAAAGTTCTATATTTAGCATGATGAGCAAAATGGACAAACTTTACAGATAAATTCTAAAACATCCCTTTTAAGTAACACTATTTGTTATAAAACACTTAAATTAAGACATTTAGATGGATTTGTTTTTTACTATGTGTGTATTAGGCCATAGGGTCTACGTAGATGTATATATATACATGCCACCTAATGACACAACATACATACAAAGCATGATTTTAAAGACATTAAGACCAGTTCATGCTTTGTTTGAGCTCCTATTCTTCTCAAAATAGTGATTAGTTTACTGTGTACTTTAGAGATGTTTTTTCATTTCTTTGACCTCCACTAGCTGCTCACCCTGCTTTACATGATCACTCAGTGCAGCCTCATCCGTAACCAAGCACACGAAGATTTTCTGCTCCTGACACTCATCTTTTCTCTTTGATTCTCTGGAAGAAAAAGAAAAAAGCATTTAACATTCTCCTGCCTCTAAATGATGATGTCTGCTTGTGTGTAATACCCCCACACATGCTGATTTCAAATCCCTTAATCGAATTCCTCCAACCCCACACTCCTCAACTTCACCTCCAACCCTCCTTTTCTGCCTGTGTTCTGTTCCCCTACCAAAGTACACACACACACACACACACACACACACACCTACACACACACACACACACACACATACACACACACACAACCTACTGCCATCTAGAGAATATCTGGCCCTCATACATATTTGTTTCCCTTTTAGAGATTCACAATGGGTGTTCTTTAATAACAAATCATTTCTTTTTGTCTAACTTTAATCTAGCCTTGTCTGACAAGCCCCATCCTTTTCGGTGAAGGGTAAGACCACTTAGAGAAAGGCCAATAAGCCGCAGCACAGAGCAGCCTGACGGTGGTGATTTGTCAGCCCCCCGCTGCAGCGCTGGTCACCCCAATGGATTTATCTCAAGGTAAATGGAGACACTGCAGACCAGGGACCAGGACCCTTTGATTAAGCCCCCCTTTTTGTTGTGCTGATAGATGTTGCTTGTGTTTATCTATTTGAAATGCCACTAAATCTGCGAGTCCAATGAAGAAAAAGAAGACTTTCCAGTTGGAGCAAGCCCAAGTGATTTATGCCAAACTATGCAGAGCAATATAGAGAAGGGGGAACTGGCCATAAGGTGCCATTCTGAAGTGGACGAGGTCGAAAGGATAAGAATGAGAAGACATGGGAGAAGAATCTCATTCATTTCTGCCTCTGCTTTCCACCATGCCAGAAGAATAACAAAGGGCAGGCAGATAAGATAAAAACATTTCCAATAGAGGGAGCAGAGGTGCTAAAAGAGCTGGAATGCATGGTGAAAATTTTCTTGGGCTGAAGAACACTGAAGGTGAGGAGCAATTCCAGGAGGAGGCAATCACCTTGAGAGCTGAGCCCTTACTACAAGAAGCTCCATTTTCTCCATCTCATCTCCTTTTTATTCCTTTTATTGTGCTCTTTTCATATCTGCACCTGCTCTTTCACATTGTCTCCATCTGCTCTTTGCCCCAGGCTCTTCTCCTCTTTGTGTTTCTGAATTCCCCCCAAACATTGGTCGTGCAGTTCTTAAATCATTACTTCTGATCAGCCCTTGGTTGAGCACAGAGCAGTGCCAAAATTCTGTTAAAAATCACTTTGCTTCATCATGTCTTTTTACCACCATGTCTTTGTCTGGTTGTCCACTCAGTGCAGCAAAAGTAAATGGAACAGTTGTCTTAAGTGTATGACGGCTATTTCATTATGTGTTAGAATGCATAGCTTCCTGAGATAAATGACTATTACTTTAAGGTCATCTGATGACAATGAGTGGTCCTTTTTCCTTGTCTTTGATTTGAAAGCTATCTGCAGGCACTATCAATGACGTAAATGATGAAAGGGAAAAGCCCCATTTATCTAGGCCTTCTTGTTTTTTTATATCACCATCATTGTAACAAAATTAGTTGACATGCTTACCAGCTAAACATCACTTTTAGTGAGCAAGCACAGCAGTGCTGTTGGTCAGGAGTTATGAATGTAACGTCATTCATAATGAAATACTGCAAAGAATGATGTATCAGATTAGTGTAGTCAGTTATTGAAAGCAAAATGACTTGCAAAAGTTGATTTCTCGGAAAGCAGTATTCCTTTGAAAACATTTGCAGGAAGCTTCCAGGTCATTCTGTGTCCAGTGATGGAGAAACAATGCTTTTACTTTGTATGGAGGCCAGTTGATGAATAAAAATTGGAAGTAGCGACTCAAGCATTTCAGAGGAGGATCCAGATTGGGTGCCTTGTCCTTATTTAAGGTCATCATTATTTTTAAGTTATGCCTCTCTTCAGAAGCTGATTGATTTAGAGGTAAAATATTCCAACCAATTAAGCTTATAAACCAAACAAATTTGTTCAAGTATTTGTTTTTAAGGTCATGACTTTGAAACTTTTTTTCTCTTGTTTTATCTCAAGCATGAGTTGAACATAAGAACCTTTTTCTATCTATAAAAATAGAAAAGGAAAGGCGTAGGTATTTCAGGACAGTTTTATATAAATGAATCCTGTGCTCTTGTATTTGTCTTTGCTCAGATCCTGCATATATGTTAGCATAATGGTATCAAAAAATATTTCCTACGTTACCTCTTATGCTTAACTAAGCTTGTATCTCATGGACCTCTTTTGTTTCCTTGGCCCTAAGCAAAGCCAAGAGAGCCTTAGGACCTGAAGATCTGAGGGATTATACATCAGGAAAATACCATGAGGGCATATATCAATGCCAGCCAGACACACCCACTGAAATGAATTGGGTCAAATGAGAGCAGCGTGCAAGGGCTGGGCCCGTTGACAATTACTAATGCGCCAGCTATCGCGGGTAATAGGAGTGTACAAATGGCGAGAGGTTTGTAAACTTTGCCTGCTTCTCTGGGCCAGGGGTGTCTGGCACTGCAAGCGCTGACTAAATCAACATGTGCCGACACACACGGACATCAGGCTTGGAGTCCACAGTGACCGAGTGGACGCTGCCTGTGAGCTTTAGCAGTGAAGTGGAGCCATTGTGGAATAAGGGGGGAGGAACAGAAGGGAAAGACTGTTAACTGCTTTACACAGTCACTGAGAATTCAGACTTTTAACAAGAAAGAGCAGGAAGGAGAGCACTTTAACAGTGAACAGGGCTGCACCTGCCCAATCTCTCACCTGATGCTGATAGATGGATAGATAGATAGATAGATAGATAGATAGATAGATAGATAGATAGATAGATAGATAGATAGATAGATAGATAGATAGAAAGCTCCAATACTGCATTCTAATAACTTTGCAACATCATAATGTATAATATAATATAATAGAATAGAATAGAATTAATACCCAGGATTACAGTTCTCTCCTGCACCGTCAGATCAAATAAAAAAGGGTTTTAAACTATTAACATCTTAATCTCTTTGTGCGTTGATTTAGACTGATGATACTCTGAGTGATGAAGACCACTAGGTTATGCTTTAATGTAAACCAAAACAACAAATCAAAATCAATAGTAAACTATTGCTAAATCCTTGGGATTGCAGAGCTACATTTTAATCCCAATGGCTGTTGTTTAAACTTGGTTTGAACAAAAAGATAAAAAGTAATAAAGGGCTAAAACGATGCATAGTGCATTAGAAAAGTATTTTATTCCTAAATTGTGTGTGTCCATTTGTAACAAATGTTGATCAACTGAAAAATGCATATTTATATTTAATTAATATACATGGTATTAATCCTAATATTTCTCCAATATTACCAGTAATGGAAAAGCTCAGTTCAAACAATGTATATCATGAAAATACACACAGTGTTGCTAGAAACTGCAGTACTGTTCTGTGCTAAAATATAAATATTAAGATAATCAATATTATGTCCTGCCATGTCTTAATGCATTCAGTGATTAACTTTATGTTTACTAACTTATATTTTACAGTCATTTTGAATTACTCAGGAAGTACATGTCAATTGTACACTGTACAGTGGCTGCAGAGGCTCCTTCTAACCACTTCCCTGTCTGAAAAATAACTTAGCCTACTCTCATGAGTCTGTTAAAAGATATTTACATGCTGTTGTTTGGCTTAGGCCAGTATTTCTGGGCCCCACTCTTCCAGTTCATTTTGTTGGCAGTATGTGCAAGTAATGGCCATGATCAGAGTGAGTATAGGTTACTGGTACCTCGCACCTGTGTGACGTGGTTTGCACTCCAGGCTGACTATGGTACAATAGGACGGCTGTGTCAGGGCGCCGGTGCACCTGGAGAAGCCTTTGCCCTGCTCTCAGCTATGTCCCAGTATGGTGTGAGCTGAACTGTGGCTTGGCCTGCAACCTCCCAGCCAGTGATACGCCCCAAAGTGCTCTGAAGTGAACAGCACCTGCGTCTCATCAAAAAGTACTAGTATAGGCTGGCTAGCCCCATAGCCCTCAAACACATATATAAAACTTGTGCACTCACAAAACACACACACACGCACCGGCACACACACCTCCCCCTGTTAGCTCAGTGGTGGATTATGACACATTATTAATTGCCACCATTATCCACAGCAGCTTGGCTGGGAGCTGGGCTGCTCTCTGGAGGCAGGACAGAATGGCCTGCAGTAGCTGAAAGAGAGAGAGCAGTAGAGAGAGAGAGAGAGAGAGAGAGAGCAGTATTATGTGCTACAGATGCAACACTCTGCCCAAAAGGGATTGTGAGATGGTGAATAATTGATCAGAAAACATTTTTCTTGGTCTTTTCCACTAAGCTCAAATCCTCCCTAAGCTCTCTTTGTAAGGATAGAAACACAGTCTATTCCCAAAGCTGAACAGATTGACTGAGAGGATTTGAGCGGCTAAGTTAGAACTGAGATTCATTATTATTAAGTATAATCTGCAATTAACAAGACTACTAGCAAGAAGAGCTTCAAATAAGCTCCTAAGCATGTCACTATGGTATTTCTGATGGTTGCTAGCATGATAGTAGATGGTTGGTAGGGTGTTATATGTGGTTATCAGATTGATACAATATGGTTGCTATAGTACCCTCGGTAGTTGCTATTGTGTTCTAAGTTGTTGCTAGGTGGATTTGTATACCTTCTCTTTGATAGATTGTTGCAAGTGTAATTATGATATTATGTATCTTGGCGTTGCAAAAGCTTTTCCATCAGATGCTTTGGTCACCTCTCTTCATCTAAAGACATGGTGAATTTTTTGGAGGAGCTTCTCCATTTTACGAACTATGAAAGTGAAAACCCTTGTCATTGTGAAATGCAGCACAGCACAACACAATGAAATTCAACCTCTTCATTTCACTCATACACACACATGCAGCAGGGGGCAGCTATTGAAAGCGCCCAGGGAGCAGGGACAGGGACAGTATCTTGCTCAAGGGTACCTCAGGGCAGTCTACTGGTGAGGGAATCATCCCACAGTTTTCTTATCCTGGGGGGCCAACTCCCTAACCACTAGGCCACCGCTGCCCCGAATTAATGAATTCAAGGCTTTAAATTAAATGATTTGCAATGTGGATGTGCTAGGGGCATTAGCATTCAAAAAGTTTATCTGTATTAAAAATATTTGAAATATAGGTCAAAGACATTGATCAATGTACAGATGAATTAGGGTGCAATTTAATCTTAGCCCTGGATAGATGATAATTAGGATAGTTTTGTTTATCAATTAGTTGATGACAGCTGTCATTGTTATTTGGTCAATTAATTGTGTAGGATGATCCGGTCATCTGGGTATCATCAGATAACTGGTTTCAGAACAGCATTAGATGTATATGTAATATTTTAGAGCTGCATTTAAAGATTAATATAATGTACTAAAATGTAAAAGATTTAGATTTTTTAACCACATTCATAAACCTTTGCAACTAAATGTTATGTTCTACCTGTGCTGATTCCAGGTGGATGTGCTCTCAAGGTTTTGTGTGATTGTGTGTCAAGAAACACATTTTAGATTGGCATAATTTCCAATTTAGGTGTGCATTTAAATTAGCACTTCAATGTAATTTTGTAACTTAGCAAGTTCTAGCAATAGGAATGTCAGGTTGGGTTTTTGCCATGGCCCAGTCATTGCATAGCTGTTAATGATTGTTCCTGCAAATTTGAGCCAATGAACAAATGCATAGTATGACATCAGCCGAGCACTTTTAACCCTCTGCATGTGAGACGATGTGAAATGCAGTGATCTATGGTCTTAAGTGACTGTACAGAGAATAGCTGTGGTCACATACCCAAACCCAGAACATCTCAATTAACTGGTGCTTCTCTATGCCCCCTTCACATCACAGATGGAGAGAGGGTTAGAGAAGAGAGAAGAGGAAGAGAGGGGAGGAGGAGAGGAGGGGAAAAAATTGATTACAGCACACTCGTTGGGAATCCGATTGTCAACAGCATCCTTCAAGAAACTCCCCCAACCCATTCATCTGAAACTGATAAAAAAAAACAGTTACGTGAACTGTCACACCAAACTCTACTGTTAATCTAAGGTAATTAGTGTCAGAGTGATTCCCAATACATCATGGGTGGCATCTTTCTGCAGTGCTTTAGCAGCAATCTGTTTCTCTATACTTGTGTGGCTTTGTCATTGTGTTTGTGTGAGTATTAGTATTCGTGCTTAGGAAACCCGAATGTTAATTGTGATGCTAGAGGCACATCATCTCATGGGCACATGCTGTATAATTTGAAAAATTCACTGACAGTAAAACATTTTCTTTAAATCTGTTCCTATACTTTACATATTTTTGCATGCAGTTTTCCGTATTCAAGGACATTAAAGCAATATCATTGGACTAAGTCCATGCACTTAGGAGAATGTTAACTGGCAATGCTGTTATGTCTACTAATAGACACCCATTTTGGTGAAGGAGAAGGTGGACCATTCCACCCACCCAAAGAGAAGCCTAATTATATTCTTTAGGACCCAGAAGCCTTACTTTATCTAGAAAACCTAGTTCAGGACTGATTTCTAGTCTTGATAGCACACAAAATGCATTTACGAAGGGTTATATAAGTGTAGGAACTTCCATCTAGTGTCAAAATTAGAATCTGTAGGTTTTATAGGCAGGTATGACCATCCTTTAATGCATGCATGTTAGAAGTTCAGGCCACACACAAAAAATATATATATATTTTTGGCAGCATTTGGCAGTTTTACTGTGTTTCCATCCTCTTATTTATGGTTTTATATAAATATTGTTTGATTTTTAATGCAACACTAATCTCTTTAAAGCTTAGGTATCCTATTAACATTTTCATTTCCTGGGACAGTACAAGGTTTGAATGTTGTTGATGCACAAGATGTAAATATTGACCCACATATGCAGAGTCCCATTCACACATTCAGACCCACACATTTTCAAAGAGCTTTGGGCTTTGAAGATCCACACTGGCATCTTTGGTACTAGTGTAAGAAGTGTTTGTTTCTTCAGCAATGAATGCAGGTCTGTGAAGGAGTGTTTTAGCACATATTCCTGCCAAACTGCCCCAGATCTTTTATAGACTCTCTCACACAACAACTACACACAGCCTTTATCAACACATTAAAGTTTCATAGACTCATGAAGTGGACGGACTGTGATTTTTGCAAATAAGCATGTTTAGGCTTGACGGTCTTGATAGCCGTATGCTATACAATAATAGTTGTGCTAGTACTGTAATAATTACATTAAAATGTATAATACATTTGGCATTCTCTTGATTTTCACATAATTTTTCAACAATTCTGATTAGTTTGTAAAAGGACTTGGCAGAGCAGGTCTAGGAGGCTGGCACCCAGGAGCAGGCTGGCAGGAGATTGCCCCCTGCTGCTCTCCACTGTGATGGTAACTAGGGGTGAACAATAGAGTGGCAAAGTCACAGTTTAATATTTTCCTTCAAAATTCCCTTTTCATAGTAACTATTGTAATGTTTGAAAAATGATTCTATAATTGAGCTGATACATTTTCACAGTGGGAATGAAAAAAGGTGCATTTAGAGAAAGAATTAAAGTGGTTGATCAATATTTTGTTAGCTAGATATAACAAGTGTAACAATATCCACTGCAGCACAGTGTAAATCAAATACCAGGCTATAATGCGATGCTAAAATATTGAAATAACAATATGCCTTACAACATATTAAAGGCAATCATTGACCTCTTTACATTTGCCTTGATGTAATGCCTTCATGAGTTCAAACATAGAAACAGACCTGGAACATGAGGCTGGCGAGAATGTTATTAGAACACTCATACACACACGCACGCTATACACACACACACACACACACACACACACAACACACTCTCCCAGTTTGTTAGTTGCCCTGTTAACAGTGTATGCATTCAAACATGGCAACAAACTGAGAATGAAGTCATCTAATGCTCTGGATCTAGTTATATGTTCAGAGCTCAGAGAGGGGAAACGTCTTGGTGTATATATAAGCTACTGAATTATAACTTCAAGTAAATCCACTTTTCTCAGTCTCTCTATTATATTTAACATATAGCTCAAACTTATCAAACCTGAATAGGAAGATTTTCTAATCAGCAATAATTCTCATTTGATTGAGCTAATATTAGTTTGGTTGAAGCCACATTTACATTTCAAAGCGGATTTCCAGGTATACTACACCTATCTACTAATACTGATTTCATCATTTAGTGCACAGCATTTCTCAACATCATCATTTTTAAGAATTACACTAGCTATGTCAACATAAACACCGCTGCATCATGAGGTAATGTGGCATTGTGAGCAATATAAACTGTGTAATACAGTGCAATAAGCCAGTTGCTCATCAAAGTGTTTTAGGTTTACTGCCTTTCATCAAGTTGGTGCAGAAAGTTGTGGTATTGAACAAACAGGAGTGTGGAAGGCTACAGCCCTACTTTAAAAGGTACTGACTGTGATTTTAGAGCAACTAAGTACTGCTAAAGTCACTGTGGATTTTTTAAAAATGCCTGTATTTGAGCAATGCAATAAATGAACTACTTCAGTTTTGCAGATGGAATAACATTCACAGATTGTAGCAGAACCACTGAAAGGACATTTTGGCCACTTTTTAAGGATTTATGTATGAATGGCATTAAAAAAAATTCAGTTCGGAAACAAAGTGATTCTAAAAAAGGGTTCTCTTATAATAACCTACTGATTTTTTTTTTTTGCTTGAGTTACTGGTGGGCACACAAAATTATTACACCAGATTTAATCTCATTGCCCCCCCCCCCCTTCCCTCATTTCTGTCTTAATATATACTTAAGACACTTCAGTGTCCAAGAGTGAAGCGAAGAGACAAAAACAAAGAAAGCATGTGAAAGAAACTTAGGAAAGCATGAAAGAAAAGAAAATATGGGAAAAAAAGAGAGACTCAGGTACAGGTTGCTAGGTAACCACTCCTGCACAGACATGCAGACCCAGAGCCTATCCGTCTCCAGCAGCCTCCCTGGCGACGGGTGCCGTGACAACGCAGCCACGTGCAGCCGTGGGCATTTATCACAGGGCGTGTGTGTAATGAGCACTCAGCACTGGGGAAATTGGGCTGACCTCTGGGCCAAAGCTGTTAGCAAGGACTGGTGGGAAGGCCAGTGGGGTCATGGCATCCTTGTCCCACCCACTTAGTGGCCAGTTAGCGCCAGAGTATTGGTTTATTGTTGGCCCCATATATTCCCCAGACTTGCTGCCAACAGTGCAATGTTTGTCCCATTCTAAGTTGCCAAGAAAAATGTACTAGCTTAGCTGGTACACTAAGAAGGCTTTGGAAAAAGAGATGGTCAGTTGTCTGGTGGTAATAAAACTATGTGAGTGATTAGCTAAAGTTGTGTTAATGCTAATGCTAGGTTCAAAGTTGACATTAAGCACAGATTTCTCAGTCCCAGAATGCACCTCAATTGAATTAAAAAGCTTTTAATTTTCCTTTTATACAGACAATTGAAAAGTGGAACTAAAATGTGTTTTGTTAAAACAGAACATTTGTAGCAAATTTCTGTACAAAATCTGTGTAAATTTTCATTAACACATTTGCATATTGACTAAAGTAGAATGATTTCTAACTTTGTTTAATTGCATTTTTTAACTTTTTTTAAATTGCAGTATTTGGCATTAACAGCTGTGGTCAGATATGTAAAACTCACTCTCAAATCTGGACAAAACACAAAAGAACAAGTGGAATGATGATCCACACTGTCCCATTCTCAGTAAACCACTGGCTAGCGCATGTCTGTGAATGCCATTATTTAACGCAACTAAATCTTCAGCTACTCAGACCCTCTTCATTCTTTCGTTTTCTCTTTGTCTCTCTCTTTCGAAGCTTCAGCCCGACAGAGAAAGACAATCAATACGCAAGCAGATGGAGAATAGAAACTCCGAGTGAAATAGTAATTTTCACTCTTAGCTGGTCCCCTGAAAGTCGTGAAAATCAAAATTTGAGCTTTAAAATTGATAAGGATTGATTTCACTGACAGTGGGATCATAACGTATGCCTCTTTAGAGACCTGGGTAAAAGGCTACAGATGCCGGCCATATAAAGCAGGGAACAGTAAATCAGGCCCAGGCTCGACAATTAGCTTTTTACTGTTTTAGGATATGGGAAATCTTTAGAGCTTCATCAGACAGTATTAGACATCATTAGACCTAAGGGAATCCAGAAAAGACAAATGCGAGGATAAACTTGTTTGGACAGATGGATTGGATGGAGTTCTCTTTCAAACTTCTCTCCTTCTTCAAATGCTTTACTTAGATTCAACCCATGTGTTATTATTAATAGTTGTAATGCTGTGGATTTTTTCCCACTTAATAAAAAGGATAATGCGCAGCATGTACAATCCTTTGTCACTAACAATTTTCCTCATTTGAGTTAATATTGATATGTTTTATATTTGTAACTTCTGTATGCGTAAACTTGGACTTAAAATGACATGGAAATATATGCATTGACACTAATGACACTAACTTGAAGATCATGCGATATGAATAAATAATGCTTACTGCTGAATGTTCTCCCCTCTCCACCGAACATGAACATACTTTGTATGCAAGAAAATACCATGCTACAAATAACATGAATATACAATGTTTAAAAAAAGCTCCGAATAGTAACAGTCACTCCTTTAATGACCAAAATATGACAATGATGCTTGTATTTTAATTACAAAACAATGTCGCGTGTGAGAGCAGATTATTCACAGACATCCAAAAGAAAATTAATGACTCTTTAATTCCATTGAGGAGAGGAGTTGAAAACATTATTGGGCGGAGTGAACCGAAAGCTAATTCTTGTTAGAAGAAGTGATTAGTGAGTTTGAATGGGGAAGTCTTTACCAGAGCTAACATTGGAAGTACACATTGAGCTGCATGCTGGAGAACAGATGGTGTGTCATAAATTCTAACCCCCTTTTCTGACACCTATTAGCATTCGGCTAACAGCCACAGCTTGCCAGCCATTTAGGTAATGTTTCTATCATAGCACTCTGGAACAAGTGATGAAGTATGTTTTGGGTCTTTTTTAATAATCTGGAACACGTTTACATAATCAGTACAAAGTGAGATTTTGCAAGCATCACTAGGCCATTGCTGTTTATCACTAACACAATGTGAAATGAATGAAAAAGAATGACAGAATAAAGAGTAGTAGCATTATTATAATGCTTCTTGATTGTCTTTGAATAAACTGAAATATCAGATTCTGTCTTCAGTGCAGACAACAAGCAATAAAATCATAAACATTTACTAAAGTCTTGCACCTCTTTAGCTTACACTGCATTTAGGTGTGGATTTTCTTGATGCCTTTTGAAAGTTCAAGCATTAAATGCACACTATCACAGTAATTGTTTTTGTTTTCAATGTGGTGTACAGTGATGGTGTACTATGACATGTTAACCACTTTGTTCAATCTCAGAGAAATCCCTCAGGCACATGTGACACAGGGGGATAGAGAACAGTTCACACCAACAATGAGGTTTCATCCTCTCCACAGAGAGGGAAAGAGTGAGAGAAGATGGGGGGGGCTAACACCAATGCTTTCCTTAATGTCACGGAAAGATGCCGCTTAGATCGATTTGATGGTACATCTTGTCTCATGGAGTTCAATCTTCACTGCAAACTTTTTTCATTTGGGCAGGAGAGCAAAGCTGACTGATTTTTCTTTCTCCATCAGATTTTCTCCCTCCTACCACTCCCCCCCTTCTCTTGCACCTATGAAGAGAAATGGTGCTCGGGCTTCAGATGTTCCATTACTATGTGTAATCTCGAGGCTTAGGCATGAATTTCAGAAATAAAATTTTCTGTCAGAAGACGAGGTCCCTCTGAAGCATATTACTGTGGTTTTACAAATAAACACATTTCCAAAAATGGCCAAAATGGAGAAAGTCATGCAAATGACATTGTGTTACTTTATTGTGCTACTCAGGCAGCTTGGCAAACAAACTGCCATTTAAAAGACATTTAAAATGGAGAGTTTGTGTCCAAATGGCATTCAGTTGTATAAATATGCATCTGTTGTCACTCACTCATCTATATTCACTCTGCCACTCGCTCGTGCACATGCCGCCCTCAGATTAAGTTGCTGTTGAGGAAGAGAAGAGAAAGGGCAGCAGAAGTGAAATGGTCGTGGGTTAATTACAGATGATCTTAGTGCGACAGCTGAAGAAGCTCCTCACTGCTCTTATATGGAAGAGAGAGTCTGGCATCTGCTAGCATGGCTACTTTTACGACCATCAATATATGTGTGTGTGTGTGTGTGTGTGTGTGTGTGTGTGTGAGAGAGAGAGAGAGAGAGAGAGAGAGAGAGGGAGAGAGTTAGAGACAGGGAGAAAGTAGCTGACCTGCCAAAATCTTCAGCTGTGTGTGCATCTGTCTGTATATGTGTATGTGTGTGAACCAGAGACAAGAGGTGTGTGTCCAACCCTGACCCTGGCCTCAGCACAACAGGAAAAGCTCTAAGCCAAAGCGCTTTCCTGAGGCTTGTGTGACAGCTCAGAGAGGTGAGAAGTGTGGTATACTCTACACCACCACTTGCAAAAACATGCATTAGGCCCTGCATGATAGGCCCTCATTTAAAGCCTCTACTATTCTTTCAAGAGCTTATGGATACACACATGCTGTCAATGAACCTGTGCTATATATGAGCACATGCACAACAACCTCTCACACCCAACAACACTTGCACCCACAAGTCCATCAAGAACACAGTTTAGCTTATAATTGATCTTGAATGTGATTGCCTCCATGGTTGATGGAAATGTATCACTGCATCCCTTTGCAATGTACTAATGCTGTCTTTCATAATTTATACTGAAAGAAACACAATAATCAGATGTTTAATCCTACATTAATGATAAATTTAGCTATATAAATTTAGCAATCACTATCACTAAAAGTACCTGTCACCACCGGGACGGTGGTGGTCTAGTGGTAGGATACTTGCCTATGGACCGATGGCTCAAGAGGTTCCTGGTTCCCAGCTCTGGCACTACCACCACTGGGTCCCTGCGCAAGGCCCTTAACTCTGAATTGCTCCAGGGGGACTGTCCCTGTAATTAGGACATGGACGTCGCTCTGGAATAAGAGAGTCTGATAAATGCCGTAAATGTAAATGTAAAAGGCAGAGCATTATTCTTAAGGTAAGTTAATGTGAAAATGTGTAATTCTATCCCATTTTGGACTGTTTCTATGGGTTGACTCATCATGAAAATGTCCCAAAACAATATGAATGCCAATCAAATGTAGGAAAGAAATCTATAATTGTTTTTCTTTGGACAGCAACAACATGTAAAAAAAAAAAATTAAGTCAAACTTTAAATGATATAAAATCTTTCATTAATAAAGTATATTTATTAAAGTATGTATTTATTAAAGCATAGCTGCAATATTGGATGAAATGTACTGAATCATGGCACACTGTTTACAGAGTAGGTCAGGGATTTTATATGGAAGGCCCTCCCAAGAACATTACGTTAGTATCAACAGAAATGTAAATCAATAAATGCACAGTGTGACAAAATCTTTGGCAGACAGATTTAGTGTGCAAAGCTCAGTGACCAGTGTCATCCAACAACTATGACTACTATGCGGATACAGAATATCTGACTAAACATGTGTGGATATTGATACTTTGGTATCTTTAGTAACATCCCTGTAGTGTACTCACATAACAGTTAACCAAACGTTAAGCTGACCCCAGTCATGTTTCATGTGGCTTCATGGATGCTGTTGAGAGAATAGAGATGTATAAAGTTAATAAGTTCGGATATTTACTATGAGAAATGAGACGGAAACCTGTTACGCCTCATACACATAATCCCCACCAAAACTACCAAACAGATTTGTTGGTGTGATCAGTGCCAAGGCGTGTGGAGATTTACATTTCTTCCGGCCTGGCTCAACATAGGAGCCAAAACTGGGTTTAGCCCAGGAATTCAGGACACTGCAGTCCTCCACTTTCATCTGCTTGATGCCTTGGGGGTTACAGCGGTGTAGCCAAGGCAACCAGAGTTGAACAAGGGGCACGAGAGTGAGGATAGAAGAGTCAGGGTATCAGATGGACCCATACAACTAAACTAATATGATAAGTGGCCTAATGCTAGCTTGGGAGCTTTGTGAAGCGTCTTAATCTGTTGTGTTTAACACTCTCACAGGAATAGCCTGGCATCCAAACACTCTTCAATCAGCTGCCAATGGGAAAGAGGTCATTTTAAACCTTGGTGGCTCAGGCTCATGGAACATCAGTTGACACTAGAAAAATACAGCGACTAATAAATCTAGCATAACAGCCCCGCAACTCAAGTTTCGCTCCAACACCAAGCTGTGATATATCAGAGTTGTTCTTTTTAGACTTGCCATTTGGGAGCTCTGAGCTCCAGCAGGTCATTTGTACAACTTACTTTTAAACTTTAATACTACTGGAAGCACAAATGGTGGTAGAAGGGAGCTTTGGCCTTTGCCGAGATGAAACCGACCCTGAGATCATTCATCTTTTCGGCAGGCTCTTATTTCTCCACTCCAAAGATTGTCTCAAATAATCAATGCCACAAACTCGCTGTTTATATTTAACCGCCAACACACCCACCAGTTGCTCGGAAAATGTCAAGTACCTGTCACAGGACTCAACTAAATTCAGAGTAATAATGCTCTTTTGAGTTATCACAGGTTAAATATTTAAGTCTTCCTAGTGTGGTAAAGCTTCTATACTACTTACTTCAAAGGGAAAAAAAAACATTAATAAGCAGATGATTGGTCCCCTTGGTCCGCTGACATGTTTTGTAGATTTTTTAACTGAAATTAATAACCATATGTATAATATGCAAAAATATTGTTTATTTGATTAACTTGAAATATTGAGAGGATAAAAAAAAATATATGGCTTTTTTTTGTTTGTTTCTCCATATATTGAACTTATTATATGCAATATGCAAATAAATAAAAATTGTGTTTTTAAAATGGAAGAAAATTCCACATGCTTCTATTGTGAGTACCAGGCACAACACACAGTAAACCACAACAAAAAAACCCACCCAAACACATGCAGCAGGGGGCAACTATTGAAAGCGCCCGAGGAGCAGTGATGGGGTTGGTACTTTGCCCATTTAAATTTTATTTGCTTTATGTGTACTCAAATGTTTTTATTATTGCTTAATCTTGCTTTCACAGACTGCAAAAATCCCTAACAACTACAAGCTCATCTATAGTTAGTGAAAAACTTTTATCAAAACATTTTGATGAAAATGCTTAATTCATCCTCACCAAGAATTTTGACAACATTGCACAGGGACATTTATTCACTTACGAGTAATTTGTTTGGCAAAACATGCTTGTTATACAATAGCCTACATCACTTAAATAGCGGATGCAAGAATAACGTCTAAATCCCTGCATTGACTTCCATCTGCCTGTAGGGGGATTCCATGCCAGCTACAGCAGAAGTTCTGGCCCTCTCTAACAGTGTTTACAGTCCGTCAAGTGTTTTCAGACCCCACAGCTTAGACAACACTGCAATCCTGGACCTTGGCACCCTCCACTAAGTACCTCACATCCAAATGTTATTCATTGCATGAAGTAGGCTTAAGACTTTAAAGACCATGTCTGCTTTTCTCATCTATGCTAGCTACACTCTAGTCCCAATCAGCAAGGGCAGGACAGATAGACTGACACAGAGACAGACAGATAGAATGAAGAGATATGATCTGGTGCCTTGGACTACGATCCAGATCAAAATAAATGTGTCCCCGCACCCTTAACTTATCCCATATCTTTTAACCATCATCTGTCATGTTTCCCCAAGCTGCCACTCAGTCACCCTCCCAGGCCTCTGTACTTAAGCAAGCAAAAGCTAATCTTCTCAAATTCATTGGTTAGAATAATTAAAGGGGCACATGCTGAAAATAAGGGGTGTATTTCAGGGTGCAGGATTGGTGGACATGTGTTCAGAGTCTGTGAATGCCTCCGTGCCCCAAGACGAGGTTGACTCCTTAGGAAAACTGGGTATATGTTTACACTTCCGTTGACATGACTGTGGTATCAGCAAGCCAGCTTGAGTGTCAGCCACCCTCTGGCTGACCCTGGTGGGGTGGACGTGTTTACAGAGGTGTTCTGACAAACATTTGTCCAGTGTGGAAAGGCCGGGTAGACCGTAATACAGTGTGTTTACAACCAGTGCTACACTGATGCCTTGCAATCAAGATCCAAGCTCAGTCTGGTTAATAGGCCCTAACAGCTCTGAGGCCGTTTAACAACAAAGAGCCGATGCACCTAGTTTCATCTCAGCATAACTATCAGCATTTTTTAATAAATCCCATGCTTTACATTTAAGCAGGTGATGTGTGCAGAAATCCCAGAAAGGTTCACATGCATACCCAGGTGTAGTACTGTATGTACACATGTCTCTCAGTTCCCAAATGTCAAGACAGACATGTGTGAAGGACAAGATGAGGAAGATCGGTGTCTTTAAGGGCCATGAGGTTATTCTAAAGGTGTCATACATCACCTTTTAGAAAGGCACCCCGAACCAATGCATGAATGCTATGCCATTACCATCTGCCTGTTTTAATCATGGTTCCTGTCACACTGGTAATCAACACCATAACTTGTAGCCTGAAAGATCATTCACAGTTACCTGAAACTAATGTGTACACTTGTACAAAGTGTTTCGCTTGGCTTTGAAGTGCACTGCTGCCTTTTCAGTAGCTCTGCTTTAAATGCTGTTGTGACAATGCTAATTGGCGTAGTTTATGAATGTGCTAAAAGAACTTCCCCTAGTGTTGGCCGCAGCACCAAAAGCAGTGTGGGGTGAGAACTAACACTCCAGGACCACAAACAGCGTCAAGGAGCTTGGGATTTCCTGTGATCAGCTCATATTCTCACCCAGCTCTCCACACGTGAAGAGCCCTCGGCATGGGGCTGCGACTTTCACCACTTTCTCTAACGCCTCCTCCATGTCTCACCTAGCTAATAAGGTGAGGATGTTTCTCTGTCAGAAGGAGGAAAGAAAGGCAGTTCTCACCCCCGGGAACCTCACTCCTGCTCTTGTTATGCCTATGAGCTAAACTGCACTGGATGGACTGCATTAATCTAGATAATGGGTGGAACTGTTTTTTCGCCTTGGCATATTAGATCCCAAAACTGCTCTTTCTTTAAAGGTTTGATTTTTCAATAAATTCACAATATTTTACCAAGTGACATTGTTACTGTCACAAGAACACAGAAACCCATTTCCATTCCAAATCAAAATACTCATCATCTTTTTAAACTATCCATTCTTTTGATTATTAATTTAATAATCATATCAAACATAATAACAAAATGAAACTTTTATACTCATTTTCTCAGACAATTAAGCCTAATTCCTGAGTACATAGCATTCAAAAAGTAGATTCTCCATTGAACAGAAAACGTAATGCTAGTACTAGGATTAATTCTTGAGTGTAAAGTCAATCTGTGTTTTTTTCTCCTTATAAGAAATAGAATAATAAGAGAATTAATCTAGAACGTTTTTGGTCAGGTAACTGAGTGTAATCACACAATATTTTCTAACAATTTGCAACAATGTTGCAATTTTGCAGTGTTGTTATTTTACAGGGACTCCTCAGTAAAAAGCCTGGTATAGAGCTTTAAACTAAAACTGAAAACTGCCACATACATACCTAGGACTATCATAAAAGCCTTTTCTTTCTGCAGAAATTGGTTCTTCCATTATTAGTCAAAATGTGATATGAATAAGGCCTTTAAGCCAACTCCTAAAGCTCTTACCAATAAGGATTTTTAAAAAGAAGTTAAAAAATGTTAGTAACTTTTTGTGATGAATGAACCCATAGATATGGTTCAGAATTACTAAGGATAAAATACTCTACAAAAAATATATAAATATATATATATATTTATATGTATAATGATTAGGAATATAGCTACTACAGAGCTATAAGTAAGAGCTACTGAATATGAACCCCATGCCACATGCAGCATTTCTAACAATATCTGAAACTGAACTGGGGTAATATTCCGTTTCAGACTATATGTCTGTGGGTAGGTAGTTGCAGGACGGAGTGTGCTTGTGCTGTTTGGGTTGCACTTAGGGAAGGCAGAGTCAGGTTGCACTCTGTTAGCATTCCTTTACCATCACAACCCTCTGGAACTGAACTCCTCTTTTCCCTTCCTCTACCCTGTGCCCTTTGCAAGTAGGCTTTTCCTGGGCCTTCGCATCAGCTCTTAGCAATGTGTCACCACAGCATGAAAGCTCCCAAAGCCTTTAAAGCCTCTTTGCCCTGGAGTAGAGTGAAGAAAGTCTCAGCGTTCTCCTGGGAATGTTGCTATTCGTTGTGGTAATAAGAATGTGTGAATGGTATTGCAATTACTCTTAATTGTTTAGTATAAGGGGCTTGATAAATGCAATTTCAATCAACAAGGATTAGGACGCATTACAAACACACTTCACTGAAGTGAAGTGTTGATTTCATGCTTTTTTCAGGACATGGCAGAAATACTTTTGCTATAACACATTTAATCGTTAGTCAAACAAACTGTTTTTAATTACTTAAGATTTAATCAGTCATATGAACATCTCCTGTTTTTGACTTAATGGGGAAACCTTTAAGACCTGTAAATATGAACATAAAAAAGTGAAATAGAAATGAACAATGATTATTTGAAATAAGTTTTATTTGCACTAAAGATTTGCTCCAATCAAGGTGAATGATTTTTCAGAACCTAAGAGAGGGCTTTCTAAACATTTTCATGTCGAATCTCAGATGAAGAGGTAAAATACTAAATGTTTTTTGTAGTGAAATGTAACATAAACCTCACCCTTAAGCTTTCAGCCCACTCAGTTGTATCATTTTTATCAACAAGTGCAATGACATGCCATGACTGAAGAATGAAACTAGCAAACATTTTTATATATTTAATTCATTCATTCTTAATGTAATGCATGTTACATTAAATTAATATTAAGATGGACATTACAGTCATCTTTGGGTTAGCAACCTCTGTATTCTGATCACTGCTGTTTGTAACGTGTCACGGGTGCTTCATCATGAAATGATCCATCAAAAGGCCTGACTAACAGGAATACTTTGCACATGTTGCATGTAGTAGCAGACTAAAGTGCAGTGGCATCTCTACTGCCGTTTATCAAGTGAGCATGCGAAAGCTTGCCACACTGTTAACACAGTTTTGTTTTGTAAGTGGCAGTGGTGCAGAAACATGTTTAAAATTAGGCCACAAAAATATGCACTAACTTTCTCGTGACCTGCTTATACTCATACTGCAACCCACCAGCGCGATGCAATCTCTGTTAGAAAACTGATCTGAGAAAATATGCTCCTCGTGTTTCTTTTCACCTTCAAAATTACTAAACAACTCTGCAGCCTAAAGCCATAGTGTTGGAAACCACTGAGTGTAACAAATAGCTATAAAGAAACGTATTTCATTAATGATTCTCGACAATCTTCATGTCTTTGTTAGGATCATTGGAGACTTAGAGTGATGGGGTTTCTGCTGAACTGGCCTGTCTGTTAATAGTCACTTTAAAATGGTTGCGTCAGCTCCATGCACATTTTTATTGTTTCCAGCCCATCAGCAGCAGCACTCTACTCCTGCTGCCATCAGTTCCACAAGAAACACTACTCTCCATACAGCCCCACAGAGCTACATAACCAGATCCAGTAGATGACATGGGGACGCACTGAGCTCTAGGCTTCAAAAGCATATAATAAGCAAACGTTTACATAATGGTTTAGATGTATTAGATGAAATTTGAAACGCTTAAATGATCAAATTCAGTATTTTGGTTGTAAAGAATATGAAGAGATCTGATCCAAAATGCTGTCTATTTGTAACATTTATGCATTAAAATTTGGAACAACAGCTGAAAGATATATATTTCTGTAAAAAAGCAGTTATGGATCATGATAAAGCCCAGATATTTATAAATGGTCTCTTGTATACGTTTTTGGACAGAAATTAATCATACATAGCTATTTATATATAGTTATATTTGTGTATGAAAATTTAACCCAACTTATCTTTAGACTCTTTAGATAAGAGAGAAGAGTTTTGCAGTAAACCCTGGATAAAGGTTCTGAATTGTCCTCTATTCGTTGTGTCGATCTCCCCAGGCCTTCATGTCCATCCAAAATGCCTGTGCAAGGGGACGGCCCGTCAAACGGCACAAATTGGATGAAATATTGCGAGGTCAGTGCAGCATGGGCGATGGCATGACATTGGGGATTGTGTTTAATTATGGAACTGTGTTCTCTGCATACTGAAGACTTAAAGGAATGGCAGCCATGTTCAGCTCAAAGTCTATTAAAGCCATAAACTAGCCTCTTTAACCACACTGTACAATACATTCTACTCACACACATACATGAACGTATGGGTGTACACACACTCACACGCCCATGCACACAGTCCTTTCTAGCTTATATCCTTACAAATCTTGCTTCAGAGATTAATAATGACACTAAAATTAGCAGGAGGTGAAAAATTCATGCATTTTAGGTTGATAGGCATATCTGAAACCCAACATTTTCATGTCATCCCAGTCTGAAACTTTTTTAAATTAAATGGTGCAGTAGAGTATCAGTCTAAGTGACACCTAGGCACTCAGAAGAACATTTCTTTTCAACTCCTCTAATCCTTACCAGCATATCTCTATAGCCACAATATTAGTTGGAGGAAAGAAGACAGAAATTAATTTTTAAAAGACAAAAATCTTCATGAAGAAATCTAGATCATAATAATGGCATGGATGAGGAGTAATATTTGGTCATTAATGTCAGGGGGGATATAAATGCAAGATTTATTCGTACAGCATGCATTAATGTAGCTCATCCTTCGGGGTCAGATTCGATGAGTAATAATCTCATGCTAAAATACTCTGGCAGTATAATCTGATTCCGTGAAGAAGCACCCCAGTTTTTCCTATAAAACCTATTCATCTACAAACTATTAACAGAGGCATCTTCAGAAAGTGTGCACTAATGTACTCCAAAGAAACTCCATAAAACACTTTAACATTGTTTGCATGTACGTATCTATAACTGTAACATCACCGCTAGGGACCAAAGAAACAAGGTAGTTACTTCTTTTATGAGATAATTACAAACCCTCATTGGCCGTCATCTTCCAGCTGGGTATTGATTGTGGTTCTTCCTTCTTTACAGTCACCAGATAAACCTCATGCAGCTTTATGTTTATGCCTCCTTCACAGCTGAGTCATATTTTATATCTGCTTACTTACAGATATAATGCTTTGTTCCATTGGGCAGTGGTGGCCTAGTGGTTAGGGAATAGGCCCCAGGACCAGTCCAGAAGGTTGCTCTGAGGTACCCTTAAGCAAGGTACCATCCCCACCACTGCTTCCCAGGCAGCTTTAAATAGCTGCACCTGCTGCACAGTGTGTGTGGGTGAAAAGCAGAGGTAGTATTTTGTCGTGTTTCACTTTGTGCTGTGTGTTCACAATGACAAATAATTACTTTCCCTATTTTTAGGGGAAAAGAACTGTATTATGCGTGTAGATCACTCTGAGATGCAGGCCAGAGCACAGAGAAGGGAAGCACTGGACTATCCCCATTGTTTAGCTCAAGAATGACATGGGAACATTTGCTATTGTGTGGTGTGAAATGTTCACAGATGTGCCACAGACAACATACAGCACAGTAGCATCTTCCATTTATTATTTAATAGCTCTGCAAGTGCCACTACTAACACATAACCAAAATGCTGACAGCGAGTCACTTACTTATTCATTTTTGCTAATTGCCAATTTTGTGAAAGTAGAAACCCACTCTAGCACACAAATAACAAGGATAATAAAGGTTTGAAAGACTTTTATGACAAATGCTAAACATATTAAAATGGATCACAATGGAGTCACGAATGCATAGCCAAGGTTTGGGAAAAACTGTAAACCTGGTGGATCAGCAAGTTTGGTGACTCTGACAACATCATTTCACTCATTGCATAGCAATTTGGGAAAATTGCTTGTTAGCATGGAAGACTCTGCACTGCAAAGCGACAATGCAGCAATAAACATTTGGCTTACATTTCCTCTAAAGCTTTCCTCCAGCCTGGAGGAGGGCACTATCAGAAAGTCATGAGGGTACATACAAAGACATCACAAGCAACTGAGGGAGGGTGTCCTAGGTTAAAACAATGGTGACACCCACCCTAACAAACATGTGCCGGACCACAAACCGGCCTCCTTCGCTTGACCAGCATGCTCGTGAGCCCACTCAACAAATGACTGCCTCATAGGCCCTTTTGTTTTGCTAACTGGTGACTGTGAATGAGGAACAAAGGAAAACTTTGAGTAAACAAGCCATGCTTTCCATCTCAATGGAGCAGCATGGGTGTTCCTCAGCACAACAGGCTGGACCACAAGGCAAACTGTTAGGCCACGATCGATGCCAAACAGGCTTTGCAGTGTACAAAAACAACCCACTCCATTTTGTTTTCTTGCCTTTGTCCTAAGAAACCCAACACTACAACAAGAAATGGCTTTTGAAGAGCATTACTCCAGGCACGGCTTCTGTGTGAGAGTTTGTGGGTTCTGCTTGGTGTTCTTTCACAAACCCTTTACTACTAGAATAAAGTTTAAGTAATTTGTTTATGTGAAAATCAAGCAAAATAGACGAACAGACAGTATAGGGGAAACCCCAAATGATAAAACTTTACAGCAGTGATAAAGGAGATACATTGATTGTGCTTTTTAAACTTCCAAAGTGTGCAGCATTTCTACATGAATCAAACTGCACCAACATTACTTTGTCTTTCTATTTATTTCATTTGGACCCAGTATTGATATATTCCCTCCATGTGTATATATTTCATTTATTTTCATTAATTCAAATTAAACAACTCATTGCTTCACCCTTTTCACTGACTGTTTCATTCTTTTTTTGTGTCTGCAGACATTTATATCTTAAGTCACATGTGAAGTAAATGTAGCTATAGCCTATGCTCCCAGTGTTCACATTATATGAAAATGGAAGTTGTGAGTGCCTTTGTCTTCTCCTCTTCCATTACAGACTGAACAGAATATTCTTTTATTAGTGTCTAGTTTTGTAACACTGCCAAATAACACTTGATTGCCCTTTAATTAAATATTAATGGCCGTCATTACATCTTCATTCATAATTAATGCCTGTTAACGACTGATATTGCACATTAATGTAATTAAACATTAGTAAAGCAAGAATGTAATTCTGCTCCCTCTAACGACTGGACAGCTTTATACAACCCAGGCTGAGGTGGCCCAAATAGAGGCCCGGGCACAAATGCAGAGGGGAGGGAAATAAACGTTTCAGTGCTAAAAGAAGACTGGCAACATCTTCAAAGACATGTATATTAGGAATGAAAGCAGTGGTTTAAAAAGTCAAAAATCTCTAATTAATATTAACCTGAATGTTGAGAGATATTTCATTAATGCTGGTATACTTTAACCGTCCAGGCTGTGGTCACGATTGCTTAAAATGTTGCCGCTCAGGTAAACTGAAGATTGCTTTAGCAGCTGACGGAGCAAAGCACTTCCTTATGTGAATAAACCCCATTACAACCACATTACCCTACTTCGATGGGATGAGAAGGGAAAAGATGAGCAAACATCCACCCGCAAGGTAATAAAAATAAACTTTTCACCAGAGCATTGCTGAGGCACAGGCCTCGCTCATTAAAACATAATCTTTCCTCTTACACACTCTGAAAACAAATACACAGGATGAGCCTACAGTGCTGCTGTCCTCTGATGGCACTAAAACTCCCTATCATTAAAAGCGTCTACAGCACTTAAGGAGCTAAACAAAAAGCTTTTTTTGAAAAGCCCTCATCATGTTGTATCAACTGTTTGTGTCAGAGAATAAGACTTGCCTTCTCTTGCTCTCAGTCTACCTCCCTCTTTCCGCTGCTCTTTGATGAAGACATAATGGTAGTAGTAGGGAGTCATTAAGGCCACCATGGAGACCTCAATATTTGTCTGTTGGTTTTTTAATTAGAAAACAATATTTTTTAAGACTTGATTAAAGATGGAGGTTGGACATTTCTGTACTATACTGGGCATTACTATAGGCAGTCAGGGTCGTGGTGACCAGGAAAATATATATTTGAACCACTAGGGTTGTATTATATTGTGTCATATCACATTGTACTGTATTTCAAAACAGTGATGTATTGCGACTACTTAGCTTGGGCCTAGTTCATAAGCCTACTAAAGTATTAGAATTGAGACAATATAAATCACAGCTTTTGTTTAAGATTTGCAAAGCTCAGCTAAACTGAAAAAAGATTACATTAACATATTATTGTGCAAGAAATGTATCTATATTTTATTCTGGCAATACAAAAAAAAATGAAGACAAACAATAAACATTTATTAATGCAGTGGAAATAAAGATATGAAACATAGAAGGTAACACCACTGTCCTTGTTTGGTTCACTGTCTGGGCAAGTACACAATCATGGTTCAATTACGAGTCACTCTGACAGTAGTGTTAAAACAAACATACATACAGAATACATAAATATACCAGATATCTTATTTAATGAAACTTTAGGTTAACCTTATGTGTGAAAATTTAATCAATGACAACTTCAACTTTTCTATCCTGTCATGAATAATCTATAGTATAAAATAAGGATATTTAGGCTTTTTGTTTACTAACAACACTGAATCTTTCATGTGGCATCTGAAGAGAGGGCTCACGTTCATTTATTTGGGTTTTACATATGGATTTATTACTATACCACTATATTTACCCATCAACTATTTGACTTTTTTTCTGAATGTTGCTTTACATGTAGAAACTGAACACCCTGCCGTATTAGTTATTGGCACTTTTTGAATGCACCAAAAGAGAACATGAATCTCCTTATTTTAGCATCTTCCATGTTAATCTGATGTTGTAAGTGGCCCGTTGTGAATCCATTAATAAATCTCCACCAAATCATATAGGAACTCTTTAACACTTTAACAATGCTGCTCACCGGGACAGCGGTGGCCTAGTGGTTAGGGACCCAGATTGTGGGTCACTGTTCCCCGGGCGCTTTCAATAGCTGCCCCCTGTTGCACATGTGTGTATGGATGAAACGCAGAGGTTGAATTTTGTTGTGTTGTGCTGTGCTGTGTTTCCCAATGATAAGGGTAGTCACTTTCACTTTCATTAGACTGCTGTTCTGTACAGACTAGTTGCAATACTGCCACTCTCTTCCATCTATATTCCTGCTCATACCTCCTGTCTCTTGGTGGATGAATGTTCTCTGTCTTTGCAATTGTTCTGTGTAAGAACTGTTTTCTTGTCTGCACTGTTAGTCCTGTCTGCACTTGTCTTATCTTGTGTTCCATGTAATGTTAGATGTTGTCTTATATGTAGCACCAGGGTCTTGGTGGAATGCTATTTCGTTTCACTACGTACTGTGTATATGCTTGAAGTGACAATAAAAGCCTAAATGACTCGACATGAACTTCACTATTGTCATGGACACCATACCTCTCTTTTGTTTTGTGAAACGTGCCCAAGTCATTCTTTGATTTGGAAAATACAATCCATCCCTAAAGTACATTCAGGTTCCCAGTGGGAACTGGATGGGTTTGTTTTACAACATGTTTCAATGCTTGTTAAAAGAACACAACAATGCTACACCTTCTGAGCTGCTTTCTCTTGAGAGGTTTTAAGGAAATTGTCAAAGAACATACGCTTAGCCCTGCTTCCCATGCCATAGCCTGACCCCATCAGCACATTAAATGATTAATCTGTGCCTGTGGAGCACAAACTCCTCAGATGTCCATGCTGCTGAATGAGCAGTTTGTCCAGAGGTCGTGTCTTCCTCTTGATGAAAGATAAAAGATGCTTTATGTTATTAGGAGTTTTCATCTTGGCTCCAGTCTCAAACACACATGCCTTCAAGAAACAAATCATTTAATTGTGGCTGAATTACTCACTGGTATGAAAAGGAAATATCTGTGTTCAGACAGGATAGATCAGTTATGTTTTTAAGGACATTCCTGTAAAAAGATGATTTGCCAAGAAAAGCTATTTCCGCCTCCTTTGGATGCATTTAAGTTTGCCAGTTGCAATGCCTTTATCAGTCATCATCGAATCCAGTTCAGTCAGTCTATGAACTCAAAATACTGCTTGTGTTAATTCAATTTTTTTCCCAAAAATTCAAATCTTATCTAAAAAGGATTTAACATGACGTTCATTGTGACATTCAGTTATGAAATATTAATGCTCAAGTAAGGGAGCATTAAGTATGTGATTTTCCTTTATCTCATATCTACAGTGCTGTAGAAAGGTATTCCTCTTTTTCAACCCATATCACTAAATGGTTGTTTAGATTCAAGACGACTGGCAGCATCTTACCAATAACGATATTAAACTTTATCCCCACCTAAGGTCACTTTGGCAGATGTTGGCACATCTTATATACTCTACCTCACTTATATTTCGTCATATTTTTTAGACACCAACTAACTGTAACGGGGAATCATTTGGTCAAAGATTTTAAAAGCTTTGTTCTGGACAAATGTGACAGGAAAAAGGGCATGGAGATAATTGAAGAAGTAATCCAGAGCGTGTTGCTTTGAAGGAGACTAAATTTTCCAGCACATTCCAGGAGAGTGAAATGCATTCCATCTTAAACATAATAAAAACAAACAACCCTTGTTGCCAGACCCTTCTCCATGTCTGGTTCTGGGTGGATATAAATGCATCGTTGTGGAGCCCGCACAGAGAGAACACAACACTGAATTCAGGAGAACATTTATTGGACAGAAAGCACATAAGACTTGATTTATTATAGGAAGTGAGGACAAACAATAAAATCAGAGCACAGGAAGGCAAACATTTTGGCTTTTGCATTTTTCTTTCATTATGGAGATGATTAAGACGCGCTGTGCAATGAATGTTCATGGACGTTTGCTACAACATGGGATTCTCAGGGCCGTGTCTGGAAAAGAAACTGAACTAGATTTGGTTCACCTAAATGACTAAGAGCAGTGGTGGCCTTGTTTGGAGACAGGCCCCATGAAAGGAAGTTTGTGGGTTTGATTCCCAGAACAGCAGGTTTTTCTGAGGTTTTCCTTGAGCTAGCTACCGTCCACAACACTGCTCCTTGAACACTGGATGTATGGCTGCCAGCTGCTACACCTTGTGTATGGGTTAAATGCAGAGGAAGCATTTCAGCTGGATTGTCACTTTTATTTATAAGGTTATAATAGTAATCAATATCAGATTCTCTTGGCCCAGAAATGCAGATTATCTTTAAACAACATTAAAAGAAACTGCCCATTGTTTCACATAAAATAAGGGAATCTATTTACTGTTAAGTACTGTTAAATACAGATGATCAAAAACAATTCGCCACATAGAGCAATGTTTTATTGATTTTTCATTCACCTTAAAAATTTTGTATATTTCTGCGTTGGTTAGAATTAATGTAGGCTATAAACAGAGGCTCTACATTAGAACAGGTATAGTCTATAGACCCTTGAACAAAATGTTGTCTATATAAAATGACAGAAGTCATTAATTCAGTCAAGGATCATGGGTGGGGGTTGAGGCAGTCTCAGCACATGCAGGGCAAAAACGTTGAGAAAAACTATGGGTTGTCACCAGTCCATTGCAGGGCAGACATACAAAACTACCTCAGGGGCAATTTAGACTCCAGTTCCAGTTCACCTGAACATGCATGTCTTTGGACTGTGGTAGGAAACCAGAATAGACGAAACTCTCACAAAGACAAGAACTTCCATGCAGAAAAACCCAGGAGGCCCCACCTGGGAATCTACCCTAGGACCTCTGACAGACCACTGTGCCTGACAGTCACCATAGATCACAAATATGCAGAGCGTTTTTAATTTAATAAACCAGTGCTAAATACTAGACGGACAGAAATGTTATTCATAGGTGTGGCCATGGGGTTCATATGTACTTATGTTCACCTTTAAATGCAGCTTAACGCTCAAAAATCCATTTACCTCATACATTGATACTCCATGCAGTTGAGGATACATACATCAATGCTTGCATAATTGGTAGACAAAACTAAAGTAGCCACATCTTTTTCACATCTTCATATGGAGTGATAGAAGCTTCACAACTCTGTGTCAAAGTTTTAGCTAAATTGAATAGGAGAGCTACTGGCCTTGCACCCTCTCTTATTGCATTGCAATCACCACATTTCAGCTGATAAACAAGCCGAGTGATGCCAGTTTGTTTTTGCCAAGAAAGTGCTTCTGATGCCTTTCAGATGGGCTTCGATAATAGCTCGACTAGCAGACAGAAACACAGGCTGATAGAAATGAAATGAAGGGATAAATAACTTACTTACACCCTCTTTAGGATAACAAATTATTCACTTGTGAGACATGCACATATTTGTTGATTGTGTCTCCAACTACCAATCAAAGATTTGACAAACTACACTCACTGAATAGCAGAAAAAATCAATGTCCTGAACAAAAGTGCCATTTTTTGGTGGTGTGACTTATAATCTGATAATGGCAAGAGAATGTGCAAATGTGCCTGAATTGACTTTGGCATCTCTCTCTCTCGCATCTCTCTCTCTCCTATCTCTCTCTCTCTCTCTCTCTCTCTCTCTCTCTCTCTCTCCTGAATCTAAATCTGCATAGATACGGGGTGGGTAGACAATGAAAAATGTTAGGTGTTAGAAGTAATATTTGATTAAGCTAATAGAATTAGAGAAAAATTGTTACAGAATGTCCTGGGAAAACACATCTATTATGGAGACGTATTAGCAGTCCAATTTGTCGGAGCTATTCTCGTTGTTTCTCCTAATCTCCCCTCCTTGTTTTTATTGAACTGTTATCTCTTTAACACAACCTCCTCCCCGCATTTCAGTACGAACTCAAACACATAAACTCTGACTTAAGATGCAGGTCATGTCATGCTTTGCAAAACATGGTTTAGAACATTTCTCAGGAGTACAACTTCCCATACGAAATGACTTCCATTCTTCCCAGAGCAAGGTTTGAGAGCTGAGAAAAACTTGAAATTTAGCTCAGAAAAATAAAGTATAATTATATCAAAGCAGTTTAATGAACTTGCAACTGAAAGCTGTGTTCTTGCCCAGATGAGAGGTTTAACGTGTTGGTAAACAGCTTCCTTAAATGTTCTTAAATCCACTTTCACTCCATGTTGCATTACTCCTCTAGGACAATGTCAGCATTTCAATCCCACTCACAAAATCCTAAGTGGGCTGCAAATTTGCAATAACTTTCTTTAGCCACTGCAACTGCAAATGTTTCACAAACTGTGCAAAGGCAGGCACTAAAATATATTCCATAAAGCTCCACAAAGAGCAAGTTTTCTTCAGTGGCCTACAAAGGATTCCAAGTTGCATAGTCCAGGCCCAGCTGCTGAGAATAGACAACACTGAAGCTTTTGTAACATGACTCAAAGTGAGTGGGTATGAATATATTATCCCTCAGTAACTGAATTGTCTTTCTATTTCTTTTTAACTCTCCCTACCCCCTACACTTTTATTTAAAATATACACTCTGGTAGGCCATTATAGTCTTATTTGGAGCACATCCGGGCCTGAACCTCCTAAAGACTAGAAGAACAGCTCTCATTGATACATTAATTATGCCGGGAGTGGGTGGATTTAGCTCTTGGAGGACAACATCATGATCCATGTTTTTCTGGCTGTGACAAAGAGCTTCTTAACTGTGATGGGGCATGTTTGAGACTTGAGTCATGCCATTCACTGTGCACCAAAGACCTTTGGCCATTGTATTTGTTCATTTTAATCAAACCAAGCAGCTAGCTTATGGTTAGGGGCTGCTGGAATGATGAATGAGAGCTAGCCCCAGCACTGGCCATGTTGTGAAGTCATGTTTTCCACTGCATAAAGGACTGCTGTCTGAGCTGAGCCAACACACGCATCCTTTTGTGCCTAGTTATTCAAATGGAGCATCGTTTTAAAAAGTGGGCCTATTTCATCTGAAAGGCCAAAAGAGTTTTAAAGGACAGTCCAGAATGACCAGTAATGGGGACACACATGCCATTACAAATGTCTCGCTTCAATACCAGAGTGGAATGTGGAAGTGGCCCAAGAACAAAAGTCAAGCAGATGTTTAGAACTTGCATGAGCCAAAGGTGATTATCTCACATGCAATGCATTTTTCAAATGGCAAGATGCTTCAATCTGCAACAGATATGTTTATTGTTGAATATTTTTCCACTCCTTCGGTGGGCCAAAACATTAGCCAAGAGCAGCCACACTTTACTTCCTTGGACCATCCTTCTCAATCGTATGACTTTGCTTCATGAAATATTGTAGATATTAGCGCTAGACTAATCTTCTATGTTCCAAATGACTGATCTCACTGCAAGTCAGTTTGAAAGGCTGACATGACCAGGCCATGGCAGGACGTTGAGAAGGAATTAGACTAGATTTATGTCTAATTTTGACTGGCAGTGGACAAAAGAAAGTATTTCATACTAAATTAAAAATAGTGGTCAGCTCATGTACCATTGAAAGTTCAAGCTAATATGATGGAGTTGGCCATTCAGGCAGTGAAATATTTAGTTCTTTGTAAATTAGTGTGTTGGATGCAGATATTATAGGAGTCCCAGATACGCTATTAAATGTCCTTAAATCCAGAGTCAGCTCCTGTGCCAAAACAAATCATGACACCACTTAAAATCTCCAGCAAGAAGAATAATATTGTTGTGAAATAAACGGAAGGTTTAACACTCTAGTGGCTCTAGTATGGCATTAGTAGTTAATAAATTGCATTTATCAGAATTTCATTGAATAAATCTGGATGCATTTTGTTGAAATCAAATGCAAGCATTAACCTGTAATGCACAGCATCCTGTCTGGTATTAAAAAGCACATGCACATGCACTGCACACCACACACATGCACACAGAGCTCTTCCACCTTATTAGCAGTGACATCTGATGCCACGACTGGGCAAACGAAGCTCAACAATTGATGTCAGAGCCTTACAAATTAAATAAATGGGAAAACGCTATGGTGTATTAAACACACTAAGTCCCTTTAATGAACAGTCACACATTAGTGCACAGCATCCTGCATCCTGTGCCAGACAAGTCAAACACGAATTGACTGGAAAATAGCCACAAAACAGTAAGGGGGGGGGGGGGGTGAGAGAGAGAGAGAGAGAGACAGAGAGACAAAGAGAGACAGAAAGAGAGAGAGACAGAGAGAGAGAGAGAGAGAGAGAGAGAGACAGAGAGAGAGAGAG
>CM029366.1:18345103-18584625 GCA_017165825.1 Hepsetus odoe | reverse complement strand
CACACACACACACACACACACACACACACACACAACTACTACTAATGGTCCATATGCATAATACATGTTTCACTGTCAAATTAAAACATTGTTAAAAATACATGTAGAAGACAAGGTTTGACTTTAAATATTTTAGCTCATTTTTAGAGAAATACTCAATTCTTTATGACATTTTCACACAATGTTAAATCCATGTTTTCAAATTATGTTTTTAAAAATGCAGACAAAACTGAATTGACAGCATCCCAGTATTTACATGCAATATAGGTAATATATACACATACTTCATTCAGGGATATTTAGGTGCATAGTGTGTGTATATATATATATATATATATATATTATATATATATATATATATACACACACTATGCACCTAAATATCCCTGAATGAAGTATGTGTATATATTACCTATATTGCATGTAAATACTGGGATGCTGTCAATTCAGTTTTGTCTGCATTTTTAAAAACATAATTTGAAAACATGGATTTAACATTGTGTGAAAATGTCATAAAGAATTGAGTATTTCTCTAAAAATGAGCTAAAATATTTAAAGTCAAACCTTGTCTTCTACATGTATTTTTAACAATGTTTTAATTTGACAGTGAAACATGTATTATGCATATGGACCATTAGTAGTAGTTGTGTGTGTGTGTGTGTGTGTGTGTGTGTGTGTGTGAGTGAGAGAGAGAGAGAGACTAGGGAGGCTGCACCTGCTTGTACTAATTGTGAAAAAGTACATGTAAGCAAGGCAGCCAGGACAAACTGTGGGCATTAGTTTTCACTCCAGCCCTACATTAAGCCATCTCAAGTTGCTCACACAGAAATGGCACCAAATGCTGCAGTCAGTGACAGTGACAGGCCTTCTCGACTGGCCAGAACATTTGCTGCGGAACTTGGGTCGGGGTAGAGAGAACGTTATTAGAAGTTATTCAGAAGGATTTCCCAACAACATTGATTTGAGTGATTAATTTACAATTGAAAAGGCTGGGGAGTCCTCAGGCTGTACTACAGCTGGTAGATGTGGATGTACACGCGCACACACACACAGCTGTGTGTTGCAGCAGCTGTGTTTGTAAAGCGAGGACAATATTGAGTGTAGCCTAGGAGCAACATGTCCGTTACTAATCACACTGTTGCACAACTGCTGAACGCCTGTAGTCTCTGCGGAATCCCCTGACCGCGCCCCACTAGAAAGGTAAACGTAAATACATATATAGACTAAACTAGTGGTCACTGGACATACTTCTTAAAGGGTGTGACCCAGGCTGCTCCAGGGTGGCAAAACTGCAGGCCTTGCTGGGAGAAGATTGGTGGCAATGTGCTTGGTATGCAGAAAGAGGAGTCACACGCTGACTCGAACACATTTAAAACTCCACGACTCAGAGTTTACAAATAAGTGCATAGCTTTTTTTGACATCCCAGATATTTGGAAGAGGGATTCCTGACAGGAGTAGTTCTTCACCTTTTGCCCTGTGCACAGATGTCACCAAAACTCCCAGGAATTTTTATTACACTTTCAGTTGGGAAATGATTGCGTAGAGCAATGCCACTTATTTGCTTTCTCTTCTAAAGCTGCAAGGTATTTAAAGAGGGCCACCATATTTGTGAGGTCTAATTTTGTAACATAGTACTCTCAGTGGTGTACAGTCCAGCGCCAGTGCAGTTCTGCTGTGGACTTTAGTTGTTTCACCACTACACATAGACAGAAGACATGCAAATAATTTTTCATTATTATGAATGATTTCATTCAGTAACATATCACTGTCACTTCAAAGCTTTGCATCTATTTTGTAAACAGCCACTCTTTACCTTTTTAACATTTCATACAATGTAGTTAGAAATGCCTCCCTGCGATGGGCTGGCGACCTGTCCAGGGTGCGTCCCCCGTCCTCGCCCTGTGTGAGCTGGGTTGGACACCAGCACTCCCCCGCGACCCCGTTTGGGACAAGCGGCAGAAAATGGACGGATGGATAGTTAGAAATGCTTTAGTTTTAACTAGACAAAAAGCCTATTCTTATTATTAACGGTAACTTCCTCCACCCCAGCAAAATTTGATTTAAGAGATATGAGGTGACAGCAACGCTTGAAACAGTTCTCCTTTCCCCTTAACAGGAAAACCTATTTTGGTAGGCAGTTTCATTGTGTAGATCATTTAATAATGTCAGTTTAACATTCCACTAACATTAACATCGTATGTATATGGTGTTACCCTGCGCATGAGTTTTGTACTGTGAACAAGTAGGAAAACAAATGCTACCATTACATTTATCACTTTATGTTTCATTTCTGGGTCGATTGCACTATAGCATATATGTCTGTGTGTTGGCAGGATAAAGTGGGTAACACATGGTGCAGCTTGAACGTGCTGATAAAGATCAAGACCCTGCTGTCCGGAGACAGTCAGCTGCTGCTCAGGTAATCCTGCGTCCATCCTTTTACTATTGCCCTCCATCCGTTTACCATCCGGCCTTCAGCACACCTTATGGAGTGCTCATTACGACTGAGTGCACTGAAGATTATCAAACCTTAAGGATAGCTGTGAGCTTTGGTAAATAATTGATATCTGGCAAGTAATCCTCCGATGGGCTTGGCTGAGATTTCTTGCTAAACAAAGAGCTTTTATTAGTTTATCTGTGAGCTCAAAAATAGCCTCTCTGAGAAATGTTAAACACACACTTTTTGAGTGAGGAGGGCCTGTAATGAATTACCGGGGGGTTTTAGTATATCTGTTAAAGGCCTACAGCATTTTTTTCTGGCCACATGCATTTATCAGCCACTACGCTCATGTACAGGATACCCCTGTGTGATCCTTTGGAGACATGATGAAATAAGTACAGTAGTCTTTAGATGGCCATCACATTTTTTTGTAAACAGACATTTTGAGCTACCTCATCAATGGCACGAACAAGATTTCAGCTTACTTTCATTCTTTGCCAGTATTTCATTCATTATTAGCATAGCTGGGATGTTTTTCTCACAGACAAATCCTGCTTTTTGGCTTTGATTACTAGGGTTGGCACAAAGTTGAGAATAATTCTGTTTATGGCTACTAAAATCCAGCCTTATTATGTGTATGAATTTGTTTTTTATCTCTTCATTTTCAGTTTTGCCCTCACTCTCTTATTCATTTTGCCTTCATCAATTAAATTGTTGACCAAACCTACTTTGTGGCAGTTCAAGCTAGCATTGGTGAGTGTCCTCAAAGTGTTTATAATTTAGATAAACTGCTTAGTAGTTGATTTTGGTCTTTTGTCATCTAACTGGCCTTGTACTACAGGTGAACTCCTCGCTGACCTTTTTCCTTTTCTCCTTTCAAGTCCATGAGAAGTCCATCCTACTCCCAGCCTTGTAAGTCTGGCTATTCTATTAAATTTATCGTATCACTGTAGCACTCATGGTGTGTGTGTGACCTCTTAATGCGTCTATAACGTTGTATGAAGAGCACCCTGAGCTTTTTATATCCCGGAGCTTCCCCCTAAACGATGCAGTGGTCACAAGAATTTGAAACAGTTAATAAAGATGGAGTTCTTCATGGTATGTCTGCATTCATCCAATGTCTGTTTTTATGTCAAACCATTTCAGATTTACCTCTTCCAAAAAAATAAAAATAGCTTGTGTAAAACAAGTCTACACAAAAATATCTACACTACACTTTGCTTGATGTTTGACCAGGGGTTAAAAAAGGCCATAAGTCTAGTCATTCATACATTAAATTAATAGATGTGACGCTCTATTTGTTCCAAATATAAACCAGCTCCACATCTCACCATTACTTACTATTACAGATGATTTTTAATAAACTCTTTCCTGATGTTTTCTGTGCACAGTAATCTGCATAATGTTGGTCCAGAAATGTTTAAGAGAATGTCCCAAATAACATTCACCCCTTAACTATGCCTGACCACATTGTAATCATTTACGCTTCACCGTGTGTACGTATAAAGTGTGCTGTACCACCTGTGTGGATTTGGTTACAGATTTCCTTGATCTATTAAGCTAGATTATCCAGATTGTTGCTTTATTAACTGTTGAGTTATATCTTGCACCTGTTGTTTAAATCAATCAGTAATGCATGTCACTGGATTAGGATAGAATTCTGGGCCACTGTGGTGTGTGTGGGGGGGGGATCAGCTCAATGGCATGAGCGTAACAGGATCACAAAAAAAAAGGTCCTGTAATTATTGGAGGTCATACCTACAAGCTAGATAATAATAGCTTTGACATCAGGTGAATGTGTTTTCCTCTATGATATATTTCAGTTTGCACACACAGCGTGTTTGTGTTTTTGTTTTTTCTTTTCAAATCGGTTTTGTTTGCTTCTCTTTGGTGAAGTTGATCCTGATTCTGTTGATGGACAGTTGTTTTTGTTGTTTTTTGACAAATTTCAAACGTTTCAATTCTGAGCTTATCTAAGAGTTTTACGATGAAGAGTGTTGTGCAGGATCATGGTTCAACCAAAAACGTCACTAATCAGCTCACAGACAAACACAGTTCTTGGAGCGGGTTTTAAATCCTTTACTCCAATATAAAGAAAATGGAAACAGGCAGTGGAGTACTGGTTAAGAACCGGAATCAGGTTTATTGGCCAAGTATGTGTTTGATATTGGTGGCTCCCTTTTACAACAGAAACTGTTAACACAATATACAATATACACATCATATAGAAACAATGTACACGCAGTGTGTGTGAACTGGATGCTAACTGGTAATAAATAGGTCATAAAGTTCTATAAGAAGATACAGATTGCTCCTCCATGTTGTGATCGTGTAACAGGCCGTAAGTAGTGGAGTAGAGTGCAGTACTAATAAGGCTAATCAAACATTATGTCCTTTTTTTTTTGTTGTTGTTTTATATAAATAGGCCAGTTTGCCTTCTGCTGAATAACCTTCCTCTGATGGCCATCTGGTTCCTTCTGGCTTCCACCTTCAGGTAAACATTAAAGTTGGACTGGTAGGGAAAATAGGCTGGCATGTTAATGATCTTTTTTTTTTTATCCAGTTGAAAAGACTGAAAGTGTTTTAAATAGTGTAAACAACTGAGACCTAAGGGCTTTGTTTGAAATAAAAGAAGCAGATGAATATTTCAAGTTCATTTTTCCCCCATTTTTTATGAGAATAGTGACATTCAGTGTCGTGAAAGTTTGTATTACTGTGTTTGTGATCTGCAGTGAAGGGTGGGACAACATTCTAGTAGTTCATAAAAATAATTCTTGGATACCTACCACCTTAACTGTGCCACCTATTTGCAAGTGTTTCAATACAGCCCTCTCATCTTTTTTGCTCTTAACATGAAATTGTTGAGTATTTTTCATTATTTTGATAACTTAGTGGTCAGTACAGTGAGCCTAATACCAAAATGTTGTAGCATAAATGTGCAAAACAAAGCCTGTTACCCCTTATTTTTAGGATTTTGCATGACTACTGCTAATTAAATAAGCAAAAAAAAATTTTTTTTTTCTTTATTAAATTACAAAAGAGCAATAGATAGTCACAGACAGCACAGTGCTTCCTTGCCGATCAAATATGGTTGTTCAGCGTATGGATATCACAACATAGTTTGCATTCCATTTCACTGAGAGCCTTTTGTATAAACACTGTGTTGTGGATTCATAAGAGCAGCTTCCTCAAATATAGCTCCATTAGCAATAGCAAGGTTTTTGTCTTTTGTTAAATACATACTTCTTTTTATTATAGAGCATAATTGAGTTTGCTTCCATGAAGACGCTTTTGTCAGCCTATTAGCGCAGACACCCATAGGAGATACACAGAGACAACTAACTGCCACACATTTTAATGATCCAAACACACATGCATTAAATCTAATGACTACAGAATGTTGTGCTGTTAAAGTTGACCATTTGTATTGTTTTCATGGTACAATGATCTCAGACTCACAGTGCTTTCTTTATTTGCTAAATTGACCAAATAGATGTTGTGTTGGCAGTCAGTAAACAGGAAAACTGTTGTTCTCCCAAAGGTTCCCAACCTAATGCCATGGTTAACTTTAACCTATCAATGTGTAATATTTACTCTGTGCCCCAAAAAGAATGAAGAGGTAATAATATAGTTTACTATTTCTCAATGTAACCAGATAAAATCCCAAAGCCAAGCCAGTCCAATAGCAAAATAGCTCAGGGACATTCCTATTGGACAATCCTCAGATTTAAGCTTAAATTATAATACCCACCAGCTCTTATTTATCTGCTTTTTTTTGTCCCACAGCATGCTACCTCTCTTGCTGAAGGATGGTCTACTTCTGCCTTACGTAGTAACCTCACTGGCTTTCCTCTATTTTGGTGTGTACCTTCTCTCCGCTTTAGACAGAAGCTCAGAGGATGAGCTTAGGCTGGAATCTTGTCACAAACTTGTCCAGCACTGCTTGTCCAAACACAGCTTCAGCCTGTTGGTCAAGTTGATGGTAAGCAGAGAAGCTTGTGGTGTTGCATCAATGTTTATAGCAGTGCTCAGTCTTCTGCCACCTTCCTTTAGATGATATGCAAATAAAAGATTAAAAGATGCAGATTATCTTCATAGAATCAGTGTTTTTCACCACAAAACAATTCTTCATAGATATCTGACAAATCCAAACGTCTGAGACACTTGATATCGAGTGTGACATTAACCCAGCTCTGGACATTTATTTAGAGAAGCAACATAAATAATGGGGCCTTTTGATGGGGCTACGGTTTCAGTTACCAGTCCTGCTTACTGCTCCTTCCCTCCAGCATCCTAAATAGACATGTTAATGTTTATACCTCCTAGAAGTGCACTCTTCTTCTTTCACTCAGGCAAAAATAAACAGATACTTACGAGTCTACGTTTTAGTACTGCAGGCTGGTCTGTGGTGCTGTCTCAGTTTCCTGAAAGGCATCAGTGTGCTCTGTCTTTGTGATGTCTTTTTCTGCATTACCAGAAAATGTGCTCTTCATCTTGTCTTTTTACAGTTCAGAGTCTCGTTGGTCGCCATGGCTGGGTTGAGCTTTACGAGCGTGGTGCTGGAGCCTCCGGCTAAGCTGCCTGATTTGTTTCCAGTGCTAGTCTCCGTTTTCTCTTTCCTCCATTTCCTGGCCCTGCTACTATATTTCAACCTCGTCCAACTGCTCGAGTCGCCCAGCAAAAAGGGCCAAAAGAAAACAAACTGAAAGAGGGTCTCTAGACAAAAAGTCATCAGTCAATCGTAAAGTAAAAATCTAGGAAAAACCCTGTGAATGGGGGATAATGGAGAAAGATGACAAAAGGAAAAGAGAATCCCCTCCGTGAGAATGGAATGGGTCCAATTTGGGAAATGTAATTTCCTCCTAATAGAGGCTTTGGGAAGTCCCTTCAGCAGTTTAAAGTGGTGAATCTTAAGAATGGAGGTAAAGTTCTGCTAAATGACACAGTTATAATGGACTAACGGAGCCCCTCAGCATGAACCTCGTGTATGAAATTGAATCTTGAAAAGAACCAAGCCACAAGGGCCTCTTGTTAACATTTAACAGATTTTCTACACATCAATAAATGCTTTCGTACAAAAAACTACAGTTTCTGTGTCTTGCTCTGAACACTCAACTGCAACACCCTTTAAAAATGCATGTAATTCCAATACAAGAATCCTGTATTCCTCACTTTAACTGGAAATTCCTCTAATTGAAAAACAAATCTGTACAATAAAGTGGTTGAGACGTGAACGAAATCAATGAGTGCGTTGAAGTAAAATGAGCCTTTCTAGAAACATTTACAAAGTCAAAATTATTCATGTTCTTGACAAGGATCGGATGTCTGAAATGTTAGAGAAAAGTCTCAAAGCTAGATCACAGAAATATACATGGATACTTCATATCTGCAAAATTGTTTTATAACAGGTTTAAGATTTTATTTTGTCTAAAACATTCATGCTAGAGGGTTACATCCAGGGTGTGTAAGGCAAACGAAAACTGAATTATGCAGGAAAAAATTGTTTTAAAACTACACAACAAAAAAAGCCCACTATAACTAAATATTTTCTCCACACAAAGGCGTGTTTAAAAAAAAGAAAAAAAATATCGACTTTATGGGCCATAAAACAAAAATGATGGGAAGAGACATTTCCGAACACAATACCATAAAGCTAAATACCA
The DNA here is from genome assembly GCA_017165825.1 of Hepsetus odoe. NCBI lineage: Eukaryota > Metazoa > Chordata > Actinopteri > Characiformes > Hepsetidae > Hepsetus > Hepsetus odoe. The sequence goes on along the minus strand of CM029366.1, from coordinate 18,576,521 downwards.
GAGGAACAAAGGTGCACACAACACCCCCACTTCCTTCACGGGAGTTAATGACTGACATTAAAAAAAAATCCATTACAACTATAAATGTTATCAGGTCACAAAGGGACTATAGTGTTACAGCTTGCACAAGCCCTGCAGCCACATATACACACATAGGAGGACAATGGACTGTTGATACAATAAATGCAAAACAACAGAGGAATGAAGGACAGTGAGGCACGCGTGGGACACAAGAACAACATTTTAGGTAGCACTGTGTTCTTTCATTGAGCCAACCAACACCTTGACCTCATAAGACCTATTGCAGTGTCTGGCATTTTGTTTGTCTGGATGAAGATCATGGTGTTCATCTAAGCAGGAGATGAAGAAAATTGTGAGTGCTGAAAGCAAAACAGGTAGGAAAACAAGACCTCTGAGCCACTTTGCACTCTTGTCCTTCACATGGCCTTTAGGGGTGATAAACGGAGCTATATGATCCACCTTGAGCAGAAATAGGAAATGGTTTGTGTACCATTTGTGCACCAGCTGTTGTTCAGATTGGTCCTCTCAGCCTCTGCCAAATAAAAGAGAGGAGAGATAAACATGAAAGCTGCAGCTATCACTCCAGCAGTATATATGTGCAAAACATCAGATCTGAACTCTTCTACAAAGAGCTGCATGTGTGTACATTTTTTTTTCCTTTTGTGTTTGTAAAGATCTCAGTTTGCATCAGCCCTAATGCCACAGCATGCCAGAGGTACAAACGTTTTTGCAGAAGCGCAGCTTAGTGTACATCGTAGAATCAACATTTTGTCAGTTTGTGGGTGAAAAGGGAAGGCAGGGGCCCTTGAGGAGAGCAGGTTCAGTATAAATGTGTCTCATCCTGGATGGGAAGGTGTCTGCTGCCCCATCTGCTTTTGACACATGTAGAATTGACTGGCAGCTACCCAGACGTCTCACTGCGTCCAGGCTGACAGGCAGTCCAGGGTTGCATCCCACACACTGACAATAAGATGCAGCATCCCCAAAGACAAGCTATTCCATTTGCATGAAGAGGGCTTACCTTAAGATTTCCTTCAGAAACTCATATGAGCTGCCAATCTGCATCGTGCCTGCGAGACCCACACAAATGCGTTACACATTTTAGATGATCAACTTTGACATAATGCATGTGGTCAGGTTTATGAAAGCTCCAGGGTATAGAAAAAGGGGAAAAGTAAAAATAGAACATTGTTAAGATCTGATATTCACTAATATTAGCTCTAAAATGTCTAAGCCATAACTGTAATCAAATGAGAGAACTGGAACACTACTCAAATCATAGTGATGTATTAAAGTCCACTGCAGATGGATGTGGTCATAAAAGCATATGACGGAGTTTGTATCAAAGCCTCGAAAAAAAAAAAGGTAGTCACCTGTCCTCCAAAAGCTTTCTAATATACAGCATGCCTTTAATTGTCTCTGTTTTCCAAAGAAAAAGCATAAAAAAGCATAAAATTCAAGCCAAACAGAACCCATTTGTCCATCAACAGTGCCAGATTGATGTGGTGAGAGCAGGGTCTGTGACCCTTTCCCCAGCCAACTGCTGAAAACCTATTTGTTTTATTACATTTTTAAGGAATCTTTCTTTAATACAGTCTATTAAGGCTGTCTTACAAATCTCCCCTGACTGGACCCCATCTACAGCCTGATCAATTTTTATACTGCTGATCCGTCCCCTTCCTCCTCATTTTTCCATCGCAAAATTCACATTATATAGGATTTTCTTATGGAACATTTGCCATAAAAATCCGTTACTACCTCTGTGGCCTGTGCAGGCGGCGGCCTTGCAGTGACAGAGGGCTTTGGTGAAGATAAAACTTGTTTCAGCGGTAAGCAGAACTGTTTAAATGTTATTTATTTTCATGCTCCAAAGAAAATATATTGTGAAGTGCAACATTGATTTAGAACATAACAATGTCTCTGTAGGGGACACGCAGTGGGCGTAGGCAAGGGCCGATTTATGAATCCTTTGCTCAACTCCTTTAATTGAATTTTCCAAATCTCTCGCAACACACAAATAATCAATACCTCTCGGTCCAAGCAGCAAACTTGCCTCAGAATTATTGTGCTCTCTTTTTCCATTTCGTGCTCATCAGCACATGCTGTGCAGGGCAGGGCTACTTGGTGATGCCTGAACAAGTTGGGAAAATTTACAGCCAGTCCAACTGTTGGGAGCAGTGACTTCAAGAACGCTTACTAAAAACTTTTAGCAGTTTTTAAAAGCTTGCTCCAAGCATTTCTCTAGGCTTTTCCTGTTATTCGTTAGCACTTTGAGAGGTTATATACTTAATTTCTTCATGAGCTTTCCAAACCCAAGCATGACCTCAGTCATACGTTCAACAGGGATGTTTCCAGAAGCCATTGTGAAAGCAGAGGAACAGAAGAGGTGCAGCATTAAGGACATGGATTCAAAGTTCAAATATCCTTGCGGATTTTCTCAGCTGGCTTGGTGGCATCACACTGCCTGCCGTGCAAGCTGGTTATTGCACAACCTCGTGTCATATACTCGCCATCACATCAGCCCCAAATACCATCTCAGTGCTTAGGCGCAGAGTTTGAGATGTAAGTTGAAGGACTCTAATGGCAAAGAAGAAAATTTATGAGCTCCAGTGTGCAAACAGCCATTTCATTAAATCATTCAATTTTACTTGCTTTTTAAATGTAGAGTTTGATGTACTATGGAAACACTGGTTAATACTGTCAATGTGCATTTTACATGCATACAGTGCGTTTCTAGAAACTAAGCCACAATCTGCCTATGGCAGATTATACACAGTGCGCAATTTAGCAGATAGCCTGTACCAAAATTAAAGTGGTTCACTGTAAAAATTAAGACTTTTTACTTAAAACATACATATGCATTAGCATGAACAAAGATATGCTTAAAACATATCTTTATGTTTCTTTATATAATACTTAAAACAATAAATCAAGTTTTTGAACTAAAATGCAGCGAGCCGGCATTTTTTTTTTTTAACAAATCAGTCACCACATTCACAGCTAAATATAGAGATAGAAGCACCAAGATTCAATGCTGTGAACAACTTACTGAAGGAAACATGTATGGATGAAAGAATACCGAATGCCATCAGCCAAGTAACTGAATCTAGGCAGAAGTTAGATTAGTTTACATGACAAAACAAACGCAAACATACAACCACAAACACATTTTGAAAAGGTGAAAGTGCCTGTAGACACAGTGTGTGGAAGAGTGTAAATTCGACACATGCAACAGATGTATATGAAAAGAAAAGAAAAGTTGTTAAATACTCGTTTCATCCGACAGTGGAAGGGGAAAAAATTAAAAACTCTAGTCCCAGATCTCTGTAAAGCAGCACAAGTTTAAACTACACAATTTGAATGTCTTATAGTGTGGAGGTAAACTGCATGCCGCCTACATGCTTGTTACTACTCATTAAAATATTTCAAATGTAATGTAATCTTTACATTTTAAATGTGAACAGAAGTACATTTCACATAAAGGTTTCACACTTCTACAGTAACATGAAAAGAGGAAAATGGTTTCACCAGAATGCAACATTTACAACATTCATCGAAGTGGTTTCAATGAGGAACTGTTTAACCAATTAAACTTGTTTTTTTCACTTTTTTCCTAGAGAGCATTCACAACTGGAAGTTATGTGATTTTCTCACAACCATCAGACTTAAAAGCTTGCATTTACAGGCATGAATGGGCCCTTTCATAACAGAAATAGGTACATTAATTCAAACTAATATTAATGGCAGTGATGAAGTTTATTAAAGGACACTCTGCTTTCTCTTCTTTACATGTGTGATTTCTCTACCTCTTTAATAAACGCTTTCACAAGACAATATGTCACTGAAACAGAATAAAGGCTATAATTTTTACATTCGTTTAAGATATTAGTATGGTATGGTTAAGATTAAGAAGGTTAATGTAAGATTATGGTTAAGGCTGTATACTTGGAAATAAAATGTATAGCAAAATAAAAAAGAAAACTTTATAGAAAAGCCGAAAAATATATTTTTAAATGCTTAGAAAATGCTTCACAGTAAGCCAAAATAGAGCATAACACTAATTTGGTATAGCTAGCCTTAAAAATAGAAGAATCTTTGCCACAATTTTTTTGAATCATGGCGCACACACACACACACACACACACACACACACACACACACACACACACACACACACACACACACACACACACACACACACACACACACCCCCCCTTCTCTGCTTTCTGGAAGTTTAGTTGGAAGCTGCAGACAGGATTATGAAAATGCTTTAAAATGTTGATACGCCTTCTAGAATATCCAACCATTTAAAGTGAGTTTAAATTATTTTTTAAATAATTAAAAAAAACAGGCTCAACAAAAATGTCTCTCCAAACCAACCATGTATTGCAGTCATAACTGCATGAATGATAGATACACATCTCCCTCAAGCAAAGCAAACATTTAACCCCACACATGCCTTAAGACACCAAGATCATCTTCCCCGCTTCTAGGCGCCGACACATTGATAGCCATGCCCCTACTCAGCCTTGAATAACAATTTGTTTACTGAATGTATATCCCACAGCAACAAACGCTCAACTTGCAGTCTTGGGCGATCGATGTGAAAACATTGTGTACTTTGTTTTTGTAAGATGGGCTCTGTGCACTGATAAATTTCATGCTTCACCATGTGATCAAAAATGTGACATCCCTGCGGCATCAAGCTACGACCACTGTATAGGCCAAGGTCCTCCAGTGTGACTAATTAAAACAATTCTGAAAAGACCTTATCTTAAAAACATGCTGAACTTCATTACAATCCTTCCCTTTCACTGGCTACAAATCACCATTATGTGGCTGGATCACAAGTGCAGCTTTGCTGAAGGCAGTATACGTGCTTTAAATAATTACATTAATTCTGTCTCATGAAAAGAAGTGTTCGCTTGTTTGCGTTATGAAAACTAAATGTCGTTCTTGCTCCTAAAAAAGAAGAAACCTTTTATTCTGGCTGGGAGGGCAGCAAACATTTTATGGTCATTTAAAATGGAAAAGACCAAGCCTAGAAAATGCCAAAGCTTTCTCAAACTCATGTGAACAAAACCAAAATCTTTAGAGCTTGAAATCAATCATGAGCCATAAATGAGTGGAACTCCAAATGTTTTCTTTCAAAAAGGTCACAACCATAACACTGTAATTTGAATGAATTCAGTACAACTTATCATCCCGTCAGGGCCAAACAATGTTTGTTCTGTGAATCAGTAAAACAGTTTTCATCTGGCAGTGGACTGCAAGTGTGCAAGTCACTCTCTTACTCTTTGTATTTGTATTCCACTATACACTGCAAGCAGTTCAATTTTCAGATGTCTGATATGTTTGAATTCTATATTTCAATACACTAACTCTCTGCTAACGTGGTGTTCTGCCTGTGGGCAAAGAGATCCACTATCACATCTAATAATACAGGTAAAATATACCACCACAAGCTATGTAACCTTAATGTTGCCAAAAACAATTTAAATAAAGTATATCCCTTTTTGTATGTTTTAAACAAAGTGCTTAAACAGTGATGAGCATTAGTCTATATTGGAGATTCTAGCCTGTCTGCTCATCTTCCCTTGATTTATTTCACATTTAAAAAATTAATTTTGAAAAAAAGAGAAGCTGAAATGCCAAGATGTTAATCCTGCTTTAACAAGGTAAAAAAAATGTGTGTTCTTATCATTTAAAAGGTAAGTTGGCTTGATACGTCCACTGTACCCTCACGCTTGTCCTAGTGGTTGTCTCATGGGGCGTGTCTGTAGAAATGTGGTTGTGTTGTGTAACTGCTTGCCAGACTGCAGGTATACCCTTTTCCCACCTCTTGCTCGAGCTTTAGTAAATGGAGGAGGACGTCAAATCTGTCGCAAATGCAATGTTTTTCTATAAGAGCAAAACTTTCTTGAATAAATCTCCCATGTTTTCTGCGAACTTTACTTAAAAGCATGTGCAAAAGGCAGAAAAGTTTATTAGAATTTTACTAACCGCGCTAAACTGATGTAAAATTAAATGCACTGATATGAAGGATTGTATTTTCTATATTCAAGTTTAAAATGTATCCACTTACCTTGGAAGCAACTCTCATGTCTCTGTGATGCATTTAAGCAGCTCGCAACCTTAAATGCTGAAAGAAGAAATGTGTTATGTAAATGCTAATATAAGTTTGAAAAAGAAAACAGAATTACACGAACAGTTGGCCATATAGTAATTATGATTAAGGCTAAGTAAATGGTGGAAACACATGACATGATGAGGACTCACTCAGCTCTTTGTGCCTCTTGAGCTCAGTCTGCAAGTCAGCAGGACTCATCAGCAATAAACTCCGCAGCTCATTGTTGCCCTCTGTTGGCTAGAGCCAAGCAAATTATTCAGAGACAGTGGAACAAATGTCCATTATATTTTATGATGAGTCCCAGGTTGAGCCTAAACCTAGACTAGAAAGGATTGTCAATGGCAATTAATCTCTAGCTGAAGACCACATTATGACAAGAAAAGCTGCACCAAGACATAAGGGTACAAAATCATTTAAAGGTAAACTTTGAGTATAATGAGAAAATATAAACTTTTCACTTCTCAAATTTTACTTGGAACTTAAGTAATTGTTACAAATATCAAATACAATAGAGATCAGAAATTCTGTTTTCATGTAGGTGCTCCTTTCTGCTTTAACCTAACTCTTAGTGTCATAAAAGATTTTGTAAGTACTTTTCTTATAAATCTCCAGGTTTTTGAATATAAAATGCAAATATCCAATGTAGATTTATTAAACATGTATTACAGTATTATACACTGATGAACCACTTCATTTCGGTTCACCCACTCTGAATCTACCCTCAATGTCCTACTACCACAATGTCATTTTATAAGCTCCATGTACCACAGCAGTGAACTCTCTTCTTCTTCTTCTTTCAGCTGCTCCCGTTTAGGGGTCACCACAGTGGATCAACCGTCTCCATTTATTCCAGTCTTCTGCATCTTCCTCCTTCAAACCAACCACCTGCATGTCCTCTCTCACCACGTCCATAAACCTCCTCTTTGGTCTTCCTCTTCTCCTCTTTCCTGGCAGCTCCATCTTCAACATCCTCCTCCCAATATAATCCTCATCTCTCCTCTGGACATGTCCAAACCAACACAACCTTGCTTCTATAACTTTGTCTCCAAGATGACTAACCTGAGCTGTCCCTCTAATATACTCATTTCTAAACAGTGGTGAACTCTAGTTTACAATAAGGCTATAGTCCATCTATTTTTTTCTTTGTTTTATTTCATTTGTTAGCCTGCAATTCCCCACAATGCCAATGAACAAGATCTCAACAGGGCCACCGTTGAGCAAGTTTTATTTGGATGGTGGATCATTCTCATTTGTCCAATTACTGTCCACAGTTTTAGTTCTATCAAACCTTTGGTTCCACCTGGCAAACTGTTCAGTTACTGATAATAATTTATTATCTGATACTACAGTTTGGTCATCCTCTATTCCTTCATCAGCGATCGTTTTCGGGACACAGGACTGAAAGGCTAGATTTTTATTTTTTGTTTGTTCCAACTTAAAGTAAAACTAAATTATTATCAATGGTCATTTCAGTTTCTAAAAGCAGAAACTTGCTGGAACAACTTTAGTTAAAGCACAGAAGAATAATCTCAAGATTAAATTTGACTCCAAGCTAATATTTATGCTAATTAACGTTGTGCTCAGGAGCAGATCTCATCTTAAACTAAAAAGAAAAAAATGAGGTCTCAGTATTGCACCAAAAATCTGGAACCACCTACCAGTCAATAACAGTCAGAAACCCTTAGTGAACATTTTGAAATATAAATTCTAAATGCATATTTAACAATGACATTTTAGTTGTTTTCAATTTTAGTAGTTGAATGACTTGTGGACTTTTTATGGTCGGCCTAGCAACGACACTAAGGTATTTAAAAACATTCAATGTCACCAATGCTGACTGGAGGTTCTGTATTTTCAATGCTAAGAAGATCAAAAATGAATGAAAATAAGGGGAAGGGACTACATGTGCCATACATACCACTAGTTTCTCCAACTGATGCCTGGTTCTTATTAATGCCTCTACGGACTCCTCCACTTTAGATCTGAAAAATAGCATTCTAGAGCAAAAAAGGCAAATGTGTGTACATATTAAATGTGATAACCATTTTTTTAAAACAATAAAATGTAAATGGGATAAAAAAAGTGATAACATTTAAATTAATCTGTTGTTGTAAAATGTCACAGCTATGCCTGGGGTTCAGTTCCAGTAAAGCCCACTATGCTATTGCATTTGGTTCTTCAATATGACTTTTAAAATGAATATTTTCTTAAATGAATCATAAGCTCATTCTCTTTATTGATGTTTTTATATATATTTAACTAGCTTCCTCTTAAATGACTTCACTATAAAATTCAAAACTAATGCTTGTCTTGATGGATAGAGCAGGGCCTTATGTTAGTAAGCGCTGAAAAGGAAATAGGTCTTTTCTTAAACACTCCTTATCCAACTATTTTTAGTGCTGTCTAAATCACAGAGGCTTTTGGCTGGTGATGAAGTTCTCTCCATGTCCTGTCATTAAATTCTGATCAGTCATAATGACCATCAGCCAAGTGGGACAAAGGAAATATCTCCTAATGATGAGAGATATCTTTTTCCTCCAATGGTCTGATAATGCCACTCTTACTGATCATATAAAAGTTACCACATAATAATCACATCAAAAATGATGGGACATACAATTTATAAACATTTTAACAACTGAAAAACCTTGACTGTACCATTTCAAGTTTTGAAATAAAGGGGTAATATGAGTTCATCTGGCAATTACAAAAAAACCCTAAATCATTTTGTCTTTATTACAAGTAAATTATAAATTATAATTCAGAGAGTCAGTGAATGTTAAAAAGCCAACGTTTGCTATGCAAAACATGGTCTCATACACTTACCTCTTTTCTTCTGAATGTGGCTCTGTTGTTTCTAAGGAACTGACAGTTTTCCCACTGTTTTTGGAACTACCTAGTAATCAAGAATTTCAGTCACCCATCAATCAAATGAAAAGGTACAGCGTAAGGCTACAGTGAACCTCTGCAAAATACCTTTTTTTTAAATAAACAGCATTCCCCATGTTATTTTTGTTCCCTTCACAACTAAAATACCTTCCTACCTCATTTCTATTCACCATTCACCTCGAAGTCAAAAGTCACATTCTCTGACCTTACCTTGAGTTCCACTAACATTCACTGAAGAGCTGAATCACAATGAAAGATAAAGATGATTTCCCCAATTTGCTGAGCCGCCGATAAATAAATAATTTAATTAATTAAAAATAAACAAATAAAAATCAGGATTTTAAATCCATCAGTTAGTTATCATTAGTTAATAATTTGATCAATACTTTAGTTCTTTATTGAGCACTGAAAATGATTTTAGATAAAAAAGGAATTCAAGTATTCTTTAGGCCTACTCATGCCAAATTTTGGAGTTTCTACAGCAGTAGCCTCCCCATGAGTGTGAACGAAAGGGAGGAAAGTGGAGTGGTTAAGATGCAGGGAGTAGAGGTGACAAAGGTGGAGGAGTTTAAATACTTCTAACTGGGATCAACAGTAACAGTGAGTGTGGAAGAGAGGTGAAGAAGAGAGTGCATCAGGTAGGAATGGGTGGAGAAGAGTGGCTGGAGTGATTTGTGACAGACGGGTACCAACTAGAGTAAAAGGGAAGGTTCACAGGACAGTAGTGAGACCACCTATGTTTTATGGGTTGGAGACAGTGGCACTGACGAAAAGACAGGAGGTGGAGCTGGAGCTGTCAGAGTTAAAGATGTGGAGATTTTCATTGGGTATGTTGAGGATGGACACGATTAGAAATGAGTATATTAGAGGGACAGCTCAGATTAGATGTTTTGGAGACTAAGTTAGAGAAGCAAGGTTGTGTTGGTTTGGACATGTGCAGAGGAAAGATGAGGATTATGTTGAAGATGGAGCTGCCAGGAAAGAGGAAAACCAAAGAGGAGGTTTATGGATGCGGTGAGAGAAGACATGCAGTTGGTCGGTTTGAAGGAAGAAGATGCAGAGGACCGGAAGAAATGGAGACGGTTGATCCGCTGTGGCGACCCCTAAACGGGAGCAGCCAAAAGAAGAAGAAGAAGAAGACGACAGCATTTGCTTCCCCAGGACAAACATGCTGCAAGTAATATTTGTGCTGAGAATTTGTGCTGACTTCAAAAATGTCAGCTTGTTTTAGCCCACAGCTTAAAATATATAATTAGGCATCAGCTGAGCAAATAACAGCATGATTCAAACATTTAGTCTATGAGACCAGACCAAGGTTTCAGTTTCAGAGGAAATTTAAGAATGCTACAAACAAAATTCCCTTATATTCCATGTCTTTGCCCAAAAAATATCAGATCTCTTGACTTTCCACATCTGGAATAGAGTCAGTGACATTGTGTCCTCAGTAGGTTTTCTTTGAGCCCAGAATTTGAGACTTTGAGAATCTGATATTTTAATTCCTTAACAAGATGCTCAAGACGCATCTTAATTGTTGTTATTGTAATAAGCCGATATTCATTTAAACAATATTCTTGCAACAAATGATTCTTCAAAATATTTTAACCAAATGAATAGGTAGTCATTTGTTTCCTTTTTTATGATTTATATGGCCATTTAGATCCATGTTTGTATGTTTAAATAACTATACAAAAGAAAAATGTCACATTTTTGTTTTGTGTTTACATGGTCAAGAGAATTCAGTGTTATATTTATGCATTTTAATCTATCAGGGCCATTTAAATCATCTTCTATGCCACAATGACCTTTATGGTTGGTTGTGTGGACCCCGTGCTGAAGAACCCTTCCTCTAAAGAGGTTGCAGCAGTGTTGCAAAGACTTCTGTTAAAATACATGAGAAAATTCCCAGTCTACATTGCAATAAAAAAAAAAAATTAAAGCAGTGATGGCAAAGTGTTTAGTGCCTTGTGTTTAAGGGCAAAGCCCCATATTTGGAAGGTCATGGGTTAAAGTGCCAGATAAGCAATTGTCTTGAATAGGATACCCTTGAGCTATGTACTTTCCCAAACACTGCTCCTCAAGTGCTTGATATATGGCTACACTTTGTATGGGTTAAATGCAGAGAAATTATTTTATGGTGCACTGTGTATTGTGCTGTGGTGTGTGATTTAAGTTGACACTGTCAAAAAATGTACCCTTTACAACTCATGATATTTCTACCCTGCTTGATCCTGCAATCCAGGTCAAACAATCATGCAATCCACAATCATCACCAATGTCAATTATTAGGACAAAGTCACTGGAGAATAGATGATTTCTTTTATTATTTGTCCAGAAAATTATTTGTCCCGGAGAACACTACCTACTGGAATTCACCAACAGTGAAGCTTGTGGAGTTGAGGCAATTGTCTTCGGCTTTTTAAAGGGGTTGTACAAGGGTTCTTGTTTCCATGATGGGTAATGTTAGCATAAAAGCATATTTAAAACAATTACATGCTTGATTACGAACATGATCACAAAGACATGCCTTGATTGACTGGACTGGACTGGACTTTGGGATTAACTGGACTTTTGATTACAAACCATTTGCTCCATCAACAGCACCAGACACCAAAAATCCTCTTTATGCTGAATGTGCAAAGATTACATTTACAGCATTTAGCAGACGCTCTTATTCGGAGTGACTCCTAGTTCCTGATTACAGGGACAGTCCCCCTGGAGCAACTTGGGGTTAAGGGTTTCGCTCAGGAACCCAATGGTGGTAGTGCTGGAAGTGGGATTCGAACCTGTATTGTGATATGTGAGCATCCTACAATATTCTACCATATTCTGTGTAATGATAATATACCTTAATGGTTTGCAGTACCTTGAGTTTTGGCTGCTGGGCTTATGGGTACAGTGCCAGTCATAGGAGAATAGATCCTGTCCAAAGTCTGCCTCTTTAAAGGAGTCTAGACAAACAGTCATGGAAAACAAAAGTTAATAAATCACCACAACAACAACAAAAAACCCAACAATAACACGTGCTGGAACACAGAACGACATGCAAGGAGTTTCCCAAGTGTCAGAGGTGATTTCAAAAAACAGAATATTCAGATAGTTGGAGAATTTTAGTCTAAAGCTGGGGACTGCCCAATAGAAATGTCCCTTGTCTCTTTTGGACAGGTTCGATTTGGGGCTTAAATGATCCGGCTACACTTAAAAATTCGACTTTGTGAAATACCCCCAGCTCATTTAAGGCTTTCAGACATAAGCAAGCATTAAATCTGGCCAGTCATTGTTAAGTTAAACTCAAAGCCGTTGATACCACATGAATGCAACTGCGAAAAATAACACAACACCAGCGGACAGAGCAGCTCTTACATTTTCCTTGTCTTCTAACTGAAGGGCTCGTTTCACACTGTCAAAGAAAATGTTCCGTCACTCCACTTCAGACAGTAAAAGCAGCTAGTAAATAAATATTTCCCTCTCCATCTGAGTTAACAGCAATTGTTTAATAAAATAATCTACAGAGTTGGCAGAAAAATGTTACAGTAATGTTAGATTTCATCACTTGTAAGCCAACCAGCATAAAAATAAAATGCGACAAAAAAGCAAACAGTCTAACTCACGGCATGGTCCTGCAGTTTGTTGCTCTAGTGAAAATGAAAATGTGAGTCTTTAAACTCGTGAAAGCACTTCTGTAAACACAAACAACTAAAACTGAAATTGAACTCTGATTATAAGTTGGCGCCGTGCAGCAGCAAAAGCCTTCCCCTGGAAACGACGAGATGTTATGTGAATGTATTAAATGTGTTTTTCTTATAATTGTAGCAAATTTATGCATATCAGTATTTAGAGTGCGATCTTATAATCATAAAATATTATAAATATATAATTTTTTTCTTAATGAATTAGACGTTTGGTCAAATTAACCCTTTATAAGGAACGTTTAATGGCGCTGTTTTACCCGATCTGGTTTTTACTGCGCACCAGTTTGATTTGTTATGGGGGTTGTAGTCCTGCAGGACTTTCACGCCTCCTTGGGTCGTTTAGAGATTTAGTTATAGCTTAATATACAGCTTCAAAGAATTTCTTACTTGAATGTCTGTAGACGATAGACAGACGGTACATGTTTTAACCTTTATCATGGATCCCTGGCCCTCATCCCACATCCAACACATATCCAATAATTCACTTCAGAAACACCAAACGTTTATGGAAAAAACACAATCTCCCTTTGAAGCTAATGGCCATATAGGTCATTTTTTTCAAACTACCAAAATAACCATCAACCAGTGAAGAAGTGATTCTCAACTACATCCATCGAGACTAGCATGACTTCTAGCATTATAACATTCTCTCTTCTTCACTATATTTTTTAGTTTGACGCTTTTTCTCCTGAACACTGTGGACTGGACAACCGCATGCATGTGAATGTTAACATTAGTCTTGCGGGGCAGGGTATGCTAGTGGTTAGGGAGTTGGCCCCGAGATCAGAAGGTCATGGATTCAAATCCCATACCAGTAGGTTACCCTGAGGTACCCTTGAGCAAGGTACCATCCCCATCACTGCTCCCTGGGAGCTTGCAATAGCTGTCCCCTTCTGCACGTGTGTATGGGTTAAACGCAGAGGTGTGGTTCACTGTGTGTTGTGCTGTGTTTCACAATGAAAAGAACAGTCACTTTTGCCTAGGATCATCATCAGGGTGAAAAGTTTCTCCAAGACTTTTTTTAACAGCTGAAGCAAATCCCGTTGCAGTATCTCAGTGTTTTGTGGAAAGGTATCTCCACAGTTTAATTCCACCACCCCCATACTTCACGGGTGGGATGGTGTTTGGTGAGGAATGAAAGATTGGGTCTGAGTCACATGTAACATTTTGAAGTTTAGCTCAAGTTTGCTTCATCTGAACCCTTAACCTTATCTAAACATCTTGTCTCGGCCACTTACATTGTGGCTTAAGTGTTTGGCTTTAGTAGTATCCACCCTCCCTTTGTGTCACTCTTTCACACACAGGGCCAGTTTATGGAGAGCTGCTGATTTCATTGTGCACCTTCACGCCAGGCTCAGCTACTAAAAGTGTTGAGGGAAAGCCTTGACTAAACAGTGACTGGATAATATGATTCAGCTTCCATTTCCAAGTGATCCTGCAGTGCTGACTAGATTTTCCAAACACTTGGATGTTAAAGTGTCTCCCATAACTATTGGCACACCTTGTAAAGATTATTAAAGAAAAAGTAAAAAAAATAATAATAATACAGGAGTGCTAAACACATTTAGTATGCATGCAACTAAATTTTTAAATATATTGTGATGGCTTTGCTACATGCAAGCATGGACTAGAGTTTCAAAACTATTCATAAAAATACAAAGAGGGTGGATGAACAGATGGATGAACGGATGGATGAATGGATGGATGTGTGTGAGGGTGTTTGTCTTTGTGTTTGCTCTGGACTGGCAACCTGTCCAGAGTGTTTCTCAGCCTTTCGCCCTGTGAGAGCTGGAATCGGCTCCAGCACTGCCTGCACCCTAACCAGGACAAGCAGCTAAGAAAATGAGTGAGAGAGGGAGTTCATACTAAATTTCACACATTCTTTGCCCTAAATTAACTAGCAGACATTAGTGAACTGATTAATAAAGAAATGTAAACTTGTATTAGCTTGCAGTGCTTATGAAGCATAGAACAAGTACCTTTGCCTTAATTTAATATCCTGAAAGCTGTACTTCTGTCATTGCTGTTTTTGTTATTCAGAGCCATTTTGGAGGTGAATTTCTACCTGGTCGATATGAGCAGAGCTTTGGTATCGATCTCCCTCCCTTTGTTTGCACTCTTTTTGACTTTAACCTCAGCTAGTTTGCTTTACCACAGAAAAATAATAGCCAGACTCATCAAAGCAAAGAGATTGGAAAAAAGCTAGATGCTGTAGGATGAAGAATGGGGGCTTTGAGATTACCACTGAGACTTCTAGAGCTTCCAGCCAGCCATATTGCCTGAGCCTAAGGCCTGATAATTGGGGGGAGAGATTGGAGAGTTAGGAGGGTTGGGTTGTGCTTGTTTTTATGGGGTGTGTGTGGGTGCCTGTAAATTAAAGGGGTTCTGCTCTGGTGACAGGGCAGTGTATTAGTTCAGCAGAGTGACCCATCTCCTTGGGACATTACATCAGGGTCTTTTCAAGTGGACACATGCCCCAGGTGCTTTTCTTCATTTTGATTTGGGGTGGACAAACCACCAAAGTGTTTGTTTGATACTTCACACATTTCACGGCTCAACATAAATACTGTGAGGAAATTGCTTTTGCTAAAAAAGTGTCATTCCTGCTACACATTTGTAGCTCTCTCTAAAAGATGTGTTAAACTATTTCAAACATTAAAAAGCCTCCAAGGTGGTTGGGGACTATTCGTCTTTTTTAAATGGCTCTCAGACGTGTGTGAAAGGAGGCTGTTTTTCTGGGTTTTTGATTACTTCTTGATGATTTACAGTTTATTTGCTGTGCCATTCTGCTGGACTTTTAAACAACAGCTATCAAAAGAAAAATACTCTATATTTTGAAGAGACATTTATGGAATTTATATCTAGGGTGAATTATACATTTATAGCTGACACTGTGCTCTGCTTTCATCCTATGAACCCATTTTAATTACATTTGGGAAATCTTTGAGTTACAGCCCTTTACTTCCATACATATACCATGCAGAAGTGCCCTTCATTCAAGCTGAAATGTAACAGTAGTGCCATCTTGTGGGTGTATTTGATGATTTCTCCTTTTCAATCACTTTATATCTGGAGATTCACTCAGTAGCAGCTTGAGTTTTGGGGACAGATTTCTAGACAGCTATTGTAGAGACACTCTGGCCAAAATGAATAAGTTACATTTACAGCATTTAACAGACGCTCTTATCCAGAGCAACTTCCATGTCCTGATTACAGGAACAGTCCCCCTGGAGCAACTCAGGGTTAAGGGTCTTGCTCAGGGACCCAGTGGTGGTAGTGCCAGAGGTGGGATTCAAACCGGGAACCTTTTGTTCCAGAGGTCCAGAGACAAGTACCCTACCACTAGACCACACCAGCCAGATACCAGATCTGCATATGCATTACACATGACTGCTGGTGATCCCACAGTGGTGCTGTGCAGACTCCAGAGTCACAGTTTATAGACTAGATGTTCCCCATTTATGATGAATCTTGGGTGGGTTTTTTGGCCTGTTTTGGATTTAATGAAGTTAATGAATGTAGGAGGATGGAAGGCAGCTCCACCAGGGTACAGTACATCTTGTATCTGTATTCTTTAGTTACTGATTGAGAGTGGAGAGAAGGTATTAACTTAAGGACATACATGATGAAGACATTTGATATATGAAATGGTTCAGTTCAACATCTGAGCTTTAAACAGTCTTCTAACAGTACTGTTTTAGATTCTTTTTTTCTGTGAAAAAACTTGCAATTGGCTAATGTTGACCAGTCCTCACTACATTCACAAAATTCTCAGAAAAGCATCACAGTTTATCACAGCAAAGCTTATCACAATTTTGGTAAAATGTCATATTTTCCACCCTAACCTATACTTCATCTGCTATATAACAACCAGAGCCAACAACTTGTTTGGCCTGTGTGTCTAATGTCTGGTGTGTGGAGGTCCGGAGGGAATTGCTTTTCTTTGGTTCTTTTCTTTTGGTTAACTAATAACACTCACACAGGTGGACTGTCCAAAGAAATAAAACAAACAAAAATATAAATATTTTCAACTAAATTACATAACCTCAAAAAGGCCAGCAGAATGAATGTCACGTGACTGCTACAAACCCAAGGCTGCTGTAGTCTGTTTCGCCAGAGGGCGGCGCTGTCACACGCCTTCAAAAACACAGGGGCTCGGCACGTGCAAGTCACGTGATTATAAGATAATTTACTAATTAGTGAGTTGCTTAATAAATAAACCTGAAAGTGTGAGGTTGCAATTAACACAATGGCATTTTAACATTTTACATTATTTACTTTATTTGGTTTATTTATGTTATTTTATTTCAAAATTATTTATTTGATAGTGATGCGTTTAGATTGCACGTATTATTTTATTTTAGATTATTTTATTCTGAGCAATTTAATATTTTACCTATCTATCTATCTATCTATCTATCTATCTATCTATCTGTCTGGACCTATGAGGCAAGTAATGCTAAAAAGAGGCTTCAGTATTATTACTTGTTTTAAGCTATGTGACACCTTTAAACAGCATAACAGCATGGTCTAGAAACCATTCAAGCAACTCTGTGGGAGATGATTAAACAACCTGGTGTGATGATGATGAAATCTTTCATTATCTGTTTGTTTATATGTATATAGATGAGCATTAACATTAAAACATTAAAATCTGTCTAATACTGAGTTGTTCCACATCATGCTCTGACTCATTCACTCCAAAAAAAGTCCTCTGAATTGATTTATTTGTTTTTATTGTGCGTGTGGCAGGGTGCATTCTCCTGTGGAAAGAGGTCACTGCAATTATTGTTATGAATGAGTGCATTTTATCTGCAACAATGTCTACAAATCAAACTAACATCTCAGAACTCAGTCCACATGAGCATCTGTGGAATTTGCTTGGCAAACTTGTGGAGTTCATGCATCGACAGATCAGAGCTTTTTTCACAGCATGAGGGGAGCTAAACAGTATTAGGCAAGTGGTTTTACTGATGACCGATCAATGTGTGTACATATATTTTAATGTAGCCTTGTAGTCATACACTCACACACACATACACAAAGTGTTATACACACTGGACTAATGTCAATTCACCCTTAGCCTTTAATGCCACATGCAGGCTTGACCTTCTATTTATACCCCTGGGCCAATTCTTTTGCCCTTTGACTTTCTCTACTGTAACTGTAGAACAGAACTATAAATGTCACATGGCACATTATTAGAATGTCTAAAAAGGGAAGCGTTGCTCTCCCACTTCCGCACCCTGATACACCAACTTTTCCCTATTGTTCACAACTTTAATATCACAGAATGTTTGGGGAAAGCAAGGGATCACTGAAAGCAGCAAGAGAATTTTGTCCAATGGAAAAATGTGGTTTATTTTTAAGCCAGCGTTTAACATTATTTAAAGATTGTTTGCTAACTGTGGAGGCTTGTCTTTAAGCCTACATTTCGGAATGAAAACTGCAACATCATGAGTGAGCAAACATTGCATCATAGCAAACTGTTCTCGTTTGAATGAAATCCAGTTCAAACTGGGTGCAAAAATCAAACTAAGACTTGAACCCTGTCTTCTCCAACACTTAGTCTAGCTTGCCTCCAGTTTAGGCTCAGTACAGACCACAAAAGTTAATAATTTAATGAGATGCTAAAGGAGAATGGAAAGAGCAGGTCAGCAAGTCTCGGGTCTTCATGGAGGTGATCAGATGTTCAGCCACTCTGGCCCTGGGCATGTCTTGGAGTGAAGCGTCCAGCAGTTTGTTGATTTCCTTGATCAAACACACTCACTAAATGTGGCAATAGGTCTGGTCAATGTGAAGACATTTATCATTATTGTGATTTTTTTTCTATTTTTGTGGCACTACTCTCTCTTTTTTCTACAGTTAAACATATTAGATCTTGAAAAACAAAATATATATATATATATATATATTAGATTTTTCCAATATCACCCATCCCTACCTGTCAAATAACAGGTGTGTTGAGCCAGGTCTGTGTAAGCAGAGGATTCTTCTGTACAACATATCAGCTTTCTCCAGCTCTGGCCCTGGAGTGCCCTTCTAATCTGTGTTTTCCATTTGAACTCCATAAGGAGCTGTTCATGATGTGAACAGGGGGATCAGGTGAGCTAGGAGAGAACCATCACCTATACATGGCGGTTAGAACTGCAAGGATGGCCTGTGTAGCTGAATGACATGGTATAAAGGGTCAGGGGGTCGGTGTTGTCCATAAACTAGGTGATTCAGCTCGTCTGCGAATTAGATCGAATCTAAAACCCACTTTAACTCCCAACACACGCGTCCTTCCCCAGAAGGGGGGCGCGCGGTGCCTTTAAATGTGGGCGTGGTTAGCTGATGGCTGACAGAGGGCAGCAGTTTGTATGTGTGTAGGTGACACGGCCTGCATCCCGTTGAAGTACACGGATCACACAGGAGAGCTACTGAGGCGAAAATGGTGCAGATCAGCGTGGTGAAGTCCAAGCCTTACACCGACCAGAAGCCTGGGACGAGCGGCCTGAGGAAGAGGGTGAGCGTCTTCCAGCAGAACCAGCACTACGCCGAGAACTTCATCCAGAGCGTCATCTCCACCATCGAGCCCTCTCACAGGCAGGATGGCACCCTGGTGGTGGGAGGAGACGGCCGCTTCTTCATGAAAGATGCCATTCAGCTGATCGTCCAGATTGCAGCAGCCAACGGGGTCAGTATCTGAGGGTGAACCTTAATCTGCTGTGATTGGTCGGTGCGTTTAGCGCGAGTACAGACTGCACTGCGACGGAAGAGCCCTTCCCTCCACCTTCCGTCTTTCCACACTGGCAGTTTTGTACCGTGTCGTCGTGCATGTACTCCGCTGGGTGGATGTGCAAATTCGGGTCCGGAAAGTACAAATCCAGTCCGGGATTTCGTTCCAGCTGTATGGAAACCACTACTAGAGGTTTAATGTTGGAGAAACCAGGAGGTTGGAGTGCATTTATAGCTTCTGGGCCTGGATTTTCCAAAGCTGGTGCACCAAATGACCCCCGTGCTCTTTGCATAGAAAGACACCTTTGACATTTGGGAGTCTGGCTGTGTGAGGAGTTTAGACGCCCCCCGGTGAAGCCTCTTGAAGCTGCAGCTGCAGAAGCGGTTGTGTTTACTGCGGCTGCGCGGAGGAGGCGCGTGCGTGCTGGCACGCAGCACTAGGGAGAGCTGACAGACATCACCTGGTGGAGTGATAGGTGTGCAGGTGACGCTCTGGGGGGATGAGAGGCGATGCCCTCTCCCCGGTTGGTCAAAATGGACAAAATGCATCTGCCAGCCACTAAATCATCTACAGACTGGTGTCTGGCCTGGAGCATCTCCTCCCCAGTTAAAACTGATCA
Source organism: Hepsetus odoe (assembly GCA_017165825.1). Lineage (NCBI taxonomy): Eukaryota > Metazoa > Chordata > Actinopteri > Characiformes > Hepsetidae > Hepsetus > Hepsetus odoe. The sequence goes on along the minus strand of CM029366.1, from coordinate 18,556,452 downwards.
TTTCCTGCTCAGTATCCACTCATTGGTTTCACTAGATATTTACAAATTATTTAATATAACCTTTTTCAGCTGCACATTTTAGGGGCCGCTGCAGCGGATCATCCGTCTCCATTTCTTCTTGTCCTCTGGAGCATCTTCCTTTAAACCGACCACCTGCATGTCCTCTCTCACCACGTCCATAAACCTCCTCTTTGGTCCTCTTCTCTTTCCTGGCAGCTCCATCTTCAACATCCTCCTCCCAGTATAATCCTCGTCTCTCCTCTGGACATGTCCAAACCAACGCAGTCCTGCTTCTCTCACTTTGTCGGCAAGTGTTCCAACCTGAGCTGTCCTTCTGATTAACCTGTTCTTAACCCTGTCCATTCTCGAAGCTTTCAATGTAAATCTCAGCGTCTTTAACTTTGACACCTCCTGCTCACTACTGTCCTGTAAACCTTCCCTTTTACTCTAGCTGGTACGCGTCTGTCACAAATCATTCCAGCCACTTTTCTCCACCCATTCTAACCTGTCTGCACTCTCTTCTTCACCTCTCTTCCACACTCGTTGTCACTCCGAACTGCTGATCCCAAATATTTAAACTCCTCCACCTTTGTTACCTCTGCTCCCTGCATCCTAACCACTCCACTTTCCTCCATTTCATTCACATTCATGTATTCTGTCTTCTTCCTACTCTTTTATTCCTCTCCTCTCCAGAGCATATCTCCATCTCTCCAGGTTCTCCTCAAGCTGCTCCCTACTCTCACTACAGATCACAATGTCATCAGCAAAAATCATCTTCCACGGAGACTCCTGTCTAACCTCATCTGCTCATTTATTATATTATAATTCAAATCAGTATTAACTCTATGTACAGCTCCCCTGGCCCATATGATGCCTAAAGCATCACCACTGATGTTGCAATTATTTCAAGACTAACTGTTCATTGCCCACTTTTGAATGTTAAATTGGATCATCTTTTACACATTTCTCAGTCGCTCGGTTATGTACTTGTGATATTGTTAAGAACATGTTTGAATTTCATTGTTAACCTCTGACCCTTCTCAGATTGGTCGGCTGGTCATTGGTCAGAATGGAATAATGTCCACGCCTGCAGTGTCCTGTGTGATCCGCAAACTTAAAGCCATCGGTGGGATCATTCTAACAGCCAGCCACAACCCTGGTGGTCCTAATGGAGACTTTGGCATCAAGTATAACATCTCTAGTGGAGGTACAAGATTCCATACAGTGAAATAAGAAGCTGCTTAGTGGACACGGCTGTATTTATAAAGCTTTTGTACTGTTTTTGAGCTTTTATGCCGTGTTCACCCAGTGTTCACCAGGGCTCAGTTGACAAATGATTTTATTAAGTTTTAGTGAAATGAAGGACAATGGCAAGTTAGTGTGAGGTGCTGGCATAGAATCAGGAGGATTACTGTGTGTTTTATGTTCTCTTTACATTTTTTCCCCTTCCTTTTTTTTTTATTTAAAGTTGTTTTTTTAAGATAAATGAAATTCTATTTTACGCTCTTTTTGATACAATATGTTTAATACCTGTGGAACAAAGACTGCAGCAACTAAAATGATTCAGGTCATTTAAAATAATTTCCTTCAGGAACTTATGCAACAGTTGTGATGGAGAAAAGAACATTTGCATAATTTCCACTCAATTGTTGCATGGTTACAGTCTGATTATTCTCCAGTAACAAAGAGCAAGTGGCATCATATGGGCACTTGAAACCAAATCTGGAGACTCAGCTCTGTGAAGCTGGTAAGGAACAAGAATTAATGTCGCTGGAACACTGAGTTCTGAATGTTCCTCTATCAGATCTAATGTGAGCTATAAATTCATACTTCCACATGACCAATCAAAAGTTGTTTGTCTTTAAATCCTAATCTTCCCAATTTGTCTCCTTCAGGACCTGCTCCAGAGGGTATCACTGATAAAATATTCCAGATCAGCAAAGGGCTCCAGGAGTACAAAATCTGCCCAGAGCTCAAGGTGGATTTGTCTACCATTGGCAAGCAGACCTTTGAGGTTGACACTTTCAAGCCCTTCACAGGTGCTGTCTTGTCTTTCTAAAGTTACATTTTATTTGTTAGGGTTGTTTATCATAACTGTTTAAGGTCATTGTTTTATTATTGCATCTTTTGATTTTACTGCAGTTGAGATTGTGGATTCAGTGGAGGCATACGCAGAGATGCTCCGAAACATTTTTGACTTTGCTGCCCTGAAGGAGTTACTCTCAGGACCCAATCACATCAATGTACGGTTAGACGCAATGCATGGAGGTGAGGACTAATAAACATAAAACTATATAAATAAGAATACAAATAGGCTGTATAGCTGTTGTGGTTATAAGAATTGTGGAGCAAGTTATCCGGTACATTCAGTTATAAACTAGTTAAAATAATGGGACGCCTGGTTACCAGGACAACTGGTGCAATAACTCTTTTCTTGTGGTGGGGGGCTCTCCTGCTCTCACACTTCCTGGTAACTGGCTGTAACAATGCACTCGGTGTTTGAGTCTCTCGCTTGGTTGCTCTCACTCTGAAAATGTACTGAATGGAAGAAAGCTACATTTGTAACAGATTTTCCAAAGCATTTCTTTCACAAGCAATTTTCCGTACACTTGTGCAAACTATAGGCTTTCATACAGTCTGTTGTATTTTGGTGATGTTGTTTTTATGCAAGACCTCATGTAGAATGTTGGACTGGAGACTCTAAAGCACCTTCAAGACAAGATGTAATGGCAAAGTTGGGTGAAACTGATTAAGTGATGAATGAATGCTTGTATTTTGATTTATGCATTTCCTTTTATGTTCTCCCTTATTAGTTGTGGGCCCTTATGTGAAGAAAATTGTGTGTGAGGAGTTGGGCTCCCCTGCAAACTCTGCTGTTAACTGTGTGCCCTCTGAAGACTTTGGAGGTCACCATCCTGATCCTAATCTAACTTATGCTGCTGATCTTGTCAAAACCATGAAGGGAGGCGAATATGATTTTGGAGCAGCTTTTGATGGTGATGGAGTATGTGTTCTTGCTTTTCTGTTTTGATTTATCAGCTATTCTTTAATCATTCATGAGTCTTCCCTGGAAAAATCCACTTTGATATATATGCAGGGATGGATTAGATTCAAATGTCATATGTCAGTTATTTAAACACTCATCCTGTTAATGTAATACGGAGTGAAATCGGAGACTACTGGTTGTCATAAACGGGGCTTTATAGCAATTTTTCCCCACGTACATCCCCCTATCAGAAATAACGTGTTGGTTATTGTTGTAAACCCCAGTATGCAGAAGTCGTAAATATTCTTAACATTTAATTATGTATTAATGTTGGCTCAATATCTGACTCTCATTTTCCCACTGACTTTTTTGCTTTAGGATCGTAACATGGTTCTGGGTAAGCATGGGTTCTTTGTTAACCCATCAGACTCTGTAGCAGTGATTGCTGCCAACATCCCCTGCATCCCATACTTTCAGAAGACTGGTGCTAAAGGACTAGCTCGCAGTATGCCCACCAGTGGTGCTTTAGACAAGTAAGAACAACCCTTCTGTCAATCTAGTCTGTTCATAGTCGCACAGTTGTGACAGAATTACTGAACAGACACTTCAGGTTACGTCTTACATGCAGCGGTGGCCTAGTGGTTGCCCTGAGGTACCCTTGAGAAAGGTACCGTCCCCGTCACTGCCCCACAGGTGGTTTCAATAGTTGCCCCCTGCTGCACATGTGTGTATGGGTGAAACACTGACTATTCTTGTCATTATGAAATGCAGCACAACAAAATTCTCTTTCATCTTTGCATATCAGAAAAGTGAAATGTTTGCACGGTTACACACTGGCATGTATTTAACTTGTGTGTTTTGTGTTTGACAGTGTAGCTAAAGCCCTGAAAATGGAACTGTATGAAACACCCACAGGCTGGAAGTTCTTTGGTAACCTGATGGATGCTGGAAAACTTTCTCTGTGTGGAGAGGAGAGCTTTGGAACTGGTCAGTAGCTTGGTTGCAGCTGTGGATAAATCACTTCATCAGGATATGCAAATTATAAATTAGTTTGTGTAGATTTAACATGGTGTTTGTGTGCCATTTCATTGTTGCCTGAGTAAGAGGCCAAGCACTCATGTTTTGTTATCCATCAATTTTCCTTTTTTTTTTTTTTGGGGGGGGCTTTGAACCAATGTTTGGGAGGCAGAGTGGTGGTCTTTTGCACTTTCTCTTACCATGCAGGTCTTCTGTCTGCTAGGCTCTGATCATATCCGAGAGAAAGATGGCCTGTGGGCTGTGCTCGCCTGGCTGTCAATTCTGGCCACTCGCAAACAAAGTGTGGAGGACATCATGAAAGAACACTGGCAGAAGTTTGGCAGAAACTTCTTCACCAGGTGAATAATCTACAGTCAGTAGTTCTTTGTTATTTATATTTTTTTGCTTGGTTGTTTCAGATGTTTCTCCATAAATCTCCCAGAATCAGAGTTTTACAAGTAAAACTTTTGGTTTGTAGATTTATTTATGAACTTTGTCTGCCATCTAGTGGTGATAAGTGGCTCTTGGCGGTTTTGCCATTGTAAATACTGAAAATAGTAATATAATTTGTATAAAATACTATTAAAAAAACAAAACTAATAGGTACATTGGAAAAACATGTCACAGAAAATAATTTCTAATGGGGTTTTTTTTTTTTTTTTTTCTTCTTCTCTTCTCTTTTTTCTCACCCCTGACCCTGAAGACTACAGTGGTTAACGTGGAATTGATGTAGCATTTATATACACTATAATTATATGGTGGCATTACATTTATATAAAAAGTTCAAAATCTTAACTTGCTTCTGTCTACTATTGAACTTTTATCCTTGCTAACAGCTTGCAAGCAGATTTAAGCTTTTCATTGTTTTTTTAATCCTGACTTTTTATTATAGGTATGACTATGAGGAAGTGGACTCAGATGCAGCTAATAAGATGATTGCAGACCTACAAAACACCATGTTTGACAAAGCCTTCACTGGGCAGAAGTTCTCCTCAGGTGACAAAACGTATCAGGTGGAGAAAGCTGATAACTTTGAATATATAGACCCAGTGGATGGCAGTGTCTCAAAGGGACAGGTGAGCTGTGTTAAATTACTACTTATTCAGTAAAATTTCACAGTGAAATCTGAAAGAGCTGAAAATACAGTTTCACTGAAGTTCCTTAAAATATAGATTAATGGGCAAACTGAGAAATGATTATTCAGCCTGTGCAACTTGCTGTAAGGAAACATCTCTTTGGCTTTTTTGTGAGACACTTGTGGAAATGGAGTCTGGTTTTCCACCTGTCGTTTGTTAAAGTGTGACACAGACTGTGAGAGAAAATTATCATCACTCAGAGTGTATGAGAAACATGAGAAATGAAGAGGGCTATCGTTACCTGAAAATATTTAGATGGAATTAATCTCCAGGTTTTATGTTTTCCACAACTTCCATTTTTCATGGATATCCATTCTCCTTTTTTCTTCCAGGGCCTACGGATCATCTTCAGTGATGGTTCTCGTATCATCTTCCGTCTCAGTGGAACAGGCAGTGCTGGTGCAACTATCAGACTCTACATAGACAGTTATGAGAAGGACCCTCAGAAGATCTATCAAGATCCACAGGTAGATCAGTTTTTGTCTGTGGAAGTATGCCCTTAAACTTTGGTCAGGAATTCCCAAATAGGAATGGTTTCGACTTTATTAATGAAGAGTAAATTTACTTATTTTACACACAGGTTTTGTAGGGCATCACACCTCGTCTATTACTACAAGATTCCTGATCAGCACATTTATTAGATAGTGTTTTCATGTCCCCTGTGAATGGTTTGATCAATATTAGCTATGGTTTTAAGGCATTTCATGGACATCTGCAGGTTTACTATGGAAGCCTGTATGATCAAGTTGTTGGATGAATCTCAGCCCAGTGAAGCTGTTTTATGATCTCAGGAAACATTCCCCAGAAATCAGTTTACTCTCCCACCATCAATCACTTTGGGTATGACACGCAGATTAAAAAAAAAAAAAAAAAAAAGAAATCTGGATGGGTTGGCCCTTCAAGTGACTGCTCAAACACAGCTGTGAGCTGATTGGCTATGGCAGAATCCTGATAACACGCACAGCAGGTGAGGCCGCGCACTCTGAGAAAATCTTCCTTTGAGTAGAATTATTTCTGATCAGGCTGATCAGAGGGCCATCAACCTGTCTTAAAGAATCACCCTCAAATGCAGCCAGCCTAAATAGAGACAGCAGAACTGGGTCACACTGTTTTTCTGGCCCAGCAGCTGTCTCACTTTCTCAGTTAATTTTTGAGCTTGAGTTACTGTTTGTGGCGTCAGGGCCAATGCAGAGGGGAGTTTAACAGGAGGAGGAAAAGAGCCGTGCTGTAAAGAAGTCATTTCTGTTGTGTGTGGGGAGGACTGAAAAGATTTTTTTTTTGTTTTTTTTTTTTTGTTTTTTTGTTTCATTACATTGGATTGTTTTTACAGTGAATTCTATTTATATTTGCTAGGTAATGTTGGCTCCTTTGGTGGACATCGCCCTCAGGATTTCTCAGCTCCAGGAGAAGACTGGTCGCACTGCTCCTACTGTGATCACATAATGATCTTTGAGGCCTCATCACCTACCGAGGTCTAGATCAGACATGAATTCACTTGGTCCAGCATTGCCTTGATCCACCACCAGGCCTGTGTCCCACCTTCTGCCCCATCCCTGCTTCCATTTAGTCTTTGTGTCCACAACGCATCTTCTGTTTTCTGTGTTTCATAGGTGCAATAGAAAGTGTCACTGTGAATAGATGGATAAAGGATACTGTCTACAGTATTACGCCACTCAAATTGTGGACATATCTACACACCAGTAAATGTGTACGTGTAGAAAAGCTTCTTATTAAAGCTGTCTGCTATCCATTTTTCCATTTGTGTGTTTATTTATTTATTTTACCCTCCCCCCCCCCCCCCTTTCCTTGTACGCTTAAAAGGTTTTACTATATCTACATTACCTTCTATGCTAAAAAGGTATTCAGCTTTCATCAGACTGTGGGATAGTATAATTCCTTGAATTGGAACTATGTTGTGAAGATTAGATTACCTGCCACAGAAGCATAAGTTAGGCTGATAACTGATTTTGATAAGAAGTTGCTATTCTAATTAATCCCAGACATTCTAGATAGAGTTTCACCACTACAGGGAAAGATGCCACTGCTACCCAGCTCAAACATGGGGAGGTTTACCCCTTTCTGGCGGATGATGTTGGGCGTGGTGACATTAAGCTCATGTGCTTCATTCCATTCTGTGGCTTTCTGTTGAGGTTGTGCAAGTGAAAACTTAAAGTAGCTGTATTGAATAATAACATTTTAGATTACAGTTTAATGCAAGAGAAAACGTGACATTGATCTGAAAAATTGCTTTGGACATTGGTCTGTAAAACCACTTGGAATCTGGAAACATCACTGGGATTGTTCTTTCTTGAGTTGCACATTATTAACAAAAAATACATGTGCTGTATTGATTGACATTTAATGTGTCTCTTTAATGTGCGACAAGAACTTTAACTCATATTGAGCCAATTGTGTTCTTCTTTGATGGAGGAACACCACACAATGTCTGAGTGACTGTGATGGTAATCATCTAAGGAATGCTAGATTCAGCCAATCAGCTTTCAGATCAGTGCAACGATGTGGTTATGGTGGTGAATTGAGACGCTGACGGGAAACCTACATGAAAAATATGCAGCTTTTTCGCAATACCACAATAGCCTTCAAAATCAGTCACTCTTTAAAGAATGATTTAAACATAATTCTCTTTGCAGACTGACTTAAATGGTTCGGAAGCCACTTCCAGGGGACCCTCAGATTTTTGAAAGCGTTTTCCAAATCTGAGGTAAATGATGGAATGTGTTTTCTGCTTCCATCCTTCATAAATACATGTTGTCACAACACAAATTTATTACATGACTGAATTGAATTAGAAATATATCAATAGTGAGATCCTCTTTGAACAAGGCAAATTATGGTCCTAACCCTCAAAAAGGATTACTATTATGATTTTTATTCACTTGTTAATTTATTTTTATTTTATATTTTTGTAAGACACTGTCACAGAAACCTTTTTTATGCCCTCTTTCTAATGTCTGTGAATGGTTACCTAGGTACACTCAATAGGCACAGATTGTGGAACGGGGATGCTTCAATTCCTCTTTGTATTTTGGTTGAAAGAAAGTGGGAATTTTTTCCTCACAATGTTCTGCATTAACTAGAATCTGCTCCCCGACCTGGTGTGACACAGTGAGATGCATAAAGTGTTCCACTGCCTAGTCACTAATAGCTTGCAGACTTATTTTGATTGGCTGCTATTATGTAAGATTATAGCAATGGCTGTGGCGTTTTAGTCATAGGCCTCATTTTCGAGCTAATTCCTTTCTCTTTTAGTTTTTCTGTGGTTCTTTTGAGTCTGTCTGCTGGAACTTCAACTCTTCTCACATTTACAATATTGACTGTATGAAGTTGAAATCAACTTAAGACAAACGGATTTGGCTTCAGTTCGAAGGGCTGATTGAACAGGACAGCTGGAACTGCATGTAGTTCTCTGTAATTCCATTTTTAATCTAAGTCTGTTAAAAATGAACTTATTAAAAATCAAAACTTCAAACACTATCCGAATATAAAGTCCCCTAGAAAATTATTCACTCATTTCAAAAAGACCCTGTAGGTCTGTGAAAAGCTTTTCCTCCTCTTGCATTGCTTCTTGCTATATTAAACCATATTTGCCTGAATGCACCATGAATAAGTAATCTAATGAATATCAAGATATTACAACGCAGATAAAAATCTCAAAAAGGCCTCTTAACTCTGTAGAAGAGCAGGAGTGTGGAAGGAAGAAAAAAATCCTTCAACAAGACATGTACAAATATATATGCTCAGTAGATAATAATAGCGTAACAATGCACCGGGCTAACAACTGAAATGGCCAGCATTTGAGTTGAGTTATGACTTTATCAGTATTAGATCTGTTCACTGAAAAAAATGGAATGAAAATGTGTTATTATTAAAAAAGTTCTCATGAACATTTAATGAAATTATATTAGAGCCTAGAATATGATTATATTTAATTGGGTAAAAGGGAAACAAAACACTCACTCACTTTCATGGCCACTTGTTCTAATTAGTGTCGTGGGGGGTGCTGGAGCCTATCCCAGCTCTCATAGGGCAAAAGGCAAGGAAACACCCTGGACAATTCACCAGTCCATTAATAAGCACACACACAGACAAACACACTCACAACTATGGGCAAGTTAGCATCACCAATCCGCCTGACCTGCATGTCTTTGGGTGATGGGAGAAAACCGGAGCTCCCGGAGGAAACTCATGCAGACACGGAGAACGTGTCCACTCCGCAATAAAGGACCCAGACCTCCTGGGAATTGAACCCAGGACCATCTCGCAATGAGGTGACAGTGCTACCCACTGCCCAAAATTCAACATAGATAACAGAATGGATTTGAACATGTGGAGTTTATTAAATGTCAACTGGAAAGTAAGAAGAAGAAGATGAAGAAGAAGGTAAAGGAGAGAGGGAGATCTGAGTTGATCCATTCAGTAGTAGTTCACCTTTAAATCATCTCTCATAAATATTAACCAAACAAATGTTTCATCTATAGATAAGCCTGCTTCTGTGACATTGCTTTAAGTTTTACAATCTATGCTTTTTGATCTGACTACAGTGTAAAATCTGTATTCCATAAAAGAAATACAGAAACATTCAGTAAGGGAAAGCAAGCAAAGTGCACAATCCCATGCTGCTTCAGTGTGAAATAACACATTTCCGCCTGAGCTCTGTGTTTCAACAGAGGGCTTGAGAACTATGTAAATAAATAGCTAATAACTCTTCAGCCTGGGGGCGAACAGCTGAGAAAAGGACCTGTGACTGTTTTTGTTACTGTGAACCCACACAGTTCCCTTTGAACACCTAATGAAAATAATCCAAATCACGTGTTGCTTGGTTTGAGTTTATGTACTGCGCAATGCATCACAAATTCGGGGAAATGCTCATTTCCATAATGGTAACTCTCACATGTATTTCATGGTGGCATAGCTATAGACCAAACAAGGTTTCAATTTAGGAAAACAGAATGCAATGAGAAGAACAGAATAAATATACTTATTTTTGTCCTGTTTCTACTTGGCATGATGCAAAGGTCTATTATATAAAAACTGTTTGTTTTATTAATAATATATTCTAATTAATATATATGAATATATGATATATAATGTGTCTTTTTTGTCTTAATACAAATGTTATATAATTTATATCCTGTATTAAATTCTGCACTTGTTATGGTGCAATCTCTGTAACTGAAAGGGCCGTGTAAGGGGGCAGCTTTACTACTTTCAGTCAGTACCAAGCTGAACCTTACATTTTTGGTACTTTTGGCGACTACATTTTAAGTGGAGAATACCTTATTTTGTCTAACAGTATTGTGTTTTAACAAGCAATCACACTCACATGGCCCAGTGGATAGTTTTAGAAGTTACTCTGTTTAGAATGTGAATGCATTTTCTAATAATAGGTCATTTGGAAAAAGGTCAGTTTAATCCAGTCCAAGCTTTCATATCTGGCTTTTGGCCTGGCAAAATAAATACATGAGCATGATCCCACCAGCTGCTCTCTGTTCGATGCTTTCCTTCTTCTGTTTTCACTGTGACCCCATCCCTCACACAAACATGCTCATGCTTAACAGACATGACAGCATAGCCTATTTTCTAAATGGCCTTTGCTTCACTTGATGGGTATTTCTGACATGCACTTTTCCACAATCCAAGTTGTCCCGATGTCCATTTTGAACACAATTGTTATTAGAAGCATACAGGCTGGACTACCCGAGAAAAGGACCACCCAAGATTACAAATAATGTCCCCTATCCCCAGCCTCACATCCTTGATCACATTAATGTGCATTAGGTACCACCTCTGTAGCTGTTTGCTTGCGCTGTATTAATAGTGTGGAGCTCCTGTTGAACTGGAGACTATGGACTGTGGATGACAAAGTTATTGCGTATCAGCCATTTTTACTGCTCTGTTACTCATGATGTTAATTTTTTTATAGACATGAACTATCAAGGCCTTTGTAGCTATGTAGTGTTTAACGAACCTTTCTGTCCAGATGAGCATTTAAAACTTTCTTCCTGTTAAAAAAATTGAAATATTAATTAGTATTGGTAGGCTGCCTCTGAATAGACAGCCACTAAAGGACTGCAAAAATTCAGAGTCAGCATTGCTGACTATTTCTATTTAGCAGTTGTGAATTATTAGCTTGCTGACCTAAAGAAATGCTTTCCCTTTAAACAGGAGAAATGTTAAGTGAATAAAGCGCCCCCCATTCATTTTTCATCATGCGGATGGTTTCATCCTTTCTTTCCTCTGGAAGAGCCCTGGCTTTTTACCAGAAAACTATATTTATGATTGCAGCTTGTCATATCAAGGCCTTCTTGGAGGCCAAGAATGACCATTTTGCCCTCACTACTAATCTCATCATTTGTTACCTTAAACAAGACTTGTTGATTCCACCTTAATTTCCTCATTTAAATCTGATTGGCAGATAATTCTGTTGGACATTTCAAGAATTAAATATTATTGCTTCTAACAACATCTTGATAATGAAATTAATAGAACACAATTAGATAACAATTAACAAAAAATAGCAAAATATACTTTTTGTTACCAGAAATCACAAGGTCTTCTCTGAAGGCACAGAAAGCTTTGAGGGTCCCCAGTGCATGTAATCACAAGCATAATCAACCAGTATTTTTCAACAATACTGTACAGTGCAGATAAACAAAATAAAATATATTTACTTTTTTGTTTTGTATTCTGTATTGACAGGCTGGAGTCATGTCTAAAAGGGATGGAGTGATGGCTAAAAGCATTGCTGAAGTGTAAATTTTCATCAAATTGAAGTCATTTTCTCTTCTCATCGACATAAATCTGCTATAAAATAACAGCATGCTTGGTCTTGCTAGCAACAACTACAACTTCTAAGAATTGTGTAAGATTAATAAAGCCATTCAAATCATTCAAAAGTCATTCAATAAACTTCAGGTCAGGATGACTGTTCCTGCAGTATCCAAATCTATTTTCTAATACTACCAATGGATTCAGAAGTTGGGATTTAGTTCTGCACTCTGTATCCCTGCAGATGCTTTGTTCACTGGAAACCTTGGTTGCTCTCGAGACTAACATCACCGGTCCAGAACAGAAGGTCTATTCTCCAAAGCTCTGTTGCACTGAGGTGGCGCAGACAGCTCTTCAAAAGAGGCCTCAGTGTATGGGCCTCAATTGACATGCTCATTACAATTAGATGTGTTTCACTGAGCATGGTTGCAATTTCAATAATCTTATTTTGCTCTGGGAAAATAAAACAGATAGACATCAGAAAGAAAAATAAAGAAAAAATAGCCCCATGTCATAAATACTTCACCTCCTTTGCTGCTCAGTAGATAATAGCTTCCAAATGTTTAATATTAGATGCAATCAGGCTGAAGAAAAGGCACTATGCTCTTTTCTTTTTTAGGCTAGGCCAAAATGCTTAACTCTAAAGGAAACTGCATAAATCATAACGCATGCAAAGTTAAGGCGAAGTATCATGTTTTATAAAACCTGTCTCTGCACTCCAGGAGTCTTTTAAGGATGTCTGTTGTCTCAGGTTATTCATTTACTGTTCTGATAGTGTTACATAGTAGATTTTCTTTAATAATATCCAGCCATTTTACAATCGGTGGGGGATATGAAAATTGTATAGAAAATAAACATAAAAGAATAGTGTCAACAGAAAATATCTCTTCTCAGCCAAGACTTTGTAATCATTTTACAGGAAATTTATTCAAATTTTGTCATTATCTACCCTTTCTTGGTTGCACCAATCTTCTCTAGTGTTGCTCTTGGTGTAATGCATTCAGTTGGTCAATATAAGAAGAGGCACAAGTATGAATGGGCAAAGCTACTACTGTTCTTAGATGTGAAACTACTTTTTTTCATTTTGAGGCAATAGTTTGTCCCGTGGCATTAGAAACCACTTAAGTCTATCTGAGAAGTTCATCACAGTCTGGGGTGTCAGAGAGTTTCTTTTCAAATTATGCATTGGCACTATTGTACATCAACAGCATGCTAGGTAAATGGGTGAACATTCTGCATGACGCTGAACTGTGCCTCTATAAGCTTCCATTATGTTTTTTACTTACATTACTCATAGCTTCAGCAAAGCCAGCTTTGGATGTTGTGACCGTTCAACTGCATTTAAGGAGGGGTTAAAAATGTGCAAATTCGATTTTTCACTGAACTATCACTTTAATGTGCTTAATTTTTCCTTTTTTTTAAACTCAACATCAGTCCCAGCCTTAGAACATATGTAGGGAACCTTGCTCAGCCAGCAAAAGCACCCAGCTGTCCATTTCCTGCCTTCCTTCATGTAATATCACATTAGGGGCTGCTGGGGTGCGTCATAAGGCTGAGCTTTGATCGCAGGCTAACGTGAGCATGTGTCAAAGAGCTGACAGGGGGGAAAGGAAATGAGAGATGAACTTTGGGTTCACAGAGCCAGCACAGCCCATCACTTCAAAAGGCACATGCTCAGAGCCTTCTCCTCTGCTGTCGATATGACACAAATGAACAGAAACAGGTCAGGATGCAAGACCCTGAGCTTGTAAATTGCTACCATTCTCTGTCCAGGCCCTGTGGCCCTGCACTATTTTAAAGTGGAAACAGGGGAGGGTACTGACTTTCAGAAAAGTGAAGACATCTCTGCATTGAGCACTCATAAAATCACTGTGGATCTTTTTTTTAAGCTAATGCATTAATTATAATAAATATGTTAAATATAAATTGAATTCTGGATGAGTGTTTCCACTGAATGCAACAAATAAAATATAAATAAATGAGGATGACTGCTTCCATTGTAATCTAGCAATTATTTTAATGACTAATCACATGGTATTTGTTGCCGTTTTTGTTAAAGGCCAGTGCAAATAGCCAGCAGTGGTGCCCACTTCCCACACAGGGCTTAATATTACTGAGGTGCGATCAGTAAAATTACTGACGCTACAGTAGCATATTTTTGTAGTGTTGTTTGACAGTGAACACCTCAACAAAGTCTAACTACATTTACATTTACGGCATTTAGCAGACGCTCTTATCCAGAGCGACTTCCATGTCCTAATTACAGGGACAGTCCCCCTGGAGACACTCAGGGTTAAGGGTCTTGCTCAGGAGCCCTGTGGTGGTAGTGCCAGAGGTGGGATTCGAACCGGGGACCTCTTGATCCAGAGGCAAGTACCCTACCACTAAACCACCGCCACCCTTACTACTAACTACGAATCTTATGCCCCTATTAGATGTCCAGCTGTTTCCCAATTCCTAATATTCATGCATCAATGAGATACTTACAATGATGAGGACTTTCTCTCGATCAGTGATTCAGGTCACTTCAACTACCTTCGTGGAAAATTTCAGATACCCTCTTAAACACTCTAATAGAATTTAAATTACTAAAGCTAATTCGTGGTGAAACTGTAACTGCATTAACAAGCCTTGGGTGATCCTGTCATTGATTTACTTTGCCCACTTTTGGTAGCAATATACGGTCTTCAGTGACTACTGTGTGTGTGTGTGTGTGTTCACTGTAGACCATTGAGGGTAATACATCTAGGGGTGCTCAAACACACACACACACACACATACACATGCATGCGTGTACACACATACACACAGACACACACACACCCCTAGGGTTAGTAAGTTTATCAACTCCTGTTCACCTGTCGTGTATGTGTTCGGGCTATAGGAAGAAACCAAAACTCCTGAAGAAAAAATACACAGACACGGGAAGAATATGCACATTCCACACAGAAAGAACTCAAATCCACAACCATCTCACTGTGAAGAGATTACCATCCTACAATACAGGGATCCTGATTACCTGGACTCTAGTTCTATAGCAGAGCTAAAGCCACAAGAGACACCATTAATATGAGGATTACACACCCCAGAGAAAGTTCCACAGAAATCCTCACAGCTACAGTATCTCACAAAAGTGAGTACACCCCTCACATTTTTGTAAATATTTTATTATATCTTTTGATGGGACATCACTGAAGATATGACACTTTGATGCAATGTAAAGTAGTCCGTGTGTACAGCTTTTATAACAGTGCAAATGGGCTGTCCCCTCAAAATAACTCAACACACAACCATTAATGTCTAAACCACTGACAACAAAAGTGAGTACACCCCTAATTGAAAAATGTCCACAATTTGCCCAAAGTGTCAATATTTTGTGTGGCCACCATTATTTTCCAGCACTGCCTTAACTCTCTTGGGCATGGAGTTCACTAGAGCTTCACAGTTTGCCACTGGAATCCTCTTCCACTCCTCCAATGACATCACGGAGCTGGTGGATGTTACAGACCTTGCACTCCTCCACCTTCCGTTTGAGGATGCCCCACAGATGCTCAATAGGGTTTAGGTCTGGTGACATGTTTGACCAGTCCAGCACCTTCACCCTCAGTTTCTTTAGCAGGCAGTGGTCATCATAGAGGTGTGTTTGGGGTCGCTATCATGTTGGAATACTGCCCTGCAGCCCAGTTTCCAAAGGGAGGGGATCATGCTCTGCTTCAGTACATCACAGTACATGTTGGCATTCATGGTTCCCTCAATGACCTGTATTCTCCAGTGCTGGCAGCACTCATGCAGCCCCAAACCATGACACTCCCACCACCATGCTTGACTGTAGGCAAGACACACTTGCCTTTGTACTTCTCACCTGGTTGCAGCCACACACGCTTGACACCATCTGTAACAAATAAGTTCACCTTGGTCTCATCAGACCACAGAACATGGTTCCATTAATCCATGTCCTTAGTCTGCTTGTCTTCAGCAAACTGTTTGCAGGCTTTCTTGTGCGTCTTTCTTGTCATCTTTAGAAAAAGGCTTCCTTCTGGGATGACAGCCATGCAGACCAATTTGATGCAGTGTGTGGCGTATGGACTGAGCACTGACAGGCTGACCCCCCACCCCTTCAGCCTCTGCAGCAATGCTGGCAGCACACTGGATATGATGCTGTGCACATGCACCCAACTTCTTTGGTCGATCATGGCGAGGCTGTTCTGAATGGAATCTGTCCTGTTAAGCCGCTGTATGGTTTTGGCCATTGTGCTGCAGCTCAGTTTCAGGGTGTTGGCAATCTTCTCATAACCTAGGCCACCTTTATGTAGAGCAACAAATCTTTTTTTTCAGATCCTCAGAGAGTTCTTTGCCATGAGGTGCCATGTTGAACTTCCAGTGACCAGTGCTAGAGCGTGTGAGAGCGACAACACCAATTTTAACACGCCTGCTCCCCATTCACCTCTGAGACCTCGTAACACTAACGAGTCACATGACACTGCGGAGGAAAAATTAGGGACAATGTTGACATTTTTGAATTAGGGGTGTACTCACTTCTGTTGCCAGTGGTTTAGACATTAATTGCTGTGTGTTGAGTTATTTTGAGGGGACAGCAAATTTACACTGTTATACAAGCTGTACACACTGACTATTTTGCATTGTATAAAAGTGTCATATCTTCAGTGTTGTCCCATGAAAAATATAATAAAATATTTACAAAAACGTGAGGGGTGTACTCACTTTTGTGAGATACTGTATGTTTTAGTGTCACTCCAGAGGATTAAAGATGTTTTAATGGACCTCGTTCAACTCCTCACCAATAGGGTGAGGCCCAAATAAAGAGATGGACACATTGCACATTAGACTTGAAGCATGGTTGAATAAGAGGCTATAGTCATAATAATAATATCATTTATGCATTTTTTTTTCTTCTCCTATTGTAGCACTAAAATTTCCTCGGTGTGTAATCAAAAACATTAACCTTGGAGGAGCAGGCATCAGATGCAGGAAAATGTATGTTTAGGGGTGGTGGTGGTCTAGTGGTAGGGTACATGCCTATGGACCAAGTGGTTATAGGTTCAGTTCCCCCCTCTAGCACTTCCACCATTGGGTTTCTGAGCAAGACCCTTAACCCCAAGTTGCTCCAGTGGGACTGCTCATGTAGTCAGGACATGGGTGTTGCTTTGGATAAGAGCTTCTGCCTAAATGCCATAAATGTAGGCTTAACAGAAGTTTTTTCATTTGAACAGAAAAAAAAATCTATCACCAGATATAGACTTACCATCAAGTTCTCTCACTCTTACACAAGTGACACCACTTTTATTACTTTACAACCTCTTAAATCATCTTCACCATTAGCTCAGTTCCCCTTTAGTGGAATCCCACTGGATATGGCTGAAGGCTGCAGCATACAACAGCAGAGGAGCCTCTACACCTGTACCTTTCACCTGCACAATTTGGAGGTTTCCCTGCTCAAAAACACCTGCTTCAGCTCACTTGATAATAGTCGGGTGTAGCAAGTATGTTTGAGGAGACAACTACCTACTTGAGGAGACAGCTATAACTGTGTGGAACAACAGGGCAGTGGTGGCAGTGATTAGAGGCTTGGCTCCATGATCACTAAGGTACCTTTTAGCAAGGTCCCATACCCATCACTGCTTGTCCCCGCTGCACTTTGTTTAGAGGGTTAAATGCAGAGTTTCTGTGGTGTGTTTACTTGTCATTTTTCAAGTTGGGGCATCCCAGGACCAAACCTTAATTGTGGGCTTGCGTCCAATTTCACCAGCAGGTGGCGACACTGACCCTCGCCGGGAGCGCGTGGTCTCGGTACGGGGGTCCGCAAGAGTGTGCGGACTGAGGGGTGAGAGAGACAGAGAGACAGAGGGGGAAAGAGCTGAAGAGGGTGAGAGGGCGATCGGACGTGAGAAAGAGAGAGGGAGAGCTGGAAGAAGAGATTCTCCAGAGTGACTGCGCTTCATCAGTCACTCCTTCAGCAGAGAGAGAGAGAGTTTGCAGTGGATGTAAGGCGCTCCCGCTGTGGAAATGTGTGCGAGGGGGTCTCCAGTAAACCGCTGTCTGCTGCTGATCGGCCGCTTGCTGGCGCTCCTCTGCGGGCTGCACACTGCGACAGGTAGGCTTTCACTTCTCAAGCAGTGCCACCCTGCCTTGACATCATTACCGCACTGAACACATCTGAGCTGATCACCTTCTTAAGCCCTACCTGACTGCAGCGGAAGGTGGTAGAGTGTGGAGGCTACTTCAGCTGCCTGGGAAGCATCATCCCCAGGCTGGGCATTATGACGTTATTAATTGTTATCGTGACTTATGACATCACAATGTTGTTTTCTGAGCTGTATGAAAAGATCACAGAGCAGCTGCTGTTAATTTGCAAAGAGAGCAGAATTAGACCTTTGTGGACCAATGTTGGCCACAAAATGCTTAGCATTCGTATAGTTTATGGCACTCCTGGCTTTTTTCTCCACCCAGACTCATCAGATTTTATGAAACAAGAAATATCATGATATGCTGAAGTATTGTAATGTTATACTTTTCCCATATAGTTGTACTTTTCCCCTAGTTAGAATTGAATGGAGTTGAAAATTTCAGAGCGGGCTGTCATTTGGACAGTGAGTGTGTCTATGTTAGGCAGTGGTGGACAGGGTGTTTCTTTAAATTATTTGATGTATTTGTCCCCTGTTAAACGGGTTAGATGATCATTTATTTCTTGGTAGATCCTCATCAAAGCTCAGGACATTTTGATAACTCTCCACAGAGAGCCAGCTTGGCTCTTCAGGTGCTCTGGGTGAGTGTGTGTGTGTGCCTCAGCTTAGGCTCTCAGCTGGAGCTTCTTTGGCAGACCAGGGCTGCTTCATTTGCGTTAGAAAAGAAGGAGCTGGTTTAAGATACCAGATGATTATGCAGGGCAGAACACCTGCTGAGGAAAAGGCCATTCATCTAAATACAAAGGAACATTAGTGTGTGTTAAAGATATTTTAGCTAGCATTTAAACGTTGACCTCGGCAGGTTGTTGCTGTGACACTCATAGACCAGAGTAGAACCGACTTAAACATGATCGACACTATAAGTGGTTGGATCTTAAGCAGATCCTTTAGAACAGAGGTCTTCAGCTCTGGACCTTTAATCCAGTTTCACCAAAAAGTACATGTGTTGGACTGAGGTTTGATCACTGAATATAACACACCAGACTAACATGCGACAGACTCTGTGTTTTTAGGTTTTATTGTTATTAAATCTCCAATTTGGATTAGTAAGTATTGGATGTATTTCAAACTGGAGCACGTTTGATTAAAAAAAAGTGATTTCTATGAAAAATTCATAAATCGTTCAGCCCTAGAGATTACTTGTATTTAACCAATCTGTTGATTTACCCGATTGGTAACTTAGTTTGAAACAAATACAAAATACAGGACCAGCTAGGGTTTGAAGTCCAGAGTTGAAGACATCTGGTTTATAACTTTACGATGCTGGTTTATAAATGATTGACTCTCTGGTCTTTTATTTTGTGCATTAAATGTGCATTCTGGCACTTTCCTGCAAACAAGTCCTTTAAAATTGGAAAAATTCATCCACTTTATAAAGATTCAGCGTTGTGAATGGTCTCCAAAAGGACTGTACATCATTTACAAAAGTAATTTAGTGCCTATTACTGCTGAACAGATTGTTTGAGTCTTGGATCAAATACTTTATAGCCCTGAACTCTTCTTATTTCAGCAGCTTTATTGAGCTCTTCTGGTTCAACTGAACATTTTCCAAGTTAGTGGTTCTCTATCTCCGTCCTGGAAACAGGACATATTTGTGATGGATTTCTAACACTTTGCTTATGAAAAGCTACATAATTATGAAAATAGGCCTTGTGAATATCAGGGTCTGCAAAGCTGCATGAAAATGTTAATCATATACCTATCAGCCATCCATCCATAATACAGTTTATCTTAAGTTTGGAAACAGATTTGATCAATTAACCTGGCCAGTAATGCATTGTATTTTAAAAATAAAGTATTTTGCTCAGTGTTCAGATGTCTTAGGTTCATTTATTATTATTTTTAATATATGTAAGGATGTATAATGTTTTGTTCTTGTGACTGTTATTTTGCTTGGCTTCCTATGGTTTGGCAAATTACTTTGTAATGTGGAAGAATTGTGGTTTGCTTGCAAGAGGTCTTAAATTACAACCTACCACAAAAATTGCAAATATCAATCATATATATATATATGTGTGTGTGTGTGTGTGTGTGTGTGTGTGTGTGTCTGTGTCTGTGTCTGTGTGAGACATTTGCAGTTTTTATGGTAGGTGTAAATTAAGACCTCTTGCAAAATGATGGACCTTGTCATTGGTCAGTGGATTACTGCCCTGTGTTGATTTAAGTGGACCCACTAGTTATGTCTAGTATCACAGGAGATGTTCTTCTAATACTAAACATGTCAGATGGATTTTTATGACTGTAGAGAGAATGTTCATCCTACACCCATGCTGCCCAGCCTTTCCTTGAATGAGACTGGCAGCTGAAATGGAAACAGACCTGTTCAGTAATCCAGTCTTTATGTTTAATAAAAGTTGAGAGCGTGTATATCATGGAGGTGGACTTGTTGGTTGCTTGGTTCAGCAAGACAGAATGTTGACACTAAAGGCACTTTACTTCACAAAAAAGTCTCATAAGGGAGGGTTTTGCAAGACCCGGTCACAATCCTTGGTCTAATCTGGCCTCCAAATGCATGGTACAGTTACTCAAGCGTCCAGACCTTCATCTTTAAAAGCCTTTGTAGATATGGAAGGAATGCTCACTCAAGCATGTGTAAAAAAGTGCTAAACCCTTGTAAGCCCCATAATCCATCTTCTTTTTTTTCCCCTTCTGTCTTTATCGTGTGCTTGGTTTAGTCTAGAAGAATATTGTAACACAGTTTATTAATCAGTTAAAAATCATTTTCCACACGTTCTTTATCCCTAGTTTAATGTCGTTGTTTAATATCAGGCGCAAAAAATTACTCTGCATCTCACCATTTATCACTAAATTTGAAGGCCACATACACAGAGAGGACAGCAATAGGTTCCATCAACAATTTTTAATGGTTTGATTAATTATGGTCTCCAGGCCTCTCCCTCTGAGGAAATGTTTCTTTAAAGAAAGCTGGGTGTTCTAGTCTTGGATGGTAGGCTCTTTCTAACTCAGCGTCTTGTGGTCTGTTTAGTGTAACTTTTGCTCAGGAACGGTTTGGTACGAACTCTCTTCTACGTCTGTGTGTTTGGGTTTGTGATGTAGCAACTGGCAGAGCTTGCAGCCGATGACTATCATTATCCAGCCTCAGCAGCATTACGCTATATTAGAACCTTGCTGTGGACTTGGTGGTGCATTTCATTTTACCAGCCATATTTCTCTGTAACAGTAAACATTATGTTATCCTGTTCTCTTGGACGTTTGAATGTCTTTACATCACATTGGAAACAATATTTACATTTACTGGAAGGTTCACTTAAAACTGCGAATGAGTGAAATGGCAAAAAAATGTAGCTGTGCTACATTAGCTCCATGCATTGTGTGCGTCGTGTTTTTTTTTTCCTGAAGAATGAGAACGGACAAAAAAAAAAGCTAGTAGAACGTAAAAGTTAGGAGTTAATGGTAGTATTTAGTATTCAGAATACATGAGTGTGAACGAAAGGGAGGAAAGTGGAGTGGTTAGGATGCAGGGAGTAGAGGTAACAAAGGTGGAGGAGTTTACATACTTGGGATCAACAGTTCAGAGTAAAAGCGAGTGTGGAAGAGAGGTGAAAAGAAGAGAGTGCAGGCATGTTGGAATGTGTGGAGAAGTTTGACAGGAGTGATTTGTAAAAGGGAAGTAGTAAAAGGGAAGGTCAGTAGTGAGACCAGCTATGTCATATGAGTTGGTTGAGATGGTTGCACTGATGAAGAGACAGGAGGAGGACCTGGAGGTGTCAGAGTTAAAGATGCTGTGATTTTTTTTTGGGTGTGACGAGGATGGACAGGATTAGAAATGTGTATATTAGAGGGACAGCTCAGGTTAGAGGTTTGGGAGACAAAGTTAGAGAGGCGAGGTTGTGTAGGTTTGGACATGTCCAGAGGAGAGATGAGGATTATATTGGGAGGAGGATGTTGAAAATGGAGCTGCCAGGAAAGAGGAAAAGAGGAAGACCAGAGAGGTGGTTTATGGAAGTGCTGAGAGAGGACATGCAGGTGGTCGTATTGATGGAGGAAGATGCAGATGACCGGAAGAAATGGAGACAGTTGATCCGCTGTGGCGACACCTAAACGGGAGCAGCAGAAAGACGAAGAAGAGTAATACTAGTAGCTGGAGCTCAATGAGCCTGACAGGTTAAAAGACCATTTTTATGGTTTAAATTTTAATGGCTTATAGTTTTTTATGATAAACTGTTACAGTGTTTGATGACTATGGTCACTGTCTGTACTGATGATGCATTCTCCAATAAAACATACTGTGATATACACTGAAACAGTACATCAAAATAACAGTAGATAATTACACATTGTTCAGGCCTAAAGTCCTAGACTCCTACGGCATAAGTACTTTAAAATGCCATTTTAGTCAATTTCTCACTCACTTCATTAAAGTAAACAGAGAAATCCCTTTGAAAATGCAGATTCTGAACTAAATCCTGTCTTTATTGTGTGCTTGGCTTGGTCTAAAACATCATTATAACTCCCCTTATTAATCAAGAAGTTGCAAATTCTTTTCCACACATGTTCTTCATCCCTGGATATAAATCTGTGTATTAGTTGTGTCAGGCATGAAAAATAACTCTGCATCTCACCATTTATTACTAAGCTTGAAGGCTGGCCAGGTTGAAATTCAGCTTGACTTTGCAGCCAAATAAAGGGAAAGGACAGCGATAGATTCTATCAGCACTTTTTAATTGTTTGATTAATTATGGTCTGGAGGCCTCTTCTTGAAATGTTTTTTTTCCAGTATCACAGTTTGTATTTGTTAGTAGCAGAAGATATATTTTATTATATTACTGTATGATTTTCTATGCGAAGATACAGCTGTGCATGCAGGCTTGTTTGTCACAAATATTGGCAAACAGAAAAATGTTGGACGTTTACATCTGAACCTGTTGATACAGACTGCAAAGCAAATAGAAGTGTCATTAATCACATAACTGTCATTAATTCTATGATTATGCAGTTATATTGGAATGACACTGCAAAATACAATAACGGCTACATGATATCTTTTAAGGGTAAGATGGTTGAGAGATTTCTCTCTGGATTAATTTGACTTGACAATTTTTAAATGCACTACAGCTGCTTATATGCAGAAAAGGATTGTGCTGCAGCTTATTCTGTAAAACAAAGAATTACAGAAACAATATTTCTGAAGCGCACTTCCCTGGTTAATATGTACTATGTTTATAGCTAAATGATCTAGCTGTGCTTTTTACAAATCTAGCCATTATATGCTACCAGTGACAGTATTCAGTCCAAACTGGTGAAAGTTTGTGGTTTTCACCTATGACTTGGAGAGTGTCGACACCAACATGCATCGCCTGATGTAAAGTATTCGTTAGATATTAAAGTACATGGACTGCAAAGATTATCGAAGAGATGCCCACACAGACAGACACCTTCTCTCGCCTGGACATGCTAATGCGCCACCGCTTCACTTACATTACAGCAGGCACGATGAAACATGGCTTTTTAAATTCAGCTGATGTGTCGGAGCGTAAAGCTCTAAAGCCTGTTTGCCTTGAATTAAGGACTTCAGTAACCCCTGGATGCTCGACCCACAGTTGGCTCTTTGTGGATGTTGTGCTCCCTGTGAGCTCATAAATACCTTACCTTTATGACCTGCTCAGACTGATATTTGCTTTAAAAAATGAAAATATATGTGCGATGGATCACTCATCTGGATGAGTTCTCTTTAGTCCTCCACACACGGCCAGCATGCTGCTCGAAAAACCTACCCATCATTGAGGAGCTTTGAATGTTCATAATTTGACCCTGTGTTGGCCGAGGAATATTTTTGACTAGTAACGTTCTCCTGGAGGAGAAACTTTAGTAATGCTTTAGTTGGAAACTTTAGTAGTGCAATGAGTGATGTGAGTGGCTTTTGCTTTACGGGTGTTTTGCTGTATCTCACTCTATCTCTATCTTACATACGCACACTGTTGTGCATTCATTTTATGTATCATTTTAGATTTTATGTTTTTTGATCATTTCTGCTTTATTAAATTTGTAAGATGTAAACAAAGTCTGTCTGACTGATAAGCCAGAATTGTCCGCAGTGTTCACATCTGATGTTAAACGCCTTTAAAGTCTTACAAAAATTTTTTATGAATGTGCTGCTTAATGCATAAAATATTGTTTTACAGTAGTTTTGAGATAAGCTATTAGGACGAGTGGGTTATATTCTTTTTAATTTATACATTTTGGGGAGAGACATGGAACATTTTATGAGGCAAAACAGGTCTCAACAAAATGACTTTTTTTCAGATTGCTTCTGCTTTTCCCTTGATCGTTACCACATACAAAAACTCAGATGTCTACTCAGATGTCTACTCAGATGTCTACTTTTCATCGTGAAGATGCCTCAGCACAGCAGCAAAATGCTTCTCTGCACTAATATAGAGCAGTGGGTAGCTCTACTGAGCACCTGAGAAGCAGGTAACCTAAGGGTATGGGACTTGAACTCACAACCTCATGGGGCCTAATCCCTAACCACTAGGCTACCGCTGGCTATATTGATGTTTTTCAGTAGCATCCTCTGGATTCTGCTTTCTGTGCATTCTGCTGTGAAGTGAATAAGAGCCATACTTTTCTAAGATGTGAATATAAAAAGCTGGGAAATACAATGAACACAATGTGCATCTGTAACTATCTGTATGTGACCACAACCTCTATCTGCTCTGCTAAAGCGATGGCAGTCAAGCCCACTTATTTATTTTTTTATTAGAATATCAGGACTATGCATTGGCAGTTTTCAGATCATTCTGATCAGCTGATAATTTTTAAAAAATCTTTCTATATTGGTCTTTACTGGATTTTGAATAAGCACTTAGAATACATTTTTAACTATTTAAACCATGTTCCCTGTGATTTCAAATACAAGGGATTCCAATAGAGCCATTAAAATTGAAATCTGACTTTGATTAGTTGATTCAGCTGCTTTAGAGCACTGTCATTTCTATGCCAGTGCTATTTTGTGCTGGCCCCTTAACTCTAAAACTCTTTTAGCAACTACAATCCACACACATATTTTTTCTTTGAAGTGAAGGTGTGTGTTTTCTTTTTCTCCACTTATGTATATCTGATTGAGGCAGCCAGCTATGTAGAGATGATCCGCCCCATTAGATTTCTGCTCAGAAAAATTCTCTAAGCGTGCTTTGCTTGCGTTTGAAACATTGTGTAGTAATTAATATCATTAGCTATAGAAACCCAAATCCGGTTATGGAACGAAAGAAAAGAATGCTCAAGAAGCTTACTTTGAAGATTAGCTCTCTTAAAGCGGTTTAGGACAAAGCCAGTATAGGTTAAGATCCATGTGTAACTGGATTGGGGAGGTTCTTCTTTTCATTTCATTGTTTTATGATATGATCCATCTTGTTTTTCCATGTATCTTGTGCCCTGTCAGAGAGTGAGCAAGGACTATGCAATATATTGGTGGACAGCTTTTTAAAGAGCCGAGTAATGAGGGAAATAAGCTTTGCTTTATTAAAAAGCCTTTAGAAAAATGCAGGAAGCAGTCTTTAGACAGTATTTTATTCCTATACAGTATATATATTCCTATTTGAACTGAACAGATATCGACAGAATAAAATATTAGAATTTCATTGCTACATAATGTAAATATACTAACTTATTGGAAAAAGAGTTAACCCTTGATATGACATGGTTATGAAGCAGCCTGTATTTTTCCTATTTTCCTGTATTGGTCCAAGTGAATACCTTGACTCTTTAAAAAAGATTCTGTGATTGATCTTATTTGTTAGCTCCTTTGAAAACTATATCTATCTATATCACAGTTTTTGGTTTTTAAAGGCCAGTGTTGAGATAAAAATAAAGAAGCACCCTGCACTTTGTGCATTTGTGAGTGGAGCATGTAATACATCGTGCAAGTAATTTCTCTGAGTAACTTTCTCTGTTTAAATTTGAGTTATATTTCTATAGCAGAGCCTCAATGAGAGGCATGATGACAGGGAGGCCTCTACCTCTTCACAAGCCTCCAAACTTCAAGCTAACATGGAGCCCTCAGAAAGCTGTTTGTTTAGGCCTGGCCTTTGTGCAGTCATCACTGTCGGTACTTTAAAACTAGGCACAAGCCACTGTTTGTTCTGCCACTTCAGTGGAGGATAAAAGGCAAAGGGAAGAGAGCTTGTGTTGGTGTTCTGTCTGGCTGCTTGACCCTGGCTGTGTAACAGGAGGGGGGCAACAGAGAGAGGAGGGGCAAGGGACAGCATTTCAGTATCTATTCAAAACATGAAATCTAATTTTTTATTTTCTTTTGTTTCTTTCTCTTCTTGGTTCTTGGTTCTTATTACATTCAACTTCTCTATATACTATTGTGATTTCTTTTTTTTTAATTCTCCTTTGTTAATTCACTCTCGTCTCACATTCTGATCCCTGCCCTTTTTCCCTCTCACCCTGCAGCAAGGCAGGAATGGCTTACTCAACCACACTGACCATGGAATCCTGAAATAAAAAGCTTCATTTCCCTAATGTCTTGTGATCCAAAGCCAAGCAGGCCACAGAAGCCGATGAGGACGGTGCCCAGCTATGTGCAAACAGAAGGGAAACACTGCTGTGTCCACACTGATGGGACTTTTACTGTGGAGACTGACCTCAGGGGGGCGAGGGCGGCAGTGTGATAAAAAAAAAGAACTAAAAAAAGAAAAATGATAAGCAGCAGAAGTATTGCATGCCATGATTTTGCACATTGGCTGATTGGCAGTGGCCTTGTTTTGGAGTAGTGTAGTCAAGAATATGTTTTTACACACAAACGTCACTCAGTCAGAGTGGATTATGGGTTTTTACTTGCTGATGATTGGTTTCATTCTTATGCAACAGACGAGGTGCTGATTGTTATGATGTGAGTATTATATCACAAAGTTAAACTCTTCCTAAATTTTGAAGCTAAGAATTTGTACACAGCCTGGCCTGTGGGTTCTAAAAAGGCTGCCTAATTGCAGACCAGTCAGAGTGTCCATACTGACCTTTACCTTACTACCACATACGTACCATCTTCCTAAACAGTTCTGCAGAATACGTACACCCATTCAGGAATAATTTGAGAACATGAAAAGAGTTCAAGGTGTTTTCTCTGCCTCTAAATTCCCCAGATCTCAATCCGAGCTTCTGTGGAATGTGCTGATCCATGGAAGCCACTTCTGGGACCTAAAGGATCTGCTGCTAATATCTTTATGCCAGATACCACAGCACACCTCCTGAGGTCTTGTGGAGTCCATGCCTCAACGGTTCAGAGCTGTTTGGTAACATGAGTGGGGCTCAGGATTAGACTGGTGATTTTAATGTTAAGGATATTATGGGTACAATGTTTATTACATATTAGATTAAGTATTCATATCATAAAAACTGAGACAGAAAACAGAAATCTACTTGTGACAGTTATTAAAAAAAAATTCCAAATTTGGAAGAGGCCCTTATCCTAAATGCTTTACAATGATTGGTGAATGTAGCACCGTGAATTCAGCCCGAGGACTCTTACTGATTCTGCAGTTGCTCTTCCATGTTTAGGGGACTGATATTGTACATGGCACGAACTTTCCCATTTGTCAGTGTGATATGCTCACATACGTTTTTTAATGCACCCCTACATGAAGCATTTTTCAGTTTAAGATCACTTCTCCTGCAGCCCTTTTCTCTCTACTGAGAAGCAGCAGCAGCCATGAATTCTGTCACTCTGGAGTTTACCTTCAAATCTGTCTTTCATGTTTGGGAAGTACAGCAGCGCATAGGCGGCCGGGTTGTGTGTTTGCCCAAAGCAACAAGGAATCTCGTCTTCCATCTCGAGATGGAAATTATATTTGGCAGGATGTGGAATGCCTCCTCGGCCCCAGTGGAATCTCTCAGAGGCGGATCAAAATCTCAGCATGTAGAGGGCAAAACTGAGTTTACCTGTTTGAACCAAACCTTTCAGATTTCCACTTTAACATTTATTTCATTTCCTTTTGAATGTTTGTTGAGCAAGGCTTTTTTTATAAACTTTTTTTTTCCAACTGAGTTTTTTTTTTTTTTTAATCAGCTTCTTTTACTGTTGTCTCCGGGCCTGTTGTCACATTATTTCAGTGATGCAGGAAATTAGGATGAATTTAACGGTGGGGAAGCAAACAGGGAGGCAGACTGAGAGGAAGCCGAACCGAGAGGCTGTGATGAATTAGTAGCCTCACTGTTTTGGACTCGGCACACTTCACAAAGAAAAGTGATTTACTCACAAGGCAAACCAAGAGGAAAATAGAGTGAGAGTTGTTAGCGAGAGGCACAGAGGAAGAGCGAAATAAGGAGGCCTTGAAGAGATGCCTTGGCAAACTAATAACACCTTTCAATTCACTGTGTGTATTCTGACATGCGTAACAGGCCCCTTTATGTGTAGTTTATGTACGGTGTGCTGTGTAGAGCCCTTTGAAACTGAAATTGCTGCTAAAACTAAATGATGTTCAGATTTCCATGCCTGGGATAGTTTGCTGTAACTCATCCACCCACCCTGAGCAATTATTTATTCCACTAACAGTGGAAAGTGTGAAAATAAGATGGAAAACCAACCCTCTCCGGTATTTACAGTTACCATTCAATACTTGTTTAGCCAGTCATCACTTCATTAAATTAAACCATGTGCTGTTCAGGGAATATAATAAACCATGCAGTGGCTGGAGTATGAACTAAAATCAGAAAAGTGTTGTTTAACTGAATTACTATTTATGTATATTTGTATTTACTCTTATATTTATACAATATGTACTGGCATAAATAGTTAAAAATAGTTTAAAACAGTTTTAAAATGTTCTTGACTGCCTAAGACTTTGTAAGTGGTAGTCTATGTCATGTACTGTTAGTAAAACTGCGCTAGCAGAGTTTGCATTCCACCTTCTTGGAATCAAGTTTTATTATTTTATCTCTCCAAAAGAGAATGCCAGATCATCTTTCCAACTTTTGGTTTATATTTTATAAATGCTCACATTATAGGTCAGACCTTTAAATGTAGTTAGAGCTTCGTTTATCAGTAACGACATATGCAGATTTTCACTCAACTTAATGTTTATTCCATTGGTCTCTCTAGCCTTAATATTCTGCTGAAAATTCACCAACATATTTGACCAAGTCCGCCTATCTCTCCTGAGCTTACAATGTGATATTTTCACTGGAAACAGTCCATCAAGCCCCAGTCATCCTACAATACATCTACTGCTAGTGCGGATTGTAGGCCGATTGTGTAGTTGCTCCCCGTTCGATGGAGTTATGGTCACTCTCCTAAAAAAAAAAAAAGTTAGTCTGTTACTTAGGTGGTACTAGCTAATCAGCAGTTACTGATCTGTGCTGGTTACCAAGATGTTGATCTAATGTGGAAATAAAGCACTGTTGTAAGTCGCTCTGGATAAGAGCGTCTGCTAAATGCCGTAAATGTAAATGTTATTTATTGAACTAGTTGAAGGAGATTAACATTTGTTTATGCACATACTGCCCTCTTATATAATAGTGTTTGTAATACTCTGATGTGATATGTAGCCTGGTGCAAGATTCAGCTGCTCTTTTCAGGGGCCTGTGGGCATTTAGGTTATTATTTTTGACATGCACTACTGGTTAGCTGATTTTAAATGGGTGGCATTTCAATATGATTCATTGCTGTTTTATAGAACGTCCAAACACAGAGCCTATCAAAATGAGGCCATTGTTATTGCTTGCCTTCAACCATTCCATGAAAATGAGTAGGAAAGCTGGTTATTCCGAACCACCTGATTTAAAAATTTGTTCCTTTTGTTCCTTAAAAAATTGTTTCTTGGTTGAAACCCTTTCAATTCGTTGATTCGTTTGCCCACTGTTTCTGAAGGTTATTAATGTTGGTGGTTGCTGTGGAGCCTGATGGTTATTCTACGACTTTAGTCACTGTAACACTTTGTAATTAGGATATTATTTCTTATTATATTTATATTTTCTCATTGTATTATTTTTTTATGTTATACCAACATATTACAAGATCATTGAAGAATCTTCCTTTCTGTCATCCGATGTACTATCCTTAAAGTTACTTGCTGATTCTCTGATATTAATTCATTTTCAATGGGCAGTAAGCACCCATCAGTCAGTATCATTACTGTCAACACTCAGTATGTGTGCTGAGCATTTAATTTCTTCTCAAAAAGAATAAAATAACACAATGCAATACGCTTGCATTTTAGCTTTCCCCAGTGTGGAAGAAGTCAGGTGCATGCCTTACAGTGTTTCACTGTAACTTCCAAGGTGGTCTTGGATGGGTCCCAAGTTTGCCTGAGTGCTTTGTAACATGAAAGCAATTAGCAGGGGTTTCATGGAGTGCTGGGATATGTGCAATAACAAAGAGAATGTGGGTCATCAGAGGCCATGTTGGTCTTGGTCTTACAGTCAACAAGATTTAAGAAAGCGGCAGATTGTCTTAGTTTGATTTGAAGACAATCAGTTAAAAATAAATGTAAAAAGGAAAGATTTCACCAGTTGAAATATGACTGTATTATTCTCCCTTCTAGCAAGTATCTGAGTCATTTTGGGATGGTTTATAAGGTTGGAAAAAAATGTTCCCCTTATACATTATCTACTTGGTTCTGGTTCCTCTAGCCTGGTGAAGCTGCAGTCTCTGTCTTTTCTACCAGCTGGGGGACTGCAAAATGGAAAATATTTCCAGCTGTGAGTGTCACCAGCCTTTCAACTCTTTAACTGTTAATCCATTTTTCTTTTCTGAAGCTTGGCCAACACAGGCTGGTAAGGCGCATAAGCATGAAGGGCACACTGCCAAAGCATTTACATACAAAAATATGGCCAGTGGTTAGACTTCTATGTGTAATGAACCAACGATGGATCAAAGCTGAGCTGGAACAAACACAACAACTGCTGCCAAGTGATTTTGCTTGTAGGTTTGAAACTGCAACTGATTTCTCTGCATGGCTAATGTTGTTTCTTGGTGTAGGTCTGCTCCCATTTTGAAAAACTGTCCAAAAATAATGAGCATGAGGTGGGGGGAAAAGAGACAAAGATAACATGACTGAGAAGTCTGGCAAAAGCAACTGGTGAAGACATATTTCTGGGAATGTAAAGCCATATTCACCTTCCTTTGTGGAAGTGTAGCCAAAAACAATTCATTTGAAACATTTTTCAAAGCTCTTTTTTTAGCTTTGAGTCTATATTGTACATGTAAGTCTTACTGTAATGCATCCAAAACAAAATATACAAATTAAGACAGTAATGCAACATCATGAGATATGAAATCTGAAACAATCTGAACAATCCAACCAGACCTTGATAACAGAAGTAGAAAACGTCCCCGTAATTATGGCATGTTAGCTTGCATTCTTGCTTCAAATCTTTCCTGTTACCTAGTATGGATTTTTTTTTTTCATTTATCCTAGGATGAGAGGAACTAGAATTTACATACATATACAAGTAGAGGCTATTACTGACATCAGACTAGCTGCGAAAACACTTTTTTTTTGAGTGATCCCACAGAAGAAACTTATTCTATTGCTCACTTGGTGTTCTGCCAGCACTTGATAGGTGCTCCTTCCCTGATTACAGGCAGCTGGATCTCATTTGGGGAGGAGTACTAGCCCTATAAAGACTGGAGCTCCGTTCAAATTGTTGAATGAAGCATCCTTTCCGATTTCCTACATGCTTGTTATCACCTGATCTGTAGTCTGTGGCTTGTTAATTTTACTGGTAGAGTTGAATAGCATATGGATCCACTTGACTGCCAAATCAGTCAAAATCAAGGAAAATGGATTGGAAAGGAAATTTTATTTAACTATTCGGATGCAGCCTTGCTTTGTCTTTCTCTGACTTGGAGAATGGATGCTGGACACAAAACCACACACACACACACACACACACACACGCACACACACACACATATACACACACACAGAGTAGGCAAATGAGGGACTGAAAGGGTTTTTAAACAGTACCAAATAAGCAAGTCTACTGGTGCTTAAGATTACAAAACAGTTTAGTAAGACTTGGCTGTCAGCACAGCACTCATTATTACAACGTTCAGAAAACAGCTCGCACTTAAGTTGTATTATAAAGTACCTTATGACACATACACCGTTGCAGCCAAAAGTGTGTTTGCACTGCTAGAAATATTTGTTTCTATCCTTACACCACCCTAAAGAACTTTGTTTGAAAAATGGATTTGTGTGTAAACACCCTTTATAGGATTGAAGAACCTTCACATAACCTCTGTCTAACATAAAGGTTTTTCACTGGGACTTTTTACCGGGACCAAAAGTGGTTATTTTGTCTTTTATCAAAAATCGCTTTTTTACCTTATTTTGAGAGTATAGTTAACAATGCAGATACAGACTTAACAGTGATCCCAGATGTTTTGTCAGATTTAAAGAATCAGACATATTATCAACAATTATACTAATGGCATGATGTGTTAGTATAAGGCTAGGGTTCAGATTATAGCAGGAAAGGTCTTGACCTCTCTATAAATAGATGGTGAGATGGCATCGCTCACAAACTTTGTTTTTGTCTGATTCCCTCCTTCATTCGCAGGACTTTCTCTGCTCTCAGTCTCTCTCTCCCTCTGCTCGCTCTGAACAGGAAATGGGCACCTCAGTCTGAGTTATTTTAGGGCCATTTGTCTATCAAAGCAGAAATCTTGTGGAGAAGCTCTAGGGGCTTTCTGTTAGTTCTCCAGCCTTCAGCACCTTAAACTTGGAGGGAAATTTTAAAATGTAAAGATGTCATGGGTATTAATTGAACTCAATATTTTGATATTTTGTCAAATATTTCTGAAGGTGTGATATGACAAAAATATGATATTGTGTTACTTCAAATAAATAAATTGGTGCATGATATGTACTTTTTCAAACAACTGGTTTGTTTGAATGAAGAAAGAAGAACCAATAGTATCACAAACAATATGAACACAATGGTTTTCATCAGCCATTATTAATAATAATTGATTAGTAATGTTATCTCTGTAAAGGAATTTCTATTTGTTAAGTGTATTTTATTCACAGTTCATGGTATGCTTAGAATATAATATCAATGTTTTATTATGAACAATATATTGTCATATTTCCCAGCTTTCTATCTTAAACCAAATTGAACAGAAATAGAACATGAACACAGCAGGGCCACAAAATATATTTTTATATTGCTGATGTACGCACAAATGTGCTCTTTAACCAGCAGCATTTTTAATTGTCTTGTATGATGTCGTTCAAATGAATGAAGTTATTTCTTATGGTTCAACAAAAGCAATGGATTTGGTCAAATTATTGCAGTCAGATATTATTAGTTTACCAGAATGGTTTATATAAATTACAAGTTGTAAGATGGCAGTACAAACACAGCACTGATGTTTTGCTATCTTGTCTGTTGTGCCTTACTTAATTAACAGGAAACATGATATCATCCATTCTTGTGCATCTGCAGCCTACAGCATAAAACTCATTGCAGAAATCCATGGACTATTCACTGACAGGAAATGATGAATTAAAAGTGAGCAAGTAATGAAGGAATGTTAGACCAGCCCAATTTTCATGGTTGGGGAGAGCCAAGGAAAAGAGTGTGGGAGTGGTCTGGTCCATTCATGAGTTCAGGGTAACAAGGGGCTGTCCTGTCCAACCTAGGCCAACCTGTGGTGGGTCTTGAAAAGAGCCATCCTGTGTTTCCTTTTGGAGCCCTGAGAATAACTCTCAACCCAAGCAAAGCGCTTGATTGGCATGACGGCAAGCCAGCAGTGGGGTTGAGGGTTGTGCTTTGAAATAAAGGAGTATGGTGGCTGTGACCGATCTACAGACGGATGGGTGGAGAGAGCAAAGGTTTTGATGAAGGATTGTTTGTCAAAGGGCCAAATCCCCTGCTTTCATAGAGGTGGGTGGGGCCTAAAGGCCAAAGACCCTGAGAGTCCACAGGGTGCCTGAAACTAAAAGAGAAAGCGGAAGCTCATGCAGAAAGCTCTGCAGGCTTGAGTGGAGACAGGTGTTGGGTGGCGTTGATGATTCTTTCTGTTCTTTACTTAAAGGTAGTCTGTGTTGACTGCATAAACAATAGGGCTGCAACAAAAATTCAAATCTGTTACATAATTTTAAAGTATAAAAGTTAGTAAAAAAATATTGCGCACTGTTAAACTGTGTAGAACCTGCTCTTATCAGTTTAATACTTTATTTGTTCTCTATGCAAGGACTGCATATTAAATTGGTCTTCAGAACAGGGAGATGGAAAGGGATCTTGCTATGCTTTCTCCATGTTAGGGCAGCAGTGGCCAAGTGCTTAGGGCCCAGGCAGCAGCGTCAAAAGGTTTGTGGGTTTGAATCCTGGACCAGTAGGTTGCCTTGAGGCACCCTTGAGCAAAGTACTGTCCCCATCGCTGCTCGCTGGGTGCTGGGTGTAGCTGCCTCCTGCTACACGGTGTGTGTGGGTTAAATGTAGAGGATGATTTTGTTGTGATTCACTGTGTGCTTTTTTTTTTACTTACTGGAAATTGGAAGAGCTATTCAAATAATAATTTCCCACTCCATGCAATAGCACACTTGTATGGGGAAACAAATAGCTTCTTTATGAGGCTCCATATCATATGAGTTTTAACTCCAGCTTTGGTTTACTACTCTCAGTAATGGGCTTACTATGAGTATTCATTTAATACTCTATAAATATATGTATATAAACATATCCAGTGAAAGTTTAGCTTGTGTCCCAGTGTTATCTTAAAATCTTGATCAGCCACCTTATTGAGATTAGCCGGCAAAAAAAACAAAATGAAAAAAATGTAAAGATGCTGGTTTCTCTTCTTGCTCCACTGTTCATGACTCTCATACATAGACATAGACTTGGCCAGGATCCTTCATATTTACCATAAATAACTGTTCATCAAATATAGTTTAGCTAGTTAAAATATATTTTAACAGTATTTACATTAAAATACATGAAAACACATTTAAAAATTAAATAAGGAGTTTTACCATGTTATCCATATAATCATTTTGGTATTGGCCATTGTGATAAAATGTCTAAAACACATATCCACACACACCTATACACACACAGCAGCTTTCTCTGTTATCAACATCTTTAGTCTTTAATAGACGCTCATCAATCAATCTTCTGTCATCCTGAGCTGTTTAAAGTTGCTGATTTGCCTGTTTCGCCCACACACTGTACTGTGCAGCCAGGCTACATGTTTTCCACATTGAGGGAGCTCCATCTGTGTTTCTGATTTAACCCTGTTTTTAGTGTTACTTTTAGCAGATGGGCAGAATTCTCTTCCTTTGCTTTCTCCCTTTTCCCACCTGTGAAATTAATTGAGATCCCTTGGAAGCTGACAGTTATTAACCCATCCTTACAAAACCAGGAATGGACGGGCTTGCATACCAATAGCCAGCAGCTTGGGAATGGTTTGACACTGCTTCAAGTGATTATGCATGTGCTTTCTGGCAGCTGAAGCCGTATTCCCTTCTTGTTTTGTCATTGTGGACACTGTGCATGCTGAAAGCCTATAAGCAATGGGCTTAAAACTTTTTTTTTTGCTTAACAATGAAAGAAGACACTGACAGATATTTATACATTTGTTTCGCAATCTTTCTGTCAGTCATTCACGGTCTGTTCTTAAGGGTTGGAATAATGTTATTTTGATCTCTAACTGTTTCTGGAACAAGGCATGACAGAGGAAGCTTTCTGCTCTGGATCATTGCTTTTTATATTCAAAGGGTGTTATGCATGAGACAAAAGCTCTTCTGTTCAAACTGCTCACTTGCTTCAAGCAGCTACGAGCTGCTAAAATACAGAAACTAGTTTTTGGCAACTGCAGGAAATGGGACACCTTATGTGTCCATTACATTTAGTATAAATTGATGATCACTATAGTGTTTCTTGATTCTTTTCTCTAGTGCACATGGGACATTACACCTTGTATGTGATCCATAGTTCTTGCTGGACTTTAACGTCTTAACATTGAATTTTGTTGAAGAGATGCTCTTGGTATTTTTTTGCCTTTTACATACTGATGAAATTTAAACTTCTAGTTGAACTCATCCTCAAACATTTCGGTTTTCCATTCTGTGCAACCTCCTTGTAGTTGGTCAGAGTGTTTACGTCCTTTAGGAATGCACAGTGTATTTGCTGGGGCTACTTACAAGACCACGTCTCAGCTTGATTTGACAATGAGGCTTGTCTCTCTAGGGGTGTGACAGATAACACAGACTGCACACACACTTCAGACACTTGACTTGCACACACTCTTGAAGAAGGCCCAACAGTGCCTCAAGAGTCCTCGCCTCTGCTGATAAAAGCAAGCCTCTGAAAATAGAAACGACAAGAGTTCCTTCAGTCTCATGGAAAAGGCAGAAAACATGAGATCCTGCTGTCAGTATTTAAGGCCTTAAGGGATTCTGTTTCACTTTCAAACCCCAGGCTGCAGTGATTCAGTCTTAAGTGTGATAGAGTCCCTACACCACACAGACAGTAAATTGTGCTATAGAGATTATGTTGTTATCTTCAGCTTTAAAACCTCCTGGTTTTCATTTCTACAGCCTTGATAAGCTAAGTTTATTACCATATGGGATACTCAGTCACAATACTGCTCACACACACACACACACACACACATACACACACTGAATTAAGTGAGAAATCCTTCACATGGTAGTTTTTGCAGAAGTTGGCTGTGTGTGTGCTTCACTTCTTTCTGCCGTGAGAACAGACATATCTGTGGTCAAAGTCAAAAGTGGTCAAATGGGGTACTTTTTCTCTGATTATATAAGCTGTTATTAAGATTTGATAATGGGAGTCCAACTAAGCCAATGAGAAATAGTTTCCCCCAGGATTTTATTTTGACCCATCCATACAGTTTTTAAATGTCATTTTAATTTGAATTTCTTAAGCAGAAACCACAGCCATATCTTCCAGACCTCATCTCTGTCTTTCTTTGTCACTCACTCACTCACTCGCTCACTCGCTCACTCGCTCACTCACCTACTAAAATGGGATGTGTGATGTTATCAAACTTTAAATGTACATTTGATATAGTTTTTAAAGATTCTAATTGGTTCAGGGCAGTATAAACCTTTCAGCTCAGTGGTTTGGTGGAAAAAGTGTTTAATCCACAGAGGCACACATGCAAGTATTCATGTAACCAATTCAGAGAGGGGGGGGAGTAAGAGAAATAATGATTTGTTGACTGTTGGTAACACTGGATTAGGAAGACCTAAAAGACAGCATGTGTCAAGAAAACAAAAGATTCGTACCATCCCATATAAGTATAATCATCCGAATGTGTGTGTACCTGTGTGTTGATCTGTGCCTTTCAGTGTCTGGGCAGTCGGCTTACACATCATTTTCTTCTTTTTTCTGTAATTCTAATAAAAGATTTGATGAAAAACACTGTTTACAAAATGTACATTACTTAGCTCAGTGTACAATACAGTAGATGTGGACAAATACATTGGACGTTTAAATTATTTCAAATGTCTTCCTTACTCACTGTGATTTACAGACACCTACACAGGAATTTGTACTGATCTAATGTCAGTTAGTGCCTCAAGTGTTGATTACCTTACTTACGCACAGCAGGTGTGCACCACATTTAGCTGTATGCTTATGCTGCTTAAATAAGTGTCAGGTTCAGCTCCATTAACTTGAAATAGGAACTTTTAATACCTTATGTTTAAGTGTTATTTCAGTGTGTGTTGTTTTATGTTGTAATACCAGTGTGAGTTGTGGAATTATAATGATATTATGTGTGAACTAGGATTAAAGGGATTTAGAAGGACTTAGCGGGTAGTTGGTTGGGGTCCTATTCTGAATAAATGACTTTTCCATGACTACATATAACTTAGCTTGGAATATCCTGTGTTTCTGCTCAGCAAGGGACTTGAGGATTAAAGGTGGCTGGCATTTGCCTGATGAAAGTATCCACCTTATGTAAACCATGAACGTATTCAATAAAACTAGTGGGAACCCTCTCATAGTTCACAGATCTACACACGTACAGTAGGAAGCAATGATAAAGTCCAAAATTATCTATTTTTTTTGTTGTTTTTCATTTCGTTTTTAAAATATTGCTTTCTTTGGACAACCACTAAACATGTTTTGCTCTTACAGCATTTTAACACACTTAAGACCATTTGGACCATTAGTGTCAAGGGTGTTTTCATGCGATGTAAAATTTTTAAAAACTTAAATTACAGTGCTTTTATATGACAGCCTTTTTTCAGTTTTTATTTTTATATAATGTTTCTCTCTGTGGACCTCAACACACACATAGACACACCTTAGTACAATTCAGGGAACTCCCAGAATGGAACGGCCACGTGTAGTCATGTAGTAATGATGATATATTATCCTTTCCTCCCTATTAAATTAGAGCTGAAATGGATCTCTCCAGCACTTCTGTCCAGTGTAACATGCTTCTCATTCCGTCACCATTCGCGAGACCCCTCATTAACTCTCCTCTGACATGTGTCACTGGGTTTTTGCTGCTATAATGCAGCCAGAGCTTTTACCTATGGAGCGCTAAGGTCAGACTTCAGCCCCCACTGTAAATCCTGCCCTGCTGCTTAAAGAACACACCACTGTGAGGGTTCAGGACATTTAGTTTGGCTGTGAAGGTCTGACAAAGAAAGCTTGTGTTGAAATTGAGAGAGATGCTTTTGGAGAAGTTACAGTGCAGCAGCTGTAGACTCTCTGAGACCCACACACTTGGGACTGGGGTGAAAGAAAGTGCATAGTTGAACAAAATATACCCATTTGTCTTATATAGCATAGGAGGATACATTACACATAAGTGATGTATAAGCGGCATGCATAAATGCTACTATGCTTAGATGCAAATACACCAATACATCATGGATAGCCTTGTTTTAAAAGAGTTAATCAATCATAAATTATGTTGAACCTCTTGAGCTGGTCTTTCTGAGGTCAGTCTTTGTAAATTGAGACGGAAACTTTTTTGGCATAGAATCAGGATCCTCACTTACGATATCTCAATTATTAATTAAAGAATAATACATATACTATTGACTAAATTCTTACATTGCAAATCTTGCCATGTTTGCATTTGTAAAAAAAAAAAAAAAAAAAAAAGGGCTACGTATATATCTTGTGTTCTAGGCATCCATCTACAGGAAACCAACTCACACAACAATTCACACAAAAAAAGAGTTTCACAGAAAAAATGAAATATAAAATCACTAAACGTTTGATTCGGGATTTGTGATTGTCTTCAGAAAATGATCGAAGCATGACATTTGTTTAGGGACGCCTAAACAGTTTGCCATAGACATCTGTTAGATCAACATACAAACAAATGTATGAACAGGATCGCATGAACATAAGACTGTTTAATACATTATTGGTATTAATAAAGAATATGTTTATAATAATAACTTTTAGTTGTTCTTTTGCATTACAAATTACATTTGCCTAATGCAGACTTGTTTGATGCTACAGCAAAAGCTACAGCAAAACATGAGTAACAAAGCTGCCAGGGTATTTTATGTCTTTTTAAATAGGAATTATTTACCAAAGCCAATCGAGTCTCAATCACTTTACATAGGCAGTTGCATAGTTCCAGTAGCTACGCTCTCACTGCTGTATCAATACCATTTCTGGTTGATCTCAGTGAAGCGAGACTCAGGTTAGGGGTCTGATGCATTCTCTCAAATGTAAACTCAGGAAGGTGGTGGTCTAGTGGTAGGGTACTTGTCTATGGACCTGTGGTTCAAGAGGTCCCAGGTTCAAGTCCCACCTCTGTCACTACCACTACTGGGTCCCTGAGCAAGACTCTTAACCTTGAGTTACTCCAGGGGGACTGTCTCTGAAATTAGGACATGGAAGTTGCTCTGGATAAGTAAATAATTTGGTGCATTTTGTCATCCCTGCTCTAAGATGCTGCCTAGTTTATCTCTATGGACACACAGGCCCTGTTAGCAATCCAGAGCGTGGAATCAAGTATTAAATGCCCTGTTTTCATCTTGTGTTCTCTTCTTGTCTTCCCTGTGGGAGTCACTGCTGGCAGTTCATAGGAAAGAAAATAATGAACTGTAATTCTTCAGTGTGTCTGCTTTACTCTTTGTTCTTTTGGAAATAAAAAAGTAAAACAATTAGATTCACTGTAAACAGCTGGCTTTAGAGGGGCTTGCTGGAGCAGCATCATACTTAGTGGTTGGTCCTGTCAGGCGTGTGGCAGATTTAAGGAAAAACTCTGTTTGTGTTGTCTGGATTTGTCTGCATAACCCTCATCCAAACTCCTCTGAGGCTGAAAACCCCACTATTGTCTTTTACTGCCTTACCATTGGACACCATCATTGGAAACAATGGAGCAGCCTAATGGATTTGAAAGGAAACAGTTTGGAAACTGTGTGGACTGAAAAGAATTTTGAACCTTTAGAGGTTGCAGTTGTTGCTGGATATCGCAAAAGTATAATCTGAATTGCATTAATGATATATTACTTGTAGATTGTGGAAAGTAGATGGAGAAGAGATTGAATTCTAATTGAATTAGTTGTATATTTACAATAAACACTGAAATAGTGTAATATAACAGCAGTAGCAGATACACATTAAGGTTCACATAGTCTCTATGTATTATTATATATATTTATATATGTGTACTTTTTCTAAACTGCCCTTTTGTTTAGTCATGCTGGCAGGGGTAGCATTCTCTTGCTTTTTGACCTCTGCAGGAGGGCTTTTTGTTGTTGACATTCAGCCCTGCTCCATGGCACCCTCTCTGGGCTGGCCTTGTCCGACAGCTCCTTTCTGTAGACGTCCATCCGGAGCTCAAAGGGGACAAAAGAGGCCTTTGGTAGGCCGACTTGTGGGTAAGCTGGGGGTGGTGCCAGCTGTCTGTCAAAAGTGAGTGTGCTGAATGCAGGTGGTGGGTGATGGTTCACAGATAAGGAGTCTGAGAGGGAACTGGGATACTGGTTCTTTATCACTGGCTCTCATCTGGGCCTTCCATATGATCTTTACTAGAACGTCTGTGTTTACAGAGGTCCACGGCAGCAGGCGGAGGGAATTTAGCATATTTAGGTCAGAGCAGTCTGTTTGATAGAGTTCTAAGGTTGAGAACATTCCTTTGATTTGCATGGTTTACTTTCTCATTCACTCTTCTGTTTTCTGTCGTCTCTCCTGCACTTTATCTCTCATCCCTTTTGTCACATTTAATCTTCTTTCAGAAATCTCTGTGTATCAGTTCTTGGCTTTTATTTTTTCTACCCATTAGTCCTCAGTTGCAGTGTTTTCTTCCTCTTGTAAATGTCTTAATCTTTAGAATTTTTATGTACATAAATAATAAATTAAATACACATTAAATATCAGCCATAACATTAAAACCCCCTCTTTAATATTGCAAAGACTTCGCTCTTGCTGTCTAAACAGCTTTGACCCATCAAGATATACACCTCACAAGACCTCCCAAGTTGTACTGTGGTATCTGGCACCAAGATGTTAACAGCAGGTCCTGTATGTTGCAAGGTAGGATGTCTATGATTAGGGCTATTTTGTCCAGCACATCCCACAGATCATCAGTTGGATTGAGTTCTGGTGAATTTGGAGAGCAAATCATCAAACTCTTTGTTTCTCAAACCATCCCTGAACAATTTGTACATTGTGGCGTGAGTGCAGTATCCTGCTGTAAGATGCCGCTGCTATTAGGAAAGATTGTTGCTAGGACGGAATGTACTTGCTATTGTTAAGGTAGGTGTTCCATAATCAAAGTGATGTCCACATGAATGCCAGGACCCAACATTTCCAAGCTGAACAATGGCAAGAACATCAAAGTGTTTCTGCCTGAAAAATGGTCTTCATGGTCAAAAAATAAAGGCCTGGAGCTTAACAGGCCTAGAGCCTGGATTAGACTAATCTATTAGATATTTACTAAATATTTTATTCATTCATTCAGCCCTAGATATAGCTGAATCAGTCATGATCCAGATGCTTTCCCGGTACAGGGTGAAATGGTAAGTGAATGTTGCATTTCCATTCTTGCCTTAGGACAATTATTGAATGAGTACAAAGCCCCCCGGGACTTTTTTAAAGTTGTGGTATTTTTTTAAGTATAGGTTGTTGTTTTTTTTTTCGCCTCTTTAGTAGATAATCTGAGTAGTTCAAATTTCAGTCAGTTGAACTCAAATTGAAAGTGTTGATTTCTGATTGAGATCCAGTTTTTGAGTAAATTAATCATTTAGACTACATGCTACATTTGGGGTGGCAGTAGTCTAGTGGTAAGATACTTGCCTATGGACCTATGGATCAAGAGGTCGCAGGTTCCAACCCCACCTCTAGCATTTCCGCCACTGGGTCCCTGAGCAAGACCTTTTACCCTGAATTGCTCCAGGGGGACTGTCCCTGTAGACATGGAAGGCACTCTGGATAAAAGCATCTGCTAAATGCAGTAAATGTACATTTGTCACTGACACTGAATACAAGTGCAACCTAACACGATGCTAAATAGCAATTATATGCAAGGGTATTGATATTTATGGCCCAGACTGAAGGCTCTGATGATCATGTTTGTTATTGGATGTTAACCCTCGCCATCCATTTTGATGGAAGGTTTGTTTGAGAACTTAATTTTGAAAAGAACTAAATACCCACTACTACTGAGCATCAGATATGGATTGCTAGTTGGGGAACCAATTATTGTCTAAAAGTTTCAAAAGCAGACCAATAATCAGAAGTAAAGGTTCCCATTAACCACTGAACAATATAAAGGCTTCCTGACTTTGCTGGATGAGGTAAACAGTGAAGTATAGTTCCACCCATGTGGACCGGTATTGAAGGTTGTATGAGTTTAGTTACACCCTTGTGTTTTAGCAAAGGGGTTGTCTTACAGTGGTATGGTCTTCCCAGAGGCAAAGATGAAGCACTGAATAGAGAATTCTTCTTGGCAAGGTCTTCTGTGTTGTTAGAAATGAGATTAACAGTCTTCTCTCCTGATTTGTTTTTGGCTTATAACAACATCCAAGCATTGAACAAGTCTATAAATCATGGAGAGGAAGCAAAAAACACTCTTCTAAAAGTGAGAAGAGTTTTGTTCTTCAGTAATTGTTTCACCTAAGATGGCGAGGTGACTTTTGCTTTAGTTTAATATTTATGAAAAGGGTTTCAGTTGCACTTCCAAACTAACATTTCCATATTCAAACTGCACACATTTTTGTCCCACTTGTCTGCCAGTGAACAGAAGGTTTAAAGCATTTTTTAAAAGGCTAAACGAGATGCTGTCAAGTCCTGAAGCATCTAACAGTCAAAACTGGCACCATTTCTTTCCCCTGTCACTTTTTATATCACTTAATCCCTCGTACATACACCAACAAAAAGCCACGGATGGTGTCTATGGTGTGTGAAAGTCAGTGCAGATGTTTATATAAGAGCAGAGCAGGCCCAGCTGCAAACATCTGGATCTGTGAGCAGTGATGTTTAGTGAGGAGAGAAAATGTCTCCAATTTTCTTTAGATCTTTATCGTTCCCCTAATGACACTAATGCTATTTCTGTAGGTGGGTTTGTTCAGTCTAAATCTATTTGCTTGACTAGATCCTTGTTACAGATCACAGTTTGTTAAACTGTAATGGTTAGGAGTATTCAGAGCAATCTTACAGATTTTTCCATTGATGCTTTTTCTGGATGTACCATGGCGTTTGTCAGACCGCTAAGCTCAAGACATTCCTGTCTAATTGGATACACTGTTTAACCACTTATTTCACTCATGATTCTTGAACATTTCATTTCTGCATTATAATTCATAGAGTTTTGCCAAAACCTCATTCCCAGCCAGTGGCATGCTGCGCCATGGAACCACTTATCAAGTGCATCTCATCCCTCCCATGTCGACATGATCCCCTTGAATTTCATGACACGGTCCCAGATTTTCCAGCTTGCTGCATGCTGCCAGGATGCTCGCTGAAGGCCATTCATGCTCCAATGTCTTTTAGGCACTGTAACATGATGCAAGGACAACAACAAAGCAAAACAGCACTTTGCAACACTCTGGGTCTTGCCTTCTTTGTGTTTGGACCATTGAAAGTAGGGCTATAAAGAAAACACTGATTGCCATTCACATTCTCCCCTTTTTCTCCCAAGACCCTCTTCCAGTTTCCTTACACTAGTGTAGCCGTGGTTCCAAAACAACAATTTTGAATTGTACTGCTCTGGAATACATGTATACATCTGTTGTGAAATAAAGTAAAATATACACGTCATTACCATGTTGTAAGATTTGTCTCTATGGAACTGACTATAGAGATGAAATTTAGTATTTTCATATTTTGGCACAGTCATAATGTTTGGTTAAAAGGA
This sequence comes from Hepsetus odoe, assembly GCA_017165825.1. Taxonomy (NCBI): domain Eukaryota; kingdom Metazoa; phylum Chordata; class Actinopteri; order Characiformes; family Hepsetidae; genus Hepsetus; species Hepsetus odoe. The sequence continues at coordinate 18,512,046 of CM029366.1, read as the reverse complement.
TAAATAAAAAAGGAGATAAAACTCAGCATTTATGCACATTGGGACAATATGTTCTTGGTTAATAAAGCTTTGCGTTATGTAAGCAAAGATTCTCATCTGTTAGCCCTGCAGCCATTTTTGAGCTTTCTTTTGTTCTTCCAAATTGTTGTGGCATGGACTCAAGTGTTGTCTCCACTGCCACAGAACATGTTATTGCTAGAACGTGGAGATGAGAAAGGGTACATGTGTGTAGCACATGAGAAAGCAAGGCGATGATTCTGTGGAAATTGAGACACAGCCTATTAAGTGCTTGTATAGCATTTAGGTTTTTTTTAATGAATCTTTTTGGTTCTTTTTTGTTTTAAAACCAAACCATATTGCCATTTCTGTGTAATTAATTGCAGACCACAACAGAGCCTCAAACTACATAAATGGTCACATTGTTGATGTGCAGCATTTATAGTTGGAAGTCTGATAGCCTTCTATTTGGCTGATGTTATTGTGTCCCTGAATTCTAAATGTAAAAATCTACATTAACAAGCTAATTTATAGGGGTGAACCTACCTTGTATCTCATTGTGCATTTTATTAGCTCCACTTACCTTATTAGTGCACTTTGTAGTTTATCATTACAGACTGTGGTCTATCTGTTTCTCTGCCGAGCCCCATTTACCCCTACCATCAATTGCCAGGACCTCACAAGACCAACACAGATTATACTATAGGGATGTTATTTGTTTGGTGGTCACTATAGCCAGTTATTCTGCACTCAGGGGTGGGTTAAAGAACAGGTATGCCTTCTAAGTATACCATATCTGATATTAAAGATATCTTACATTAGACATATATTATAAACTTGGTTAATGGAATAGTGATCGACATCTCTTTAAAAGTATTAAACCTAATATGAACTTCTAGAGCATTGTGTTTTTACAGAGCCATTACTGAAGTATAGGTAGAAACATGCAGGAATTGTAAATGACAGGGTTTAGCTGTAGAGGCTGCAGATGAGATAGATTGATGGCATTGTAATGAGAGGAGGGCAGATCTGTCGTACCTTTGATCTGTATTACTGGGTGGATGCTACAGCATGCACTGAATTCTTGTGGAGGGCCAACTCTCAACAGGCTACTCAACAAAAAGCAGAAAACTGTATCTCAGCAGCCCCTTTTGTGATCATCTACAACTTTTGTATGGTGTATCTTTGTACTGCCTTGCAGCTGGGATTCTGAGGATTGCTCAATGTGTCAAAAAGTACAGACACCATTGGTCAAACAGATTTCAGTGAGCTTTGAACAAATTCAGTTCTTTTGAAACATGACCAGTATATTACCGCAACACTCCTTCCTTTTACTTTCATCATTCATCCACCCTCACACCATAGTGCACATGAGATGGCAAAAAGTGTTCTGTGCTGTCCTTCTTAAAATGATCCCAAAAAAAATTGTTAAAGGGCCTGGACCTCAATATGCTAATTTACCGATCAGCAGTACAGTGGAAATTTTAGATTTTAAATTGGTTAGGGTGTTGGCCACATGATCGGTGGATCGGGGGTTCGAACCCCTTCCCAGTGGGTTGCCCTGAGGTACCCTTGAGCAAGGTGCTGTCCCCGTCCCGCTCCTCCCTGCGATGGGCTGGCGACCTGTCCAGGGTGCGTCCCCCGTCCTCGCCCTGTGTGCGCTGGGTTGGACACCAGCACTCCCCGCGACCCCGTTTGGGACAAGCGGCAGATAATGGATGGATGTACACCAATAATGCTCAACTAAAATACAGTGTACAAAAGTACATAAACAGCCTTCCTAATATAGACTTGATAGCATGCAAGTGCATCTCAATGGATGTTTGATAATACATGTATTTTTTTATGGTTTTTTAATGTTACATTTTTAAAAGTACAACTGTAGAAATATCAGGTTATTCAGCAGTTGGGTCAGATAGAATTAGTATTAGTATCTGCCGACACTTGGGAATCAGGTATTTGTGTTTGAAATGAGACAGTGATGCCTGTTTGAACAGCAGGGTCAGTTTCCTCTCTTAGACAGGTTAATGCCATTGTTGGGATCTGGGTGTTGCATAGGACACAACCCTGTGCTAATCTGGGACTCACTATGACGTTTGATGCCTCATGCAGCCCCACATGCCCTGCATTAAATAATAACTAGGATCTTCTACATACAGTGCTGTTTTAATGCAGAAATCCAAGTTTTTGGCAGGGCTCGTTCTGATCTGTCAGTGTTCTTATTATTTTACATTGAAAGAAATTATCGAGGGCAATGGTCCATGTCCATATTTATACTGTTATCATCACTGAATTTATGATTTTCTCTTGGATTCCACAACTGAACTGTTCAGTTATTACTGAAAGATCGGTCAAGGAGTCATGCTTTAGTCAGACTTTATTTTTGCACAGACACATCTCATAAGGGCTTCCATTTGTAAAATGTGCAAATTTATAACTATGCCGTCAAACTATTCAAAATCCTTCTTTCACATTCTCCCCCACCAGCCACCCCCGCCCTGTTCTGTTTCCGTCTCTGAGCTGCCTATACTCGAAGCGAAGGATTTATTAAAGCTTACCCAGTTGAAAGCGAGAGGCTTTTAATTTTGCTTTGGATCTAAGACTACCTTTACTGTGGGTGACTGGAAGTATTTGCGGTTTAACCCTCCTCAGAGTCAGGCTGAATGAAAACACTGAAGCAGCGAAAAGAGTGCATAGAATATCTGCAGTCTGCTTTTAAAAGCCAGCAGCAATTATCAGTTAATTCTATGGCTTTTTGGTTGGTTGTGTTATTTATTAGAAGTAACTGAAGTGTGGTCCAGCTTTGCATGGTGCCAAGTAGATTGTTGCTGCAGAGTTGAGAAGAAGCAGATTCCTGACTTTAAACACGAGCTGGGACAGAGAAGAAAAGGCATGTTATTGCCAGCAATCGCCGTCCCTTGCTCCTATTTGCTTGCAAGAAAAAAAAAAACATATATATGTGTGTGTGTTGGTATTCATGGTTGATTATAGATTTCTTTGGGGACTAGATGCCTTCCTCTCAGTAAAAGTCTCCAGAACTCCCATGGACAGAGAAGGGTTTTGCTGGCACCAGCCCCCCGACCCATACGCCCACCCTCCTACAACATAGCTGCGTCTATTCCTGGGGTTAAGTAAGATGGTATGTGCCACCGATTCCCACATCACGTTTCTCTGATGCAGTTACCCAGAATCATAAAAGGGAGACATCACCATTATAATATTTTTCACTCAGTACTGGAAAATAAAGCAATGGCAGCGGGCCTAATTGGTTCCATATCACTGCTGTGCAAGTCCCTCATGTTCTCTTAAAACAACGACGAGGTTGTGCAGTGGTTGTTGCCTTGGCGACACTGGTGTTGACAAGGGCTGTCATTTAGGGCTCCACCCTTCATAGATTTCAGGCTAGGTTCGGGAACTCTGCGAATTCCAGCCGAGTCTAAATGTACACCACTGCCCGATTTATGCCTGCTTTGAAAACCACCACAATCACCAGCTCGTCATATAAAGCGCGGAGTCCTTTTGAGCTCAACATAACTCGCTTTTAATTGTGTTTTATGTTCTTGTGTTGCTTGTTGTCTCAGCTGACATGAAACGTCATCAGAAAGCAATTATCGCTCCTATTCAATAATGCACTTCAGTTCCTATTAGATTTTACACCTTCTGTGAAGTCACTGGAAGCATTTTCTTGTCAAATTTCACTCACTTTGACCTACTGCTACAGGCCAAACAGAAAGTAACAAGTATGCCATTCTCTCTAAATTTGCTCAAACATTTGCTGGGGGATGGAGGGTTGGTGGGTTGATCCTTGGATGAGTGGCAGCCTGAGCAAACAAATCAGAAGCCAAAATGTTTGTGTGGCCAATTGTGGGTTTAACCCTCTATTTGCATGTCATTACCAGCCTGTGCCGGGCCACAAAGTGCTTATTCAGATCTTTAACCCCTGTGTGCAATGGGGGGCTACTGTAGCTGTGGTAAAACTAGAAGGCAAACACACAACACAGCTGTGAGTGGCAGCCAGAATTAGTTTTTTAAAATGGCAGTTGTCAGCTGGAAGACTGGTCTGGCATAGAGTCTTGTTAGCAAGTGCAGCTAGGCGCTGAAAGGAAGGTTCGTCTGATAAGTGTCCTGATGAAACTCAAACCTCTGCCAACCAGAAGCCAGATGGAGTGTGAGGAGTTCTCATGCTGTTAATCTGTAAGCTTTATTATATATATATTGTCGCTGGCATTTCTAAATCTTTATTTTTGTATTTGTATAGGTCAGTCGGGTGAAAAGCTTGTGGTTTTTGCACATTTCTCTTCAGAGACCACATTTAAATACGACATTTTCCTGCATATTTCACTGCATCATTTCTATTTATTTGTTTCTTTTACAGAATCAATGTCATTTGACAGTGGCATCCAAACTTTTGCACAGGACGATGTGTTGCTTGTTTATTTATTTATTTTATTTTTTTTTTTTTATTTTAAAATATAAATAGCTGTCCCTCTGAATGTTCCCTCTGAATGGTTTGAGATCATGTGGAAATATTAAAATTTACATTTAACTTACATTTTATTCTTATTTTTTAAAGGTTTCTATTTCAGATTTGGGAATGTGTTGCAGTAGCGGCCATACATTTATTACCTGCATATATTACCCATCAGAAGTGTGGACACAAGGGTGTGACTTATTTTTCAATTTTTGCTCAATAGCAAAGACCCCCGATTTATAATATTCGACATATAGGGTTACGCAATGACTTTTTTTATGCAAAAAAGGTGTTAAACAAAAGTAAATTCTTTTCTGTCTTGTTTGCTTTAATTAAGCTTTACATATTTTGATATTCTCTCTGGTTCATGAGGAACAGTGGCCTAGTGGTTAGGGGAGTTGGCCACAGAATCTGAAGATCGTGGGTTCAAACCCCTTACCAGTAGGTTGCCCTGAGGTACCCTTGAGCAATGTACCGTCCCCGTCACTGTTCCCTGGGTGCTTTCATTGCTGCCCCCTGCTGCACAGTATGGGTTTAATGCAGAGATCCAATTTTGTTGTGGTTCACCATGTGCTGTGCTGTGTGTACTCACAATGTCAAGAATAGTCACTTTCACTTCTTACTTTTTTATTTGTAATAAGTTAATTATTTAAATCCATTCCAGATTAAGGGTTCTTAATAAGGACCAACAAGGCTCATTTTTAACTAAAAAGCAACTTATCACTCTTCTACCTAAAGCAGGTGAAAAAATTATATAGAAAACAATGTTAATGAAGCTTTAACAGAAATTTTCTAACCACAGGGTTTGTTGGAAGAACAAATAAATACTGATAAATTGTGCAAACCTTTATACCTAAGAGTGTGTGTGTGTGTGTGTGTGTGTATGTTAGTATCTAAGACTACAGATGTGCATCTTTCACTGTCCCTCAACAGAACTTCCCCCAGCAGAACACTGAGAGTTTGTAAGGCTCATCAATCTGCACCAGTACAGCTAGTTTGCTCGATTCATCATGCATAGCATGCCTTGTTGTGACCTCCTCAAACGACCCGCACTGTTTTTTTTTTTGTGTTGGGGGGACGACTCGCTCTTCACCGCTTCTCTCTTGTCTCCCATCAGACCATCACTCCATCCATCAAACTAACTAGTGCTGAGAGCTCTGAAATGGTATTTTGTTTTGTAGCAGTCAAGCAAGATTGGGCAAAGAAAGGGAGCATAGTATTGTGTCTGTGTGTTGAGTGAGTAACGGAAGTCCTGTATCTGCTGGAGGAATGTTGCGGATGACGGGGGGGGCACAAAGCCAAATGCAATATGTTTCATGTTAGGAACTTTTGTATGTCTGGTTGCATAAGAAAGCGTTTGAAAGCATTGATGGTTGAGCAAAACTGCAGATTTCATGAATCCATTGTTTGTTTCTACATTTCACTGTATGGATGAATCTCCTCGTTGTAATATATTGCTGGATATCGTGACCAAGCTAAATGGGTCAGTGATGATATAACTTGTACTTTTTCCAACCTAAATTGTTCACATGCATGCAAAACATACTTAGAAAGACTCGTCTTTCACAAAATCTTTGGTTCATAAAATGTTTCGCTCTCATTTACATATTAGAGCTTAATATTAAACCTAATATGACTATAATAAACAATATGTTGGGTAACCATGTATAAATGAAATGGTTTGAACAGGTTTTTTTTTTTTTCCTTTTCTGTACCTTTTTGGTGTTTGTGTCTGTAGGAAGAGGTCCCTGAGTTCACAGGGAGAAAGGGGCGGGGGATAGGAAGAGAGAGGGGAAAAGACCGTTTTAGTGGGCCACTCTTTCAAGTGGAAGCGATCGCTGTTCTGACAAAACGTTAATTGCACCAACCAGTTCCGCATCGATGACGCAGTTGGGGTTTAAGAGCGCATAAAGCCGTGTCCACACGAGAGACAAAAAATCATGAGACTCAACGAGAAAGTGACGGTCATCTTTTTGGTCCTCGGGGCTCTGTGTTCATGGGTTTTGTCATGTTTGGCGGGATCAGAGTCCTGTTGCTGTCCCTCTCTCCTTCTCTTTGTCACAGGTCACTGGAGGTATGGGCTAATGAGACCACCAGCTCTGGGGTCACGGTCAGGCCATTATCAAACCCCAAACACCCAAACACACAGCCTGCACTTCCTTATATAGTGTGAAGATTGATAATTAGGAAGACAGGCTGAGCAGAAAGATGTATATACACGTATATAAGGGGCAGCGGTGACCTAGTGGTTAGGGGCTTGGCCGCAGGATTGGAAGATTGTGGGTTCGAATACCTTACCAGTAGGTTGCCCTGAGGTACCCTTGAGCAGGGTACGGTCCCCATCACTGCTCCCTGGGTGCTTTCAATAGCTGCCCCCTGCTGCGCATGTGTGAGTGTATGGGTGAAATGCAGAGGTGTAATTTCATTGTGTTTCACACTGTGTTGTGCCGTGTTTCACAATGAGAAGAATAATCACTTTTATATAACAGGCTCTGCAATGCACGGCTCATCACTGGCTTGAGGACCCCTGTCCTTTTTCTTCTTTGCTTTAATCAATTGATTTACACAGACACTTCTCAATACAGAAACAATCAAATCAGAAACAATGCTCACAAAGTTGGATTAATATAAAACAGCTGTAAGTGCTGTGGGTGGATTTCACAACAAAAGTGTCTTGTTCGGTGGAAGGTTTTCTCAAAATGTTCCAAACTATTGTTAAAAGCACATATAAACTCTATTTTGCCCCAAAAGAATTGTAAAGGTGAACAACATAAGGACACAGTACATGGCCATTCATTTTCCTTCTTGAATCAATTAAAATCAGGTTTCGCAAAGAAATACGACCAAACTAGTACATTCAGAACAGCAGTGCATTTAATATGTAATATTTAGACATGTCTGTGTTTTTTTTTTTTTTTATTAAATGCTATTTTCCCCTAAACTTTTGATGGGCTGCTTTCCAACACGGTTAGAATGTGTAAGGAGTGTGTGTGTCTGCCCATTACACCCTGTCTTTCTAGAATTTTGCTAATGCCAGCACACTGACAAACCTGTTTGGGAGACGAGACAAATGCGCGGTCTATTTAAGAGGTGTAAATGCGAGGGTAAGGCGATAGGGGAATATCTGAGTAGTGTTCATTACTTTCTGATAACTTTAACGTGTTGTGTGAGGGGTGTTGAAGGAAGTGCTCCTAACTTCAGACACTGCTGGATTTATAAAAAGAGAGAACTAGGAGAGAGTTCACAAATGGGGGACCTTTTTTGACATGAAGCTTTAAGTGTCGTTAAGAACAAGCAGTCAGTGTATGCAATGTGCTCTTAGGAGATTCATATGAACGGACAAAACACTGAGATGCTTTGAGATGGTTTGTGCTTTTTTAGTTTTAGCTGCTTCTGGACATAATTGTGTCCAGTTTTATAGATAAAAGTATGTCATGTGGTGTGTGAAACCACAATAGCAAGTCTATTTATGAAAAATGAAAATGAGAAAATCTGTGCATAGATTATTTTATATCTCGGCAGGAGTGATGGTTTAGGTTTGCGGTTCCTGCAATTCTAAAGGGCGGTTATAAGCTTGTTAGCTACATTAACCTGGTAGCTGCTTTGCAGACCTGTAGAAGCAATCCTCAGAAATGTTGAGGATGATGAACGATGTTTGGGATAAGAAGGAAATTGTGTACCTTGGGATCGGAAACTCTGTAATGGAGTTCCAAAAAAGGGGGCTTTACTGCTCCAGGCTGTTTATGCAAAAGCGTGGCTCTTACCCTTTTAGTTAGGGAGGTACAGAATGTTAAACAGAGGTTTTGACAATGGCAGAAAAACACAATTGCCAATTTGGAAATGAAAAATCTGTCCACGCAGTTGTGTCTATTAACATCTGAGCTCTGAATTCACTTTTTACTAGCTTTGATTAATGCCTGCTAGATATCTCCCTGCCTTGTCTTTCATTCCTCTGTGCATGAATCACAAGCCCCCACTCTCTTCCTGTCACACCTCCCCTCATTCTTGTTTCCTCCCCCCTCCTTCTTACAGTCAGGGATGAGTTGAGTGATGCAGATGGGAGGGGTGGAAGTGCGGTAATGGAGGAAGTATTAGAGTTTATCAGTCATCATGTCCGAGGTAAGAAGGACATGATGGACAAACACAGGCCACAAAGAGAGGAAACTCTCCTTTTATTATCTGTTCCTTTTTCACTTTCTCCTGCTCCTCTGAAGCTGTTCCAGCTCTGTGCTGGACTCTAGGCACATTTCACTTGAGCTTATGTTCCAAACAAGAGCCCATTTGCCCCAAAGGTGCAGTATACATTTGGCCATACATCTGGTCATTTTAAAAAACCCACAGCACAGTGCAAATAATTTATGCTTCAGAAGAAATTCTCAAACCTGATTCCCATTCCCTGCTAAACCCAGAGTTGGTTTTAGTTGCAGACTCAAGTACTGAGGGTAAAAATACCCTTATACAATTTTCTGGCAATATCTTATCTATTTTATCAGGTTAGTGCACTGGATCATTAGACTAAATTGCAACAGTGGGCCATGTCTTTATGTACGTTATGTAATGTAATATATGCCAGCTTAACTCCTACTAAAATCAGATGTGCTGTGATACTTAGAAGTTACAAGGGAAACTCAAAGTTTTGTATAAAATGTTTTTTTATAATTATATCTTTAGATGTGATCTGTAAGGACCGGGTGGTTTTACATCCAGACTTCTTTTCAAGACCTGTTATTCTTGTGTATGTGTGTGTGTGTAAGAGCCTGCTGAGAATTTCTCTAGAGTTTTTTTATATGTTATGGACCCAATTTCGGTTGCCAGGTCTATCCTATTTGCTGTACTGTGTGTTTGTGTGTGTCTGTGTGTATATAAACATTCACTGGTATTAAAGTTCCCATTCTCAGATTGAGTTAAACTAATCTCTTAGCGCTTTCAAGTTGTTTTTGTTTAGATATTTCTGTGAATATTATGAGTTTCTATGTTACGATGGTCAGTGATGAGCATCAGGAGTTGTAAGTATGCATAAATAAATGAAGTGCAATTGAGGTAATGACATCCAGTACTTTCATGGTGTCAAAGCCATTGCTTTCGTACCACATTTACAGCATTTAGCATTTACTACTGTGTGCTGGAAAATTTGCTATTCGGCTCCTGTGTGATGCAACCGCCTAAATCTTGGCTCTATCATTGGAAGCTTATGATCTTGATTCTCAGCGATGCAACAACTGTCCATGACCGGGAGTCCATAAAACATATCTGGGCTCAATCTCTGAAATGCTCAGCATGTTTCTTGCCTATGTAGCTGTCTGTTAAATCAGGTCAAATGATTGGCAGTTGTTCTATAGTGCTGCATTGTTAGCTGTTGAAATGATGTGGAGGTGATTCACGTGACTTGGAGAAGCCACATGCTTGTAGACTTGATTGAGTTCTAGATAGCAGGCAGAAATCTAAATGGCTCGATTAGACTCAGAGTATGGACTGAGGGGCTGGGAGAATTGCCAAAACCTGTACACTAGTTAGATGCTGAGACTAGAGCATTACTGCTTCCTGTGGAGCTGCTCCTTCTCTGTTACCTGGGCTGGGTTTTGAGGCAGAATTGATGCAAGATTGTTTGATAAACCTTATGCAGCAGGGCTTTAGTAGTGCAACCTCTCTATGGAAGCCAACTGGGTCTCTCAGCCTCTTGTTGTTTCGCTCACTTGCTGAGCACTGATCCGTGAACTGCTTCTGACCTCCATCGGGCCTGTGATTAATGTCCCCTGCACAGCTTTTCAGCCCCCCTCTACCAGAGTTAAAAAAAAAAAGCTACAGAGAAAAGCAGCCAAAAGACCAACTAAACAGTCAGACTGTGGATCATAACTGATGCTGTTTCATTTAAAAGAGAGAGGGATAGAAATGGTGTCCAAAAGTTTCTTAAAGGTGTCTCTCAAGACCGCACATATCCAGCAATGCACTGCTTTTCCTGTGCCTCCACGGCTGGTCCAGTTCTCGAAGGCCTTAATAATGAGTGAATTTGGGGCTAATTTGGTGTGAGCAAGCAATACACTAAACTGGGCAGTGCTATGAACGACTTTACTGTCTGTCCTCTTTTATGCCTGAAGGAAGTGTTTCTAGTGGTCACTGCTGATGGAGGAAGGTCGAAGACGAGTCTGGATCACACTAAATTAAACATTTTCGTCACAAGTCACAAGTTACTGAGACAAAAATGCCAGTGTCTGTTTCTTTTTACTTATATTCTTCCGTGAACCTGTAATTCTCTTTCTTTTTTAAATAAATGTTTATATTTTAGCCAAATTGCTGTAGAATTATTTAATCATTGAAATGAAAAACTATACGTTTCTTTAAAAATTACGCTTTCATTTCAAATTTTTAAGTCCGTTGTAGCCAAGTTTTCTTCTATAGCTGTTTTCTTATCCTGTTCATTCCACTCACCTCGTGGTGCAGCTGTGTCACTTAACGTGGAGGTCAAGGAGGATCAAACGTTTCTCATCAAAACCTGCAGACGAACGCATTTTATTTTCGTCTCCGCTGATGGTCGTAAACAAGCTTTGCCCCAAACAGTGCAGGAATGTTTTGTCAATTAGATTTACTGCTTTTGGTCCCTTTGACGACCTGAAGAGAGCCTATACATGTTGTTTATCTGATTTTCAGGCCATATCAGATAATCAGATAAAAAAATCAGCGTCCACTCCAGGTACACACTCGCATTTGTACTCTCGCAAATTATAAGATATGTTGGATGTTCTGTAAGCATGCATGCGCACACTCACACACACACACACACACACACTCATACACTCTTACTGAATCTTCAAAGGCAATATCAGTAGCGGACAGAAAGCATACACACTAGCAGATGTTCCTGAACTGCCGTTAATGGGGCAACAGTATCCAGAGCTCTGTGTGTGTGTGTGTGTGTGTGTGTGTGTGTGTACTGCCCTTTCTGTTTAATATCTCCATGTGTGTGTGGGCTCCGATTCCAAATGGAGATCCAATCAATTAAAAAGTTGTTTGAAAAGATTAATTTGGTTTCTGTTTCATTTCCATTTCAAAGCAGCAATGATTATTTTCCAAAATGCAGACCAGCTCATTAGTTAGACAGTCAGCAGATGTATCATGTATCTAATACTGGCATGGCTTCTCTCGGCCTTGTACTGTGTAATACGAAGCAACACATAATGTGACTTGGCAGTGTGCTTATGTGACCTGTTACCGTCGTTTCAAAAGCTTGAACGCAACACATCCTGTAAAATATTTATATAACCATAATGAGTGACCGGATTCATTAACATTATGTTTTATCATCTTTTTAGTGGCTGGTCAAGTGCTCATAAAGTCTTCTCAGTAACAGAGCGTTAAGGCCAAGCACAAGAGGCCATGGAATAGTTTTTCTTCTTCCTATCCAAAATATAGCTGATCAGATGATGTTTTTGATGTTTTAAGTTTGTTTAGTCTTTATTCGCTGGAACAACACAGCTAATGTGACTAACAGGTAATGGAAACCTCTGTATGGAAATCAGCATTGTGCAGACTACATTCTTATACCATCACACACGTCTCGGGCTTATCTCATACTTCAGGGCAAGTAATCTCCAACAGACTTGCTTGTGTGGTTTCAGTCACTGGGCAACATGCTGTAACCAACATATGGACTACAGTGCCTGACGAAAAACACAGTTCTGAATTTTGTCTGTGCCTTTTTTTGCAGGTAATAATATGACATACAGTGCCAAAAGCCACATGAGCAAGTCTTGCTTGAGCTCTCAATTTGAAGCAGCAATTTCAGACATTTATCAGTTAATCAATTACATTTGAAGAGAAACACGAGTTCTGCGAAAGCTGCAAGACTGCTGGACAGCCCTGCAGCCCACACCTCGTCCATCTTTGTGACCTTTTGATCTGGCTGACCCCAGTGTCTGATTTCACTGGGGAAGGAGTGACACCTGGAGAGCTATTGCAACCTGCCCCTGAGCCTCCCCCGCCACATACACACCCACTGGTGATTTGCGAGAGTTTGCACCCAGGAGCCAAAAAGGCCCTTGTGTACACACATGCACTGAACACACACACTGGCAAGTCAGCACTTAGAGGGCACACTGACAGTAATGAGAGCTACAGACAAGACTTCAAAGGACCACATGAACATCAGAGAAACTAGATGACTGTACCGGATTATCCCTTTCTTTTTTCTTCAGTCTACACTTTAGAATGGAAATAAGCACGAAACCACATTTTTGTTGCATTATACATTATGATTTTATAACTACATCACATCATAAATTGTACACATTTGACTGAACAATTTTATATGTGTGACTGCAATAAAAGATGTTGCCAGTGTCAGGACACGAGCATCTTGTATCATAAAAAGCAAAATGGTGACACATGAGCAGAGTTGAACCATTAGAAATGATACACATCTGATGCCAGCGTGCATATGTTTTTTATTCACCGTGAAATAAAAATATTTTCTTGGTACAATGCTCAAATACTGTTAAATTTAAAATGTAAATATTCCTATAGCAATAATGGCTAAGATACCCAACTTCGGTTTATTATGCTTGGCTCCTGATGCTCGGCTCCTACGTTTTCAGTGCCAGTCACAGAGGCAAGCTCCCCTGCTCGGTATCTGCTTTCTTTTCTCAATAACACCTGATTAGGATCACACAGCTGATAAATTGAATGAGGTGAGCAGGGTAGTGGATCTGCAGAACTGGGAATTGATGTTTCTCTTCCACTTGTACAGATTCCCTCGACTTCGGAGCGTAGATTAAAGACACAAGGCTTGATGTTATTGTTAATGATACTGGATAATATTAGTCATGCTGACCATTTGTAAGAGAGTTCAAAGCATACTAAGAATCCATATAATTCTCATGATTACAGATTGGAAAGAAGGCTCAAAGCTGAGGGGACACAAAATATAGGCTGGTAAGTGTGGGTGGTTGTGCTTATCATGCATATACACATAGTGCCCACATAGCCACACTAGTGTGTGTGTGTGTGTGTTCTACTGTCCCCACAGGCAGAAGAGTATCTTCAGGTGTTGCTTGGTGTTTATGAGTAATTCTTTATGAGCGGGTAGGTTTACAGAGCCCACACTATAAACCGTGTTGAAGCGTGATAAAAGAGCCGCTGTCCTGGAATCTCAGGCATGTTTGAGCGCAGAGGAAAGAGAGGGCATCCTTTTATACCTGAACCATCACTCTCCCTCTCTCTTTTCTGCACTGATAGACTGATAAGAGCTGGAGGCATAATATGCCTCTGTTCCAAAGAATGGACAACAAGCGTGGCAGATGTTTTGGAGAAGTGAGAGGTAGATAGGCAAGCTACCAATCTGCAGAGTATCCTAGGGCAGTACTCATGAAACACACAGACACACATGCACCGCACATTCCAGTCTAACACGTTCCATGTATTGATTGTCAGACCTGGTGACCTTTTTGTCAAACAATAGTCTCCCCACGAAAGGCCTACCATGCTTCATGACATTAATCTGCAGTAGAGCCACATATCACCCCAGTGTGAGACCAGATGAGCTTCTACCTAACAGTTTGCTAAAAAGCATCCCTGCTTTTTATCAGTTCATCTGTTCCACATTCCAGCCCCCTGTCTGAGTCAAACTCTCTTGCCTGTTAATGAGAAGCAACGAGAGATGAGGTTAGACCACAGTTTCATCTGTCTTTGGTTTGCCCTCACTATGAACTTGTCATTTTCTGCAGTTCAGGATCCGATTAACACACAGTAAACAATCTTAGCATTACCGCTATTACTAGCTCACTTGCACTGAAGAACACGTTCTCTAGGAAGCCTCCTTGATTACTTGATAAACTTCACATTTGAAGCAAGCAATAATAGCCATCCTCTTGGTGTGCCCTGTGGGTTTAATCAGTTTTCCTCAATTGGCTAATTTTTTGTGAGGAGGCTTTCCCCTGATGCTATCCATTTCTGTTTTTTACTATTTCATGTGCGTCAAAGGTGAAGCTATCTTTAAGTGCCCATCTTAATCCATCCATTTTCTGCCGCTTGTCCCAAACGGGGTCGCGGGGGAGTGCTGGTGTCCAACCCAGCGCACACAGGGCGAGGACGGGGGACGCATCTTGGACAGGTCGCCAGCCCATCGCAGGGATGCCCATCTTAATGCTTTCTGTTAAAACATTTGAAGCAGTATATTTGAAGGCTCCTTCTGAATAGCCCTCCCATGACTAACCTGCTGGTTGTTCTTTGATCTTTGTTAGAAGATATCCAGCTTGCTATCATTCCTTTTTCCTCACATGCCTTATTGTCCCTGTTTCTGGTCTTTTACATCACACCTTTATACCAAAGCGCCCTCGACGTTAACTGAAACGAGTAACATTGTTTATTGTGTTGGAAGCAGGAACTTTAGCAAAGGCTAGTTGTGATGGCAAGACTGGGTCACAATATAGTAAATGAGTTAGGACGTTCTTGGTATGCAATGGTAAGTACCTACCAAAAGGACAAGGAAAGACAACCAGCTAACCAGCATGAGCTTTGGCATCTTTCAGCAGGAATTTGTTCAGTAGATGGTGTGAGGAACATGAAAAAGAGTCCTGGGTGTTTACTTTCACTTTTCAGCTTTTAGTTGTACACATGTGGGATGTGCTGCACAAACAAGTCTGATCCCACCTTTGCAGCTTACATTATCTTCTGTCAATGTCTTGGTTCCAGATACACATCAAATCTTCAGAGGTCTTGTGGAGTCCATACATTTTTGGGTAATCCCTATTTTGGCAGTTCGAGACAGGTGGTTTTAATGCTTTGGATAAGGGTGATATGTGAATTAAATACATCTAATGCTAATTTGGGTACTTTTAGTACCCATGATTCAAACTACTGAGCTGAACATGTGTTTCCAGTGTTTGTAGATTGGTAGCAATTAAACTGGTCACTGTTGGCTCTAGTCGTGAACACTTTGAAGGCTGTTCTCAGTTTTGGCACTGTTCGAATCAAGCAAAGGTGAAGCGTGTCTAAGTAGTCAAAGGGAAAACAGAGGTAAGTGGTTACATCTTGCTTGGGTAAATGAAGCACAAACGTTCCTCCTAGTAACAAGTGACGCATGTCAGTAAATAAAAAGTGATTACCCAAAGCAACAGGCAGTTTTTAAACCACACTAGCTCTAATCACAGCATTCTGTAAGCTCCACGTGTGCTTGTCGGTCTGATTTAAGTGCTTTTAAATATGAATTAAACATTTTACTGTGGCTGTTTTGGTTTATTTGAGTAAAAGTCGTATTCATTTATTAAAGTGCATTGATGAGCTTGTTTTATGAAGCCCCTTTGGAACAAATATATGACTGTTTTCTTTTTTCCTAGAATATTGTCACATTTGATCATGTTAATTAGCATTAAGAAATATATTAAACCCATGCTTCCTGAGTATTTACAAGTCTATTCTAAATGAAAGTCTTACCAAACTGATATAGATTGCTGTTTATTAGACTATTTTTATGTTCTGCCCTTAAAATAAAACCAGAAGGGACCTTGCGCGTTAACTTAACCATCAGCTAGACAGGAACCAGATTTCCAGAAAGGAAACATTAATTTTTTTTAATGCATGTATGTCCTTTCAAAGCTAAATGATTTTTGTTATCCATCAGTACAGCTAAAATCATTAATCACTTTGTATAGAAGTGGCCAGCACTAGACAGAATTGGCCAGAGTGCACCCAGCATGGAAAACCTGAGATGCATCTCAATCCTAACATTGAAGGAAGGTTAAGGACAACTGCAGTGTGGTGGACATTAGGCCTATGTGTCGCTGATGACAAAACTCCAGGCAAATACTGTAGACCAGCCTGTCCTGCTGTCTTTGTCTGGACCTGTACCTTCTGTGAAATGGATCTGGATCACACAACCACACATCCACTCATCTGATCGATGTCGTTCTTTTTGAGTTTGTAGAGCAGATCCACCGGAATAAACTGCTGTCATTAACAGTATTTATTCAAAAGTCTCAGCACCTAAACTGGTGTAGGATTGTTGTGCTTTTTCTCATATTTAAATTAATTAAAGGTGGATTAAGTAAGCCCACTTGAGCAATGACTATACCAAAAGCTATGGAGTGAGCTGAAGAGCAGTGCCTGGCCAGTCTTAACAGAAAATTGACACTATATGTTTCAACGAGTGACTGTGTGGGCCCGTCCCCTCATCCTCAGCTTATGATCTCATAGGTCCATCTTATTATTACATTAAGGGAGGCGCTTTAGCTGTTTTTCTTTCTTCAGGCCTTGGCTTGTGGAGAGGCAGCAGTACAAAGCCTCAGCCTTCCCACGGCAAACACAGAGCCAGATTTACCCCATCCCAACTTGGCATAGAGTATTTTGGCTAATCTGTAAGCAATTTAGGGCAGGCAAGCAGACTAGAAAGCAGGAGAAGGAATTTTTACTGTAAATACAGTTTGATATACAGTGCCTAGTTATTGTATTCCATTGGAGTGCTTAATATTCAAATTAGGCTGGGTAAGATGACAATATGTAGCATTAGAATGATAAATTAAAGCATAATATTTAAGTTTGTTTTACAAGATCAAGGACCAATGGCAGGTTTCCTTACGATAAGAGGAAAATTACTGAGTTTAATGCAGACCGATGTGTGAAATGTTACTGAATTGCTAGGTTTTGTAAGCCTTGTTTTTTTTTTTGTGATACAACTTTTTTCTGTCTAGAGAGAGAGAGAGAGAGAGAGAGAGAGAGAGAGAGAGAACTTGTATAAGTTCATTAGATGACGAATAAATAGACATTGGAATATAACATGGTCTTCTTTTTCGTTTTCTTTCGGCTGCTCCCGTTTAGGGGTCACCCCAGCGGATCATCTGATTCCATTTCTTCCAGTCATCTGCATCTTCAATAATATAACATTGAATTATAACATATACCCCTAAATCGGATATGCACGTATTAAACAGATTCATTTTTTATTAGTTTTTCCCAGAATGGCCTACATTGATTAAAAACGCTTAATGGTCGATATCTAATGAGTCAATTTAAAAGCATGCTTTTCTCAGAGCACGGTAGCACTGATTTAATATTGTAAAACATTTGTAAAACATGTAAAACTCTTGACATCGAGTCATTGTTCTTGCATTTCAAGCTCCTGTTAATAATAGCAGATGAGGAATAGAGAAGAACTGGATTTTGGCAAATGGAACATTAGATAGCTTTGGCATCAGATCTGATTGATTAATTTCAGACTGTTATCATTAAACCAACTGATCTACAGACAGTTAATCCATTAACCAATTACTGTGTGAAAGAAACAACTTCTAACAACACCTCTTACCAACAAACCACCCTCAAGTATAATTTGGTAAACTTTAAGAACATTTTTTGAACAAAAACAAATGAAAGGACACTATGATGTAATAACCCGCACTATTGTGCAGAAGTTGACACAAACTAGGTATGAAAGCAGTGTAAAGTACATCCATTAATATTATAAATGCATTATAAATAACCATCTGATGCTCTTATTTTCACAGAGCATATGTTGACTGTCATTTTTTATTACTTAAATGATGTAAATCAAATATTTTGCTGCTGGCATCATTCTGGCCAAAAGTACATAGAGATATTGATTATGGGTGTCTGTAAGATTTTTTTGGGTGCTTCCCTTGTGTGCTATGATTATGTCACCCTTGCACACTCCAAGTCTCTGTCCATTGTTTAATCATTAGTATTGACCTGTCCCGGCTGTGCTATGGAGTCATATTTCCTGATATCACATGTCTGTTTTTATGAGGCATCTGGCTTAGGGTTGGTCTCTCTCCTACTCTTTAAGCTGCCTCCAGCTCTGCCTTTATTAGGCCATACAGAGACTTTAGCTGAAAGACCCTTTTGTGCTTTGCCATTTCACAACCGTAATGGACCATGAAATAACTAAATGACATTTTCTTCCTTTGCTGTGCTACCAAGAACCTTTCTTTTTCATAGCATAGTGGATACTGACATAGTGCTTCTAAACGACTTTCTGATAGACATTTTTATCTATGTTGGGTTATGGGCTTTCCCATCGTTTTTAATACTAGTCTTACCTGTAGTGATCCTTTTGAAGGTTTGCCAGCACACAGTTTTTCTGACATGAATCTGACATATCTGATCTGGTTAATGGAGCTTTTCTGAAAATGATGATTAGCTGGATAAGGAATGGTAGAGGACTGGATCTAGATCTGTAGAAGAACTGTGGATTAAATTGTGATCAAAAGGAAAAGGCTGGATAAAATGGATTTTTTTCAAAAGCAGTGCCGTATCAAGTTGCTTGGTTTATGCTTTTGTTGTTTTAAGCAAAACAGACAGACATGGTTCTAACTCTCAGAAGAGCCTGGGTGCCCATGAAGGAAAAAAAATAGCACAAAATTAAATTGCAGGGACAGTCAGTAATAACAGATCATGCATTTTTTGTCACACACAGATTACTAGCATCCGCCTTTTAATGTTTCCCTCATTCGTGTTCACTTCTGATATCTTTGATCATTGAAAAAAAAACACATAAAAACACATATAAACAGCGTAATGGTCTGTTCACTTACATTAAAACTTCAGAATAATTATAACTGGAAGGTGTTCTAAATGATCTTTCTGTCTTTGTTCTTTTTCATGTGCCTGGGATGGTGATTCATTGGTCCTTTTTAAAGGTGAGTGCATACTATAGCTCTTTTTCTAGTGGTGCTCCTGCATATTTTACCATATTTAGGCCATTCAAAATAACTAAAATCACTTACTTTTAAAGTTTAACTTCAACTCACTAGCTCTATCTGGCAAATGCAGATGTGTTAAGAGCTGGTTCTAGATGTGTTCTGTTTCGGTCATTGTATTTAGAATGATTGATGCTGGTTACATAGAGAATATCATCTTTGCCCAAAGAAAACTACGTATCTGCATTTATTTTTTATAAAAAATACCCAATTATAATGTGTGAAACTTGATGAACACACCAATAAAAATCCTCCAGAATTGCTTAGTATGAAAACTAAATAAAGACTGTTTTTTCTTATTGTCTTGCAAAGTTGCAAGTTGTAGATGCATGTTTTTTTTTTTTCTGGACAGCAGCAATATGATGCACAATCCTTAAATGAAACATTTGAAATGAATGTGTATTGTCGAGAAATCAGTTTTGATATCAATCAACATCCTTGCCTTTATAGAGAATATCAGCCATGCATTCAAAGGCCCTCATTTAAAATGTCTGGCACGTGACAGAGGCATTTGTCTGAGCTGAACGACTATGCTGTGCTGTAAAAGATGTTCTAAACTCACCTCAAACAGTTGCATGGATCTGAGATCAGGCAAGTTTGAACCGTTCAGTAAGAGATCTTTCAACTGAGGAGGTACATGGTTCTAGTCTGGGAGCTGGTCTGATGTCCAAAAGAATATCTCAGTTTAAGCTTAACATTTTTTAATGCCAGATATTCTCAGAGCATCCATTAACACAGAGTGCTCAGCTTTCGAATATACTACATATATGTGTGTCAGATGAATGGCATGATATACAAACATTCTTGCTTCTGTATTCACTTGGGTGAGGTGATTGATCCTGGGCAAGCTGTCAGAATACAGACCTGTATTGTAGTGCAGAGCTGTGTTAGTAGAATGTTCCACATGCATCTTAATGTAATGGTAGGGCCACTGGATGTTCAGAGCTCGTGAGCAGATTCATATTTAAATGCAGACATAAGCAGAGTATTTTTGAGATGGATTATGGTGCTCAAATGTGCATGAAGGAGACAATACATTGGCAGTCATGTTTACAATACTGGCTTTTGCAATGCTGAGCATGCAAGCATGCTGCATTATAGTGGCTATAATTAATCATAAAAAATGTTTGTTGTATGCTTGGATCGCTCTAACCAGATGTTCCAGTTGAGTTTCTTCTGTGTTTAATAAGTCTGACCAGCTATAATAGGCAAGGTTTGCCACTGAGGAGTGGTAAATAATATTGATCACAGTAATGCAGCCCAGACTTTGATATTGATCCAAGTATCCAATATAGTTTTGCCTTTCTCTCTCTCTCTCTCTCTCTCTCTCTCTCTCTCTCTCTCTCTCTCTTAAACTATTATTCACTTTTTTGTTGGATCAGGTGACTGGTGTAATGTGAAAGTTTTGTTTTTTTGTCAATCTCCTGTCATGTCAGCCCATGTTAAACTAATAATCTTTGCTTCTCATATTACTCAAGTCTTTATCCTGTCACCTGAGCTGACATTATTATTACACCCACCTGCACACAGCCGGATTCAGACTGACATATGAGTCTGCAAAGTCTTTCTTCTGCTCTTTAAAGAAAAAAAAAGCATAAACTACCCTTTAGCAATAATATTTGTACCATCATTTCATTTTTCAGAGCTTAATTGTTTCTAAATGATTCTTTGCACACCAAAGAACACACACCGCAGAGATGATACAAACTGGGCTGAGCTGCAGATGCAGTTATCAGGTCTGCCACAAATGTGTAGTCCGGTCCATTTGACTTGGGAGTTTAGTTTGATCTCTATGGAAGAAAGGACTTTGTCTAAAATATGTTTAGAAAATCTTTTTCTCTGACGTGATTTAAACAAAAAGTCAAATCAGTAAAAGAGTCATTAATTATGCTCTTGACATGTTTAACGTGTACAAGTGCAATTCATTTAAAGAGTCACAGGGAACATGTGAAAAGTTGTAATACTTTCGTTTCTTGCTGTATATCTTGCTGCATTTGAAGATTTATCTGCATTGTCGCATAGCTGTGTAATTACATATATGTGTAAATCAGTTGTAAAACATGTAGGAATTTGTTGAGTCTTGTGAAGTTGTCTTATAAAGGATTATGTTAGTGAGTGGGGGAAAAGAACTGCCCTCTGGAGAGCTTTGATGCATGTATGATGCATGTATGAGTGTAGTAGTGATACATGGAGTGTACTGGCTGCAGAGGAGAGTTAACTACAAAGGGAGAGAGAACACAATAACCTTAAAACATAGACATCACAGTCTTTGCTTTTAATTACCTGACATCATTTTGTATTAGACCCAATGTACGCCATTACAGCTGTGATAACAGCAGTCTTGTTTGTCTATTGCTTAGCACACTGCATGAGATGCTGCAAGTAAAATCATGGCCAAATTCCCTGGCAGTCCCTGATGTGAATTCATTTTTGCTTGTGTGTGATAAGTAGTTTATATAAAAAGGAATTACAGGTCTGTGCATTCGGAATAAGAGTGTTAATTTGTGCATGGATACGGCTAAACACTTATTTTGGGCAGTTAGTATATAGTGGAGCCAAATATCCTTTAAACTATAGCCATGTTTTTGTCATGTGTGGATAAGAACAACGGGAAAAAGGACACATTCATACAATGTGCATCAAATCTGGATGTAATTCATTACACAACTCACCATATAATTGAAATAATTACATTTAAATGGTCTAGCCAAATGACTGCAATAAAGTTAGGCTCATATGGGCACAATCCTCAATTAACAGTGAAAAAAAGAGCGTGAGTGGGAAGGACTGACCACCAAGGGATACAATGGACAAATTGCGAGTTAACTAGAAGAATAAAGATGAAGGAGATAGTGTAGGAATTCCACAAATCCCAAATGATGAGCCTGGTCTCAGGGTGTCTCAACAGAGACCCTCATAAATACCTCTCTGATTGATGAAGCGCTGTGAGGTCTGTGTTGCCACGGTGACCCGCAGCCTCGGCCCTCACTGTGGTGATTCCAGCTGATCGGAGTTACACCAGGTGCTGCGCGACTGCGCTTCTCCATTTACCATGGCAAATAGTTTGATTAGCCCTAATTGGACACAGCTTGGGTGTTCTCAACATGAGAACGCCATCATTTTAATTTGTGCATGCCAAACGCCTCCAGACCAGAGTTCACCTGCAGTTCAGATACCCATGTTTTAGTGACGCGGCCCTGTCTTTTCTTCATGATCGTGTGTATTAGCAGGTCTGAGGTTAAGTATATACTACTTCCTTATATCTGAGCTTCACAAGCAACAAATCAGTACAAACGACATGGTCCTAAAAATAACGATCACTGAATGCTTCTTGGTTAATCGTTTTAGGAAAATCTTCTGCAACCAACCATTTCTGCAGCAGCAGGTTCTTTAAAATGTCACTAGTGATTCAAGCAGACACTGCAAGGAGTCTACTTTTAACCTTGTTAAAATCTCCAGAGTTGCTGGGATGTATAAATGTCCATGTCAGTCACAGCGAAAAGTATCAGCCAATGGAACTGGAACTTTGGGGTTTTTTTTCATGATATGATTTATTTTCATGTGACCTCCAGCTCATATTTGTGGGTCTGCAATAACACATTTGCGGGTCTGCAATAACAAATTCTTGTATGTCAGAGGTTTGGGAACATCACATTACAAACGGAGAATAAGAGATTACTCTATATCAGTCAGGTCATTCTCCCTAGACCTGCAGTTTTTGGAATTTCTACCAGCAGTGACTAAATTATGGGTCTTCCCAAGCCATCCCGCACTGTGGCATGGGAAGATTGCTAGAAAGCATGTGGCCAAATGAGTCTGATGCCAATCAGTACAACTGTCCCAGAGGGCAGGCAGCTTTACAGCTGTTAGTGTATCATGTTTGACATTTGCCCCTCACCTCACACACCCCTGGCTGCCACACCCTGGTGAGCAAGCTGAGATTTATGGGAGTGGGAGGCCTGTGGGTGCCTTTTTTACAGCAGTTTATTCTCTTATCATCCATTCATCACTCGATCACTGTGATTACGGGCCAAGCTGGAACTAGTATCCCTGAGTCAGCCATCAGGACAGGAGCCTTCATGGAACGCAAGTGCATGTTCACACACAGATACTCGCTGATTTTATACGTGTCCCATATGTGACTACATAAAAAATATGTATAGGTAATTACCTGTATAGATAACTTTTTAAAAGAAAATATCTTTCATTTTTTCATTTTTTTCCCATGGCATCTACCCTTTCCTAACTTAATGTGAAAAGTTCTTGATTAATGGACAAAAAGGTCCAAAGTTGTTGGGTAAAAAAATCTAGATTTAATGTATGTTAAAAGTAAAGGATGTTTTTCTGACTTTAAGGTCACAATCAGGGTCTTGTTGGTGAAGCTTAGCTCTTTTTTCTCTCTTCTTCATGCAAACTCAGGACATTTTTGACCTAGAAATCAATGAAAACACCACTCCAGCACTTCCTTTGTACAAAAAACAAACACACACACACACACACACACAAACACACACACGCACGCACACACAGAGACATATTACCAAATGAAATACTGAAAGATAGTAGAAAATGGTACATCTCAAACTGTAAAGCAGAAAATTACATCAGCACATAAACATGCCGAGCCACACACGGAGTCACACACATACACGCTCACACATGCTTAGTCACTCGCTGTTTAGTGCACTGCTCACTCCTCATGGATGCCAGATAATCAAAAAAGCATGTTAAAGAGGTGGTTTGTGCTTGTGCAGATGTGTACATACCAAGGATTGTGTGTGTGTGTGTGAGTGTGCAGAGAAGCGTGTGCACAGATGTGCACATCTATATACAGATGCATAAAGAAGCGTGTGCATGTGCAGATAGATGCAAGCAAGTTTGTATGCATGTGTGAGAGTGAAGTGAGATAGATATAGTGGAATGAAGGCATTACTGTAGTCCTGCTGTGTTCTGTCATCAGTTCATTCTGAAAGAGTTATCTACCAGCAAGTGTCCAGCAGTGATGGAGGACAGACAGTGCTGTTCTGTCTCTAGTATTTGACTGCATGACATGACCCATGTTAAGCTTGTTTAGTTTATAGCTTTCTAACTGCGTGAGGACACCAACAGAAACCTCAGCTAAACCCATAATTCCTTTACTGCATGAAAAACACCCTGCACTGTGTCCGTACTAGCCTGACATTTAAAAATAAGACATGCAGAATTTAAAATCCCCTGAGAGATTTTAGTGACTGTCACTGAGATCTGTGATTGTGGTCTGTAAACCAGTATGAATCTGCAATGCAAGCGCTTTTTGCAATATGATAGTTATAATTCTAAATAATTACATTTTTGGGAATGACCCAGCTTGGTGCTTCGCTGTTAAATTAGAAGTCCTCAGATACGATATGTTTTCTAGTTTTCTATCTGTAAAGTAAAGTGTTATATTAAATGAAGCTGGTTAGGACCAATTTGCACGGGATAAGGGAGAAATCTGTTTAGTGTATAAACAGGAGTGTAGGTATCTCAGTTTTTTTAAAGTTATATAAGGTAAATTGAGTGTGTGCACATTGAATCATTTGTTGCAATTGCTATTGGGTCCAATGGCAGTGCATTAATGCTGAGGTGTGTGTTTGGGGAAAATGACACATATGATTCTGCTACTCAAGTCTCATGCAACTTGCATTACAGAGCTTCCTCCCAGTTACTGTCCAGCTCAGATAAGGCTTAATGAACGCTGCCCTATGTGCTGCATTAGCTCGGCCTTTGTGTGTGGGGGCCACTGCATTGCTTGCTTTGGGTCACTTCCTGCCTCATCAAGCTGTTCCCTGAGAATAGCCAGGCCTGGTTGGAATCAGCACACATGCACACACGCGCACACACACACACACACACACACACACACACACACACACACACACACCTCCATAGGTTTACCCATGAGCTCTCACATTACACACTGGGGCTAGTGTCACTTTTCTTTACCCAACACCTTTCTCTGCGTCCCCATGATTAATGGAACCTCCGCCTGTATTCATCACTCAGTGCAGCAGGACTGGCCTGTAGGGAAAGCTGGTGGACCTGGGGCAGCAGAATTCCATTCAAAAATGTTCCGTTATGCTGTGTGGCAATCAGCAAGAATAATGTCTGTAGGCTTAGTTTTATACGGCGTGTGCTAGATTTTTAGGGTTAATATCTTTTTGTTGAAAGATGATTTGACACTGCCATTATTCATTAGCTTCATTGCCATTTAAGAAATTAAAGGCATCACTTTTGCAGTGAAATTGAAATGTGATACATAGCAATTTTAAAAACAAACTTTATTCCATTTGGGGAGCAGACACAGTTGTAAATCAGCCCCCAGAAATGCACTGGTTTATGGTTTAATGTTTAATGTTTATGGAAAAATAATTATTTAAAAAAGGCAAATTAAGCCAATAATAGGTCAGCAGTGGCCTAGTGGTTAGGGAATTGGCTCAAGGATCAGAAGGTCATGGATTCGTAGGTTGCCCTGAGGTACCCTTGAGCAAGGTACCGTCCCCATCACTGCTCCCCAGGCACTTTCAACAGCTGCCCCCTGCTGCACGTGTTTGTGTGTATGAGTTAAATGCAGTGGTGCAATTTTGTTGTGCTGTGTTTCACAATGACAAGAATAGTCACTTTTACTTCACTTTAATGAATCCTATCCTGCTAATAGGTGTCTCCTAGCTTCAAGCCAATGTTTGTTGCTTTGCACTGTTTGCTAAATGATTAAATGTAAATGGAGACACATTAGTATTATTTCCGAAAGACAATGCAATAGCTTGAAGGATGAGCCACTTCTCTAAGATAATGAAGTCTAAGATCATATTTATGGAAGTAACGAATCGGATTCTGGAGCTTCTTCCATAAACTCGTGTACCAGTCCAACACACA
Source organism: Hepsetus odoe (assembly GCA_017165825.1). NCBI lineage: Eukaryota > Metazoa > Chordata > Actinopteri > Characiformes > Hepsetidae > Hepsetus > Hepsetus odoe. The sequence continues at coordinate 18,485,982 of CM029366.1, read as the reverse complement.
CACACACACACACACACACCAGCCTTGGCTTGTAAAAGTACAGGGCAAGTGTGAAACTAAAGATGCGGTTTAGGGTTTTACGAGCAGCCATGCTACAGCATTGTGGAGTGTGAAAAAAGTTGTTCATCCACTCAGTGTTAGTTCATATGGCTCTGTTCACACCGCTCACTTTGTGCCAAAAAGCCTCAATCTGTCACGGCACATTTTCAGCACTCTTTGAAGGCCTTTTGTGCTGTAATTTTTTGTTGTCATTTTGAATATGATGCATGAGTCATTAAACAAAGCCAAAGGAAAGGTTTTAAGACTTTAACTAAAACTATTATCACTTGGCCTGGACAAGCTTGCCGAGTTAAACCGTGCAGTTACACACATGCTATAGTATGCAGTATCATGTTCTTGGGCAAACCTTGTGTGCTAGATACACACACACACACACACACACACACACACACACACACACACACACAGGATGCATACAGTGGACAGCGAAACACCATTGTTTAGAGCTCGTAGCGATATTGCCGAGGCCAACTGTGCACAAATGATCAACGAACACTGGAAAGTGGAAGCCTTAGTGCAGCCCTGACATGATGACATCATACTGTGTTGATTTAATGATTTTATATTTACTGTTGAGGAATATGCGATTCATTCTATCCAAACACATTCCTCTTCTTAATAGTCACTTTGTTCGGCTAATGTTGAGCAAAAGTGTATTTTTGATACCATGCGCCTTCCTGTGTGGCAGTGCCCCATGTGCACAGGGGGATAATGTCACCTTGTAAAAGTTTAAGAGCTTCTAACCTCAGCCAGCTTTTATATGCTGTGGAGGACCTTGAGAAGAAGGGACTTCCCTGTGAAATCTGGAGCTGTGTGCTTGTCCTGTGTGAAGGCCTTGTAGTCTAGAAGGTGTTTATTGCCAGCCAGTTTTGTCTTTTTGGGTTAGAAGATTTAAATGATGAAAAATGACTAAGCACGTCATCAATCGCATTTTATGTATGTATTATGTATTAAAAGAATGTGAAGGTATATGAAGGTATGTCTTTTGCTGTCTTTCGCTCTCTTTTGCTCACTTGCTCTCCTGCTCTCTCTTTCTCTCTATAATTGATTTTTATCTTTTCCTTACTGGATTTTTCTTGAAGCTGTTGCTCAATAAAGGTGCTTGAGGTTTTTTACTCTCTTTCTTTCTCTGTCTCCCTCTCTCTCTCTCTCTCTCTCTCTCTCTCTCTCTCCATGTCTCCCTCCAACCTCTCCAATGTTTTGTGTGGTTTGGCACTGAATATATTTGAAATATTTGCAGCACTTAACATAGCTGGGCTGAAATGTTAAACTGAATTCAAGAATTTGCCTTTGTTTATGTCACTTGTGTTCTTGGGCAAACCTTGTGTGCAATTCACTGTAAATGTTCCATTCATTAATCTATCTAATTTCGTCTAATTGCAGCACAGGCTGTGCTGGTATGCTGGCAGTAGTGTTGACTGTCATACTGCTGTGTTTGCTGAAGGCAAGTTCAGCACAGTTCAAGAGACAAAATAAACTCCCTCAGCATGCCAGACCATGTCAAAATCGAGTCGGGGGTTTAGCAATTAATTTGGCATCCTTTTTTGCAGCAGGTCAACCATCCTGCGGAAACATGGTGTTCAGATGTTGTTGGCATGGCTGCAGCCGGGTTAGCGGTTAGTGTGTGCGTAATTGCACCCAGCTCTTTAAAGGCAATCTGCTGATGAGCTATAATGGAGTCGGGACTGCTTCACTGTGCTGCTCAGCATCTTCGAACAACGCATGCAAAAACATGCATGCAAACACACTCGCGCACACACACACACACACACAGACAGAACATATGTCTATACAGAATATATATAATAAGTTATATAATATGATATATGCATATACTATACCCTATTTATTATATTCAATAGTCATATGGAAAGCAGATCTGATAAAATTATGATCATTTAACTAATGATTAATTGTCATATATAGTTTAAAATAGTTATAGAGTTATAGAATAGTTTTCTATAACAAATATTAACTGACTAAATTGGTTGGCCTCCCCCTACATAGCTATCGACATGAAGTAGTAACAGCTCTAGAAATAAAAAAAATCACAGCCCTCAATAGTACTTGTGCTGCACAGAGCAGGAGCTTTTTCCACTAATTTTATAGGCACGTTTAACTTGTGGGTCCACCTTGTAAAGTTTACTGTCGCTGCAAAGTTTATGTTGGTTATTCTGTCTTTCATCAGTGGTCAGTTTTTGACCACAGGACACTGTTGGCTGAATATTTTTGGTCAGTGAGCAATTCTCAGCCCAGCAGAAGAACTGAAGTGTTTGTAAAGGCCAGCAGCGTTGCTTTGTGCAATCCTCTAAGACACCCACAAACATTTCACTAACGTAAACATGACTGTATATGTAGTGGATGAAGAAAGGAGACTGACAAATGATGTTGGGTAAAAGATGGAACACACCCTGTAATAGTAAACTACGAAGTGCATTTATAAGTGGAGCTGAAAAAATAGTAATTGAGTGTAGATTCAGGGTAGGTGTACCTAATGAACTGGTCTATTTGAATGTTGTTGCATACCTAGACGAAGACATGAAGGGACAGAAGTGGCCTAGTGGTTAGGGATTAGGCCCCAGGATTGGAAGGTTGTAGGATCAAATCCCAGACCAGTAGGTTGGCAGGAGGTCCACTTGAGCAAGGTACCGTCCCCATCACTGCTCCCCGGGTGCTGGACATCACTGCCTTCTGCTGTATTGGGTTAAATGCAGAGAATGCATTTTGTTGTGGTTCACTGTGTATTGTGCCGTGTTTCAGATGTCCCTTTCTCATAGTATGTACAAAAACAGAAATATAGACACCTGCATGGTCAACGTGCCTTATTTGTCTTGGATGACTTACACTTACACACTGCACATCCACAAGCCTCAGGCATTTATCTTTCCAAATTAAAGGAAATAACCTTCAGCCTTTACCAAATGTTGATTGAAATGATCTTGACCATCCTTAGGCATTGCAAACAATCTTTTACCACATCTGTCTGTATTGCATTAGTAGATAAAGTTTACATCAACACATTTTTCCCTGAAAACTGGACAATGCTGTCTTACAGTTAGTCATGTGACCAAGGCTATCCCTTTCAAAACATCGGAGGAAGGACCTCCAATGTTGCATATTGTCAGACCACAAACTGCCCAAAGGCCTTGCTTTACCTTTGTGTTGTGTGTTGAAAAGTGCACTTTAGGAGATTTATCTTTTTGACCACATACTACGTTTAAGACGTCCTTTGGCCTTTCTGATGTACTGCCTCAAATCTGCTGCTCTGTTATTTAATGTCTCTCTCTCGCTCTCTTTACTACTCAACATTCCTGGCGGCTGGTTTGAATTAAGCAGAACCGTCTAATTACACACTCTGAACTGAAATAGCCCCGTAAACCCTCAAACAGGACAATCCCGAAACGATAGCCGGTTCCCATTCATTTCACAGATATTTCCGCTTTCTTTTGTCCTTGTGCCATTCTCACTTGGGCCACTGACATTTCAGACTTCAGTTGCAGCGTGATTGCATTCGTTTGTTTTTTAGTTCTACAGTTCTGGCTTTTGGCTTCGATTATGTAAAGGCAAACATCAAAGAGTCCTCGATGAGTTTGTTTTTCTATTTTCCTTCTTTCGATTTTCTCCCCCTCTTTCTCTCTTCCTCTGTTTTTGGTCATATGTGACTGATTAGAGGATGGGTCCGGGAGAAAGAAACAAAGCCCTTGTTTTCCCTCTCAAGGCCTGCTTGAGATTCCGACGGCTTTACGGCAGGCTTCGCCCCTCAGATCCCGCTGATCAATGACACTCTGGAGATAGGCAGATAAAAGCCTTCTCCTTCTTCCCACCATCCCTTGCACTTCTCTTTCACTGCTCATCCCATGCTGAGATTAATGAGCCGATTCTGCTGTACAGTACACTCTTAAAGTTCCTAAAAGGTGCTTTGCTTGATTTTAATTTGTCACAATATGTCATTGTGAGTACACAGCACAACACTCAGTGAACCCCAACAAAATTCAAACTCTGCATTTAACCCATACACACCATGCAGCAGGGGGCAGCTTTTTAAAGTGCTCGGCGAACAGTGATGGGGACGATATCTTGCTAAAGGGTACCTCAGGCAACCTACTGGTCTGGGATTTGTACCCTTATATTATGTGATGCCTTTCAAAGTGTTTTATCTTTTTATTGTCTTATTGTTGTGTCTTGGCCTGAGGAAAGTTAGGAAAGTGCAAGTGCTTTGGTGCAACAGGCTACAAAGTGCCTATAGACACAATGTGTCTAGAAAATGGTTTCTAACTACTAGCATTCAGCGTCACCGGTAAACTAATCACCTGATCATCTGTAATCATCTGCACCTGTTTCTGCACTGCTTCATGCTTTAAGTTTGATGGCTTTGTTTGGCTTGAATGAATCATACGTAGGTCATTGGGGCCATTGTTTCGAGTTAATGCAATTTTTCCTCCACTGTAGGCCATTCTATAATTAAAAACAGCTAAAATGGGTTTCAGTGTTGAAATATTTCTTTTCTCCAGCTCTTCTGCAATTGGTGGAACTCATTCACTAGTGAGTATCAATGCCCTTCTTGAGCTCATTTAGGTGTGTTTGAAACTACTAGTGAAGTTTTTAGATTTGGAAATAGCACCCCCCCCAATTTTTCACCAAATTAAGATGTGCACAGATGGGATTGTATGATATGAGTTCATTTGGCAGGGCACAGTTGTTTTATGGTGAGATCATGTGAAGTGTATTTTTTGAGATTCACCAGGCGCTGACAGTGGTTTGGCTATCCTCCACTCACAATCCGCTCACCATGTTAAGGCTAAACGACTGCAGGCCCTGAGGACAGGATGCAGGCAAGACCACTATGGAAGAGCTTTACTGACATGTGTTCAATCAAAAGTAGAAACCTTCAAGCACTTGGAGCAAATAATAACCGGTTTGGTCATTCTAAATTGTTTTACACATGTGGCCTAATTATTTTTAAGTAACAATTTTTTTTGACTCTGCAACAACTTGGGCCTGTCTTAAAGTTTTGTTTTATGATTAAAGGACTTTAGTTTTTTCAGGAAAGCGTTTACTCCATATTTACAGGCTGGGTGACTGAAGCGTGATCGTAACCTTGGTTTGCAGAGCAGACTCATCTTATTCATCTTTTTTGGTGTAAAATGGTCACAGACGTGTTTGAGAATAAAGTCACAAAGAAAAGCAGAATAGCTGTAAAAGCCATTAGCGTGCCTGAGCCAAATGTCTCTCCCACCTCGCAGGAGTCATTGGAGGGGTCACCAGACGGCCTTGCCTGCCTTGACCTGGCTCTCTCGCAGGGGAGAGGGGGTCAAGGCACCCATTTTGTGAGTTCAAACAGTGATGGATGTCTGACGGCCCTTCTGTGTCATAAAACAGTATTTGACTTGAGCTGTTACTTGCAAAGGTAGTTTGGTGCCCCATAGAGAGGTGATAAGGGAGCAGTGGTGGTGAACTACTTGTATTCCTGTAACACTTTCTCTGGCTCGACACAATACAAGCTACTGAATTCAGAAGTACAATTTCATCTAATAATGCAATGGATTTCAGTCCTTGACCTGCATGTTGTAGGCTTTTCTCTTTTCTCGCCATCTCGTCTAATATAATAATAATCAAGCCCTTCTTTGTTGAAAGAGTAAAAATTGCTGGATTGTTGTCGATGTGGTAAATAATTATCAACGGCAAAATGATTTTTGTAACAAAACATCTGAGGCTCAATGGAAGTAAAAAAAAAAGTAATTTTAAAATAATTTATTTTCTACCTTCCGGGAAAGTGACAACTTGTCATCGTGAAGCACAGCACACCAAAATGACAACCTCTGCATTTAACCCGTACACACACACATGCTGCAGGGGGCAGCTATTGAAAGTGCACAGGGAGCAGTGATGGGGATGGTACCTTGCTTTAGGGTACCTCAGGGCAACCTACTGGTAAGGAATTCAAACCCACAATCTTCTGATCCTGGGGCCTAGTCCTTAACCACTTGGCCACCGCTGCCCCAGCGCGCCCTGCATTTAACCCATACACAACGTGCAGCAGGGGGCAGCTATGTCTAGCACCTGGGAAACAGTGATGGGAACAGTACCTTGCTATCCCCAAGGTGCTTCAGGGAAACCTACTGGTCTAGGATTTGAACGCACAACATTCTGATCCTGGGGCAGAGCATAGCACCTCTGCCCCTTTATGGGCCTACATTAAGGGTTTAGAAGGCCATGTTACATGTACAGAACCATCCATCCATATAACTGACCAATCAAGAGGGATTCTATTAGATCATCAGTTCTTTCCCCCTTTGGCATCTTGTTTGAATAGTATACTGAAAACTAGAATTTTATATCTAGATTTTATATTCTAATTTTATGTCTGTCTAACAGTTTGCTGTCATGGAGGGGGCATCTAATTGCTTAAGAGTTAAAGGCTTATGGTGAAATGTAAAAGTGAATGTGCTTCAGTTATATTTCCTTTATATAATAATCTTCTTGGGGCAGCGGTGGCCTAGTGGTTAGGGCGTTGGTCGGAGGATCGGGGTTTCGAACCCCTTCCCAATGGGTTGCCCTGAAGTACCCTTGAGCAAGGTGCCGTCCCCGTCACACTCCTCCCGTCACCCTGTGTAAGCTGGGATGGACTCCAGCAACCCCCCCCCCCCCCCAACCCCACTTGTGACAAGCGGCAGAAAATGACTGACTGACTAATAATCTTCTTCATCTATTTCTTCTTTTCTTTTATCAATGATAGAATAAGTATTACCAGAAGCAGAAGATTGGTTACCATCTTTACCTTGCATTTAAAAAATCATTAGAAATGCTCAGCCTCTTCAGTGATTTTTCCAGGAAAAAATGTCATTCTTGTCATTCCAGTGCAACCGTAAGACATTCCACTTTGCCAACTGTCCTGTCACATCCTTCTGGTTTTACAGCACTAATGGTCTGGAAATGACAAAGAGGATAGACAAAAATGAGATGTGAAAGAAGCAGTGTTGGAATGAAAGAGTCCGCCAGCCAGTGATTGCTGCAGCAGGGACTGCGTTTCTGGAGGCTAAGAGTGGCCAGTGGCGAGACATTCCACCAGTCTAATTTACGATCTTCTGCATGCAGATGACGTGGAACTCTGGAGCTGCCTATCCCACACATACATCACTGAAAACACAGGCTGAGTGGATAACAGGCTGCCATCCAGCTTCCGTTTCAGCCTTCTTTTTTGTTCCTGATTATCTTTTCATTCACTAGCTTTTCTTAGCTCATTCTCTCCTTCTCTCCCTTCGTCTCACACATAACACATTAGAGCTAATGATTTGTTGGTTTTAAGAGAAATGGATCGATATACAAACATGCTCATGGCTATATCTGGTGTTTTGGGCTGTTTTCCTTTTGCGTCTTTCTTCAGATTGTCGAACAGTGTTAAAAAGCACATAAACTGTGACTAAATAGCTAAATAGCGTGCAGTGATTAAGACATGCACAGTGCTTGTTGATAAGTATAAGCGTCCATGATGTTGAGCTATGTTGGCCTCATAATCTTGTGGAAAAAGCTTTGACTGACCTGCTATGTTTACAATAAAGGAAAGAAAATGTTAGCTTGTTTGCCAGCCAGACTTTATAGCCCTCCCATTAGACTTTTTTTTTGTTTGTTTTTTACCTTGGACAGAATTATTGAGGTAATTAAAGAAAACCAGTCTTTGTGCCTTTTCAGTCTATCTGTTTCTCTCTATTTGCCAGTTCATTGTCGCTTTTTTCAATCATTCTTCTCTTGTCCCAGCCATATGTGTTCAGACCACTCCTCCACAGTTTGAAGATTTGTTTCTGGTGTCTCAGTCTCTTGAGACTCGATAAAAGGTCTGCACTGCCGGGACATGAGGGAACAAGGGGTGGAGAGGTGGAGAGAGGAGCGGTGGTCTCTGTGGACTGTCAGTGGTTTCTACTCGTTTCAGACAGTGTATGTGGGCAGCCCTAACCCACCAAGCAGCTATTCCAGATGTGTGGAATCAAACGCAGCAGAGTGCATGTGGCCTGCAGACAGACAGGCAGAAATCCTCCGAGAGCAGGAGAGACTCTTAACTCTCTCTGAAGTCATGAGCATAGAACTCCAGCTCATCATACCACGAAAGTGCACTTTGGTTCACTTTACCTTTAAAGCTAAAACCCACTATGAGCATGCCGTATGACCTAGATCACATTAGTCAAACTCAAGGGAGATGTGAATTATGACTTAGTGCCATTTATCCATATGAGGATAGTTCTGTGCTAACCTTGCCAGTGTTCTCCGTGGTTCTGAAAATACTGCTAATACAAAATTATTGTGGCCCATTCATTGGGACAGTAAGCATCAGGACAGTAAGCAGACTTCTATGCAACAGTAAAGTACAGCATATGAAAGTGGTTGTGCAAAAAAGTAAAACTGGTATGGTAAAATTAATCTGGTCAATAAGAAGGAATGGGTGAGCAAAGAATAGATTTTTTACGAATGTAGAGCCAAAGCTAATGGGTTCTCAATGGTTTGACAGGCATCTTCAAAGCAAAAAATGAGTTAAAGCAACAGAAGTCTTTGGACTCTGCCTAATGCCACTTTATTCAGATCTGAGGTTTATGTCCTTGCAGAGCTCAAAGCGCCTGCTAGCGAGACTTACGGCCACCTAAATGTTACCATCTCATTAGAGCATATCTTCAGACCCAAGACTCATGTTTACTGTGTTCAGAAGCAACCTTTTTCTGAATGATACTCCTTCCATCAGATCACTATAGTTTCTGGCTGACTTAATTTTGATGAGTGCATGGATGTCTTGGATTTTTTTAGAATTGTTCCTTTTCCTTTTTTTGTTGGCAAAAGAAAAAAGGGCATATTTTTTAGTAAAATGCAACAGGAATGCTGGCACACATGACATATGTTATTCTTGGTTAGTTGGTTAAACATGCAAAACCTAGATTTTAAACCTAGGTTTCAAACATCATGTAATCATTTCTCTTTAAAGATAATCCTTTAGAATATGTGAAATCCTTGTTTCTCAAAAATCGTGATGACTGCTGAGCGCTGATCTGGGAGCAGGTGATTCACTAAATGAAGACATGTGATAAGATCTCAAGAGTAAAACATTACTGTAAACATTTCACATATGCTACCAGGTTCTCAGTGCATTCTCAAGTGTTTTTTCCAGCCTGAATTTCGCCTCTGTACTTGTGGTCCTGGTTGCTTCCATTGCGTAGTGGCACTGGATCTTATCTGAGGCACGACAGGACACACTAAAGTGGGGCAGAAATGGTTGGGGGTTGGAGTGATTGGGAAACTCCAGACCTGCATGTGTCCCCAATTAAGCAGATGTAAATGGATGGTTGCCGACGTTGAGCAAGGTGGTGGCGGTGAGGGGAATGAAATAGCTAATCAAGCGCAGACCCTCTCTCCTGTTAGAGGAACTTCCCTTTTGGCTCTCTCTGTTACCTGTACATTATTAGCCATTTTAATCATCGCCACGTTCCCTTAAACAGGTGTGGTGTATTGATTGAGGGCAGAGAATGGACGCAATATGTTATGGGTTAGTAGCACACATCAGAACTATGCTGCATGAGGAATACATTCTATCTCAGCAGTCTGGGACATCTCATGACCGAGTCCTGACAGGAAATGAGGTAATACCTAAGGAATCTCTGTTTATGTGCCCTCTTCATTTCCCTTTTTCTCATTACTTTTTATGTTTTCTCATAACTGGGGGGGGGGGGGTTAGAATACCACACCGCCACTCTACCACCACCTCCTCTGATGTTTTGCTGGTCTGTAAATTGTGGAGAGAAATCCATACGGCAAATATATGGCATAAACATCTAACATTTTTATATACTTTTTAGAGTAAGCATATGCTGTGTTAGGTTCTATATGTTGACAGTTTATTTCATTTAAAAAGAAAATGAAACAGTGTTTTGGTGTCTCTTTTAATGTCCTTATTTTCAGTTCACCCTAAATTCATACTATGCTTAAGACACATATTATTTATATATTTCACCCTCCATCCCCTGCCTCCTCTTGGTTTACTGGTTTCTTTAAAATCTAGTTTGGGCTTGAGATCAAGGGGATTTTGACAAAGTAATGGTCTGTTTTAGAATAGGGCAGGCAAGCATATGAGCTCACAGTTTATTGCAGAAGACGGTGCAGTCTTTCAGGTAGACTGCAGCTGGAGGCAGGCAGAGCAAAACATACAGCAGGTCACCTGCAGCCGTTATGCAATCATCAGGAAATAAACACCTCCTGGATTTCTGCCACTCTGGAGTGTTGCAACCACTAAAGTGGCACAGTGGTGCAGTGCCCTGATGTTGAACCCTTCTTTAACTGGCTGAAATCTACCACTCTCACATTGCACTAAAAGTACTTCAAGTCTACAAAGTCCCTGTATGCTAGGTATTCATGGTAAAACAGCATTGAGTGGAAGGACAAGCTATGTCTGTTACCCGCAAGTCAGAGTAAATTGAACAATACTGTGATTTACATATTACATGCAAACATGCCGGCACACACACACAGATATACGTGTGTTTGAGTCCTTCTCTTCCCCCTTGCTGTTTTCAGCCCAACCCTTAACAAATCCAGGCTGTCCCTGCATTGTCAGTCTGCTTTTAGTCAGCCATGTTCACTTCATGAAAACATGAGCATATGGGGTGCTACACGTGGTCTATGAAGTGTTGTAGTCAAAAGCACTTATGTGCATGAGAAGCACTTGAATGTGCACGCTAAAAAGATGCTAAGAAGATGCTGAATGCTTTTTTTTCACACTGATGTCTATTCATCTGTCTGTTAAAGTAAATGTACATTTCTATTAGTAGTTTTCAGACCAGAGGCGGCAAACGGTGTACCTGGAGATCCCATCTTTAACATGTCCCACCAGCTAAACCTGATAATCACAGCCTGGCCTGAGTCAGGGGATCAGTGGTGAATGGACAGTTTAATGAATATATTCATCACTATTTCATCTTTTTTTTTACTGTATCAAACTCAAAAACACTTTTTATTAGCATTAACATCTGGCACTCTACTTTTCTTAGAAGACTGGAAAGATACTTAGTGCCCCCCTGCCCCCATCTTCCATGGGGCAACCCGAAGGGAGACACCTTTTTTTATCAGTGACACACTCAAATCACCAGATCCTGATAAAGAGTGGATTGCTAGTGACAACCTAGTGATTTTTTTTATCAACAACAATCTTTCTTCTTTTGTTAGATGTTTTGTGGTCTAATGAGGGAAATGGTAATTCTCGCTTTTAATTCAACTTTACATTGGTTATACGTGGCACGTACTATTTTCTTATTTTTATAATATAATTGCCGTGTTGGTTTGCGATCTCCATTATGGCTTTTATCAGTTTATTTGCACATATGTAATTAGCAGAAACGACACGAGTGAGCAATATTTTATTTTATACTATATTTGTGGATCCGTAGGACGGTTTCCTTTTTCATTGAAAATGTGGTTCACAAAAGAGTACATGGTTGTTAATTGTTTGCCTCCTGCGTTTAATGCCTCCAAGCAGACAAGCAGAAGCAGAGCCTCAAACCCCTGCATGATCAGTCTCCTTGTGCTCTGTATTGAGCTTCCACTCACTCTTTACCAATAGCTGAAAGGACAGAAAAATGACCCTGCTGCTCCACTCATCGGTTCCTTCTTTCTGTGTCTTATTTTCAATGTTAAAAACCTCTTTATTCAGAGGTTACTGACTCAGTGTGGATACATGACTAAGCATTAAAGTCTAATCAAGCATGAAAATCCTGGCTCTTATGTTGGTTTTCTGCTGCTGCAGTCTGGTTCCTGAAACCAGCAGCTCATTGCTGCATGTGCAAATGGAGCAAAGCTAGGTCTGGAGTTTCAGACAGTTAAACAGATGACAAAACACCCATGCTTCCAAAATTAAAAAGACAAACACAATACGTTCTATCGATTTAATGGGAATGATCAATAAACCAAAAAGTGGTCCTTACCTTGCTCTATTGAATTTGAGTATTGAACGACATCCTGAATTCAGATTAAGCGTGTGTAGAGCCTAGTCTTTAGTTAAGCTTGTGTTATTTTTAATGAAATATTCTGCTAGGATTCATCTACTGCCCTGACCACTATATATAGCTTTACTTTATGAGCTGGCAGCCTGTTCCTATTCTTGACAGCTGATTTGTGCCTCCCTCTGTGTTGTCTGCTTATTGAAGTTTTTGCGGTTTTGCAGAGGAATAATACACAGCAGGATCACGCATGTCATAGCAGAAAGAATGTTATTCTTTAATATAGTGAATCAATCAAAGACTGATTTCTCAAAAAGACGCCTCTGTTTTCAGATACTGTGGGCTATTTTTACCCTAGTCTACCCTAGCAACCATTTTGCTGCATGATCTGCCCTCTCTCTCCTCTCTTTGTCTTTTTCTGTGTCTCTTTTTCTCTTACTGGTTTTCTCTTTCTAGCCCCTAGAACGATCAGGTTAATTTCCCAAAGTCGAGTATGGAGTGGCATTAAGAGAACATCCTCATGATTGACAGGAGAGGGTGTTAAAGACAGCTAAGGCTTTAAAAATGTTCCGCTGGCACTTTGTCTAAGGCTGGCCACATGACAAAAAGAACACTGGCCTGTAGAAAAGGAGAAATAATAAAGACCTGTCCATTTTACCAGAAACATGGAACTGCCGAATCCATTTCATCTCATCATGGCTGTCACACCATCAGGCCAGGTGACAAAGACACAGTAAGAGGAGAGACTTGTAAGTTTACAGATGTTTTCCATTTTTACTGGGCAGGCTTGTGAATGTGGTTTTAGAGCCAGTAACGGTTCACATTTTCAAACAGACAGCATGGATGGATCAGAAATCTTCACAGGATTAGTTTCCCAGTAGTGCTTTTAGGAGCATATATCAATACAGAAGCTGCGACTTCAACACTCCTCCCATTCCATGCAAATTGTAAAGGCGCTAATAATACACATGACCCCTGACTCAGCTTGTCATCATTTTCCCAACTGAACAGCCAGCCATAATTTAAGGAGGTTAACTTTTCTGAAGCAACCCTTCAATGGGAACTGTTGAAAAGATGGCAAAAGTTCCACAAAAATGTATTCCTGATCTGATGTTTTCTTTGTGGAAACTGACAAATCTAATCCAGTCGGGAAAAAAGTGATACATTTTACTTGCCTTATTGAAGTGTTCTCCCCATTTCCACAATAATTCATTCTTCTCGGTCTTCTGTCTGTGTCTATCATTGGGGATTTCCATTTATTAGGGTTTCACTCTATGGATATTGGATTGATTACATGAAAATAAACTCCTTGGATTCAAGCACCCTTGGATACTCTTTAAGGGCCTTTTTTACCATTTCATGTTTGATAATGAAGTACATGAGCTCCTGGCATATGTGGGCCAGATGCTGCATGGTTTGATGTAGTCAAGGTACAGACGTCTCTGATGATAGTGGGTTTTAAGGGAGTGTTTTTAACACTAAGACAGTTTCTCTGCTGCATTAGTTGCAGTGATCATTGCATAATCAGTATTTCTTGGTTGTTATTTTTCTGTGGTCATTATGCAGTCATTTCCCGTTACTCTCCAAGACCATAAATGTTGCAAGATGCCTCTTGACTGATCACTGTCCTACTTTCTGTTGAGGTGAAAGAAGGACCATTTGAAGTATTTGGTTCATTGTGATATTGATGGACACATTTGGAGCAAATCCCTGACCTCTGGTGCTGTCTAAACTGTAATGACTTCTAAAATTCCTGTGCTAACCGGAGCTTCTCGGAACCCATCTGTCCCAAATCTCCGCTTAGGGCTGCTGTCATCGTATGGTCAATCCAGCAAGTGAACTCCGCAAGTGCTGATGTAGATCTAAATGGTGCGTGGATTTTGCTCTGCATTCCTGCATGATCCTATTGCAACCAGAGATGCCTGGACACTGTGGCATGTGAGCACTTGGGTCATTAAATGGTAAATCAATATCATGTTTGTGACATGGAGCAGGTCTGTGCAAACAGTGCTCCCGGTTACTGGAATTAAACTGCAATGTAAACGATGCCTTTGCTTTGATGTAACTCCCAGGCAAAACTAATCTTTCCTTTTGCTTCTGTCTACAGTGCATTAGATCCTTCTAGTGAAGTCCATCACTCTGTTAAGCTGCGAGGTCCATTGGCAGTTTTGCAACATTATGTGGCTGTGCACATGCTCACTCCTCTTATTTCCACGTTATTAATCTTTTAGATGAAACACAAGTGGATGGATCTCCATAATAGGCTTTTGTAGTAGCAAGCGGTGGTTTCTCTTAGGTTTCATATCGTTGTTAACATTTCCTTTCACATAATCTTTTATAAAAGAGAAGCGACAAGAGAAGTGGAAGATCAGAGGGATGCACTGTTTGAATGATCTATGTTAAATCAGATAATTCTTAAATAACCTTAAATGGACATTAGCATGTAATAAAATTTGCATTGTGGCAAGCCACAAGTGTCAGTTGCAGCCTCTCAGCCACTTAATTATTTTACAGCATGAGACAGAATTGTGGCTATAGACAGTTTCACTGTCAGTGCGCATAACCACTTTGCTCAGATTCCAGGCCTGGTTTTACTTATGAATCATTCTATGAAGATGTTTTTGATGTCATGTTGCATCACAATTTGTCTCCTATGAGGATATAAATCTGTAAACCTTTAAACTCTATAAACAGGCTCTGATAATTATTTCTCAATTATTAAAATCGAGATGCCTCTTTCAGTTACTGTGTTAAACTACTGGGCGATTATTATAAAGAGGACAAATACAAAAATTGCTTTTAGTTATGAGAGTGAAGGTGGGAAGCTTAGACAACAGATTTATAAGACTGGATCCCTTACCAGTCTTTAAATGTTTGTATATTAAGAGCATTCTGACCAGTCATTTTGGGGAAAGTGCTATAAATTACATATTTCTACAGTGACGATTACCTCCTTTAAATTTAATTAATTAATTAATTATTTTTTTTTTTCTTACTTATCAAGTATTAGAATAAATGCTTGGATATTAAGTTATTGCAGAACATAATATATCACTCAGTAAACATCAGTTGAATTTAATACTGTAAAAATGAACTCAGTACTATAGTTGTAAACTCAGCACTGAACAGTGATCACAGTACTGTAATAGTGAACTCTACTGAAAGGTGAACTTAACACTGTAAGAGTGAACTCTATGGAAGGGTGAACTCATTACTGTAACAGCGAACTTATTACGAAAGAGTGAACTCGATATTAGAGTGAATTCTAGTGAAAGGTGAATTCAGTGCTGAAAGAGTGAACTGCAAGTTTTCACCTGGTTGACTGGGCATCAAGCTGTCTCTTATTTAGTGGCTCTATCAAGAGTGGCTCTGCTGAGCTGTGCAAATCCACTGAACTACAGGCCTAAAAAGCTATTATACTTTCAGTGATTTAGGGCCCAAAGACTCGGCAGTGTCTAGGCACCCCTCAGGCTATTTCTACCTCATTACCATTAGATCCCAGGAGGAGAGTCCCATGGTGGGCCTGGCTGCTGTCTATCTGAAGTGGGCTAACAGAGAGGACTGGCCTGCAGCTGCTCTAGAGCCTTTGTTCCGCTCTGTTGTTTGTTGTGCTAATGCGAGAGGTCCTTGTATTACACCTTCTGTGTCCCAGCCGCTTACTTGGGTTCACTGCCCAGTCTCAAGCCTGTCTATGCCTGGCCTTTACCAGGCAAGCTGGCTCCCTGGAGCCTGGGCAGACTTATCACATTACGAACTAACTTCCTGAGACAGGACGGTGAGGTAGGCGGTAGAAGATTTGGGGGGCAGGTCAGTTCCTGTTGCCTGTGGTGCACTCAGGTGGAGCTTTTCCATTTCTGCTTGTCTATTGTTGATTTTCCTTTTGTACAGATCGAGTTAGCAATGATGACGAGCCCCCTAGCCCCCTTGGTAAATACCACCAATTCCCAAACTTATCACATTTCCCAAGAGAAGGTGATGGGGCCTCGATTGCTTTCCATAAGTCCTCATTTTTCCATCTTCTGGATGGTGTTTTCAGCTTAATTCCCCAGCGATCTTGACTGGTCTTGTTAGCTAAGAGCTTATTTGCTGCAGGGCACTGACAGTGGAGAGAGAAAGAAGCCAAAATAAACCCCGAGCTGGGATCTGTGCCCATCGGCAAACACAAGTTTACGAGCAACTTCATCAGACCCTCCCTCCTTCTTTCACTCTCCACCCATAATCAAACAACTTTACTGTCCAACTTGTTTCTCCAGCCAGCTTCAGATTTTCCGTTCATTTCCTAGTGCCCAGCATAATTACACTAATAATTCATTAAGGCAATGTAGCTGGGCTGGGTCCAAGAAGAGCATGAAGTTCTCTGAATGTTTCCAGCCTCTTACATGATTTCAGTTTTGGAAGAATTTTCGCTGGCTTCATTAGGAATTCATAACGTGGCCTATATAAAATTACACACTATGCTCATTGTAGCCTTACTTCGTTTGGCAAAATTATTATCTTTCAGTGTACAAAAGGTTTTCCTGGTTATTCCAGGCCATACAAGTTTCTTTTTTCCCCAAATGGTTTCTTTCCCAGGTTTCATCATTTAGTTACAAAAAGGAATATTTTAGCATGTCACCATAATCCATAAAGTGCCTTATCAACATCTTGAAACCTATAGATAAGATATAGAAGCTCTATAAGATTAAGCTGTGAGGTCTGCGAGAAGAGATATACGAGCGTGTGTTTGTCATTTTCAATTGGTTTTGCTTGAATGTAAAGTAAATAGCGAATAAAGCCAATAGTGTCATCTTTAAGCTTGGAGATTTAAGCGTGACTTATGTTTCAGTGCCTTCAATGAAAGCCTGTTTGCTCTTTTTTAACATCCACCATGGTGCCCGTGACGTTTAGGCATCACTCACAAATGGTCATAATAAAACTGGCCTTTGTTGTCAAGGAAACATTAGAATACTAATCTCAAAATGACCCTGTAATTTTCTAGACATGTCTTGATTGTCTAATGATGGGTTAGGCTGCAGATGTGGACTAATTAGGGTAAAAATGCCTTTCATCTGTTCTCTGTTCTGATATTGAGCTGGCCCGTACAGCACTACTCTAACCTCTCTCACTCTGTCTCTCTCTCTGCGCTACTCTCTGTTTTTTTTTTTCCCATGATGTCCTTATGCCGATGTCTTTAGAGTAATCAGGGTTGTGTTATATTTGCCATGTGTTCAATTATGAAGTACAGGATATCAAAAAGAATGTATTCCCCATTGATATGCATTTAAATAACCATAAAATGGTTAAAATAATCAAACGAAATAAATGGAGTTGGAAAAAAGAGGAGAAACCTTCTTTTAAGAGCTTTGGTGGTTTATAATTGTTCAGCCAAGTCCACTTTATTTTTTGAGCTTTTTTTTACCCTCATTATTTGAATAATCATGTAGATTACCTTACTCCAATACTAACAGATTGTCCTGGTTTTATGTTAGTTTATAAACTCAGAACCAGTGCAGACTGCTCAAGGCTGAAGGAGGTGCAGAATAAGTAGAAATTCTTGTCGTTTGTATTACAGTAATGCATAAACAGAATAAGCAGCGGAGCTGCTTGGACAGTTCAATGTAATCTGTCCGTTTGTTGTACATAGTTCATTATTCAGTAGCTGTAGAGAACGTTACACCAGCTGTTAAGCACACAGTTCAGCCTGTGCTGTGTGTATGTGTCATACGTCAGAGTCGTAACTGGCATCAGCAGGTGGGAGTAGATGTTATAGCAGCTCATTACGAGTGTGTAAAAGCACACGTATTTAACGGCAAATTAGCACCCAATTAACATAGTCACACTTCTGCCTCCCTTCTGCAGAGTGCGTCTGTTCCACCCTTACACTATGTGTATTTATGCAGTTTTCCTTTTGCATATCAACGAACGTTTTGGGGGGATTTTGTTTAATCTTTAATAAAACCAAAGGAAGGTGCTGTTTGATGGGGTTTATTGGAAGTATAAAGCAAGGCTGTTGAATAAGGTGAAAAAGAAATATTTAAAATAAACACATTTTACATTGTTCTAATAAAAACACATATCTCCATTTGGTTTATTTTTGAACATAATTGAGCCCAGTAGAAATGCTAAAAAATGAATGAATTTAATGGCTTCTTACATTAGAAGTCTGTACATATATTGCATGTATAGCACTTTCAGAATAAATGACTAGATAATATAATATAATTTATGGTGACAACCTTTTTATTTTATCGTCTGTTTATCAGACTTGCTATGTCCTTGGGAATCACAATCAGTAATTTTTTCCAGTCTGTTTTTGGCATACTTCATGGCAAGTCCTAAAGTGAATTATTTATTTACAATGCAGGGTTCTGTCCATATCTTGATGTCACAGATTCCTGTTCCTATTATCTGTTATAGAATTGGAAAATAAACATATTCTACCTGTTCAATATTGTATCTGTTAGAGATAATAGAATATATCTGTTCTATTGTTTCTGTTATCTGTTACTCTGTTATGGTCAGGTAATTAGATTCCATTTGATTTGGAACTTTGTGCTTCTGTCTGACTTTGGCGAGAGCGTTTTAGAGGAACCCATTCCAGATTGACTCTCGATGTGTCAGTACAGTGCTAATTTACTCTCCACATTGAGCCAAGCCAGGAGGGAGTCTGCCTGATCCACGAGCGCTGCTACAGTTTGCGTAGGGTCACACATTCATCTACTGTAAGCTGCAGTGGTTGCCACACGTGCACAAATCAAGCTTGTTGTTTCTTTTGCTGCAAAAGCAAATTGTTTCCCAAATTCCCAAAGCTCGCATGATTGACGGGGAATAGAAATGATCTAACGTCGTGCATTCCTTAAACACCATGCTCCTCTGTTCCAGACAGACTCCAGTCACTTTGGCCAGCAGAGAGCCGCACATTGTTTATTGTTTTCCGCTGCTAAAGGGATGGAATATTCCTTGCTCGGAGTCAAAAGAGCCCATTGTGAGCAGTGCATCACTCACCACAGACCTGTCACCACTTGCCTATATTGTGTTGCTCCGCTGTAATGAAATCTCCTCAGTACACTAACAAGTCTGTAATCTTCATGTATTAGAGGCTGTTTTACCTGCTCTCCATCAAACACACAGAAAATACTGACAGAAATGTGTGATTTTGTCAAGTTTCTGAAACTGGCTAACTGAACTGGAATTAACACTTCCATTTAAAAAATAGGTTCAAATTTTAAAAGTAACAAGACTCATCAGTGAGTTTGATCACTAGTGATGTCACAGGAATCCAAGGAGTAAAGATGGGCAAGAGGGCAAATTTGGCTTTGCTCACTTTGAAAGTAGTCCCTCCCTTTCCCCATCGCTCAGCCAGCATGGCCGTCTTTCAGAATCAACAGCTAACGTTCTCCTCCAAGTGAACTGAGCTGTCCAATAACAGTTTTTGGTAGTAGCAGTTAAAAAATAAATAAATAAAAAAAATCAGTGAAAGCATGTGCTAGCCTTCATGCTGCCAGTGTTAGTGGAGGAATTCTTGCTAGTGAAAAAAACTGGAAACACAAGCTTTTCTGCCAGTAGTGTTGTTTTTTTTTTTTTTTTCAACAAAGTCTTTTCCAAAGTCTCCTAGATTTTTTTTATCTTCATTGAAAGGCCATGCATGGTTATTTGTAGTTCATTTCAATCTTTTTGTTAAAGCCTCTTTAAGTCAGACATTAATAATGGATAGTTCAATCACTATACTTTTTTAACAACAACCTATTCAATGTGTGGTTATACCAGATTATATCCCAAACATGCAATGCTCAGTAGCAAATAAAGGACTGTTTTTTCTTCTTACAGGGTCAGAAGCTTCCTCAGACACACACATAGTGACCGCCTCCAGCTGGAATGCTTCCAGCGCAGCACAGAAAGGTGAGTATGTGTGCCATGCTGTATTTGTTTTAGTTGTGCTGTACCCTGTGTGTGTGCGGAGCCGGAACAAGCAGCAGGGCTGAGGGCTGCCGTAGGTGGAAGATGGACAGTGATTGCAGGATGTTGTGTCTGCAGCGTAAGCATGGTTTTGATTCCCAAAGTAGACAGCATTCATCGCTGCAGCGTATCAGCATGTATCTTTCCCTGGGAGTCAAAATTGTGAAGGCGTCTTATTGTGTGACTGACATCAGCTTGATTTTTCCAAACGTGTGTACAGTAGCATGTGTCTGCATGTGTGTCCATGCTCTATAAGGTCAAATATTCCAGTTTCCAGCTGGAAGTAACCCTTCCAGGCTCCCCATGTCATCTATTCCTTGAAATGCCCCCTTTTACATATTATTTCTCAGCAGTTGCTCATTGAAATGAAAAGAAAAACACTGGAAATTACAACTTTAAACTTTCACTTAATACTATAATTGTGTGCAGAAGTATAGCTATGGAAAGTTTTGGATGTACTTATAGTCTTCTTTGGCTAAAGTAAAAAAAACAAAATAAATTTGGCACTTTTTCATCATTACATCAGTCATCTAAAATATTGATACAGCCATGCAATTAAAATCCTAACTGAACCTCAATGGAATGTATTTAAGTGTAATCAACGATGTGATTGACGTAAATTCGAAATGTAAATCACATGTATATGCAACCATTATTATGACTGTATGGGCTTCTGAAGGTAAAATGTCAAATCACTCCTCCTCACGTAAGGCCCCATTCTGCCTTGCTTTCTCTGTTATTCTTGTCCATTTGTTTTCTCTCTTCTCATACTGTTTTTCCACCCCTGAACTAGTTTCAGCTGCAGTAACCTAAATGAATGAATACTGGTCTTGAAATCATTACGGGGTTTAATCTTATTGACTTAATTGCACTGGAGTTGCATTCTTCTGTTTCAGTGAAGTAGACCTGTCATCATAAGAGAACTCAAAATAGCTTTTCTTTGCTCACATCACATCCATATCTCCTTTACCTCCCTGCTTCCTCCTAGCCTCTGGGTACATCACTCCTAAAAGGCCTCTGTCCTGAAAACTGGATTAGCTTTTTGGACATAAGATTTCAGTGTAGTATGTAAACACTGTTCATGTCTCAAAACATGTGATTCACTCTGCAGGCCCCCTGTACAGTAGATACTAACATTTCAGCCTAGACTGCTTTTTTGAATAAGACTCTGCCAATCACAATGTTTTAATGGCACTGTATTGAAAACATATTGTTCACGGAATGAAAGAAAGACTAGAAACGGTGATTACATTTGGTATATACGTTCATGAGCAGACGTCATAAGTGGTAAAAACAAAAAGATGAAAAAAATGTAAGACATACGTCTTGGTTGCTATGAACGTGGGTCACTTTACCAGTGTGTTAATGCAACGTCTCCGAGTTGAGCACTTGTTTTCATCCTATGTTGACGTGGTCCTTGCATCGAGCAGTGACAGTCGGTGAAGCTGTACAAACCCTAAACATGTGTTTACTGCTCTCCCAAACATGGTAGAGCAGGCTTGCTAAGCATGTGCACAGCTGCACTAGAGTGGGATCGTTTATGTTCAGAAAGTAAAATTACTCCCCAGGATTTTGTTCCAGCAGCTCAGCTGCTGGTTTAGGCAAAGTAGAGAAGCCAGGAAGTTGCAACAAAGTTCGTGACGAGGATTTTTACTCTCTGGATTTAAATTACAAATTACAAATTACACATCTCTGAGGTCATCAAATTTCTGATGAATGGCACCTGCAGATGCCTATATGAAAATGATATTAATATTAGCAGCAAGCTTTGTCATTTTTCTTTGATATGCATTTCGTTACTCAAGTCATGTAACTGAAGTCCGCACTTTTGGTTGAACATACAAGTATTAGTTTTGGTGCCTTGAAAAAATGAGTTATGTCAAAGTTTCTTCACATCTATGTTAAAAAATACCCAAACTCTAATTTAAGTTGGAAGAAGATATTTTTTTTTATAACCTTTGAAAGTGAAAGTGACTATTTTTGTCATTGTGAAACACAGCACAGAACACAGTGAGCCACCATAAAATTCAACCCCTGCTTTTCACCCATACACACTGTGCAGTACTGTGAAGCTTTTTAAAGCTGCCCAGGGAGCAGTGATGGCAACGATATCTTGCTCAAGGATATTTCAAGGCAATCTACTAGTCTGGGATTCAAACCCACGTCCTTCCTGTTCTGAGGCCAACTCCCGTTTTAATGTAAATTTTTTATTTGTGTGTTTTGTGCTTATTTCAAAATGTGGGACTATTTCCCTGTAGTATAATTATTGTGTACATTTCTTATATTTATCATAAAGTACTTATTATTCACTTATCAATCTAAAACTGATTTCTAATGTTCTAGGGGTTAGTTCAGAGAATTTGGAACTGTAGTTACGGGTCCACATACAGAACCTCATGGTTATGAGGTCCTGTCGTCCTCTTGCAAAAGGAGATAGATTTTCATACTTTTTTTATTTTCAAATACATCTTACATTCGCGTTGCCCAGAGGGAATAATGAAAGGAACAGACACCATTCAAAATGTAATAGTTTTGGCTCCTTAAACAAAGCTTCATGTGAGTCGTACTTTCGGTAAGGAGGAGCTAGTCATCACATTCTGTCTGCATTAGTGTGTGCTGTGAGCATGTCTCTGAATGGTTGGGGTGGTGACTCAGATGTGTGACTGAACTTCAGGACTAATATCCGTTATTCTGGACAGCAGCTTTTGTATATTGTTGTAAGAGAAGCAATGTTTGGACAGAGGAGATTAAGATGGAGGGACAGATGAGAGATCCGGCTGGGAAGGGAAGAATCCTTTCCCCTTGTTACCCCAGACCAGACATGTCTGGATCAGGAGAGAAACAGGGGGAAGATGGGGCAGGAGAATAGAAGGTGGGTGTGCAGAGGGTAGGAGGGGAACAGAAACTGAATGGAAAGTGAGAAAAAATGGCTCATTGCAGTGATGGGGAACTGATGGGGGTTGTTGTCTATAGCAACATTTAGAATTTTACATTTCTTTCATATCTCGGACCAGTTGGGTTTGTGTGGTGATGTTGAGGAAAGCAAAATTGTTTGTACAGATTTGATGACAACTCTTTTAGTTAACTCCTTATTTTGTTAAATCCTCCAATACATATTTATAGTGCATTGAGCACCAAGATTCCTACATCCAGCAAGCATGCCTTTAGACTGCTTCCAGCATAAAGTTCAGCGCTTCCCTGTTGAATGTTCGTCTGCAGGAGTTGCTTAGATATCGTCTACTGATTCCTCATCCAGATGCGCGTGTGTGTACAGTACTGTGCAAAAGTTTTAGGCAGGTGTGGAAAAATGCTGTAAACAAAGAATGCTTTCAGAAATATAAATAATTGTTTATTTTTATCAATTTACAAAATGTAAACTGAGCGAACAAAAGAAAAATCTAAATCAAATCAATATTTGGTGTTTTTACCTTTTGCCTTCAAACCAGCATCAGTTCTTCTGGCCCCCACAGAGCCCTGATCTCAACATCATCCAGTGTGTCTGGATTACATGAAGAGACAGAAGGATGTGAGGAAGCTACATCCACAGAAGATCTGTGGTTAGTTCTCCAAGATGTTTGGAACAATCTACCAGCCGAGTTCCTTCAGAAACTGTGTGCAAGTTTACCTAGAAGAACTGATGCTGTTTTGAAGGCAAAGGGTGGTCACACCAAATATAGATTTGATTTAGATTTCTCTTTTGTTCATTCACTGCATTTGGTTGATTGATGAAAATAAATGATTAACACTTCCATTTCTGAAAGCATTCTTTGTTTACAGCATTTTTTCCACGCCTGCCTAAAACTTTTGCACAATACTATATATATATATATATCTGTACTCTCAATCAACCATGTACCAATTGGAATACTTGAGCGAGTAATCCTGTCAAACGTAGTTTAATCTGTGTTTAGCTTATAAGGAAAACGAGTGAGAGGAATCTGGCCTCTACCACAGGGAGCTTAATATTGAATATGTCGCCACACAGCTGTGGGCCCCAGGAGCCCTAACCCCGAAGGGCTCGCGCTTAATATGCTTTTATTAATTTCTTCGTCAAAGTCACATTCCTGGCATTGCTGTTAATTCCAGCCTCATTCAGAATGAATGCCTCTGAAAATGAAGGTCTAAAGAAGAAGAAAAAGTAAATATAGTTACACAACCAATGAAGTTACCTTTATAATGTTCTACAAGCCAAAGACATGCTTATGTACAACCTTTCATAATTAAAATTGAACTGAAAAAATTTTTAAAGTATATATTTTTACAATTTTGCCTCTTTTGAAAAGTTAAGTTAGCGACTTAGATTCACCTTCAAGTCCCATGTTGACTGATTTAGTGATTTAGTCTGGATTCTAGATTTAATATGTATTAATTTCACTTAGTGGCGTAAGGTCCTGAAGTCTCTTTTTTTTTACTTTACATGTGCATCTTTGCTGTAAATATAGATCATATCGAGTCGTTTTTTCTTAATGTTACATCATTACATTACACATGAAAGTTTTATTTCAGTGAGTCATGTCAGCCATGATCTCCATAGCAACAAACAGAATGTGAGCATCTGACAATTAATGTATTATAGACATTTTTAGTGTTGTTAAATGTAGATACTTTAAATTAGGGTCAAATATGAACTGCAAATATGATTTTGAGAACCGATATTCAAGTATTTGTTTAGAAAGTTTTGTTTGAAAATCTGCAAACGTTCAGGATATGTGAGCCAGCCCAAGAGTGTGAACCAGTTTGTAATGTTCAGAAACACCTAGTACACAATAACAGACATGCATTATAAAACTGCCAATGATATTCCACTGAAAGTCTTTCTCTCTATTCTCTTGCTGTGAAAAGAATAAGGTTTCATGAAGTTAGATGTGATGCCAGCACCACACAGAAGACAGGAAACCCCAGCAGCAAGAGCCTGTCTGAGCATGGCTGCCAAAACAGGTCACGTGATTCTGTGGAATCCCCACAGAGTACAGATTTAGACTATGGAACCACTCTTTTTTTTATCTGTGTTCACTCCGTCCCTTTTCGTCCCACATACATACACAAACATACACATTCACATGACTAAGCCTTAAGAAACAGCACTGTTATTGTCAAAGTAAGAAAAGCTCATAAACGGTTTCTTTCTCCTTTACACCTTTTCATATTTACACGTTTCAGGACACACAGACCAAAACTTTCCAGTTTTACCCTCCAGGGTCTACGAGTATTATTTATTATGTTTGCGTCATTGTTTCTGGTGCTGCCCAAAAAGTGTAAATTAATGGAAAGTACAATGTGGTCAGTGTCATGGCATTTGAGATCCTGGCACGTCAAGACAGAAATGGATTTGACAGATTTGTGTGGTGGATAATGGTGCCTGAGAACAATGCTAACCACAACAACGAGTGTTTACAACTCAGCAAACTGTGTAAATAATGCTAAAAGATATTCAGTGTTGGATTTATTATTATGGATTTATTTTACAAAGTCTCAAAAAAGCCAGTGCAGTTCAAGGCTGGATTAAAGGATTTCTGAGAGGGATAATTGCAGTGGACCCCCTTCTGTTATGGCACAATTCCACCCTGCTGGGAAAAAGAAAACGTGTCGCGTTTCAGATCAGTTTAGATCAGCGCTGGCCTAGTGGTTATGGAGTTGGCTACCGGATTGGAAGATTGTGGGTTCAAACCCCTTACCAGTAAGTTTCCCTGAGGTACCCTTGAGCAAGGTACCGTCCCTATCACTGCTCCCTGGGCATTTTTCATACCTGCCCCCTGCTGTACGGGGTGTGTTTGTGTATGGGTTAAATGCGGAGGTCCAGTTTCATTGTGGTTCACTGTGTGCTGTGCTGTGTGTACTCTCAATGACAAGAATAGTCACTTTCACATATGCCATGTATGACATTGTTCACCTAGAAATGTTAAGTTGCAATTACAGATGTTAGCATTTTACTTATCTTATACTGGATATTATAATAGATATTATTCTATTATTCCAGAGGTGCAAGGGTTTCTTAGGACAGTGATGTAATTCAGCTTGTATAAGAGTCCCATAGACTTTGTTAATTCTTCTCTTTGCTTAGACTGGATGTGGATCCGTCTTGCTGATTCTGCCACATGTCTAATATGCTTTCCCTGCCATTAGATGATTGTTGGGGGTTGTCATGTTTGTGGTGGGTTTCTATCAAAGTCAGCACAAGCCTGGCAAGATGGATTTTTTGGACCTGGAAGTTTCCAGACTACATTATATGACTTTACAGTTTCAGCCATTCTCTTTGGCGAGACCCGTCGTTGGTGAGACAAAGTAATGATTTACTAGCTCTAACGAAACCACAAAATGTGTTGTAAAGGATTCCTAACTGGCAGCCAGCAGTGGTTTGTTACACACAGGAGAAACTGTGTCCTACAAACAGACACACACATAGAGAGCCAAATAATTCAATGTCAATTCATGGACCAGGATGTTCCCCCAAGGAAAAATAGTTTCTCGAGCATTAGGATGTGTCAGGTAATTGCAGCGCATTTTAAAGACATTTGAAAATCATGGGGCATTCCTTTTGTGTTAACTCCAGAAATGTTTTGAAATAATTGCACCTCAAAATTATATGTGCCACTGAACTGAATCCAGTTTCCCTATCACTCACCCATTTCTTTCTTTTTTCTCCTCAGACCACTTCCTCAGACTTGATGCTCCTATGAACAACATCACCACCTCCTTGGGCAACATGGCTGAGTTGCACTGCCATGTTTCAGGAAATCCTCCGCCCACAGTGCGTTGGCTGAAGAATGATGCTCCGGTGGCCCCAGAGGCGCGTCGTGTCTCTTATAAACAGACCCCATATGGCTCACGCCTACGCATTCGTAACCTGGACACCACTGACACTGGCTATTTCCAGTGCGTGGCTACCAACAGCTATGGCACTGTGTCAACTACAGGAATTCTCTTTGTTAAGTTTGGTAAGACATTCTTAGTGTCAAGTAGAAACAAACTGCTTAATATATTATAGATTCTGATTGAGAAAATGATAGGTGGATCAATATAGTTGTACAACTGACTAACAAAACTACAGCCCGGAGACCGGTGGGGTGGAACTGGGAGTCTTACAGTGTAAGGCACTGAACTTTGCTGCCAAAAAAGCTCGCTTTATGTACTGTATGCATTGTGATACCTATGGAGAATGCACTTAATCAGATTATACTTTGACAAAGTTGGGAAGAAAGAAGAAAAGGGGTTATATCTTCAGACACCAGGGAGCACCTGGCATTTCACCATTTGATGTGTAGAAACAGCTTCACTGTCTAAACCAGTTTGATCAGAAGTAATTCAAGAGTCCTTCTGGAGCAATCAGATCAGATTATGTTTTTTTAAGCAAGAGTACATTGCTGATTTTATTATAGTCTTGTGTTATAATATCTATCAGTTATTAGTAAAAAGCTTGTTGGCTCTGCCAAAAAGCTACAACTGAGTCATGGTTGGATCTTCCTGCCAGAGAATAATCTAAAGCATATGTTCAAATTCACACAAAAATGGTTCAACGTCCCCAAAATCAAGTTTCTGACAGGTCTTTCCCAGTTCCCTGATCTGAACCTCGCTGAAAATGTGTTGGAAGGGCAAAAGAGTCCAAAAGAGAGGAACTTGGAGCCTGCAGGGTCTGGAAAAGATTCTGTATTGAGGAGCATTCTCAGATTCCTTTTGTTGTATTTTCTTCACCTCATAAGCCATTGCAGGAGAATGAAGCCAAATTTTCAATTTGTCTCAGAAATCTAAGGTTGCCAATAATTTTAACATTTGTTTTTTTTTTCAGACTACAATATAGAGCTAATCAATCAACACAGCATTGGGCATTTTAATGTTTTAAAACATTTGAATATGAAACGTTTAAATGTTTTATGTGTAAATGTTGTTGTTGTTGATACATTTACTGAACTTTATACATACGTTCTGGAAATGTTAGCCATGAACACGCATTTCTGAAACATCCAATTCAGGAACTCGGTGTTCTCGCAGCTAAAACTGAATGTTAAGAGAACGTTTCAACACTGCAACTGTATTTGCTGGGCTCCTACCAAAAAATTAATGTCCACAATGAAAAAAATATAGTCCTTAAAATTAGCTTGAATGCATTTAAACGTGTACATCTGTTCCACACCAGTACAATGAATGCAATTACATTAGCACAGTTGTTGCCAGAGGTTAGTAAACTGAAGGACAATGCACTTGTTGATGTGATATATGTTGTTCATGTGGAACTCATGCACGCATTTGAAATAAGTACATTCAGAGCACTGTTTTATAAGATACAGTTCAAAGGAGGAACATCATGGATACATAAATCCTTCAGTTGATCTGCGAATTTCATATCCCGTAGTTGGATTGACCCTCTTTATTACATGCATGATGTAATGCATTATTTGTAATGCATCATTCATGCCACTTTACTGTCAGTAAACATATAACAGCATCCCTACGCATTTGCCAGAAAAATGTCTACTAAATAAACTGTCAGCACTGAATCCTCATGAAAGGTTTTGATGGGGTCCAGAGTCATATATTAGAGTTGGAGCTATTTTGAAGTAAGCGGGTGAAATGAGCACGTTGTACTTATTCTCCTCTCCACTGTGTCAGTGTCAGCATTTGTTTGGAGGACCACTGGGATTTGTTCCTGACCTGCAGTAAATAAAAATCATTTTCTTTCTTCTATAGATCGGCTGCCAACACCCCAACCTGGAAGGCCTTCACCGTGAGTCCATTTTCTTGCTCTTTAACATGTAATACATCCAAGCCTCTTCATTGCTGACCATTAACTACAGTGGAGCAGAAGGGCGAAAGGAAACAGTCCTTAAGTAACTAATGAATTTATTGCCCCATCAAGAGCTATTAGACAGACCAAAGCTGCTCAGTTTTACCTTGAACATAGTTCTCGTGTGGAACAGCAGAAGGAATTAGTGTTAACTCTCCATGTGGTTTTGTATTATGCTACTGAAGCATATGTTTTCATCCTTGTGTCATTGCTAGTTTTCCTTTCCATATTTGGTTGTCCGGTCTCACAGGTTATGTAACGCATCTTATTTCAGTGGAAGATTTCACAGGTCTCTCCAGGTCACACCCTAACTTAACCATTATTTTTTGACCTCTAGTGGGTTTTGCATATGTGAAATTCACAAAAAGGGATATTGCATTGCAAAAAAAATGGTACCTTGCCAAGTGACAAGCATCTTAAATACAGTCAATAATCTTAATATTTCTCATTGTGAAATTATTTTTAAAATATTACAAGAAAGCTTATTTCTATGTTTTTCCTTGTTTCCTTTAAGGATTCATTTTTATACTTTTTATAAATGTGCTTGTTTCAACAAACAATGATTTAGGAAAACTCTGATGAAAAGATAAAATTAACTGATTTATAGGCATTTAAATTTTTCTTGAAATAGGAGGATTAATCCTATTTTCTGCTGTGTAATCATGTCCAGTAGAATGTTCTACAGTCACTTCCAAAAGTAATGGAACAGCAAGGCAAGTAAATTTGTTTTTGCACTAAAGGCTTTTTACCTGGTATTTACATGTAGATATGTTGAATTACATAGAACATAGCACTTTCTAAACAGCCAATCAGGCAAATCAGGTCCAGCCTGGAGATCCCAGGACTGCAGTAACAGCTTCAAGCCTGGAACCCATTCACTTCTTTGGTTATGGATTTCCAGGCTTTTATCCCAGCATCCTTTGGGTTTTTTAGTCTCCGCTTCACAAGATGAGATACATGTTCAGATGGGTTAGTCTGGTGGTCTAGTGATTGGGTACTTGCCTATGGACCAATGGTTCAAGAGGTCCCAGGTTTGATAACTTGGCAGCATGTTTGGATCATTGACTTGCTGCACGATGCAGTTGCTTCTGACTAGTTTAGATGCAGTACTCTATAAAATGTTTCTGTAGACTTACAGACGACTCATTCTGTTGCTACCATTGTGAGTTATGTCATTAAGTAAGTTTATTTACCGTATTTTCTCATGTATAAGTCACACAAATGTGTACCAAAATTCACTAAAAAATGGGGGTGCGACTTATACACGGGGAATTTCTTCAGTGATGGACACTTCCGCATAGAGACCAGTGAATGTTCACATTTCCAGGCAATTATCCTCTTAAGTATTACCACGTACACATTTTTGGTGCTTTCCTAGAATACATAGTGCTACATTTACCTGTAAAAATCCTGAAAGTGTCACTCAACATAATGCACAAAAAATCACTTTCATTTCACAAATTTCAATCCAGGAAATTCACATGCCACCATTTTGAATACCTAAACCGGTGAGCGCGTACCTCTATACATTTTACCGTAAATCCCATACCGTAAAGAGTTATGTGATACGCATATGTATACATATTAGCATTTTTGCCTACACTCAAAAATTCATTTTGGACCAAATTGCAATGCCAAATCAGGGGTGCGATTTATACACGAGTAAATAAGGTAGCTTTTTACGAAAGCAACTATGTAAGTGCAAGCCATGACACAGCACTACTGTGCTACATAGATGAGCTATATGTTTTCATTTATAAGCATATCATTCATTTCTATGGTTTCCTTCTTTTTCAAGACATTCCAAACAGTTGTACTGCTCTTTTCTCATTGTCAAACTGGCATGTTTTCCCCCATAGAAAGCTCCCTGGTTGGTTTCTCCTTTTTAACAGATGAATGACATCTTCACAGGTGAAATCCAAAGCTCCTGAGAGTAGATATTAAGAGCTTTTTCTCGTTTAATAAATGACTCCAACAGGGGAAGCAGTGGCCTAGTGGTTAGGGGGTTGGCTGCATGATTGGAGGATCGGAGGTTCGAACCCCTTCCCTGATAGGTTACCCTGCAGTACCCTTGAGCAAGGTGCCGTCCCCGTCACGCTCCTCCCTGCGATGGGTTGGCGACCTGTCCAGGGTGTGTCCCCCGTCCTCTGCCCTGTGTGAGCTGGGATGGACTCCAGCACTCCCCCGCGACCCCACTTGGGACAAGCGGCAGAAACTGACTGACTGACAATGACTCCAACAGAACATATCTGTGTATCAACAAACCTCCGTTAGACTCGCATGTGTCAATACTTTTTCTCACTTGAAAAAACTGGGTGTTCCGATGCAAAAGATGCCACATTCTAATTTACAATATCTAGATGTTTAGACCAGGACATATAAGCACAAAATCTGATCTCTCATTCATTTCTTCAGTGCATGGCAATAACAAATGAATTGGTCTTGCTGTTCCAATACTTTTGCAGGGAACCGTATGTACTTTTACATTATGTTTAATGTGTTGAAACCAATGACTTTAGCCCGTATTCCATAAGCAAACAGGAGAAATCATCTCCTTTTCAAGCTCAGCTATAGTGGTATTGTTTAATATGGCCTGTGCCAGACATGCCAGCCGTTATTTCAGACAATTCCGTCAGATTGAAAGAGCTGGTTGAAGAAAAGTGAGCGAGTCTGAATAAGTAAGTGAGAGGGAAGACAGTGGCTGGCTTACTATAGCGATTAGACACACTGTAAATCTGAACTCACCTCACTCATTTCTGTTTTTCCCACCATTCCCCATCCCCATGCCAGATGTAATAATGATTGCCATGAGTCTTTGGCAGTGGTAACAATAAGCTGGCAGAAGCTTTTTAAGGTATATTATGGGCCCATTCCCACTTTAATGATTGTAATTTATAGGCATATTTAATAGTGGCCAAAGTACTACAAGATGAACCATTTTAAAAGATTAAAAAGTACTAAATTGCTTACACATTGATCTTTTTATGACGTGACCCACATATGGGAAAAGCTGTAGCATTCGCATCTCTCAGAGGGATGAGGGGTGTTGACACTGTGACACTGCTGGCCACCTTCCAGCTCACATTAATATTGATTAAAGCCCGCCTCTATGCCACTAAACTTCAATTGGATGAGAGAGCAGCGTGCTCAAGCTAACTGCCGTCATTATATCGTGTTCATTAAGGTACACACAGGGCTTCCTTTGAGGCTCACTTCAGCCTGTTGGTTATCATTAGTGTCATCATCAAAGAGCACCATCCTGCCAGCCCTCATCAGGAGGGAAAGGGCTCAGTCGGCTCTCTGTCCTCTGTGCTTTCTTCTCCTCCCCCGCCATGTTTTTTTTTCTTAAAGATGTGTCAAAACACCAAGCTCAGCAGGGCGAGAAGCAGCTGGAATGAGGAGAGAGCCGTGAGCATCCCTTCTGGGATTTGTGGCAGGGACACTAATGAATCTGTTCCCTGGATGAAGCAGTGTGTACACAGTGGGCCGGACCCGACATCGTTTCCCTCAAAGCTTCACCTGGCAGAGAGTTAGAGCAGGGGCCATGCTAGCTGGAGGAATAGAATAGGGCAGTAGATTAAAGCATTTTTTATCAGTATGGGAGAACCATCTAACATTTCAAGGTGTTTATATAACCCAACTAAATTAAACCCAACTAAAACATTATTTTTTGATTGACCAATGCATTTTTAATATCATGCATGCTGTGTAATTGCAATAATAGTGTTTTGTCCTTACTCTGCATTCCTTACTGAAGATGAGAAAGAGCTAGAATAAGATAGGTGAGGAGGGCTGCTGTGAAAAGACGTAAAGTGAGTTGAAGAAGCTATTAGAAGCTACAGTGCTGTAAACAGAGGGCTGGAGAGGGACATTCATATAAAGGTGAAGACTAGTGGTAGAGAGAGGACTGGACTGGGGCATGGACCCCTGTAGAACTAGCATAAACTTTCCATATTACAGATCAAGAAGTCAATTTGTTCTTGACAAAGTATACTTTTATCATGTAAATGGACCCTTAAAGGATTCAAGAAACCAGTTGTGTCAAAACAGTCCTTCCCTTTTGTCCTCCTTCAGCCATTTTTTTTCTCAACTGAGCTGCGGAGAAAGCCTTTTAGCATTTTTTCAGAAACTGCAAAGTTGAAAGGAACTCCCAGAAGAAAATGACACACTTTATCTTTATCATATATATGTGTGTGTGTGTGTGTGTGTGTGTGTGTGTGTGTGTGTGTGTGTGTGTGTGTGTTGTTGTGAGAGCATCATGTGAGAGCAACCATTTTCTGTATTTAAATACCCTTTTAGCCAGAGTTTCAATACAGAAAGAAGGTTTTCATTTCATTTTGAAGCAGAAAAAAAGAAAAAAAGAAAAAGGACTAAAACGCTTAAAACGCTTAAAATTAAAAGGTAAGATCCACTGTTTAACATAAAGTATTAAAGTGTGAACTTTAATTAAAAGGTTAAATATGAAGTCCCATCTCTGACTTGGCTGACCTCTTAAATACTGGTGAGGTACTGAGCCTCTGATCTGGGTTCAGTGTTGCTTTCTCTCTGTCCAGTGAAGAACTGAAAAGGAAAGTCTTAGATTTCTGTGCACTTGTCCTCCTGCTGAACCCTCACTTCTCAGCTGCTATGCTGAGTTTATAGCAATACAGGCTACAGAACTTTTTTCTTAGTCTTTTAATAAATGCAACATGGATTTTTCTATCATGCTGCCTCTATGTTTTACATCGCCTGCTCTATGTGGACCACCTGGTGAGGAGGTAATTGAATGCCGTGGATGAGGAAGGGACTGAGCTTCCAGGATCTGAACAATGGCCCCCGTTGTTCCGGCCTAAATGTCACTCACACAGTCCTTCCCGTGTAGTAATATAGCTCCCCGTTGTACTAATGCGATGCTGTTTTTAACTCCTCTTATAGAAATATTTTCATAGAAAGGCCGAAGTTTAGGAGAGGGGACCAACATCTCTTACTCTTCTATAAGCTCTTCTGTTTAGATGCTTAAAAGTCTTTGTCCTTAATCTTGTGAAAAAATTGAAAAGGTTGCAACAACACATGCTTAATGTCTTTACCTTCCTTCTTTAGCTTTTTTACACGAGCCATGTGAGCCTAATGTCACTTACACTTAGATTCCACCCCATTGAAGTGTAACATGAAACCTGTTGACATTTTTAACTGAGGTTTCATCGATGCTTAATTTAACGGGTATTCCTGTCAATATGCACATGTTTTTCCAAAGATATGTTGACCCCGTTTCTCATTTGTGAATTCACCTGCATTGAGGTGCACCCATCACTGTCACAGGTGTTCAATTTGAATACATTAATAAATAAGCCACAGCAATAGAACTTCATGCTTTGGAGCAGCAGCTCAAAATGCCAGGCATCAGCCAAAGAGATATAAAGCCCCCCAGCGTGATGAGGGCAGTGGTGGCTTGAGTTGGCCCCCGGATCCGAAGACTGAGGGTTGGATTCCCTCACCAGTAGGTTGAGGTAACCTTGAGCAAGGTACGGTCCCCGTAACTGCTCCCCGGTCACTTTCAATAGCTGCCCCCTGCTGCACGTGTGTGTATGGGTGAAACGCAGAGGTTGAATTTCGTTGTGTTGTGCTGCGCTGTGTTTCACAATGAAAAGAATCTTTTCTTCTCACAAAACAGTTGGATTGGCAAGTGTCTACAAATAACTTTGTTCGTTGTAATCACTTTAAAGAATCCTTTTGTGAACTTGATTTTTGAGCGTTTTTGAACCTTAGTAGCTTCCAGAGGTCTTTTAATTGCAGTGCAAACAGAAAAAAAGCTATCTTCAGAAAACAACCACTGGCTGAATGAATATCTTCAGGAAAATGTGTGTGTTTATACATTAGAGAGGAGCTCTGGCAGGTCTGCTATGATCTTTTCATTTTAGTTGCACCCCTGACGATCTTGCGTCACAGGCCCTTAATTATCAGGGTTGCGTTCGATATCTCAGCCATATCTCAGTCTGGCATCATGAGCCACTCCAAGAATAAGCTCCATTCATGTGAAAGTAGAGCAAATTAATAATAAGAGGGAAGAGCTGGGAAGGAAAGCCATACGTTTGCCTTATCAAAATATCATCCAGTCCGTATAAACAGACATGATTTCTGGGCTGAGATTTTACTCTAAAGAGACAGTTTAATGTACACAGTGTAGTCGTGCTGCTGGTTTCTAGTGAAGCATGTCAGTGGGGACTTCTTTAGTACCAGGCTCTTGAAAAGCACGCGGCCCCTCGTCTCCACCACATTGTTTATTGCATCCCGTTTTCTGCCCGCTTAAAAAGATTAATATTACCGTTGCTGCCTTGTCAAGACTGTTTAACTTTCCTCAGAGTGGACTGAGAGGGAACCTTTTCTCTCAGTGCTGAGAAGAAAAAAAACAACGGGAAGAAAAGGAGACCCTGTGCTTTTTTTTGTGTTCAGTCTCACCTCTTTTCTCCAGCTGAATAGTGGAGTGAACAGGATCCTAACGAAGTCCAGACCGCCTCACTTCTTCAAGGCTGGACGTGGAAGGGACAGGAACTGGAAACATCACAGAAACCTTGGCTCAGTCTGAAACAGCACATCCTAATGGGGCCCTCTGCCCTTCTTTTAAGTAACGACTTCCATTAGGCTTTTGAAAGCGTTTTGAGTCATTGTTAGAGAGTTTTCCGTCCACTTTTGGTCACCGACATCATTCAGCAACATGAAATCCCATTTCACAGCTCTGGAGTCACATGCCATGTGCTGATTCAGATTTTGCAGTCTTTAAAATAAGCGAGCATTAGTCTGACAGAAATGTGGAGTAGGTGTGTTGATTTATGAGACAATACAGACCACCATATTTATCGGGGGGTCCACTGTTTTTTCCCTGTATATTAATACGAATGTCTTTTGTCTAATAGATAAAAAAAATTCACTATAGAATTACGCCCTTGTTGGTTATTTTGCTTGTTCGTGACAGACTATTTTTTGGGTACTATTGTTTCCCGAATTTCCCAAAATGTTACACAAGGAACTATTGTCATTTTTGCCCAAGTTTGCCTTCTGTTTTTTAAGAGTAAGCATTATGGGAAATTATGGTTAATGCAAATACATACAAGTGATGCTAAAGTATACACATTCAGCCATGCCCACTCATATAACCCTAGACAAAAGCTCAGTCTCTGCCTTGTTATGGATCCCTTTAACTAAGTGTTGACTGACTGAAGATTGGAGCCTTAATATGAGTCACTGGGGATGTACCCTTTGCCCCGGTATGGCCTGTGGTGGAGATGCTGTGTGAAACTGGAGCCTCCTCGCTGAGGCCAGCCCCTCATCTAACTGCTTTCCAAGTCATGGGGTGAGCAAGGTGGGTCACCATGGACTCCTACTCGTCCATCTGACGCTACCCCCCCCCTTAGCCCTTACCCCCGCCGTTAAAACCCCATTACATCAGCAGATCTGTTGGTAGACAATCTTGTTTATTTCAGCAGGCTGCAGAATTTCTCTTATGTGATAAGAGAATTTAGCATATTTAGCATTGCTGTTTTTTTATATAAGCCTGTGGAAGACATTTGAACATGCCAGTGCATCAAAACTTGGATAAATGTTCTATTTTGACATTTTTTGATTTGCACTCTTTTTCAGTTATATGAGGAATTATCGGTCTTATGCTATGCTTGGACAGATTGTGGCTTGTGGCTATATTTCAGCATGTTAAAGGAGTACAGAGAATAGTCATGACAGAGTCAGATTAATGCTGAAGAATAGTGTCTAGGTCCAGTTCTCCCAGTTCACTTTGTTTCATCATTTCCCCTCTGCTTTCAGTGCAGGTCATTTTCTTCAGTCTGTTGCTATGCTGCTTACACCTGAGGCCTTCATGTGGGACCTTGTTTCGGGGGCATACTAGAGGTATGGGAGATGAAGATGTGGAGAGAGCTTCGGGTAGTAGTAGCCTTGTCTGGTTGGACTGCTCGCTAATGAATGACCCCAGTGTTTTCTCGTAGTGCACCTCCTGTGAGGAACAGAAAGAAGCCCCTTCTGGATTATTTTCTTCCTCATGCGCTCTTTGTCCAGTAAATGAGCTTTTTCATTTATGTATGACTTGGGCTTCTTTATTAATTATACAGCTTTCAATTTGTTCTGTGTAGTAGAGTTTCTAAAGCTAGTCTCAGCTTTATTATTACATCAGTTG
The DNA here is from genome assembly GCA_017165825.1 of Hepsetus odoe. Taxonomy (NCBI): domain Eukaryota; kingdom Metazoa; phylum Chordata; class Actinopteri; order Characiformes; family Hepsetidae; genus Hepsetus; species Hepsetus odoe. The sequence goes on along the minus strand of CM029366.1, from coordinate 18,449,081 downwards.
TTGATGTTGTGATGAGTCGAGACATTTTTCATGCTTGAAGTTTTAGTTTTTTTTTATTAGCCTTGGAGCCTTCAAAGCTTCCAAGCACCAAGAAGCACTGAAATGTCACAAAATCAAGCAAGTCTTTGCTTTTTCTTCACTCCTTCCCTCCTCCTCTCCCAGTGCCCCTCTCCATCCATCATCTCCGTCCCCAGTTTTTCCATGAGGAAAAGTCTGGCTGCCAGTCCCCTCTGATATTTTTCCATCTAAACTGCGGAGGGCACATGCTTGAAGACACAGCTGTAAATATGAATGAAATCTGCGAATCGTTTCTCTTTCTGTTGCTTTTTTCGCTGAGGGGATGGTATTTCTTATTACCATTCAGTGGGGCAGTGGGTTCTATAAATGGACTTTTACTGAAAGACCATGAACTCTATTCCCTTGATGTCTGTTAGGCGGACACCCACAAATCTAAGTTTGTTTTTGGTTTCAGCCTCTAAACTTTTGAACTTTTATTAAGAGTACTGTGCATAGTTTTGTTCTTTTTCTCTGAATGGAAACAGAGAATGATTTGCTCTTTAATGCAGAGGAAAGAACAGAGCGATGCTTAGGGAAGACAGACCGTCTGATTGCAGAAGAGGAAGGATTTATTGGGATGTTCCATGGCTTACAGGCTGTCACAGTGTTTTTCCTAACCGTGACATTAGCTTGAAATAAGGCATAATTGCATAGGTTTCCCTGCCCTGTTCAGGAAATTGCTGCAGCAAACATGCCCATTTTTGTCCTTAAGTAGTTACATGTTTGGACTCTATATTCTAATCCATAGGCTTTGACTTTGCAAAGCATGGAGAGAAATCCCACACCAACAGGGCACCAAGTTCTCCAGTAAAGAAGGATTTGTGCAGAAAATTGCCGTGTATTTACATGAATCACCTTGAAAGTTTAGTTTTGGTTTGCAAATTGTTCCTGGGGTCAGTACAGATTACTGTTGGTCCGCAGATAAAAGTTCATTTTCTATAGCAATTAGCCACTAGACGCTCTGCATACCAGGGTTAGCACAGTTAATGGTATATTTGATACATTAACTTAAAACTGTTAAGGGGAGTAAAATCATAAAAGGTGACAAGATACATTTACAGCATTTAGCAGACGCTCTTATCCAGAGCGACTTACATGTCCTAATTACAGGGACAGTCCCCCTGGAGACACTCAGGGTTAAGGGTCTTGCTCCGGGACCCAGTGGTGGTAGTGCTAGAGGTGGGATTCGAACATGGGACCTTTGAGCCAATGGTCCATAGGCAAGTATCCTACCAGTAGACCACCAGCACCCATACAAAAGACACAGGAATGGTCACTAAAGAATATATTAATACTAATGTCAATATAGAATTTCTTTCACTATATAATGTAGTTTGATCAAATGTTGTTTTTCTCATATCTTTCAAAAATGATCTCTCATTAGATTTCAGCAATTTACTGGTTTTCTTTTCAGACTACGCTTGTTTTCCGCTGTTGTTAGCTTTCTTAATCATCATTAATGTTCATTTATCATGTGATAGCAGCTCAACATATCTATTACATATATATATATACACACACAGTACTGTGCAAAGGTTTTAGGCAGGTGTGAAAAAATGCTTTAAACAAAGAACGCTTTCAGAAATGGAAGTGTTAATCATTTATTTTCATCAATCAACAAAATGCAGTGAATGAACAAAAGAGAAATCTAAATCAAATCAATATTTGGTGTGACCACCCTTTGCCTTCAAAACAGCATCAGTTCTTCTAGGTACACTTGCACACAGTTAGTTCTTGAAGGAACTCGGCTGGTAGGTTGTTCCAAACATCTTGGAGAACTGACCACAGATCTTCTGTGGATGTAGGTTTCTCACATCCTTCTGTCTCTTCATGTAATCCAGACACACTGGATGATGTTGAGATCAGGGCTCTGTGGGGGCCAGAAGAACTGATGCTGGTTTTAAGGCAAAAGGTAGAAACACCAAATATTGATTTGATTTAGATTTTTCTTTTGTTCATTCACTTTGCATTTTGTAAATTGATAAAAATAAAAATCATTATTTATACTTCTGAAAGCATTCTTTGTTTACAGCATTTTTTAACACCTGCCTAAAACATTTGCACAGTACTGTATATATATATATATATATATATATATATATATATATAATACACGAATTTAATCAGCTGGGTAGGAAGATCGAGCCAGTTAGGCAAAAATAATAGTATTAATAATAATCACAGTTATTTATATATAAAATAATCAGAGGCTGGAATTTCATGACGGTAACAGGCCACCAACAACATAAATGTCAAATATTATTCCATGAGCATTTAAAAAAAGAAAAGAAAAATGTGACGCGATGAATACTAAAAATCAATCCATGTTTGGATATTATATGCATTAAGAGTGTTTTGATATGTACCTTGAACTTATTAAAAGAATTTGGAACGGATCGCTCCATTTTAAAATGATTTCTTTTTCCTGATTTGCCAAGAATAAACACACAGCACAAATAAAATCAGTATCAGGATTCAATTAACCTTCACACAAAGCCACACAAACACAAACAATGGAAAGCGCGCCTTGGTTTTTAAAATAGGGAAGGATACATGCACACACACACACAAACCTACGCACACACACAAACACACACACACATTTGCAGACAAAACACAAATTCTTGTTCTCACACCTCAGTCTGGCAGCTCTGTTTGTTTTTCACAGTCGTACACACTGCAGGTCGACGGATTAGAAAAATAAACTGGCCTGTTGTTAACATGCACGGCCCCCTCTCCTCTGTGGTAAATCTGAACAGCTTGACCTCATCCCTCCCTTTGTTTAGTAAATCACTCTGTTGAGTTACATGTTAGCAAACTTTGGATCTGGGTCAGATCATGAGATGCTGTTTGTTTAAGACTCAGAATGCTGTGTGATGTATTGATTTCTTAATACTGTCTAAATGTAATTATGACATTTTAAAATAATGGTTTATATAATAATGAAACACATTTACTTTGGATATATCTGCTTTTGGCCATATATATATATATATATATATATATATATATATATATATATATATATAAGTGAGCCCAGGAAGTCTCATTTTCAGTTCACAGCAAATGTTTAAGAACAGAAAGTCCTATTCGTGGTCCTGTGTGAAAGAAAAAGTGAAAGTGACAACCCTTGTCATTGCAAGGTCACAGCACAGCACACAGTGAAATTGGACCTCTGCATTTAACCCATACAAACACCGTGCAGCAGTGGGCAGCTATTGAAAGCACCCAGGGAGCAGTGACAGGGACGGTACCTTGCACAAGGGTACCTCAGGGCAACCTACAGGTGAGGGAATCAAACCCTCAATCTTCCAATGCAGGGGCAACTCCCTAACCACTAGGCCACCGCTGCCTGGTGTGCTAAAATCATTTGGTTTAAGATCAATAGACCGATTTAGATGAGATAAGAAATCAGATTTTCAGCTTTTATTAGCTGGTATTTACATCTAGAGGCGTTAAATTAGGTGGCTCACAGTGCCTTGTGTATCTGAACGCCCAGTATTTTGAGTGAGCAGAAAAGTATTGGAACATGAGGGATTGGAATGCTTGTTTAAACTATAAATAGCTCTTGATTCCTGCTCTCAGCTGTAGCTTTGCATTTTGCCCATGAAGCTTTTAAAAAGAGAAATGTTAATTGATGATGTAAAATATTGATTATTGGCGTAACTCATGATGGGCAGGCAGAATGAATTCGGAGAAACAATTTTCAGAGAAATGTAGCCAAACTAATCAAGAGGAACTTTATCATTCAGCAAGACAATAATCCAAAACACACTGCCAAGTTAACAAAGGACTTTCTTCTGGGAGGAAGGAGTGGAACATTTTGGACCAGCCAAGTCTTCTTAAGCCAAATGAACATGCATCTTAACTCAAAAGAACATGCTGTGGTTAAATCTGGGAGGAATGTAACAAAATAAACCAACAATTTTGTGAAGTCAGTGAGTCGCCAGCTTAATTAAGTCATCGTAAGCAAGGCATGGGCATTGAAATATTAATGTCAATTACTTTGACCTAAGTGAACATTTTCTGTTCCAGTGCTTTTGCTCACTTTAGGTCAGGTACACAAGGCACTATGTTCTATGGGGGCAGCGGTCACCTGGCGAGTAGGGACTAGGCTCAGGATCAGAAGGTTGTGGGATTCGAATCCCAGACCAGTAGGCACTCATGAGCAAGGTACCGTCCCCATCACTGCTCCACGGACACTTTAAATAACTGCCCCCTGCTGCATGTGTGTGTATGGCTGAAAGAGGAAACATTTTGTTGTGTCTCACTGCGGTGTTTCACAATGACAATTAGTCACTTTCACTTCTATGCAATTTAACATAGCCAGATGTAAATATCAGGAACTAAAGGCTAAACATCTAGTTTCTCATCTTAATCAACTTTTGACTTCAAACAACAAACAAAGAGCTAACAGCTATGATAACCATTTAACAGCCTTCATGTTTTGTGTGCCCCCTGATATGGATAAAAAAGGGTTTTCTTTGGAGAAAACTACCAATCAGCTTGCACATGAAAGCAGCTTCACTAACTTGGTTCATCAAGCCTTAGGAGCATCTGAATGGAGGGGGAGCTGCAACAACAAACACCAGGAGCACACCAAAGAGTGAGACCCTGTTGCTGCACCCAGTAAATCAGACCCTTTTTATTCCATGTTGATCAACATAACAGCATTGGTATCATTGGTACCAATCTCTTGAAAAGATACAGTTTATTTTTAATACGGTAAGTGTGGCTTCCGTATATTCGGCCTTAATTGGGTTACTTTCGTATTTGTTCGTGGCTCTGCCTTCTGATATAGCTAAACTGAGTTTTCCCCTCTTTGCCGCCCTCCTCTGGGATAGCTGGAGGTTAAAGGGTTGTGTCTCATGCTCTCCTAATAGAAGCTGCTTTTGTGTCAGTGTAACATTAGAACTCTTTCCTCTCTTTCTTCATTGCTTCTAATGAGAGTCCCTTAGTGGCTATGTGTCCTTTCCTCTCTGGCCATGGTCACACACCACAGACCTCAAAAACCAGAGACAAATAAGCCCACAGTTAAACACACTCCCCTTGAGCTCCATCACAGTGCAGAGCCAAGTCCAACACGGGCTCTTCTCTTTCAGCTTCTCCAAAGCTTATAAACGGTACTGGGACATTCAAATTGCAAAGAAATTCCCGTTATGTCTTCACTGTATGCATCCTGTTGCAAGCAGTATGGCCTCAGCACATAGTGCCTCTGTTTTATATTTGTAGGCCTCCTGCATACTGAAACTCTGCTTTAAGCCTTGACTTTTGGAAAGACTTTTGACAAGTGCAGTGCAGAGTAACATGAATGTTTCAGTTGCGTTAAATATGAATGTGATGTTTATTATTACATGGTGCTGATTTTTGTCGCTACATAAAATTCAGGCATTTCTAGGACTGGAACTCTAACGTGCTTGAGGGATCTTATATGAGCACAAAACATTTGTATTTTAATGAGATTTAGAACAGTAAATATGGGTCTTTCTGTTGATGAAGAGCAGATAATAAAATAGTACCCTGTTGAGAACTTCTGTCAGTATGCCAATGACGCTTAAATGAAAGGTTTATATGGGATATGGGGTCATTTTCAATTCAAATATAAAGAATTATGCTACTTTAGGGCTAAACAGGATAGTGTATCCCAAGCTTTAGAATGCTAGTATACAGTACTCCTATTATTCTTAATGTACTATTCATTATTATTATTGCTGTACTATGTAGTTATTGGGTACTATTATGTTATTTATTGTCCCAGAAGTTGCATTTAGGGCTGCACAATATGGATAAAACGCCCTCGACTCTGGCTAGGAAAAGCCTTTCAGTTAATGGATGGATAGAAATTTGTGATTGGTGGATAACAATGTACCATAACACCCAATACTTCACTTCTGCCATAGTGATTAACAAATGATGCATTGTATAGACATTTTGGGTGCTCTCTTTCAGGAAGCCCTGCAATAAAGGAATGAATTTGTTCTCCTATAGGTTCTTAGGCGCTGCCTTGCGTGTTGACAGATCTGACAGTTGGCACTATCTGTGCAAGGTCTCTTTGTTAAATATTTAATGAAACAGAGCTGAATTATTGGCCTATTAAATAAAGCTATCTGCTCTAGAACGCATTTTCAAAGTATCTAATTCAGAAACACATTCTGCACAGGAAAAACGTTGCTTTTTTAACAGATTCCAGAGGTGTGGCCATACATGCTTCCATATTGATCATCATGTAGCTTGAAAAATGTGAGATGCTTGACAATGCGCTCGGAGACGTGTTAAGAGATGCTGAATGCTTTTTAAGGCAAGGCGGTGGACGATGACAGGACAGATGAGGATTCCTTCTCTGCTTGGTGGAGAAAGCTGCCTTGCTTTTATAAGACCTAGGGGTTTGCACACAAGCATCTACAAACCAAATCCATTCTCTCCGCTGCACAAGCATGCAATGTTTGACATCTCCATATGCTGAACATCTTAACCTTGCACTTTCCACTACATTTTTGTTTCCAACCAGGGTAGCAAGAAAGGAGCATTTCTTGATATAATTAGCTGTTGCATTTCGATAATTAAATATAAACTATACAGCAAACAAGGAGGAAGTGTCCTGGAGGGACCTAGGAATTATTAATATATAATGTCATCTAATGATTTCAAACGCTTTATTACATTTTGGTGCATTTTAAACATAATTCATACATAATTGTCCCACCCTTTTACTTCCTGTGCTAAGTAACAGCACTGATCCAGTAGGCAGTAATGCCTCCTCAAACCGACAGACAGTAACATCACTTCATATATTAATAAATTCACATCTGCATACGCTGAAACAGATTGCAGCCCTGCCGGACACATATTTTGTTGACCCTGGATGGATGCATTCTGTTGTTTCATTGTTAAAAGAGCTCATTTTATGCTTGTTGTCACCTAAAATAGATTTGAGTTCCAAGGAGGCTTTAGTTTTCTTATACTTTAATCCTTTTTCTGTCCTGTTTTTATTCTCCATCTGAAATGTTCTATCAGAACCCATGTGCGTTTAAGACCTCCCTCCACTTTGTGAAACTGGCCAGCTTGCCAGCAGCTATGTTGTCTCTTTTCTTTCTGTGTGCTGTAAATAAATATATCTCTATTTATACCAGTGTGTAAGTCTATTCATAGTTTTCAAGTGATGTCAACCCATCTGGAGGGCAAAACAAATCATTCTTCTGTTGACCACCTGGGGTAGCATTGCCCTTGTGGTTAGGGACTTAGCCCCATCGGGAAGATTAGAAGGTTGTAGGTTTGTGTTCCAGGCCAGCAAATTGCCCTAACATACCTTTGAACAAGGTACCGTCCCCATCACTGCTCACCAGGTGCTGGAAATGGCTGCCCACTCTCTGTGTATGGGTTAAACTGCTGTGCCATGTGCTCGCCTTGACAAATTGTCACTTATTCTTCTTATTTCTACCAGGATTGTTTTGCCAGAGTGCTGGATAGCTGTCTAATTGGATGTATTAATTGATGATGGCTGAACTTGTAGATATTCTGAACAGAGAAATAAAGCATAGAGGAGCTGGTGGTGTATTTACGCTATACGAGGTTCCTCTGTGAAGAGGGAATGAAGGCCAGTAGTTGCCAGATGTTAGTGGAACAGACGAGCTGCATCACAAACCACACACCTCTGTACTTTGCACACTACATTACTGAATACATGTCATAGTGGTTTCACATTCATTTTAACCCACTTATTATTTACAGACTACAAATTAACATTCGCAGTTCGCTACCAGCAATAATAAGTTATTTATAAGTTATTTGCTTTTCTTTCAGCTGATTTTTTAATAGATAACTTTAGCTAATAATCATTCGCCTTTACTTTGCCAACGAAGACTTCACTGTGCTGCATCTCCCAAGGGTTACTGACCCGCTCACACTGAAAATACACACAGCTGTCTGTACTTCTGGAAACTTTCACCCTTATCATCATGTAAAGGGAGGGATGCAGACAGATGCAGACATTGCCCAAGTGCTCGGGCAAGGACTTTGCAATTTCAGTCATTGAACAACTGAGAAGAGATACCTTTGTTTTTCTTCTTTTATTAGGTGATCTAAATATTTGTTTGTTTGATTTGTTTGTTTGTCAGAGTGACGACAAATCCACACGTGGTGCTTGTCACGTGACTAAAAATGATATATTTTAGCCTTTAACTCAACCAGAACTGCCGTATGTCCATTACCATATTTTGGTAAATGTGACTGCAAGCAAAAAAGTCGCTCGATATTACTAAAGTTTGGCAAGTTCGCATTGTTAGCCTAACAGCTCGGCTTATATACAAACTTTGCTACAGCCAGCACCAGAGTATAACACTTATGGCGGGTCTGCTTTTTGTTTAAACAGCACAGATTTGCAAATAACACATAATCATTTCCATAATTAAAAAGGTCTACTTTAGTTTATACTAGTTTGGGACTGTGTGTCCGCTGTTGCCCCACACAAAGTTGGAATCGCTACGTCTATAATTATAACTTTGCGATAACTTTACGAGAAAAGGAAAAACTGTAGTGTTGTAGTGAAATTTCACCACAATGTCAAAACAAGTCAGTCCTAATCACAAAATTTCAATGATAAAAATCTGTAATACATAAGCATTTGCAAGAAATTATTATTACCTGTAGTTATATTACATATCAGTGTGTGCATGTGTGTGTATGTGTGTGTGCGTGTGTGTGTGTGTGTGAATGTGCTGATTTTAGTGCTTTTGTCTCGCTCACTTCTCTTTATGTTTATGTGCGTGTTTTCGTTCATAGGCTAAGGTTCTAAACTTTTTTACCAGCATTTTTCTGGTCAGATAATTCTGTGGCCTCTGTTCTGCTCCTGGTGACCTCACTGATGTGTAGTAGTATGACATCACCGAGAAAAAGGCATGTGGCATGTCTCTCTGGAGTAAAACCACTGCCTCTTTCTTATACACCCAGAACCACCCATACATATGGTTCATATTACCAGCGATGTCATGCTCCTCTTTATATCTACACAGAATAATAACTCTTTCCCGTTCTGTGCTTATGATGTGTTGTATTCTTTATTCTCCTAAATCCAAGTTCTATTGAACTGAAATATCCTTTTTTTTTCTTCCTTTAAAGTTTAGACAACTCATCCCATTCAGGACTGAGTACCAGGCACTCCTCACCCTGGACCTTGAGCCTCTTTTAGATTTCTTGCTGCACCCTAGTGCTTATCATTTGAACTGCAGAATTTAGGCTCAGTTTTATCCCAAGTTAAAACAAGTTAACTCGTTTCCCTCTAAAACAATACCAGAAATGCATTCCCAGATGCCTTAGTGCCACTACTACTTCTGTGACGCTTATTATTTAAAAAAAGGCCGAAAAAAAAGCATGTGTTCCTTGTTTTCTCCACTTTAATCCATGCCATTAACCTTCTCTTTTCTGTGTCATATTTAATCTTTCAGCGAGGACTTTGATGAAGAAGGCTTCTGCCAGCCCTACAGAGGAATCGCCTGCGCTCGTTTCATTGGAAACAGGAGCATCTTTGTAGACTCGCTGCAGATGCAGGGTGAGATCGAGACTCAAATAACTGGTAAGTTTCCTCATTTCTTCCGTATGTACCTCCTGCTCAGCGACCAATCGTATAACCAATCGTTGGCCTCAGTGGAAATGCCACTCCTCTTCTACCTAGGTCTTCTAGGTCTTCTGTCTGTCTTCATGCAGCACTTACAGTAATCTAAAAGCATATAAGTTCTATCCTATATGTATATAAGTTATATTTTAGTTATTAAGAGACTTTCAGATGTTCTGAGCAATGATCCCTGATACGGACAAGCAATTAAATACAAACATATGAATCAGTGCTGAAAAAAATGTGAATAAAATAGGTTTTTGTATATGTACTTCAGGGAAAATATAAAAAATGTGAAGATTCAAAAACTTGTGATTAAATGTTCAATTTTACGTCAGATTTTAACAAAGCTCATTAACCTATTTACTTGTGGACATGTGTTTTTTGCATGTCACATAAAATATTTGGGACTTGTGTATACAAGAAACAGTGATGATGATGATGATGATTATTATTATTATTATTATTACATTTACATTTACAGCATTTAGCATTATTTCTCCCCTCTCAATACCACCTCACATGGATTTCCTTTTTGAGTATTTTACTGCAAGTTTATGAGTATATGTTAAAAAGTAAATTCAAACAGCCTGATCCAAACTTTATTTGTGGCATTAATTAGGAATTTTCCCTTGTTTTGCTGAAGCAACCTATTCTTTTCTTGGAACGCTTCATACTAGATGTTTGAAACTGCTGTGAAAGCTACTAGAGTATCACTGAAGGTGGATAAGTAGTTCTGGACCACAAATGCCACTCATCCTAAAGCTATTAGATGGAGCTCACTCCAGGGAATGCAGTGTGAAGACCCCACAGAACAATGCTGTTTTTTTTTTTTTTTTTTTTTTTAAACACTAACCCCTAGGGCTGGGCATGTGTAGAATTCTACTTGCAGCTTTTTTTTAGAGAATATTCAAGATTGTGTGTATTTCAGTACACACATAATAAACTAAAATCACTTATCAGAAGGGGTGTCTAGTTACTTCTGGGTATCTTTACTGCCATCCACAGTGATCAATAACAGGTTTATTTTCCTTCCTAGAAGGATTCAAATCTGGTTATTATGTTGGATGTTTATTCTTCCTCAAACCAGTCCAGAATTCTCAAAAGTTATGTCTGAACGTTACTGAACGACATTCTGTAAGGGCCTATAAGCAATGTTGCCAATAAATGTGCAAGAAGAGATGAAGAGAACAGAATGTTTCTTTTGCTTATGAAGCATTTTGTTGTTTACACCAGTGTTTTATCAAAATCATGCCAGCAATGGTCTTTCAACGATACTCTTATTCCTTTTTGGAAAATATATTTTGTGATAATTATCATTATTGTCCATGGCGATTACAGAGGCTCAGGAGCCACAATACCATCAGAGCTCCCTCTGCTTCATATCATATCATCAGTGCGAATATATTCTTGAGGTCATGGTGCTAAATTACAGTGTTTAGAAGGGCTGCACTGAAAAGTCTTCAAAAATGGCTTGGCTTTTCACAGTGTTTTCTAAGGCTACACTCCCAGTCAAGGACTTCTGAGGCTAGACGCTCTCTTTCATTTTCATTCTAGGTTGAGGCAGCATTACAATACCAGAATCAGTGAGATTTGCTTGTAGAAGGATGTGCACTGTTGTCTGGTGTGTGCATGGATGCCTGCGTCTATGAAGTACATGACCTGTGTTCTTTCCTCTCCCCTTTCTCTTCAGCTGCTTTCACCATGATTGGCACTTCCAACCACCTATCGGACCGTTGCTCTCAGTTTGCCATCCCTTCGCTTTGCCACTTTGCATTTCCTACATGTGACCGCAGCTCTGGGATAGATAAACCCCGAGACCTGTGTAAGGATGAGTGTGAGATCCTGGAGAATGACCTTTGTAAGACTGAGTACATCATCGCCCGCTCCAACCCCATCATCCTCAAACGTCTCAAACTGCCCAACTGTGAGGACCTGGCCCCATCGGACAGCCCAGAGGCAGCCAACTGTATGAGGATAGGAATACCCATGGCAGAATCCATTAATAAAAGTAAGCACACCTTTTGAATCTGATTGATATAATTTATGATAATTATTATGCATTCTTAGAAAAAAAGGTAATTTGCAGATTATTTTTTATTCATCAAATACAAGCATTGTAAATGTATCCTGAAAGGTACAACATGGTTTATGAGGGAGCGTTTTGTATCTTAAATAAGTTTTTCCCAGAGGAAAGGGATGTTTCAAAGGATAATGTTTAAAAAAACGGTAGGTAAAATTGAAGGCTTAGAAAGAGGAGGGATACATGGGCTTATAAAGTATAACTGCAGTGGAATTTGGTGGCTCTAGATGGATGGAGGGATGGAATATGGTAAGTATGATTGCTGCTGAAATCTTTCAGAAATGTGCTGATGACTTGCCCTTGAGGCTTGTCACTCCATGTATGCTAGATGTAGTACCTGTTCTTCTGAGAATATATAAAGTAGTTATATGTCACTATGTGAAGACTTTCATAGTAATATAGTTTGTTGTTTAATTACTTTTACATTTGCTTTACATTCTGAAGTGACAAATTTGGAAATTACATTTTTGGGGTTTTCTAAAAGTAGCAGTTTTTCAGTTTGAAAACGTACTAAAATATCTCCTCTAATTCTTAAAAACACCAATATGGGACTGAGTGTAGAATCTACAATTTCTTCCAAATGTTTCTTTGTTTAAAGGGCCTTATTTTAATTGAGCTATGATTTGTTCGAAGGTGTTTCACATCCATGCTGGATGTAAGAGGATTAAAGACATCATTCATAATAAAAAAGTACAAACTTTTAGATGCAAAGATAATATTTTTAAATATGTAATTATTAAAAAAAAAAACTATGAGTTTGCTCTTCTCAACACAGTTGAGTGCTGATTTGTTGTCTGATATGGTCTAATTTGTGTCCCACCTGTCTTTCCTTCCTGACTCAGATCACAAATGCTTCAACAGCAGTGGTTCAGACTATCGTGGGACAGCCAGTGTGACAAGGTCTGGTCGTCAGTGCCAGCCCTGGAATTCGCAGTACCCTCACAGTCACAGCTACCTTGCTCTTCGCTACCCAGAGCTCAATGGGGGCCACTCGTATTGCCGTAATCCCAGCAACAAGCACGAAGCTCCTTGGTGCTTCACATTGGACGACAGCGTGCGCATGGAGCTGTGCGACATCCCTCCATGTGGTGAGAAACAGCACTCACAGCCCGGCAATGCCATAAAGAATCTGCTCCTAGCAAAGAGGTTTTGGAAGAACATTAAAGGAATGATTTAGAAAAAAAATCTAGATTTTCTTTTATCCCAGTTGGCCCGACTAAAAAATGGCAATAGCATTGACATCATTAAAACGATGCTGACAAAACACAGGCAGCATTATAAAAGGATGAGCATTTGCACCCAGGTTGATTTATGAGTCACATTACAGGACAACCAATCAGAGCAAGCCTATCTATGTAAATCATCTTTAAAGAGGCACAAAAACCACTCCATTTAGTTCTAATTTAAATAGCTTCAGTGAAAAACTAAAGAAGTAAACCTTCCAACACTAAACATTTCTTGGCCGATCAGCTACATTTAGGATAAACAGGAAAGCTGAATAAATTACATTTTTTCATTTCAGAACTCTTACTTTCAAACTCACCAACTATTAAGGTTTGCGTGCACAGATCTTGTTAAATACATATGATAGTCCTTAACTGTCTTTCTAAAGTAGTTTATGGCGTGCAGATGTTTTAGTGCTTTTAACAGCAGCACTTTAAGGAAATGATAAAATGATGAAAGTCGTCTAGATGATTGATACAATCTGAGCAGCTTGTTTTCCAAATCTGAAGGAACATTGTTTCTGCTTCAGATTTCACACAGAGTGTTGATGTGTTTTTCCTGCTCAGACTCGAAGGAAAAGCGTGGCGGCAGTGTGGAGATCCTCTACATCCTGGTCCCCAGTGTGGCAATACCCCTTGCCATTGCCTTGTTGTTCTTCTTCATCTGTGTTTGCCGGAATAACCAGAAAGCTTCTCGCCCTCCTGCCCAGCGTCAGCCCAAGCCTGTACGTGGCCAGAATGTGGAGATGTCCATGCTCCCTGCCTACAAGCCAAAGGTGAGCAGAGATGGCTGCCCTGAACAGGTTGCTATAAAAATCCTTAAAACTGTTTGGTTAAAAACGTAATATATAGAAGATTTCCTCAATTGTAGTTGACGGGAAATTAGCTTTTTTATTTTACACTGGTGTTATGAGGCTACTGAGGCAAAAGATATGAGGTTTATGCCATATCATTGATTACAGTTGTTGACTAATAGACTTGTGGATATAGTTAAAGACGCTGTTTTGCAGGTTTTGTATGACACATACAACACACATAACATAGTTTTCTACCAAAATGGACAATAAAAATAGACTCTAAAGCTGATTTCTGGCCATATGTTTATATAACGCTGTTTCATACAGTGTCAGAAACCAAATTGTCTGTATTGCAACCTCGGTTTCCCAAAAAATATAACATGTACATGCTGTGTAATATGTGTAAATGAAAACAGGATGCAAGTATTGGCAAATGTCCTAAATCTTTTATTCAGATGGATCATAGAAATCATATTAAATGTTTTAAAAGAGAAAATGTACCATTCCAAAAAGGTCATTCTGAATCTGATAACAATCTTAAAAAACAGAACTAGGGACAGGCCCATGTTTAGCACTGTGTAGCAACTGTTCTTGTAAAAACAGTCCTTAAACATCTGGGAACTTCTGGGAGAGGAATATTATTCTGTTCTTGTCTGACATTGGCTTCTTGCTTAAATATACAAGGTCTTCCCTTGCGTCACCTGGATGGGAGCGTAAGTTGCTCTAAAACCTGATTGGACCTGTTAGCATTGAGGATGCCTTTCCAGATGCTGATTCCATGGATGTTAATTTGCTAATTTTTTCCAAAAAGATTTTCAAATTTCATGTAACCACATGACAGTTTTCCACTTTGCCTGCATTCGTGGATGGGATGGTGAACTTTGTTCAGAGACAGTGATTGCTGGAAGTGCCCAGAGGTCACCGGCATCCAATATAGATTTTCAGCCTTGTCTTTTGCACCCAGGGCTTTCTCCAGATTTTGGGAATTTTTGATAATATCATATACTGTTGATGATGAAATTTTCAAAATGATTGTAATTTCATATGAAGGATACTTATTCTGAAATTGTTCCACTATTTGTAGACACAGTTTTTTTTTTTTTAATTGGTGAATCGTTGCTGCTAATACCAAATCTTGTTACGAACTTGAATATAAATATCCTAATAAGTTGTAAAATGTTTCTCTTGCTTTTTTTTTTTTATTATAGCTTACGTTTTCAGCTTTTTGTTGCTCCGGTCTCTGATTTTTTCAGATGTATTGCTGCCATTAATTTCAAAATGAACTAATATTTTTTTAAAAAGTGGAAATAGTCAAATGTCACAGTTAAACATTCGATACCATTTTGAAAAAAACTGTTGGTTTATGAGAGTTGAAACTAGGAACGTTGGCTAATTGGAGTGGCATACGTTTCATTAATTATCAGCAATGGTTTGGGCCTCAGACCCGTCTGGGTTGATGAGACTACAATCAAAACAATTGTGAAAAATCTCATAAAAAAATTCAGCAGTATAATCCATTTAAGTTGATATGTGAATTAAACAGCTGAAATACGTGCAGTGATTTAAATTCTAGTCATTTTTCTTTTTCATTTTTTTGTAGATGTAGAGACAGTGGGCATATGGATACAATCTAACTGAGATCTATCTGAGGAACATCGCATTGTCGTTATTGTGCTTCCTACATTCCTTACGTTCACTGCAACTCCAGATGAGGCCTCCTTTGCCTTGTCAATACACACCCACAGCACTAAGCTAGTCTTTTTACTCCGCTCTGCAGAGGCCCACTGGTACATATGTTTATCATATACACACAGTGAAAGTCAGAAGTGAAATACATCAGTTGTATGAAATGAGCCTCCTGATAATCTTCACCTGGGCAGTAACGAAATTGCTTCATTAATAGAGGTTTTGTGGCGTGGGGAGCTTACCCTAAGCCTTATTAAATAACAAAAGAATCTTATTTGCAGGCAAGATGAAAACCTGAGAAAAGTTTTGAGATTCTGATCTGAAAGGGCCTTCATTAGAACTGACAATAGCACTACGTTTCTTTTTCTTTCTAAAGCGTTCTTTGCTGCTCGTATTTTGCACAAAATAGTTCTATTGGAGCGTTTGCACTTTATTAATTACATATGGGCTGACACTTTTCAAATAGTTGAAAGTAATTGCACAACATTCTTAACATTTTTCGCATTACAACTGCTAGTTAAATTAACCCCGGGTTAATTGTTACTTGTAGGATCCAGAGTTGTTATTGTTAGATCTTGTCACTGCACATTCTCATTTGCCATCTTCTGGGTTATTTTGGTTATTTGTGCTGAGAGTTCAGCTTTTCCTTGAAATGTATTTACTTTGAAGAGTGTTTATAGGCCTTTACGTTTTACAAGACTGGACTTTTGCCAACTTTGCAGTCGTTCACGAGAGAGGGGAGTTTACAAAGACCTTTATGACCCAGTGACACAAAGATTTATATCTGCACTATAAGCTATTGCCCCTCACCTCTTTCTCAAGTGCATACTCACACAGCCTTGCCAGTTTGATTTTCACACACACTGTAAAATAATGCACTGCAATTTGCTTGTGTGCAGTTTGTTTACATCAGTACAGTTGTTGCCAAAAGTATTTAAACTGACAATATTTCTGTTTTTGGTATGTATGATATTTATCGTATCATACTTTGGATTTTTGTCTGCAGGCTCTACTCAAGGTTAAACTGATGTACATACATGGCTTCATTCTCCATTATATGAGCCAAAAACATATTATGCCAAATTTACAGCTCTCTTATTGGAGCTCAGATGCAAGTCAAAGTTCAAGGAAGAGTCATACAATTCACAATAGCATCCAGAGGGAGAGAGAGATGAGTTGCGGTCAGTCTCAGGTATAGCTGATGCTAATATAAACCAGCTTTCACTTTCTTATGAGCCTCTCTCTTTCTGCTTTCTGCCTGGAATTTCACTTTACCTCTAAATGCCTTAGCAATGCAGAGCAGTCTTGTAGATTGTGTCTGTATGTACGTTGGGCTTAAAGTGGAAAACAGTTTGAGAGAGCACAGTTTTGATTGTATCATCAAGTACATGTTTTTATTTTATTTTTTTTTAATGGGAATTCAATTTGATTACACAGGGCTTGTGAACTGGCTGTAGATGATTTAGATCAATGAGAAGCAAAAACATTTACATTTACATTTACGGCATTTAGCAGACGCTCTAGTAAAAAAGCGAAGTAGTTGGCATCTGCCACTCTGCATTCAGAATTCAAGCCTCAAAAGGCTGATACACTGGATATCATGGTCCAAAATGTCTGGATCATCATTTCAAGAAAACAATCACAATTTAAATACCGGGTGCTGGTGGTCTAGTGGTAGGATACTCACCTACAGCACAAAAACAAGAGGTCACAGGTTCGTAATGATTTGATTTTTTTCTCCAGGTTTTGCAGCCCTGTTAAATAAAAATGTTTATATCTTTAATTCTTGTTGGCAGTTCGTGGAGTTCATATTTAATATCATTGATATAACTACAAAATGGAAAATGGGACATATAAAAACATTTTCAAGCCTTTAGTCCAATTATTGCTCTTGAATCTCAGCCATTGTGTGTTTAGCAGTGATGTCTGGATTGGTTAGAACTTTCCTAAGAAAATGAGAAGAGACAGATTGTGATTGCAAAGTAGACAGCAGTAAATCCCACCACATCACGGCTGAAAATGCCAACTTATTTTGGACTGAGATGACTGGCCCCCCATTTTCAAATGATTGGGCTGATTGAACTTTTTCTACAGGAAATAAATTCGCTGGTGTGGTTTGTCCTGATTTAATTAATCTCTAAACCAAACTCACTATAATGTTGATGTCAGCAGTTCAGATCTTCAGCGCACACACGCGTGCACACACACACACAAATACACATGGCCTCTGTTCGACTGAAGGGCACCGTGGAATTCAGAGGCCACAGACAGGGTCAGAGGTTAAGCTTAGCCAGATCTCTTGGGGAGCTCAATCAAAGCAATGATCAGCAACAAAAGAGGGCATTCAAATTTTTTTACTTTTTAAACTATTTCTGAACCTTGTATCTCTGAAGCTTAATTCTTATTTTATACTTATTACATTTAGTAGTTAAAAACAGTCCTAGCAGCCATCTTAAAGCTTTAATTTTGTCTGTACATTTGCCTGTTTTCATAGGATATGGTGTAATTGAACAGAAAGTGTTCCAGCATCACAAACTAGAAGTTTGTATATAGCAAGCATATTTGAGATTACCTTACAGGATAGTCTGAGGCAAGACAGACTGACAGGATAAATGAGTAAATTCATTACTTGTTAGCTTTGTATCTCAATTATGAATCAAAAGGCACAAAATGTGTCTTGGTTTTTTTTAATGCATTTAGAATGAAGAGAAAAATATACATAAGATTTTTTCCAAATGTGTTATTTTGAGGTTCTAAACTGAGCCTAATAAGCATGTTCATGGGATCTGAATCAAAACTCACACTTAAAATTTCTCTCTTACATCTTTTGCTGTAGAGCAAGGCCAAAGAACTGCCTCTGTCAGCTGTGCGCTTCATGGAGGAGCTGGGCGAGTGTGCTTTTGGCAAGATCTACAAAGGACACCTGTATCTGCCAGGCATGGAACATGCTCAGCTGGTGGCCATCAAGACCCTGAAGGACTTCTCTAGCCCGCAGCAATGGGGAGAATTCCAGCAGGAGGCCTCCGTCCTGTCAGAGCTCCACCATCACAATGTGGTGTGTCTGCTGGGTGTGGTGACCCAGGAGCAGCCGGTTTGCATGCTCTTTGAGTTCCTTGCCCTCGGGGACCTCCATGAGTTCCTCATCATGCGCTCCCCACACTCAGATGTGGGTTGCAGCAGTGATGAGGATGGCACAGTTAAGTCCAGTCTGGATCATGGTGACTTCCTGCACTTAGCCACTCAAGTAGCAGCAGGGATGGAATACTTGTCAAGCCACTTTTATGTCCACAAGGACCTCGCAGCTAGGAACATACTGGTTGGAGAGCAACTGCACGTAAAGATCTCTGACCTAGGACTGTCCAGGGAGATCTATGCATCTGATTACTACCGCCTCCAACCCAAAACACTGCTTCCCATCCGTTGGATGCCTCCAGAAGCCATTGCATATGGCAAGTTTACAACAGACTCAGATATCTGGGCATTTGGGGTGGTACTGTGGGAGATTTTCAGCTTTGGCCTACAGCCTTATTACGGCTTTAGCAATCAGGAGGTGATGGAGATGGTACGCAAGAGGCAGATGTTACCCTGCCCAGAGGATTGCCCTCCCCGCATGTATGCGCTAATGACCGAATGTTGGCAAGAGGGTCCTGCTAGGAGGCCCAGGTTCAAAGACATCCATGCCCGTTTGCGAGCCTGGGAAGGCCTGTCATCTCATGCAAGTTCCAGCACTCCATCCGGCGGTAATGCCACCACCCAGACCACCTCCCTAAGCGCAAGCCCAGTCAGCAACCTCAGCAGCCCCCGCTATGCTGGCTACATCTACGGGGCTCCTCAAGGACTACCTCCAGGACAGATTACAGGTTTCATGGCAGCACCCATGCCTCAGAACCAGCGTTTAATTCCTGTTAATGGATATGCAATTCCTCCAGGCTATGCTGCATTCCCGGCTGCCCATTTTGCCCCTCCTCAGGCGCCCACCCGGGTGGTTCAGCACTGCCCTCCACCCAAGAGCCGCTCCCCTAGCAGTGCCAGCGGTTCCACCAGCACAGGTCACGTGACCAGTGTGCCTTCAACAGGCTCTAACCATGATGCCAATACTCCACTGCTTTCCCACTGTGTGGCCCTGACCCCCATGCCAGTTGTGCAGGGCAATGCAATGCCCATGTTCGGACACATGACGCAAAAGGGGCTTTCACTGGACCCAGCTCAGGCGGCTCTGCTGGCCGACTCTAACAGACTCATGTACAGTGAATCAGTTATCACTGCCGACTTGTAAATGTTCCTTTTGTAAATGATTATAATTATTGATATTTTTAAATTGTTCTTCTTTCACTTTGTAAATACAAAATTAACCAGAATAGAATGTAAAGATTTATATACTGTTTTTTTTTTTTTTTATATGAAAAGTCTGAAAAGTCAAAAAAAGAGTCTCCTCATCTCCTCGTTAGATGATGTTGGCATGATGCCTGAAGAAGACTTGGTCCAGACGTTGGATTTTTCGTGACTCTCTCTTTTCTAGATGCATGTTTGAAATGACTGTTTCTTGCTAAGGAATCTTCACGCGGCCTTGAAAATTTTCATGCTTCTTTCAACAACATCTGCCTCAAGACATCTCAAATGGACTGCGTGGCTTGAGACGGTGTCAGCATATTTTTGTTCCATTTCTGTCAATGTGAGGAATCGAAAATGCCCATGGAGGATTCAATCTATCTTTTTAACTTCAGCACAATCAGTCTCACGGATTAGGTTAACATGCTTAGAATGTAGTTTTACTGACTGTTTATACTACTTACTGTGTGCTATAAGAAGGGCTAAGGAAAAGAGAGCTTTGTGTTCACATTGCTTAATAAGCCAAATGTGCAGCTTGTTATGCTTAGAACCAGACCTGCTTCAGTTGGAGTTCAGTGTCCTGTACATATGGGAGACTTTATGGTCATTTTTGAGTTTCAGTAAAAAGTGCAAATAACCACACACCATACTTGTCTTTTAGCTTAACTCTACTAGAATGGGATTTGTACTTCCAAACACAACCCACTCCCATGCCCAACATTGTCTGATCTTCATCATTTTTTGTCTTTTTTGAATTTCCTCCCAGTAACTGTCCTATCCTAGTATGTGTACCAGGTTTGTAACTAAATTGTTCTGTTTGGAAAATCAAGATCACATTTTTGTATCAGAGCTGCATTAATCACAGTCATCTTCATTTGTCTTCCCAGCTTATTAGCTGTCAAGACTACTAGGCTGTAAAGTCCGCAAGGTTCCACCAGGGGGGAGAGTTTTCCTGTGATGTTGTAAAAATGAAGTTAATGAGCTTTTCTCTTCGTTCTTGTAGTGTTTGTGATGACCATACCTGCCAGCTAGTATTATTACACTACAGCAGTGTACAGGCCTGTTCAAACCGGACCAGAAGCTTCAGCCAGAATTTGTTAACAAGAGCCTGTTTCACTGTGCAGGTTTTTAATATTTTTTTAGCTGCTATGCAACTTTCGAACACATACTCCTCCTTCTTCCATCCGGCAGATAACTGGGGTTCAGCCTGTCATTCAGGGTACTGAAATAATATTCATTTTCCTTGTCATAACATGTTAAGGCATATCCCAAATGAATCTTTTTTATGTAATAACAGCTATTCGGTAGTTTATACAATTTTGTATCTTGGTGTTTATAACAATATTATAATATTTTTATACCTCTAACCATGTGAGAAAAAAATTGCCCAAAAATGTCCACTTTTTTGACATAGTTTGAATTTATGCAACATCTGGACAAATCACAAATAACATCTCCATCCTCTTTATTATAAGTGCTCTTAAACCTCTTTTTCTAAGAGTGTCTGAAGTTTTTTGCAGGTGTTTTGAAAGCATATCCACTATTACACCAAGCCAAAAACCACTTTATATTAGAGACTGTGAATCATTTTCCCTGCTTTCTTGTGCAGTCTTCTAAGAATGCATTGTATACATAGTGAACAGTTTACACTCACAATATAACAACCATGTGGCCTTGTTTTTTTTTTATGTATAATTGTGAAAAAAAATTTTGCACAAATGTTTGTATGGCAAAATCAATATTAAATGACAGTTTGGTCATGCCGATGGTGTTTAAGAGTGTCACTTCTGAACTTGAGAATGAACGATTAAAAGATCGGTTGTTGAAAACGTGTGGGGTGGGCTATAAAGAATTCCAGGATCTCTTTACTTGTTTAACTGCTATAACCAGAAGATGGCAGTGTAAAATCATTTAAGTAAATGGGGAGAAGGTTGGAAAGATTGCTGGTGTGTGTCTGCCTGCATGCACACATGCATTTACATGTGTGTGCAGGCAAATGGTTAAGATTATACAGACATTCATCCTTCAAAAGGTACCTGGAATCTTCTCAGCTTTCAATAAACAAAAGTCTTCAGAGAAAAAGAGCCCCAGTTAGACATGTTTGAATGGAGGAGTAATGGTGTGCATATGGAGAGGTGATTAAATGCACACATATGGACACACTCCTGGCTGGGGGTTGGGGGGTGGATCTAGACCTCATAGGGAGAGGAGGTGGTGCCTTATATGAGAAGGGTTTGATGTTGGGAATGTTTTTGATCAGTTCTGCTCTCCGGTTTCCAGCACGCTTATCTGGAACAGCCCCAGAAGTGGCCAGCCAGGATCTGGTTCTGGAATGCAGAGTGGGGGAAACAAACACACTCTCTTTCAGTACTCTACAAAGAAGTGTTGCTTAAAAAATAGGTTTCATCTTGAACAAATGCTGTAGGTGTTTGCAAATCTTTGTTAATTTGATCAAAGATGCTGGTTTTCAGCTAATACTAATACTCACCGCTGCCATTTCTAGCTTTTTAGATGTTAAAGCCTTTCTTGGACACTTCTGTTCACTTGATGAGAAACATCAGTGCTGTGCAATAGCTAGTTTTCTTTTTCCTTTATCTTTTTGTATATTCAAAACATCACATTATTTCTGACCTCCAAAGTCTCCAGAGTAAGCACAATACACTGTAATTAAATAAGGTAAAAGGTAAACCAGAAAGGGGGCAAATACTATTTCCCAACACTATAACTTGAACTTTCACTTGTTGACCCCCTTATTAGGTACACCTGCCTTAAAAGTCCACTGGATAAGTGCCCAAATGGAGACTGTAGACCATCCTTTGTGCTCAATTTGTCATCATGACCTCAGTAATGACTGGTCTGCTCACAGCTGTACTGAACATTGAGTCAGCAGTGACATCGTCATGGTAGTCGTATGTTAGTGTGTGTGGTCCTGGGAATGGTCTTGCTAACGTTTTTTTAGACATATGAGTGTTGTTGCTCTGTTGTGAAGAGTCCAACACCCAGAATATGCAGCCAAGGTGAATAGACCCCAGGACTGGAAGGTCATGGGTTTGAATCCCAGACCAGTAGGTTACCATGAGGTACCTTTGAGCACGGCAACGTGCCCATCACTGCTGCCCAGGTACTGGCTATGGCTTTTCCTTGCTTTTTATTCTAAAAACGGAACTGTGTCTATTCATCCATTCATCAAGAAAAATTATTAAAATGTGGCACAATGTTTGCTCTGGTTTGATGATGCTAACCAACACACTCTGATATCCGATCAAAAGAGGAAAGTAAAAATTAAGAAAGAGAAGAGAAAAGTAAAAAATGACCTTATCTGACCAACTTAAAACAGGGCTCGCTCTCAGCAAAGAAATCCAATTCACGTCTCTTTTTGCTCATACAGCTTTGTGTCCCGTATAGTTGTACTACATGTATGAAATTACACCAACAGGCAGGTTTTACTGAACGGCTCAAGAGGATTCTGATAAGGTCCAGACCATTGTGGATGCTCAGAGTCCGCTCCCTTCTGCAAAATAGAAGAAGTAGTGAAATTTTGATACTGCCACTGACCATGCTGTTCAAACATGCTGTTCACTTTCTCCAGCTCGGGTAGTTTTTCTTAAATGTCCTTTAGTTTACATGTCTGGTGACTATGGCTGGCATCTATAGTAGAATGAAGGGCATGGTGAAAATTATAGACCCTACACAAAGGGCTTGGCTTAGAAAGAGCCGAGTAATTGGTGTAAGGGGAAGCAGATGCTGTGTGCTGACTGACATTTCTCTTAACCATAAACTGAAATGATCCCTACCTTTCATCTTTCAGTTATTTTACTCATCCTCCTCCCCCTCAGTGCAATTGTTTCATGATTTTCACAGATGGTGAATGACACTTTTTCCTCATTCAGCACTGTGCTCCAGAACTCATTTCTCTGGAGTTAACAGACAGAGAGGTCCACTCTCAGGGAATGCTTTACGAGTGGGAGCTGCCTTAAGATTCTTAAGTCTAAAGTTTCAGGTTATAGACCTTTATTTATAAAGAGATTTGGGAATGGCAGCCTGAAGTCTTCTGGGTGATTTGGGGTTGGGATATGGTACCATGGGTTCAGAAGAGAATGATAGATGGGAGTCTTCAGCAAAGCTCTGGTGAGAGGAGAGGAGAATCACTTATCCCTGGGAATTTGTATACATTCAGAAATGGGCTAAGAATTAATCCCTGGGGAACTCCTGTAATAAGTCTGCTTGTAATAAGTCTACCAGGTGCTGTCGATCCTGAAGGATCATTGCAAGTTGTGTCAATCAGTGCAGAGGGAGCTTACTAAAGCCTAGAAAAGAAAGATGAACAGAGGAGGTTTAAAATATTCAAACATAGTAATTGTACACTGTTTAAATGCATGTTTAAAATGACTGAATACTGGATATTTATTCATGTATATCAGCTTCTATAGCTGCAATGTAGATTTTTTAAAACATTTTTAACCTTTTTTTTATATTTGCTTATTGGCTTTTATTAAAACATAGGTGTTTAAGATGTTTGGAAAATTCAAAAGAATATCAAGCTTGAAAGCTTTAAAGTCTAACTTTAGTCCAACATGCATGAAGAGTGAGCTGTAAATGAGATTGTGACAGCTACGTTTCTAGCTGTTGTTGAGTATAAGTCGGTACAGAAGCAGTATTGAGGGAAATT
The DNA here is from genome assembly GCA_017165825.1 of Hepsetus odoe. Classification (NCBI taxonomy): domain Eukaryota; kingdom Metazoa; phylum Chordata; class Actinopteri; order Characiformes; family Hepsetidae; genus Hepsetus; species Hepsetus odoe. Next base: position 18,424,630 of record CM029366.1, on the reverse strand, counting down.
GCATAGGATTAAGTTTAGATAAAGGAGCTCATACAGAACTGTATAAATTTGCTTAAATTTGCTGAAGAACATTCCCAACCTGTAAGTATCTAAAGATGTGATGCTTGTTAAATGAACATTTCTGGGTTGAGTTGATAGAATGTAGCTGATGTATCATCAGTGAAGAGGTCTTTCAATGACATTATCCCTGCTTTGTGCAATATAATGAATGCATCAGATACACTTTTATGTGGACTTCACTGTTCGCTCCCACTGACTAAGCATTAGGATCCTTCGGAAGACTTGAATCTCATAACAGAGACAAGGACGCTATCAAAGAGAATGTGACAGCTGACTGGGCTTTGTGTCAAGATGAAAGGCTAAAAGGACCAAGGGGATAAAGTTACCAGGTACAGCCCCCTGCACTTCCAGACACACACCCCCACACACACCAAGACCAAGACAGACCCTGGATTGTCAGGCTATGGGAGCCGTAGCTGTAGGTCGGTCGACAGGCGTTTGACCTCTAGATAAAAGGAAGCGCTGTCCGGGGTTTGGTGCTCTCGACCTAAAGAAGGAAGCTAGAGCTTCTTCAAGTGGTCAGTCATTTTCCACTCCAGCCTCAGGCTCTCCCACTAGTAATGGCTTTCTGGCAACTAGTTCAGTGACCTTAGCTAGCATTGATTCATGTATTGCTTCAGGACAACTGCAATTTATTAGAAAAAAGTTCATGTTAAAGCTGGTTTTTATTTTTGGGTTGGGCTGTTGCCTCACAGCAAGAAGGTCCTGGGTTTGATTCCCAGACGGGGCGGCCCAGGACTTGGTAGAGTTTGAATGCTCTCCCCATGTCTGTGTGTGTTTCCTCTGGGAGCTCCAGTTTCCTCAGTCCAAAGACACACATAACAGCTGGTTTGAAGCTAAACTGCCCGTAGGTGTGTGTGTTTGTCTGTGTGTCTGCCCTGCAATGGACTGGTGATTTGTCCAGGGTGTCTCCTCACCTTTCCCCCAGTGAGAGCTGGGATAGACTCCAGCACCCCTGCGACCCTAATTGAGACAAATGGAGCGACTGAGGGAGATTAACATTATAAATGTCAATTACAAAATACAGTTCTGCATTTCTTCCACAAAATTTTCAGTAGGGTATGAAGTGATATCAAAATGTACAGTTTAAAAAGAACATTAAAGGCGTCCTTTTTTTGGTTTGGGACAGAGCTATGCACAGATCAGTGTAGGAGCAATCAATCCATCTGTCACTTTAAAGTATAATACAAACCTAATGATGTTTTTATGGCAGTCATTCATTCATTATCTCAGCCTCATATCCTGAGTAGGGTCGCGGGTGGTGCTGGAGTCTATCCCAGCCCACACAGAGTTAAAGCAAAGAAACACCCTGGACATGTCACCAGTCCATCGCAAAGGCAGTCGCCGACAAACACAAAGTCGTATCTAGGAACTGATTTAGCATCTCTCGTCCACCTGATATGCATGTCTTTGTATTGTGGGAGGAAACTGGGGCCACAGTCTGGGAACTGAACTCTGAAGTGAATATTTGGAAAGATTAACATTGTTCTTGTTTGTTCTGAATCTCTATTCATTTGCATGAGAAGCCTGCTGTATCTGCTGCTGTAGTGGCTGCAGTGAGAGAAAAGTAGAAAGTTCACTGTTTTGAAGAGCGGCTATCCTGCAAAGTCTTTGCCATAAGAACAGATCCATAGGAGACGGAGAGATTTAGAGGTATAGGGGTTTCTCTGTGCACCACATATTTTACCACTAAGGCGTTCAGCCCTTAAAGAAAGAAAGAATGACATAATGCAGGATAATGGGTTCCATATGCTTTTGGGGTTTGGGGTAAACTAGTGTGTATTCTATTATCCCTGTTTTCACTCTCCCTTTCTTTGCTCTCTCCACCTTTTTTTAAAACCCCCTGTCTTCCCTCCTCTCTCTCTTTCTCTCTCTCTCGTTCCCAACCCTTCCTCCCCCTTAGTCGTGTCTGTTTCAGCTTAGTTCCCCTCTCAGCTCCCTGCCTGGGGCTAAAATGAAGGAGACCATTTCACCACCTGAAATTCTTCCTCTGTTCACAGTCCACTGTCCACAAACGCATTCTAAGCACAATGTGTCACAGACTGGTTTCTGAGTCATATGCAGCTTTAACGACAACATAAAATAACATTTCTGTCATAAGAAAATATAATAAGATGGGGAAAATATTAACAGTAATGTACACTCATGTAAGGAAGGCTTGCTGAACTGTTTAGCATACTTCCCCTCTTTTTTACCCTATAAGCACTCAGGAATGCCCCAAAATATCCCCAGTTACCCTGGTAAGGATAAGCTCAGATAATTGATTGATAGAAATAACTAACTGAGATCATTTCTGCTAGAATCAACTGATCACTCTAGCAGTTTAGCCCACCAACAAGACCAAATCCATATGCTGTGTTCAAATGCTAACCTATTATATTCCTATGTTTCAAAGCATATTGCTTTGTTCAAAAGCAACACTTTCATGTATATTGCTTTTTTTGCATCCAAATATAGGTTTTACAAGTCTGGCAAAGATACTGTAATTTGCATATTCTAATCTGCAAGATGACACCTCCAATTCCACGAGTAGGCCAAAGGATTTATTTCATGCTTTAATGCACTGCACATCCAAATATCCCAGTCATGTTTTGCTGATGTATCCTGGTTGAAAACGTAGTACAAGAAAAACTTCAACATACTGACAGTTCAACATACTATAACTGAACCTTGATGCTTGATAAATTTGTAAGGATTATGTCAAACAGCTCAGTTTCACAATAAAGAGCCAAAACATCCCCTTCTGAGTGTGTTTCTGTATCAGCAAAGGGATTTTTGAGATTTTAATAATTTAGTCCCCTTTGCAGCAGCACAAACGCAGTGAATCATGATTCCTACATATGGAAAACATAGCAGTGACCAGTCACTGTCTATACACAATTCAGTAAAGTGACACACACACAAGGCCTTTTGTCCCACCACACTGCTTAATCCATTCCAAGTCATGGCAATGAGCCCAGAGAAAAAAAGACAGTTAGTAAAGCATATTATATAGGTCTGGTATATACATTTGCTTTAAATTATTGTCATGGAGGGACTTTTCTGCTCTTGTGGTGAAGAATGATTTACAGGGATGTTAGAGTGAGCCTGAATATACAGGCCCCAAATCTTTCGTGAGCATTTTCAGAAAAAGTATCCTTGCCAGTAAGAGTCATTTGTGACAGAATTAATAAAGCATGAAAACCCGTTCAAAATTCTTCTTAAAGTTCTGCTCAGTGGATGGATGGATGGATGGATGGATGGACGAACGGATGGACGGACAGACAGATGGACAGATGGATGGATAGACGGCGGTTGGATGATTGAACTGAAAACAGACAAGCAGACAGAAGGATGAACAGACAGACAAACAGACAGACAGACAGATAGACCGACCGACCGACCGAACGAAGGACAGACAGACTGACAGATAGACAGACCAACAGACAGACAGACAGGCAGATAGATAGATAGATAGATAGATAGAGATTTGTATTAAAGTCATATGTTGAAAATGAAATACTAATAAACATATAAAAATCCAAAATGACATTGTCTAACATCACCCTGTACTGATTGTAAAGAACATTTCTCCTGAAAAAGTTTCTTTTTGTATAAATACTAGGTTTTGTTCAGTAATGATCTGGGGTATACAGCAAATGTTTGTTTTTACCTGTTTGCACTAAATACAACCACCTTGGGGGATTTGGATACACACGGAGCGAACCTTAATGACATTACCTCTTCAGTCAGCGACACTACAGTTTTACACATTTCCAACAGTGTCAAAACAAGCTGGAAACTCAGTGTTTAGTGCAGACCGAAATAGAAAATGGCTTCAGCTGGGAATCAGCTTAGCCCTCAAAGCTTGCCTTGCTGCACTGATGTTGAAAGGGAGGAAGAAGAAAGGGGGAGAACTAGATTCAGTTACACTGCTCTGTAAAAAAATAAAAAACTAGGAATAGGGTTGTCATGGCAACTGGGTTCATTTAATAACCCCTAAACCTCCCCAAAAAATAGCTCTCAAAAAAAAAAAAACATTAAAAAGAGTATAAAAAAGAAATGTAGGGATATGGATATGTTTATTTCCTGGTGTAAAACTGGCCAAGCAAGTACAAACCCATTCCATACCTTTTGCCTCTGCCTCTGCCTCTGCCTCTGCCCCTGCCCCTGCCTCTGCTAGCACTGGGGTGTTTTAATGATGTTTTGTAGGAATCCAATCCATCTGCTCATTATTTAGGCCTGGCTTTGCAGACAGCTCAAATTAAAAACTGATAAAGTGGCTACTCCCACAGCTTCCTCTTTGAGGTAAGTTGTGTGGCTGTTCACAATTAGGTACCAGAGGAATCGCTGTCATATATAGACGTTTTTTCATCATTACCCTCACTCTGTAGACTTCTGCCCTCAGGCCTGTCTTGGCTCAGATGTTGGAGTGGTTTGCCAAAGCCACAAATTATAATACTGATATGTAATGCAGGGCTGCCATTCAGCAATTGAAGAAATTAAAAATATGGATGTGACTCATGGCAAGCAGTGACTGGTCCAGAAAGGATGGCTGGTAGATGTGGAATCATTGCAATGACATGTTAGTGCACATGGAGGGTTTGGCCTCCAACTTGTTTTCACAAATTCTTCCTTAATCCCTTTAACGGATTCTATGGTGTTTTTTCAGCCTCTGCTCTGCCTACCACACCTATATCACACAATGCCTTACCATGGGTGGGAAAATTTCCCTGGGCTTTTTGAAGGAACAGGGATGTAAACCAATAACAAGATTATTATAGTATTTACTAGTATACTAGTATTTTGTTGTTTAGGGTGGCATTCGACTAAATGTCCATAGTAATCAAGGGAAATATTCCTGTCCCTTATGTCCCACTGGTTATCTGAATTTTGGAGCCCATGTGTTCTGCAGGTGTATTCTGTGATCTTGTCTTAGACATAGCTGAGCTCTGGGATTAGTCATGTATTTGGGCAAACTATTTCCAGTGAAGGTCACGCCAAGGAATGTGGCCCGATGATTGAGGTTGAAGCAAAGATTCAGCTGCCTTTAATTCATTTTAATATCTTTGTCTATGAGCAATGGATCCACTGCAAATCATGCACAATTAGCAACAAACCAAAAGCACATTGAATTTTCCATTTCTGTTCAACGTCTCCTATTTTTCTGTCAGAAGATGAGTCTGTGATCAGTTAAAGCCAAGTGTTTCCCAAGCATTTCCTATGAAACCATGACGGTCTGAGCCATCGCTTGATGTGGTCTAATGCTGCATGTAGATCAATAAGAGTGAGACGGCTGCTTTGGCCCACAGACCATGAAACGTCTTCATACCGCCAGGAGCTGAGAATGTTCTTCTTTTTTTTTTTTGGTTACAAATTTCCCAAATTGTAAGATGAGGCTGAAATTTTATATAAAGCCAAATGAGACAGGGTTTATGCCATCTGCTGCCCAATTTTCTCTCCAATTTAGTCATACCCAATACTTACTAGCTAGGAAAGTCCCACAACACTTCCATTATTGTGACATCAAAGGACAACATGTGTTTCCTACAAGTCACATGAGATGCTAAGGCATCTTTTCAATGTCATTGAGTAGCTCAACCAATGTGAACAGATGGCCTTACTGTCTAGCAGTGATGAGGTGAGGCCTATCCACCCTATCTATCCTCCCCATACAGAGAAACCAGGGCCAGTTGTGCTCCCTTGTACTTCCAGCCACAGATGACCATGGCATCACGCGGACCTCCCTGTGATGGAACACACATGATAGGCAGTTACGTTCAGAAGCCCTATAATACTGATAACTTTGTAAAAAGTTATGAAGTGTGGATTTCATAAATAAATCAATAAGTTTCAGCTTTCACCTCAGTAGTCCAATAAATCCCAAAGAAAGCTGAGAATCTATAGGTGGGATTGTCTTTATTTAGCACTAAATGACTTCCAGAAACTTACCGTAACCTACTAGAGAACCTACTGTACTAACTTTTGCACTTAATTCATCATCTTAGTTCACTCTTCATCTGAGGAGTTATTTCTGTTCTTAGATTTATCCAACATAATGTTGATTTTAAAATGATTGATTTTGAAAATATTCCTACATCCTCTTCCTAAAAGTTATTTCCTTCTGTACTCAGCAGCTGCAGAAGAACATTTCAAAACATTTCAAAGCCTTTTTCAAAAATCCACCCCAAAGCAGCTGTGGTTCTTCAAACGTTCCTGCATTCATAATGCATCAGAAGGGGGGTTGTGGTGCTGAAACCAGAAAATATCACTTCTAAGATTACCGCAGCAATGGTGAAATTTTTAACAGGTTGTACAGCCTTCATTTGTGGCTGAACATGTATCATGCGGGTACTTGAAGCGTGTGCAGTATATTAGGGACATGATTTCGAAAGAACACCTGCATGTGCGTAAAACGTTGTTGGTTTTATCGTTCACCATGAGACACAGCTGACAGTTTTTTTCATGCACATGTCTCAGATCTTGGTGGCTAATGTTTTCATTGAGTTGCGTTCCATTGAAAGTGCATGCTTTTCCCCTTGTCTTTATCTTTACCAACCAGGTGGCTTTGTGGAACTGTGGCCTAATTAGAATTATGCAAATGAATGAATGAATGAGAAAGAGAGAGAGAGAGAGAGTTCTCAACAATGCCTTGCTGCACTTGGAAGTGTTTCAGTCGGGTTTATTTTGTGGCGAGAGTTATGAGTATGAGTCATAGGTGTGCTCATTTGAAAGGCTTAGTTTAAGAGTAAATAATTACACGCAGTGATAGACCGGCAAGTACACACTTTTATTGCATTATTGATGCCATTACTCCACGCCATTAAGGCTCTTTTTTCCCTCCCAAACGCTCCGTCTCAATGTTTAATGAGGCCAGGAGACGGCAGGATGAGCGTGCATTTCTGTACTGTCCCATTCAACGCTCTAAATTAGAGGTCAGATGTGCAAGATAAGCTCCAGCACATTCTGACCATGAACAAGGGGAACGTTAACAAAGGAAAACATGCAAAAGGCACACTTTAACAACGCCATCCGTTTATAGATCGTCTTCTTTCTTCTGTTTAGGCCAGTTTTTCAGACCCATGTTTGGCCTAAGCCTTTAAGCCTTTTTTGCCATTGGCACTTTTAGTCCAAGAATAGTTTGATTAAGAGTTAAAACCAGTCATAGAGTTTTCACTGATCCAATCAGACCTTTAACCAACACTTACTGCTTTTAACTCAGCCTTCTTTGATGATTGTTAGTTACATATCACCCATTTAACTACCAAAACAGTCCCGTTTGCTTGTTGGACTGAACCCAGATGAGATAATCTGCTTTGCTTATGATCTGTACTAATGTTTCTGTTCAGTCCGCTGCCCAAAACCTCCCGTGACGCACTGAGCTAATCAATGTTCTCTTCTGGGCAAGAACAGCATGTGGCGCTGCTGCAGGAATGTATACTTTAGATCTATTTTTGTGAATGACATGCTGGCAGTTTCTGCCTTAAAACAATAGAAATGATTGCAACATATTCAAATTAATATTGAGTTTTATTGTATGTTGTGGCTAGTATCAATCAGCAACGTTATCTAGTATCAGTCTCAGTACAGTCTGTTGAGCCTATGTGGGAATAACTGAGCAATCAGTCAAACAGACCTCTTTCAAACAGTTTATCTCTATGCTGCAACATTCTCTACAGCATGTTTATTTATTTGGTAAACAGATGAAGATGTCTTTGGAACATATATACTCATCCATGGCTGGAAAAAAACAAACGTGGACAGAAAAGTTCTTCATCTGTGTGATGTATGTGAGTTGTTTCTTTTGTGAAACAGCAATGAAAGGGGCAGCGGCGGCCTAGTGGTTAAGGAGTTGGCCACAGTCGGAAGATTGTGGGTTCGATTCCCTCACAGATAGGTTGCCCTGAGGTACCTTTGAGCAAGGTACCATCCCTGTCATTGCTCCCCGGGCGCTTCAATAGCTGCCCCCTGCTGCATGTGTGTATGGGTGAAACGGTGAAATGCAGAGGTTGAATTTCGTTGTGTCGTTCTCTGCTGCGTTTCAAAATGACAAGGGTAGTCACTTTCACTTGAAAGCTTGCCTTGCTGTGTGCTGCTTATTATGCGTTTTCATACTCACTTAATCTTGTACCTTTTAGTACGTCTAAAAAAAGTCTTTAACTGACTATAATATTTATGTATAATAACATGTATGATCTTAAAATGTAGATTTTAGTGCATTATTTGCTTTTTATCTCCTTTAAATTCATAAATATTTAATATGTAGTGTTTGTATGGGTAATAGCCCTAATGAATAAAATGGTAAAGAAAAATAATGCATTATAATGATTAATATTATGATTCACCTATATTATTATTATTATTATTATTATTATTATAATGACAAAATGGGAATGACAAAAATATAATAATAATAACAACAACAACAACAACAACAACAATAATTGTTGCTGTTGTATTATTATTGTTATTATTATTATTTTATTATTATTAACAGCAATAAATATGGTTATTATTATTATTATTATTATTATCATTATTATTGCATCTAGCTGGACTTTTAAAAATATACATGATTTGCCAGCATGCCGATTAGTGAACATGGTTTTAAAGCGGCAAGTTGAGCTCATCCAGCTCCAGAAATGGGCAGCAGCAGGAAGAGAGACAGCAGGCACAGCCCATGCTCCTTTTATCTCTTCTGGCTGTGGATCAAGCAGCGTTTGCTGCAGGAGCTCCTCACATCTCCCCCTCCCTCTGCCCCTCCACCTCTTCCTCTCCTTCTCCTCTTCTCCCTTCATCTTCCACCAAGCTAGCGACTGGAGGAAGCATTGATGTAGCCCCAGAAATGCACCTTCTGGAGGCCTGTATGTTACTCCCTCAGCCTATTGTCCAGAAAGAGAAAGGACACTGGTGCAGAACACTTTGTGAGAGGACAATAAGCATGGATATATAATGAGGCCCAAAATTATGCTGATTTCTGAAAATAAATAAATAAATAAATATATTTTTAAAAAAAACAAAGAGCAATGCGCCTGCTGCAGGACAGAAAGTCTCCTCTGGGGTTTGGAATAATACCTTCTTCATTTTTTCTTTTTTTTAATGAAAGCAGTGTGGCATGCAGGGATATTCTATTTGGCTGCTTTGTGCAGGTTACCTGAGTGGCACTTTCAACTGAAAGTATTCATTACCCTAAGGCAAGCTAAAACAGAAAAATAATTGAGTCTTAAAATTATAGGCTTAAACTTAACGATGGATTATCACTGATGTTGGACTTAGACCTTACATTTGCACACACACACTGAGATTTTGTATGGGCCTCCAGTTGACTAATTGACCCTGGCTGTAAAGGACACATTAAGAACCCATAAAATTACAGAAGTGAGGACCTGCAGTCACTACTGCATCTATTGTCCCTCAGCGTTGATCAACACACTGGACATAGTGATGTATTCTAGCTAATAACTAGACTCTAAATTCTTCTAATTGCTTTTTAAAACATATAATCAGATTTACATCCACTATTTTCCAAAAGGTCCAAAAGGATCTGCCCTACATGATCAAAAGATTAGATGTATTATCTCAGTGTAGTCATAAAAGCTCACCTTTTAGCTTCTTTATCTGCTTTGATCCACTTAAGGAAACAAAAATGATGTGTTTAGGCAAGACCAAAGGGAATTTATTACATTTTAAAGTATTTGTCACATTTTATTCATTTTGACACTCAAATAGCTGTTTTGTGAAGCTGTTTTGTGAGATTCCAGGTTGAGACACACTTATTGTACATTACTATTTAAAATGCTCATTTCTTGAAGCCAGCGCAATGACCCAGAATCAGGTCCATTCAGGACCTGAACTACTACCCACAGCAAGGAGAGCGGTTTGGGTTTAGTCTCCTGTACATGCTTTACACCCACATAAGGACATGGTAATGACACGGTGTATTGCTACCATCAAAGCAGGCATTCTTCACCAATCTCTATTTACTACACACGGACTATGAAGCCCTTTTGTAGCATTGTTTCATTTATTTCTCTGGAATCCATCATAGATGCATCTAAAGTGTCAGGCTATGAAGACTGGCATATTATTCTGGGCACTCTGCACATACAGCAGTGTTTTCTGGTTCAGCTCTGCATGTTTTCCACTCTATATGGCAACCCACGGAACAGAGCCCAGATCTTTGGAGCTCAAGACCAAAAAGGCTGCCGGGTTTTCCACTGCAAGTGAGTGATTTAAGAACACATGGGCAACGCACCATGCATGGAACAGCCCATAATTCCCAGAAACTTGTTGATTTTCTACATGTATTCCAGGCTTTTCATTTCCATGAGTTCATGTATATACTTTCATTTTGGAATCCAGACTTTTAAACCTATAGAGTTCCTCCCATCCGACTTCAGTGTAACACTAGTGCTCATAATTCAAAAGTATAATTCAGTGCATCTTCTCAAATAATTTAGACAATCCAAAACCATTGTAGGGAAAACAATCAGGAGCTTGTAGTAGGAGTAATGTTTTCATTCCAGCTTGGGTGAAATCCAAGCGTGCAGTCTGGCCAGATTCTGGCCCTGGTGTATTATTATCCAGTCTCATGGTGGAGAGAACCAACTGTGTTGATTGGTGATCAGAGGAACCTGTTGCCTGCTTTCGACAAACCTGGCCAAAAGTCCCTCAGAGACCCAAAATGAGCTTGTTCGGACAGCTGTCAGAATAAAACCTAATGCAGGTGATAATCGGTTGGCATTTTGAGGATGATTAACATGTTGGTTTATTGTCTCTTGACTGATACTCAGAGGGATACATTACATGATTTGCAGCATTTTCATATTCCTCAAACTGTCCCGTAAAAAACGGGACACCCTGGATGAGCTCACTCCCATCCAACAGAAAGGTTTCATCAGAAGATAAAGGAGATCAGTCAGCAACTTTGAACTGATTTGTAGTGACCCTTCCTTTTAAGGGATAAGAAAAACCCAGACCATGCCAGCAAACCTCTCCACCACAGAATAAAAGAGCCACTGGACCCCCCGATACTGTTCACTTCCACTCCTGCTCCCTAATGGGGAATATGATGAAAGGTGACAACACTTTTTTTCGCTGTAGGTCAACGTCTGCATGTACTAATATATTTGTTCTGTGTGTAGTTGTAGGCAGAAGGTTCTTACTGGCACAGTCTGTTCTTGTCCTGCACTGACGTTTCAGTTGCCCGAGGAACGAGTGCTCTTCAGGGTTTTTTTTCTTACATTTCACACTAATTCAATACGAGCATGTGAACATCAGGGTCACTGACTGCATGTTCACAGCCATATTTACTGATGATCTCTCACAAACATCTCAATGCAGATGCTGCTTTAGTCACAGTTCCTAAAGAAACACAAGCCAGCTGAGCTCCTTTTACTTTACTGAGCATCCTCTTTTCATCTTGATCCAAATTTAAAGTCAACTGGGCCTGCTCAGCCTTCAACCTGTCCCAGAAGAGGGTTAGACGTTAAGGTTTTAAATGTATGATGTTGTACACCTGTCTGGAAGCTTGTGCTTCTTCAATCAGTTATTCAGGTTTTTTTTCTTTTTTCGTATAATTTGTCAGCCGTCTATTAGTGATGTGATTTTATTCCATCCTGATCTGTTATTTATTCCGATGACAAAATGGACAGAGGAGGGTTTTTCCAATCACAGTGCTTTTATAGCAACTAAACGTTAGCACATACTTTACTATCGGTCAGTATCTACTTAAATATAACTGCCATATTTAGTGAGCACTGGCTACCAGCTCTTCCATATTCATGAATACATTTAACGTGTTCAAATTTAAAACGAATGACTGCGTAGCTATCGAATCAAAAGCAGTAGGAAACAGAAAGCAACCATTTCATATGTAATAATATATGGTTAACACATATAATTTATGTGGTTTCCACTTATAAAGCAGCAGAGAATCTATATGTAATATATATTCTATACTGCACTGGTTCTGGTCAGACCAGTTTGGCATGCGTGTGCCTTTCAGTCATGCCCTTAGAAACCACATTCCCGGCTGTGCTTGTGTTACTACATTCAGTTCTATCTTGTGAAATTCTTTTGGGTGGTTTTCGTTTTGTCAGTCAGACCTTATGTTGCACAGGAATGTTCCACTTACTCTCGATAGTTGGGAACAGTAACAATTAGTACAGCTTCAATGCAGTCCTGCAAGCTTTAAGCATTCCATGTCTGTCATAGCGAAGAGGAAACAATTCGGAATTACTTTTCTAATTTGTCTGGCTAATTTTCCCCAGATGTGGGTTAAGCCTAGTTTTGCATTCAACTGCATTGCCAAGAATAGAGAATTCTGCTTAGTTATGGATGAGGCTGAATCTTGATCTGGGTGACTGGCCCATAGTCTGGCAATGGCTGACAAATAGGAACAGGTCTGAGCTCCGTTCAGTTGGTCAGCCTGGAACGAATGGGGAACTTTGCTGTTCGATAGGGATGTAATAATGGATTGCATTGTGAATGCAGTCTCCTCTGAGGGGCTCTCAATTTTCTGTGCACAGACATTATAATAAATGATCGAAATGGCCATCTGGGTGCATCAAAGTAAAGTAGGTGGTGAGGGGCCATGCTTATGCAATGGACACCCATCCAGCACCTTTCCAGGGCGTTAGCCGCATGATCGGAGGATCGGGGGTTCAAACCCCTTCCCAATAGGTTGCCCTGAGGTACCCTTGAGCGAGGTACCGTCCCCATCACTGCTCCCCGGGCGCTTTCAATAGCTGCCCACTGCTGCACGGGTTTGAGTGTGCATGGGTTAAATGCAGAGGTCCAATTTAGTGCCGTGACCTCGCAATGACAAAGGGTGTCACTTTCACTTTAGTTATGATTTTTATAGATGTTGCTGTGGCAGAATGTGCTTTTGAATATCTTTTACTTATTCTAGTATGGGGCAGCATTGACCTAGAGGCTACGCACCGGACCCCTTGATTAGTGGGCCCTGGGTACTGTCCCGGCCGCACTAATATTTATATTAAGACTTATAGTAGTCAGAGGTGCATGGACTTTTCCAGAAGTGCAGCATTATTCTGGCTCGTTTGCAGTTATTCTGGCTCAGTAGGCTGTGATTAAGTGATGTTCCCAAAGACTGTAAATCACTTACCCCTCATGAGTTCATAACCTCACACACACATGCACTCACACACAGAAATATACATATATAAGTGAAAGTGAAAGTGAAAGCGACAACCATATATATATATATATATATATATATATATATATATATATATATATATATATATATATATAGTAGTCACCTCTGACTACTATAAGTCTTAATATAAATATTAGTGTGGTCGGGACATATATATATATATATATATTCTGTAGTTTATTTAACACGTATATTTATTTCACTCTTAATAGTTTACTTTATTATATTTATTGTGTGTGTGTGTGTGTGTGTGTGTGTTCTGAGCCCAGTGAACATTAACTAAACTAAAGCCACTGCTGTGTGAATTCCGTCCCGCCTTCCACTCCGCACTCCGGATCCACAGTGACGGCTGATCCGCTCCGGGCTTTACGCGCCTCCTGCCTCTCGCTCCATTGTGATGCTGCTCCGGCTCGCGCACTTCACGCGGAGTTAGCGCGAGCGTGGCCAAGGTAACGCAAAAAAGGAGTAAACGGCGTCGCTCGGAGTGGATTTACCTGCTAAAATTCCTCGCAACACTATGCCTGACTGCCTTTGGGCGCTGACAGCGCAGTGCGGAAAGCGGGGGCTCCTTCGCTGCCGTAGTTAAGAAGTTAACTCGGTGAATCCCTGAAGTTTTGTCGCTCCTCGGAGCCGCTCCGCGCTCACTCCGTCCAGCACGCCGCGCCATCATGGCGAGCCTCGGGCGGGCTGCCTCCGCGACTCCGCCTCGGTTTTGCTCCTCCACACGGGAAAGTCCTGCTCAACTTCGCGTGGGTCGGCTCGGGAGTTCGGGCCGCTGTCTCGCCGTCTTCCTGGCGCTGCTGTGCGGCGGACTGTGCGGCGGGGAGAGCGACTTTTCCATCCTGGAGGAGGCGCAGGTTTTGGCCGTGCAGATGAAGAAGCTCTCCGCGCAGGAGCTGGGAGTTTTCACCATGCAGGTAAACCCGGCACTTCCCCTCCTCACCCTCTCCCTCTCCCTCTCCCTCTCTCCACGACCCCAGCCTCCAGGTGCTCCGGGCGGAGAGGTGACTGATCTAGAATCAGCCTCAGCAGGAGAAAAACAAACTCGCCCCCAGTGTAGTCCCGCTCAGGACGCTACCTGCTCTGGGACGTTTCATCCCTTCTTCAGGACCTCCTGTTTCTCCTCCGTGCTTCCTCTCCCTCGGTTTAATCGCTCCTCTCGTCCCAGGTGCTCCTCTTGAAGTTGAGCTCAGCAGATTCTCATCAGATTCGTGCCTTTTGCAAACGCGTGGCTACATTTCTTCTGACTATATGAATATTTTCCACCATTGATGTTTTCTGGAGTCTGACATTTGGCTGCAAATCTATTTATTTAAGGCCATCATTGTTTTTTTAAATTATTTTTATGCAGCTCTGCAGTTTGTGCGCGCCCTGCAGATAAACTGTAATTGCAGAATTTCCCCATAAAGCTCTTTGAAAGTGTGCACCAAATGCATGAACTCACTGCATCAAATCAGACTCCTACTTGTGGATCCAGCCTGGTGCACATGCAGTGAGGCTGAGAAGGTGAAGTGCTGTGGATTGGGACGGAGGTGTGTATGCATGCAACAGTGAAGCGGGTTTGTCTTCAGCTGGGCTCAGTGCTGGGTTTGAGATTTAGGGCTGTTAAACGCGGCACGCTTTTAATCATCACTCGGGCAACTCTGAAAAATCACTGCTTGGGTTGGTTTCGCAGGAAATTGAAAGGTTGGCGAAGATCTTTTGCTTCCGAAATCGTGGGCTTGTTTCCAAAGAGGGGTTTTAAACAAATGGCAGACTTTGTTATGACTGTGTGATGTAGTGGTGGAGACGTGTGAGGAGTCTACACTTCACAGTGAATGAGCAGAGGGGTGGTCAGTAGGGGGCCCATCCCAAATGGCCTTTCATCTCAGTGAAAAGCTGTAGAACACATCTCACACACACACACACACACACACCCATCACCATCTCAGAGGAGCTGCACCACTCCCATCCCTGCTCCTTTGTGTCACACTTAGATGTTAATAATCCCCCCCCCCCCCACGTGTGCATATATATTACACATTCTCTCTTCCTTCCTTTATTCTCATAATCAATAAATTGTTTGCTCCTTTAGGCAGGTTTTCAAACATTCAGCAGGAGTTTTTAACTGTGTATTGAGGTCAGCTTTTGCAGCTGCACTGCAAGCTGGTGAAAATTTTCCCCTGAATGGGGGGGAAAAAAGAACCATTAATTTCAAACAGTTGTGTTAAATTGAGCTGTGTGTTTAGTCAGACCAGTTCCCCACAAACCTGGACTATCTCGTTCCAGTTTAAATATTCCAGCGCCCATGAAAACAATCGAGGAACGTAGCTCTGCCAACCTCTTTTACACCTGAATTACAGTCTTGGATAAAGAGGCTGAATGTGTTGTAGAAGAATTCCCTGCAGTGTGCTCCTTAATGCTAATGGTTCTTCCAATGTGATGCACAGACGACGGGGTGTGATCTGATCTTTCCGTTTAATGGCAGTTTGATTTGCATTCCCAGTGTTTTATTGCATTTATAGGGTTTTGCAGAAGTAAATGTCAGTGTTAAGTACTTCTTTAGTACAAAATGGACATTTGATTTGTATCAAACTGACTGGAGATTTAGATATATTTAATTTTGAAATATGTAGGGTGTTTTTTTTTCTTTTTTTTTTTCTTTCGGATCCTTAGGTCCCCTCTTAAATGCCACTTAACAGAATATGGAAATGTGTTACCTTGCTCTAGTAAGCGCTCTAGTAAGATCTGTTTGGTGGTTCTGTGTTTGTGTATTTGGTGTGTTGGCTGGCAGCTGTGGTTTGTTCTGGGGCTGGTTTGACCTGTGGCTTACGGTAATGCTGGTGATTTGGGAATCCACTTCACCTGTAGTACCTGGAGAAGGTTCTTTGTTGGAACCTCAGCTAGTTTGCTTTAGGATCTTCTGGGCTTGACCACTATCTGGCTGAAGGTCCTGCACTTTTGACATTTCTAGCTATTTTTTATCTAATATATTTTCTCTCTTTTTTGTATACTTTTTTTTTTACTATCAGTGGCACATCGTTTATGTTTTTGCACAATTTTATAAGACGTTTAGAAGGTTTTTGGTATACAGAATTGAACCTAATTCAGGTTTGGAAGACCTTTTTAGCTCAGAATACAGTTTGAACTTTCATGTTAGCTTAGGTAGCATATTGTTTTGTAGGAGTTATTGTCATATATTTCTAGCAATAATGCTCAGTTTAAATGCTTCATGAGAGAAAAAAAACAAGAGCTCAGACAACCGACTTAGCCTCAGCCGACTTTTATAGTTGCCAGAGGGCCAGTGGACATGCATTATGGTTGATTTGTCTCACTCACTGGTGAAAATTAGTCCTGCGTTGGGGGGGTGCTCCCTGGTGAAGTGGCCCATTGAGACAGCCCCAATGCAAATGACCCAACCCGCTAACGGCAGCCAATCCATCAACTTGCTGCTGCCGGGTCTCCTTCACAGCAGTCCTTCCAGGGTGGCTACCAACTCTTCCATAGTCATGTCTTGGTAGTCACAGCTTAATATCTGCTGGGTTTAACATTAACTTGGCTTCTTTAGTAGATGATGACTTGGGGCAGGTGAGGTGAAGTTAATGGCTGTTAACCTTTGATTAAATGGCTGTGGGGTATCTGGGTGGTGAGTGTTCATTAACTCTGCTACCGTGACCTTTTGTTTACTTTTCTGCACACAGTGCCTGCCTGATAGGGAGGAGAAAAGAGTTTTCAAACACGAATCACATGATTACTGTATGTCTAATCATTTAACTGCCAAGCTCACAATTCAAAAACTCATTTAACATTGTGATATTTGATGTTCGATGAATATATGATGGCAGTACTGTATCTACAGTTAACTATTTGATGTGTAGCTGGATGCATTATCTGCCTGACAATAGTGATTCAATGAGCTACATTAATACATATATAAACACACACACACACAGTGTTTATGTATATGTAAAAAAAAAAAAATTCTATAAAGAAAATTGGGGAAAAATAAAGCACAAAAACCATTTGCAGAATTGTTCTTAATATATTTTGCTGTAGAGAATATGTTCATGTTTTGGCTTAAAAATCAGCAAAACATCATGGCTGTTGCTTGCACTTTGTATGGGACGATGGCTTAAATGCTCAAATAGTAAACAAAATTAACCCATCAAACAATATTTTATTTGAAAATGAATAAAACCTTGTACAGATGAGCTTAAATGTCTCAGTTAAACAAAATATCTGAAAGCCAACAGCAAAGTCTGTCCTACATTTTAGAAATGTGTTGATTTATAATGTAATGTAGACAAACTGCAAAAAAAAGGCATTTTCATTATTTCGTTTTTTATGTTAAGGATCACAAATGCCATGGTTAGACATCATGGTGTGGAAGTCTGGAACTTTTCTACCAATTTACCAACTACTAAAATCTGTGTTTCAAAGTCCTCAAGTCTGTAGAACTGAGATAATAATCTGACACTGACATTTAAGAATCTGTTGGTTCATCTGTGTGTGGGTGGATTTAAAATAGTGTGGGAATTCAGATTTTTTTTTTTCCCATAAAAAATCATTTCTTTCAGTAATCAATGCAGAGCAGTTTATACTGGATTGATTAACAAGCTCTAAAGAGGGTAATAGTAGTAATTTGAATGTAACATGCTCAGAAACAACACTGTTTAAAAGACACTGTTGAAGTATTCATTTATAGCTTATGTGCAGGCTTTAGGCTTTCTGTACATTTTTATTTAAAAAAATTAAAAAGTATTAAATGCTTGACTGGCTGTGTCTCAGGTTTGGAATTGCAACCTATATGTAAAGCTTAAACTAGTTCTCAAGCATTTCAAGCTGGTGTGGAGATGTGCATGCAGCACTTTGGTTAGTTTGCTCTCTTGTAGTATTCCTCATTTTTGTGTTTTTGAGTGATCTGAGATTGGATTTGTTTTTGTATCAAATCTAAAAGACTCAGTCTAAGTTTGTTGCATTATATTAACTATTGTGCTGGTTTAAAATGAGGTTTTACGGTAACTTTAATGCAATCAAAGCATATATTCTACAATTCTAGTGTTCCACAAACAGCTTTCCCTTTCTAGACCTTGACTTAGAACCATAAAATGTTTTTCTGTCTGATTGGCTGTAGGGAGAGATGCATAGCTTGAATGTTTGATGTTTCTTGTGCTCTTGTGTCATCTTCCGTTTCTGTGTATTGAATTCTTGCCACCGATCATCACATTCTGCCTTTAGGCTTAGTCGACTTTAGATGCACTGAACCATGGCAGTATCAGACTGAAACCTGCCCCTGTTTGGCTGCCAGGCTTGAACAAGAGCGGGCAATATGAAAATGTCGTTATTATTGTGATGAATTACAACACATTTCTGAACATGTTATGGTTTATTACAGTGACAAACAGCATGTTCATAAAATCAAATCAAAATGAAACCCTTGTAGACGGTGTGTAAACATAAACCAGCATATAGTACTACAAAACAAACCATTATTATCAGTCTGTAAACAAGAACCAGTGTATAATAACTGGTCAAAAACAAGTAGCTGAATGAATGCCCAAAATGCCCTATCCTTCTTTTTGCTAATGTATTTTTGCAAATTTAAGCAACTGTACTCGCCTACTGTGCTATTCCTTGAATGAAAAAATGAGAATTTAAGTTAGTGCATCTCATTACAGCGCCCACAGCTAAGATGTGGCTCGGTAACGGAGCGACCTAGTTAGATAGCGTGCTATGAAGGAGCTATTGAGAGTGGTGCATTTCACCAAGAATCTCCCAGAGGCAAATCCGAGCCCGTATTGCAAATGTCTTTTATTAAACAGGAGCTGTAATTAACCAGCCTTTTCAATCAGGTTAGGCTTAAACACACACAGATATGCTCGCGCACACACACACCCCGCTGAATAGGCGTTTCATGGGAACTAGCTTTTGTGTGGCCTTCAGGCAGCCCTTCAATAAGTTCCTGCAGAGCTGGCCTGGGACGGCACCCAGGACCTTATCAGGGAGCCGTCAGCAGAAAGACCTACACTGCACTGTCGTGAGAGAAAGAGGGATGGGGGAAGGAAAGCTGAAATGCTGTGAGAAGGTGTGTGTGTGTGTGTGTGTGTGTGTGTGTTTGGGCTACGTGCTGTAGGGTATGAGGGTTGGTTCGGTGATTACCCCTTTTCAGCCTTTGCATTTTTGAATTCCCCTCCCCCTTTCCTCTCCTGGAGTAGGCCTTGCATTCACAAGTAGGAGTAAACAGGGGTCCACTGCTTCACCAGACACCTCATTTCTCCCCGTTTTTGCTTTCTTTAGCTTCAGTGTGTCAGTTCCTACTCCATAGCACAGTGCCTCAGTCCCACACCTATTTATGCACTGGCTGGCAGATTTTCTACTTTCCGTAGATTGTGTCAGAATAACAAAGGGTTTTTACATGATTTAATCTGAGATTTTGCATACTGAAAAGATCAAATAAGATTGGCACAATTTGCTTTCAAAGTTGTCAAATACCCAATTTGCAATTTCTCAAATTCTCATTTTAGTGCAGATAGCATGAAGTTGGAATGGCAAGAAAAAGGACTTTTTCTTTTGATTTTGAGGTGGAGCATTGAAGGCATGACTGCGGGGGCTGGGAAGTTGTGGACGGGGCGTCTCAAAAGGCCCTACAATGCCTAGCAGTAGAATGAGGTCCCTGTCCTTGTGGCTGGATTCTTTTATTGTCATGAATAAATAAATAAACCCGCTTCATTAATCCTGAATTCTGTTTGAAAGCCGCCTCTGTTCTGCGGACACCAGGGCATCTCTGTTATTGTAGCTCTGCTCCCTACAGCCATTCATCGCAAAACAACAGCCTTCACCAGACTGAGAGTGTAGCCGTAACTCACTCAACTCTATTAATACATCAGCTTGATTGTCCATGTTTTGTGGCTGATTGATTAGGAACCTCTTCAGACATAATCCGGAGCTCAAGTAAGATTGTTGGGAGATTTCTGAGAAAGCAACTAAGATTACGTGGATGAATGTTGGCAAGAAGCCCAAACATTTGCGACGATACCTGTGTCATTATCATTGAGTTTTATTTTTCCTCCCTCTTTGCTCTGTTTAAGAACATCTAATCCTCTTCTTAGTGGCAAAAAGTAGAGAAGGATCTTTAAATTATGGGCTGACTTCCTGCTATGGGAGCAGTTTATATGATACCTTGAGCATAAATGGCGAGGTGTGAATTCCTTTTGTCTGTGGAGCATTGTTTTCTTCCTGGGAAGAAGCCACTAACCAAAGAGGCATTATACAGCCTGTACTTCTGTCTCATTAGCTCCCTGCTTTTTTTGGTTTTTCCAGAATGTAGCACATCAGAGCAAGGAGTGTTGATGAGTAGAGTTGGGTTAACTTTGAAAATGACCAGATCAATTTTTTCCCCCACATACTTTTAAGGCTTTCTCTCCCTCAGTGTTTCTTTCACTCTTTCTTGGATCGCTTTCTTTAATGAGTCTGTGTTCTCCTTCAGTGTGTCACATACAACGGGAAATGACCTCGAATGATGTCTGAACTTTGACCCCCCCCGTTGCAGAGTTGAAAGAGCTGCAGCTCTGAGGGCACTAATTGTTTGGCCGAAAGGCCCACTCTGGCTTTGAATTCGGCGGCAAAGGCCGAGAAGCTGCAGCAGCAGTCGGCGGCAGCTGTGTTTTGCTGTTGCTGTCCGAGTGTGGTTCGCTTGCCGCCAAGAACAGTCATTTTATTCGCCAGCACCTGCATTAGCCCAGCCGATGAAGCTGGGTGTTAGGAGACAGTACATTTCCCCTCGCTAGCATGTAAACATGAAAGCAGCTTTGAAAGTACTTCCACTGTGTGTGTGTGTGTGTGTGTGTGTGTGTGTGTGTGTGTGTGTGTGTGTGTGTGTGTGTGTGTGTAAACTGAGCATCGCCAATGTTGTTCATGTTTATGTATTTATATCCCCCATAGGCAAGATCCAGTCATTGGGAGGGTGGCTTTAGATAAACTTGCTGACCTTGAGTTGGGATCATATTAGCAGTGCAAAGTGATTTACTGCCTCATTTACTTGCAATGGGAGTGTCGTCGTTTTTGTTGTATGAGTGAGTGTATATGGGACAAAAGAAAGAAAGACGTGGCTAAATATATGCTCCCCTGCATTTCGTTTGAAAGCATAAGTGTTTATAGTACTCGTCTGCAGTCTGCTTGGCACTGGCAGTGCTGTGCGAGAGTGTGTGAAAGAGAGTTGATTCAGTGCCAGTGTGTCTATTACAGGAGGCTTGGGGACAGCTTGCTGGGTCTCTGGCAGCTGCTGAAAGGAAGATGGTGTGTAATGAACGTTTGCAGAGGGATGGTAAACCAGAGCACTGTGGGAATGCAGGTGGCATCAGGTGCCTCCCAGATTTTCTATGCATATGCAGGTATGGGCGCTCTAACGAGAGCGTTTAAAACATGTAACGTGCACACATCTCACCTCTCTGAAGGCTGATTGACTGACTGATCGGATAGTTTGTTTTTCATGATACCATGCTAAATAAGGAACAGGTAATTAACACCTTTTCCCCAATGTATCAATGTATCTTATTTATTTAAATCACCATCATGGAAATAACATCGTGGGTTTATTTTATTTAGTTTCATTACATTTTATTTTTAATCAAAGCATGAAATCTTGACTTTGTGATGAGCAGCTAAAGAAAGAATTTTCTTTTTTCTTCCTGTTGCTCTTCTGTAGGTCATTTTTCAGCTCCAATCTGTCGTCACGACGTCAGTGCTATACATTATTGATAGGTTGGTGCCAGCTTCCATGTGCTGAGCTTTTCAATTTTTGCCTACCAACTGACAGTCACTGCAAAGCGCGAGTGTCCTTGAATGTACAGTGGATTTATGGGGATGCGTTTGAGAAGCTGCACTGTGTTATAATCCTGCAGAATGTGATTAGTTTTTTTCAGGAGCAAATATTAGCTTGACTCCCTTCATGTTATCTCATTATACATCCTGCCATTTTTCTGGATGTTACCTCACTGCTCTGAAAGGGGTTTTTTACCCTTCAGTTTTCAGTCTTTTTTTTTCACTTGTGTCTGTCTGCTTGCATTCTTTTATTAATAGTAGTTCACCATGCTGTAGCCACAGTAAGGCTTATTCAGCTGTGTTTGAGGGCTTCTCCCAGCCTTTCATCCTGATTGTCATCTCTGTTTGGGTTCCTCACAATGCTACGCTAAGTGATGGTGCTTGTTTGTTTGGAATGCCTGCTCCTGAGAAAAGGTGGAAGGCAGAGCCAAAACCAACCGTCACATTCCTGTATTTCCCAGGATGGGGGACAAGGAGTATCTTTTCTTCTTTTTTTTTTTTAAATACACTTGGATGAAATCCAACAGCTTCCTGGGCTGAAATTCTTCTTTTCAGCAGTCGGAGGAACAGGACTAAAATTACATGGAAATGGTTGTTTTTTTCTACAGCTTTGTACATTGGTAAAATCTTCATACACAGTACTGTGCAAAAGTTTTAGGCAGGTGTGAAAAAATGCTGTAAACAAAGAATGCTTTCAGAAATGGAAGTGTTGATCATTTATTTTCATCAATCGGCAAAATGCAGTGAATGAACAAAAGAGAAATCTAAATCAAATCAATATTTTTGTGACCACCCTTTGCCTTCAGAAAAGCATCAGTTCTTCTAGGTACACTTGCACACAGTTTTTGAAGGAACTCGGCTGGTCGGTTGTTCCAAACATGACTGTGTTTCTCCTCCGTGTGACATTGATGATCATCAGCACCTGTTTGGTAAAACTGGTTGATCAGACACCGACTATAATCCTACAGAATCCCTGACTTTGTGCAAGTGTACCTAGAAGAACTGATGCTGGTTTGAAGGAAAAAGGTAGTAGCACCAAATATTGATTTGATTGAGATTTTTCTTTTGTTCGCTCACTTTGCATTTTGTAAATTGATCAAAATAAACAATCATTATTTATATTTCTGAAAGCATTCTTTGTTTAAAGCATTTTTTCACACCTGCCTAAAACTTTTGCACAGTACTGTATGTATTTTAACTTTACTTAAGATGCAGCTGGCTGTAGTTTTGAATTGTTTGATTTCCTACATTGGTAAGGCTGCTTCTAAGTGTAGTCCTCTTTCTGAAAACTGTAGATTTGTTCGTAATTTGGTTTAGCAAATATACATGCACTATTAATTGTACGTTCATCCTGTAATGCTTTGTATGGTGAAAGTGAAGTGAAACACAATGAAATGGAACTTGTTCAAATGCGCTTTTTCACCGTGCAGCAGGGGGCAGCTATTAAAAGTGCCTGGGGAACAGTAATGGGGACAGTACCTTGCTTAGGTGTACCTCAGGGCAAACTGCTGGTCTGGGATTTGAACCCAATACCTACGAATTCTGGGGCTGAGTCCCTAAAGGCTAGGCCACCTGCTGCCCCGGTATGTGTGTTTAGAAGTATGTATCAGTATGATGATATTTATTGTTATAGTGATAAATTAGAGTTGTAATAAACAAATTGTAATCTCATTACTTGACTTCTGTTAAATCAGTTTAATTCTAAACACAATGTAATTAGACTGCTGTTATGTAATTGGATATCTTGCAGCGTCGTGTAGGAAATGTCGTGTCGTCTTTAATTCGGCTGCACTCACTGGGGGTCGCCACGCCTTAATATGCTTATGCATGTAGATATACGCCATGTTTAGGTAGTTAGCACATGTCAAAGTATCATTCAGTATCATTGAACGACATAAGATTTCCCCGCAGAACTTTGCTCAGATAATCACTGCTTTCTCCAGCTTCTCTTTTTTCCAAAGAGGATCCGGCCTCTGTCATTCAGTGCTCTATGATCCAGTTCTGAAGCACATCGTTGGCGTTTTTGGCGGTGGACCTTGGTCAGCATGGGCATTGCAGTTCCGCAGTCCATGTGCAGGGAGATGTGTGTTTTCGGACAGCATAAACTGTTCAGCACCTTCCTAAAGCAGCTCTTCTGGGGAGTTCAACCAGATGAACATCCCCATGTTAATCACTGAGTCTTGGAGCGCTCATCACCCTGTCACCGGCTCTCTGGTTGTCTCTTTGGTTTACTTTTAGTAGGTACTAACCTCTGCTATACCCCATAGGACGTACCATTTTTGAGATGCTTTGACTTAATTGTCTTCCCATCATAAATTGTCCAAATCCGTTCCATTGTGCTTTCCCACTTTTTCCTGCATTCAGTACATCACCTTCAAAGACTGTTCACTTGCTGTCTAATTTACCCCACGCTAACCAAGCTGTCTTTGTAATAAGATAATCAGCGTTATTTGCTTCACCTCGGTGGTTTTATTGTCGTGCCTGATCTATGTGTTTGCCTTTATACGTTTTAACATTTGATATTATCTGCAGCTCCTGGTCCTTACTGGTATATATAGTTGCATATAGATTAAGAGGCTTTGCATGAGGTCTCAAGTGTTCTTGGATATAAAATTTGCCTAAATAAAAATATCTTTTATTTTCTTTTAACTATGTAAAGAAAGGGCAATCTGGATCCGTACATTACATAGAACATTGTTTTTAAGCTAGGAAAAGGTTTAATTTGGCATTTGGAGAAACAATGTGTCTGCTCTTAACTACCTTACTGCTACATAGGTGTGACCAGAGGGATGTGTGCACTTCCTGCAATAATGCAGTAGCAACACTTGCTGAGATAAAAGGCCTAGCTTAAAAATATGTTTGCACCCCCAGGGCGGATGAGTCCACTTGCTTTTTTGTAGTCTCATCATTACAGCCTTCCTCTGTCATCACAACAGATACAATATGCAGCTAGGAGTTGCTAATAAGCAACAGTAGTTTGTGTCAGAAGGTTTTTCCCCAGTTCTTCTTGGAGAGGAGCTGCTTGGAGAACTTAGTAGCCCTAACTGAGTGAGTCCAATGGAATTTGGCAGCTTTTGGGTTCTAGGAGCCCCTCCTCTCCCTATCCATCTCTGTCCAGCTCACTGATGCCTGTCTGTAACCAGGCCCCTGTGTCCATCTAAGCGTGTTCACGGAGTCTGCATCCGGCAGACGCCCTAAAGAGGCTTTGTCCTCTGAACTGGAGTTAGCAGCAGGATCCAGGGAATGGGTCAGGAGCTGGTCATGTACAATCGCTGATCCCAAACTGAAAGGCTTTTTCTTGATCACTGAAATGTGGTTCCTCTCTTGGAATCCCCTCAAAAAAACATCCTGGTTAGCTTCTTAAGTTGCATGGTATTAGAGCTGGGCACTATAATAAATTAGATATTAAATATTTATTGCCATCATGAGAAATTATGTTTCAGTAAGTTAAGGATAATATAAAAAAATGTATTGATTTGTTCCATTACAAAAAGAGCAGAACTTAGTGAAACTGAAAGTGACTATTCTTGTCATTGTGAGAACACAGCCCACAGTGAACCACAACGAAACTGGACCTCTGCATTTAACCCATGCACACAGCTGCATTGTCAGTGGACAATTCAAGTATTTTCAGGTAAAACAATTTTTTGGAGCAAATACATTTTGCTCTTTTAGAAACCCTCCTAAATCACACCTATTTCAAAGTTTCTGGGGATTTTGAACCCCGAACTGTTAAACCTCCCCAGTCTGGCTTAGTACCAGTCCAGTTCTGTGCTCTGATTTTTGTAACAATCCATGTTGTCTACACTTATTTTTCACTTACTGCACATACATTTTAGACAAGTATCTAATTCATGCTACTCCCTGTTACAGGCCTGTTCTTGGACGTATATCTAAAGCCATAGAAACCTCAGCCATTCAGCTTGTTATTGACTCCATTGGACCACTGGGTAGATTTTTTCCATGCTTAACATTTCCATAAATAACAGGTGTTGTTTACTCTCCACTCTTGAGTTTTTGGGAGGTCAGGCCTGGGTCAGTATCCCTTGAAACAAGGCTACATTCCTCAGTGAAAGCCATGCAGAGCTCCCCCTGTGAACCCCTGCCATCCTGTCAGCTGGTCTCATCACCACCACCTGAGCCATGGCTGAGGGTCATCAGGACTGATGAAGGACAAATTTCCCCATAACTCTCTCGCTCACTGGATGGACACCTCTTAGAAGAGATGAGTTCACCCTTTGAAACAAAATGTAAAACACAATACCAACCTGGACTGAAAGACTTTTTGGTGTACAGTTGATTGCGCTGGATTGTTGCGAAAGATGTTTAACACAAATAAAATGCTCTTTTTTAATTAAAAGGAGCTCATAAAAGCGCAGCACCAATGCTGTATGAATTCGTTGGCAGGCCGGATATGAAATGTTCCTTTCAGTGTGACAGAAGGTATTGTTTACTAGCATTTTTTCAAGTCAATTCAGTTTTTAAGTTTTAATATGTCTGCTTTTTAGACATTAGATCAATTTTTTTTGTTCCTTAAAACACCCTTTTTGAAGTACATCAGTTCACTAAGGCCACAAAATCCACGCTGTCATTTATCTTTCATTTCGCATTTGCTGCAATTTTCCGAACTGTTAACTTAAGCAGGGCTTCTCTTCTAACCCACCATTTCAGTGACCACCTCCTTCTAGAGAGATTAAAAAAAAAAAAAAAAAAAAATCCCAGAACAAAGCACATGAAGAACACCACACTGCTTACAGATGTCAGGTTTATTGGCATGAGTTTAACATGGTTGGCCTAGGCAATAAGAATACTGGGCAAAAAGGGCAGTGCTCCTTGGCTCAGCTCACACCATCTGTGGGTGTTGTGGTTTGGAGTGGTTTGAGGGTTGGAAAGCACTAAGCTAGCCAGTACATGGACCATGAAGGCATGCAAAATTTGAACCTACTCTTACAAACGGAGGCTAATTCAAAACACACAGCACAGAATCCACTTTGTGCGTGTACAGCTCACCTATTTATGCGTTCACATTGGTCATACTCCGAGTAAATATACCCGTCTACGAGAAAAATCATGTGTTTCCTTTTTTGAGACTGATTTCTACCTCATTTGTTTACAGCTGCTGCTGTGGAACGTCCAGGATGTACAGGACTCAAATTTTCATTCATTTTAATGCCAACAGTTTTTTGGACAGTGCTACGCTGCAGTTTGCTTGTAATAGACTAGGACATTTTAGTTTTTTTCTTGTTAAAGCAATGCTGTGCAATAACCTGTGTGTAAATCTTCGGACCCGTACGGTGTTGGTAATTGAACTATTCTGTCTGTCACATAATCCTACAGGCCTAAATCATATAAATCGGAATAAATGCAGGACACATGCTCTGTAAGACGTCGTCATAATGGAAATGGATTTTTGTCGCGATCGTAACATACACACAAGCTTCATTATGGTTGTTTGCTTTAATTCTCATTCTGAGATGTGCTTGGTGCCTTCTTTCTAGACTGACTGAAATACGCCGCCAGTGTGAGAAACGTGAGTCAATGCTCGCTGCCAGATCTCGCTCGCTGTCTCTGCAGCATCTGCTGAGCCGGTTCTGGCTTCTTGGCTTCCCTTTTCACTGTGTGGTTTGTAGCTGCATCCTCATCTCTGAGCTAGAGTCCAAATTTGGTCTGATTGGGAATGACTGAATAACGCAAGACCTCAGCAAATCTCGCCAGAAGGGCAGGAAACGGGGCAGTGGCTCCATCGCCCTGGATAGATGGATAAGCTCTTGGAATGTCAAACAGAGCTGTGAGCTCTAGGTTCTCCTTTTTCATCGCGCTTCTCTTTCATTCCCTTCCCTCCTGTGCTTTCACGGAGTGATGTGAAGTTTGCTTTGATTTTGAGCTCTAACTCTGCCACTAGTGTGCTGGCCCTGTATGCCTCCCAAATTTGAAAATGCCTCCAGAGGAGAGATCAGAGAGCCTGACCCACTCATATTTACAATCTCTCAGAGGCTGCTAGGCAGAGTACTCTAATTTTAGAGGAGAGAATCCGGCAACATCTTGCTTTGGGGTCTGTTGCAAAAAACATCTGGATGTTTTTGAAGTCGCTTTGGGTCCCCAGAGACAGGGACTAACATGGCGGAGCCGTTTTGCAGTAGGTGCTTATTTTACATGATGCAAGGTTTGCAAGTGACCCAGCGTTTAAAGATTTTCCATGAATTTCGGCTTGCATTCCTTGCACTGTTTCCCAGCATAGTTTTCCTTTTACATGAATCAAAAGGTGCAAGTAACGTAAAAGTGTTTTCATACTCCGCCATCTTCCAGCCTAAGAACAATGTAACTGAATTGGCTATTTGATAAGGTTTTTTTTTTTTCTTTTTATTGCAACTTGATGTCATTTTCTTCTCCCCTCGTCAAATTTCATTGCTTTCAGAAGAAGTAAACCAACAAACTCATTCTGAAGCCATAGTTTTGTTTCTTTCGCACACCACAAGTATATTCACAAGTGCTATCCTTTCATTCCTTGGTCAAATTGTGGCTCATATATACTGGAAGCCTCGCGGCCATGGCTGCATGTGGAAAGGGAAGGTAATAAAACACCCGGCCTCTCAACTGTTGTCATTGTTATTTGGGCCCCCTCACATGTGGAAACCATTATATCCTGTCTGCCGGACTGAAAGAAAACAGGGCTGCCGTGAGCTTGAGATCTGCTCGAGATTCCGCTCTGTGACCCAGTCTCTCAGCGGGCCCTGCAGTGTTTTTACAAAGAGGTTTTGTTATTGCAGGACCCTGGGCTCTGTCGGCCCTCCACTCACACTTGCTCGATCTCTGTGTGGGTGCTGCTAAAATGCGTTCAGCACGAAGCAGACCGAGAGCACAAGCACACAGCGAGCCTCCTTCGGTGGTGGGACTTGCTACGTTTAGTGCGCAGAGTGAAAGTGTGCCTCCCTGCATTTAGTGAAATTACTCGCACATGTTCGGTGTTGCCTTATTATTCCTGCAGTCTAAACCATGGCTTTCTCCTTTTTCTCAGATATCGTGGCCACACATCATTATATGCAGTCATGTTGTGCATGAGGACCCAAGGCCTTGAAATTTTATGTTTTGTCTGTGCTGCTCACTTGTTACCTTGGAAACGGTCACTATTGAACAAGGCTTCTTCAAAGCTCGCTTTAATTTTCCTTTCCCTCCTTTGGCATGGTGAAAAAAGGAGGAGATTTTTTTATTTCATGAGCATTTTAAACAGCTCACGATCCATTAAGCCTATAGCCAAGTAGGACAGTGTTAAAAATGGCACTTTTCTTTCTTATTGCATGCGGAACAAATTTCACAAATTCTCTAGCACAGGAGTGCACACATACATACATACACAGCCACACACACTCACTAATGGTAATGCATATCTCCCACAATTCAGCACTTCAAAAGGTTTTGGGTTCAGCTTGTGTTATAAGGGGTTTGCTGGAGGCTCAGTAAATTTGTTAGTGAGATGCAGGATTAACAAACTTAATTTATGCTCGCTGCCTTCATAGTGGATCCAGTTTTGGCAAGCGGCAGGTTTTAATGAACAATCTGCTCATAGCTCAATTAACAACACAGTAATTAAGGTGTGCTATTTGAGATGATACTTTTGATATGTGTGCATTTTAATTGGCATCACTGCTTTTTATTTATTTATTATTATTTTTAAATATAGCAGAAGTAAGAGTGGCTGACGTTAAGCCACCCATATCGTTATAGCCATTTTTTTTTCTAGTTATATTTTTCTTGTATTAATTTTTCCCCCGAGGCCACTTATGTGTTTTCTGCTGTCTGATGTACCAAAAAATGCTAATCACATGAATGGTAATATATATTCACATTCAACACTAAATGTTTTTGAAACAAATTTTGACAAGAGCTTTTAATTTTATCAATGCAGTCACACTGTACGATATAAAGCATATTATTGTGATTTCTGGAGTCACAAAACAGACTCTCAGGTGGTTTCATATACAGGTGCAGGTGCCAGATTCAGGGCTGTGTCCTTGGAAACACAGAGAGAGAAAGAGAGAGAGAGAGAGAGAGAGAGTGTGTGTGTGTGTGTGTGTGTGTGTGTGTGTGTGTGTGTGTGTGGTGGCGGCAAAAAACATCAGAGAAAAGGCAAGGGTCCCCCATTTTCAGCCACAAGCCTTTTTAGTGCAGTGAGCTCAATGCTCCTGCAAATGAGGGCTGGCAGAGAGGTGCCAAAAAAGTAAAGGTACCAGCAGCAGGAAACCTTCACCTCATCCTCCACTCCTGCCTCCTGTTCTCTCTGCTTTCATCCTTTCTGTTTTTGCCCAGTTAACCAGTCCCTGCAGTTCTGCTCCTTAGCACAGTCACATTACCAAGGACATAGGATATTCAGTATGCAGATTTTAAATTATAAAAGAAAATATGCTGTATTGCTATTTGCCAGGAACTCTTTTCCGCTGACCCCAGTTTAGATATTGTTATGAAAAACTGATATTTTCCTTTATTGTGCACCTGCTAATGTAGATACATTTATTAGACCATGCTGGTCATTTAATGGATGTGCAGCAGAAGATGGAAGCCTGTTGCCCTCACTCAACATTCATTTTTGGTGACCCCACAAATATAATCTATAAATTGACCACATATTCATTGTTTATGTTTTTGTTCCATTCACTTCTCTCATATCATTATTTTTTCTCAGATGCAGAACTCTGATCTTTTTTTTTTTTTTTCTTTAGCAAGATTCACAAAAACGTTGTTGGGTCTGCTTGCAGCACACTTGCTAAATCTCTGTTCATGATCACAGAGGTGCAGTTTAACCAATATGAAATCAAACCCAGTTCACTACGTGAGCCTAAACTGTCACACGTACAAAAGGGTGTTAAAGAAGTGCTAATGTTACTCCATGCTCCTGCCTTGATCCCTGTGCAGGAAACAGTTGAGACAGGGTCAGGCCAGTGACCGCTGTATTGGACTAAAGGGCAGATTAGGGCACCTTCCTTTCTTGTCCCTTTGTGTGAGCAAACCCTTTCACTTGAGGGTACAATCCCAAATTAATAAGGATTAGCCGGACGGGCTCTTGGCTTTGAAGATGGCTGAATTGCTAACAGGTTTATCCCCCTCCATCAGGCCGTTTCAGTGGAAACATGGTTGAGCTTCTGCACTGTGGCTTGAGCAGGAGAAAGTTTTCTTAGTTGTTTTGGTGATGCAATCTGGTGTGAGGGAGAATTGGGGCCAGTTGCGGGCAATATGACTTATCCCTATCTTGATAAACCTGTACTTTTAACACACTGAGCAACTGGGTCATAAAAGTGTCTGTGTGTAGTCAGTGTGTGCTTATTAACTACTGCTTTACTGAAACCCTGTTTGCTACTTGTCGGCTGAATAGCCCTAGAAGATCAGTCTTTTTTTTTTTCATCGTCTGTTTTGTGTTCCGTGTTGCGAGAGGATTTGGAGGATGCAGTTGGAGTTTGGGGTGATGGTGATCTTGCCTTAATAAGCTGCCATGCAGAGGGCTTAGTTTGAGTGGATGTCCCTTACCGCGCTTCTATTGAAAGGAGTAGTGGAGCCTCAGCAAGCCTGGATCAAGGGCAGAGTGAGCTTTAGCCATTTCAGACATTCATTCAACCACAGTTCAGATTAATCCTGGGTTTGATAAGATTAATAACCACCCTGGGCACCATATACTGAGCCCGAGCAGCTGTCAGAAGAGCCCTTTTATGCATCCTCTGGCAGTGGATTTTTTAATTTATTTTTTTCAATGTTTTGTCATCCATTTTGAATGTCAGCCCTGAAATGCAAGGAGGATTTGATCTCTCCAAGTATAGCGTACATTGTCATCTACAGCTTTCCTTGTTTGTATCAGATGTTCTTGTTCATTGGTATAACGCATCAGTAATATTTACCAGTAAAAATCAGGATACGGATAATTCTCGCTGCTTGATAAAAGGTCAAAGGTCATTTGGGTTTACTTAATCTATTGAAATATAATATAATACTAGACTACCACAACCTAACAACCTGTAATTTAGTTCAATTCTGAGCTCGCTCTGCTTATTTGCTGAGATTTCTAATCATTTGTATATTAATATGTAGTGAATCGAGTAAGAAGAGTCTTTAAAAAGGCCAAACTCTTTTAAAAAATAAAAAATAAAAATTAGCTGCAGAAAGTATGAAAATCAACTGCGTATGTGAACGAATCAATGAAGGATGAAATCAGTGTTATCTGTGGATCTGAGAAGCTTTAACAAAAACAGTATTTCTCCTTTTTAACTTTTTGCGTTTGTTTGTTTTTTTCCATGTAAAACAAAATTTTAGAATCTAAATGTACTGACTGTACTGACTTTAGCTCTACAATTCATGTTTTTTTTAAGATTAATGCACGAATGTCTTTTAGTGTTCGGACTATCTGAGATATGGCTTAAAAAGAGCTACCTTCCCAGTGAAGGGAAGAATATTTCTCTTGCCCCATTCCAGGTTGCCTGTAATTGTGAGCCAGTGTAAGACACAAAAAATAATACATTGTTAACGCATATTTCAGCTACATTTATTTGGGTGTAACATATTAACAAACCGTTATTTTCCAGATAAACTGAATGTGTGAAAGCAACAGGCCCATCTTACTTTTTTTAGTCTTCCTTTTCTGCTGAATTAAATCTAGGCTTTTCTTTTCAGATGGTCAGAAATGACTTCGCTGGAATGCTTTTAGTCATTTGTAGAGTTTATAAAGAATGTATCTTAATTTAATTTCATTTTCATATTTTATCATGACCTCCTTTATACTAAGCCGTCATGTGTGCATTTAGCTCATGTCATCGTATTTATTCTGGGATTCCACTCACAATAAGTGTCTTTCTGAAGGTTTAAGGGCCTCCTTCACAGTAGTTTTCCCATCTCTGGTTAAAGCTCTCAGGTTTCAAGCTGTGAAATTCCTCCCCAGCGTAGCCATAGCTGTGAAAGCCATCAAGAGCAGCTCAAAAAAAAACAACAAACCCTCCTGACCAAAGTGATAGTTGAGCTAGTATACTGCCACTACTTATGACCATATAACTTTACAAGAGAGATCTTATAGTCCTTCACTTTCATTTTTCCTTTCATTAAGCATGTGAGTCTCTGTGGGAAGACTAGTGCACTTTCAAAGGGTACTTACATTACGTTTTTTGAAACACTGTGCTCTCCCTCAACGTATCTTCAACTCAAGGGAGCGATCTCACCTCCCAGGTCTCCTTAAGAAGCTCTTCAGAAAGTTGCACCGAACCTGTTGGTCTCGCTTCTTTGGAGTAACCTACTGAGGTGTCTACAGAGGCTGGTTGAAACTCAGGCTTGGCGACGGCAAGTTTCCTCTTGCTTTTTGCAAGAAGTGCAGATCCATCACATGTTGTTTTGACATCGCGAGTTCCGTGTAGTGATCGCCATGGTAATGTTAAGGATACAGACCAAATTCCTTGTTCGTCGGCAGCTGTTAAGCATTTTGAGTCATGTTTGCCCAGTTAGGTGTGAAGTTAGGGAACCAGTGCATTGCCTTTGGTGGTGCATTTAACCAGAGACTGAAGGAGTTCACTCAGAGTGAACCACCTGCTGCCTGCTTTGAGTAAATGTTTACTCTCCATAGACCGCCATGTAATTCTAACTAGCACTGTTGGCTCTGGTTTATGGGTGATGACTGTGCCCGTGAGACCATGTACATATTTCTTAGTGTCATGTTTGAGTCAAGCATATCCAGCCGCGGACAGTTTCGGCTTTGGACTTTTAAGTGTAGTTTCATACATAACGCTTTTCGAAGAGTAGAGGTTTGTATTAGATTTGTCTTTGAGACAGGCAAAAAGAAAAACCCTTGCTCCTTCATTTACTAAAGGCTCTCCAGACATCAAAGCAAATGTTGATTTAGTTTCAGGCTTAATCACTGCCTACTTTTCTGTCTTTTTACAATTACAGGGCTTACTTTTCAAGGAAATTCATGATTGATGAAAATGACAGGAGCGTAATTTTAGGAAATTGGCCCTCTTTCTAAACGCTTCTACTTACCTGATTACCTATTTTACTCAAATGACACTTTATTTAGTGCCTCAGTTAGAACACACGTAAAGATGATTTAGTCTGGAACGCTGAACATATGCTCATCACAACGTATTGTGTTTTAAGGTAAAGCTCTTCGTAGAGTCTTCCATCCGGCTGTTCACTCGGCTATCTCCCTCAAAACAACCAAACAGATTATCTATGCATAAAAGAAACAGTTTGTTAATCAGCCACACAGCAGGTTGTGTGTTGCGATTGTAGATGTTGATACTGCTTTCCTGCTCAGTTTGTAACCTTATTTGGTAGGAAAAACAGATTCAAAACATTCAGCCGTCTCCTAACAATCGCAGATGGCATGCTATTTGCAAATTCTTTTTTTTTTCTTCTTCTTTTTTTTAAACATTACTTTTTACAATGACTTTTCGAAGTCATTAAAATGTTGCTGTTTCTCAAATTTGCCAGCACATCTCAGCAACCCTTTCTTTTTCTTTCTCTTTTCCCTCACAGAGAATTTTCAACTCTTTTGTGTACACAGAGAAGACTTCAAATGGCGAGACAGAGGTGCAGCAGGTGAGTAAAGCGTGTGCTTGCGCATGTGTGTTTAGTCTGTGGGGGTAAAGGATGCCAATTAAAATTCTGCAGTCGCTCACTGGTTGGCTTTGAAGCTGACTTTGTGTTCCCCTCTGCTGAAACCATAATTCCAGAGCTCAAACTATTGATTTCAGTGTTTCTCTCTCTAACAAGCACTGTAGAGGTAATAGTTGCGCATTATTTATTTACAGCATAACTGAAAGACTTCGTTTTCACCAGCAGTCTAATGTGATGTGCTGTAATATCATTAACGGTTATTGAAATCTTGCATAAATAATTTATGGAATGCATTTATTAGAAAAGCAGTTTTAGAATGCATTTATGCTATGACTTTATAGACACGTATTTTAAGAATTAGACCACGCACTGAATGGATGTTTGAGGTAATTCCTCTCCTGTAGAGCCATTTCCATTACCATGAGCCGTTCCCTCATACCTGCAAGAAGCTTCTGACATCCCTTACAGGCATTATAACATTCCAACACCACTATACAGCCCTATTCTATCTCAAATCATAAAGACCATAAGTGGCAGCAACCCAGCAACTGCTGTGTGTGTGTGTGTGTTTGTGTGTGTTGTTTTTGTCTTTTTTTTCTGCAACACAGCCAGCTATCACAAAAACCCTGAGCAAGAATGGACAGGTTGTTAGTTTTTGCTCAGGTTCTCTTGCCAAGAGACACCCTTGTGAGTGTATTATTCCTGTACGATGCCCCCTCTTACCTGCAGCTATTTACTGGCTGCTGGTGAGAGATTAAGCCGCCTGTTGGCAGCAAATCTGGTGCCACCTCAGCTGCTAATTGCTGTACTGCGTAACGAGGATAGAAGCTGATAAACTGTTTCACCTGCTGAGGCAATCCAGCTCTAACTGCACTTAGAATGCACAAAATCGGTTTTATTCAGCAGCTGTTATATATTAGGATGGAACAGCGACATTGAAAGTGAGCAAATGTGAACCGATTTCTAAACAATGTGGAAAAACCCCCTCACCCTCAAACCTCTTTACCCGCCTCTATTAATCTGTAAACCCTATCATTTCCTGACCAGCTTTAGCAGTTTGGAACTGTTTGAGAATGGTCTGCTTCCATCTGGACATTATTCTGTGCTTGGGGTGAAACTGTGGCAGTAAATGGCCCGTTCTTTGGCGTATTCAGTTTCAAAACATTGTACTTTTACCCAACGCAGGGTTAGAGAGAATTCATGTTAGTGGCGCATTTCATAGGATAAAATCTTTGCATTTCTGCTTATTTTGAACAGTTTTACATCTCACAGACTTGTCCGTCCTCTGGGTGCAAAGCACCCGAGCGTCTCTGTTTGGGCCCAAACAGGCTGAAGCGGTGGCAAGTGCTTGTTGTTTCCCTTTATTTGAGAGTGGATCATTCTTAAACGTGAAGTTTCTCCTCTGATCGGAAATTTAGGAAGGTGCATCCAGAACATAATGATACAGTCGGGAGTCTTAAACTGAACATCTTTCCCAAAAATTCCCAAAAAAGCGATTCAAACACAAGCAAATAGATAGAATTCTACATTTCTAAAGAGAAATTCCTCTGTCCTCTGTTATAGTCTGCGCATTTATCAGATTTCTTCTTTTGATGATCGGACCTTCACCGACTCCCGTGACCTCAGGCATTAGTGTTCTTTCAGCAAAAGAAAGCTGGTGAAGGTTACAGAAAATAAGAACTGCTTTGTTAGCTTACAGGATAGCAAACTCTCTGCCGTTTCATTTTGACAGTCACATATGAGCCTCGTTTACACTGGCCAGCTGCCCGAAAGTTTCTGCACAATTGTATCGTTCTTCAGAGCCAAGTGGCAAATGTTGTCTCTACAAGAAATCTGCCAAGACCTTAAGTTGGGTATTATAATCAGGTGAATAATGTAGCTCATCACAGGAGAAGAATAGATCATCATCATCATTATTAAAAATAACAAGGCTATTTTTCATGCAGTGAGGAAAAGGGCATTAAAGTCAAATGGCATTGCTTTGAATTGACTCATGCTTTGGATCTCGTTGAGGTAAAATTAGAAGCATGTGGTGTTTATGGAGGTTATTGCAGTGACTGGGCCAATTCGCTTCAAGTGTGTTTGAAAGAGGTGTAATACTAATATTACTAAGTATTACCATTTTGATTGGCTTTTAATTGTACAGTAAATTATGTAGGAAAATCCTGAAGAGGAAGTAAATACCAAATCTTTGTTGCTGAAAGGCTTCAGTTACAGGACGGCGTTTGCACCAGATAATTAGTAATAATGAATACAAAAAAATGGTTTGGGTCTAGCAATTAGTATTGCAAATATTCTGTAGATTTGGCCAAAACAAAAAAACGGTTTTGATAGTGAGAAGATCTGAACGAAATTAAAAATAAATAAATAAATAAAATAATAATAATATATAGCTCTGAAATGCATGAAAATGGAAGTAACAATCCTGCTTTGAAAATGTTGGGAGTAGAAAGTAGACAGATATTTGTGTTAAAATTAGGAGGTAAAAGGAAAAAAAAAAAGGGAAAAAATGTATTAAAAAATGCTAAGTTAAAGATAATTAAAATGTTCATTAAGTACAATAACAAAGTATTTGTATTTGTTACTCACCAGCTCTGATTGTAGGTAAAGTTGCTTTTTAGATTGTTGTTGATGTTTAAGTGATCCTACGCTGTGCAAGCACCAACTATTGGATTACAGGATCTGTTGCTAACAGTTTTCTATTATTGATATTGTCTATTGCATCGATTAGTTGAGGCAACCCTGGAACTGCTTTTCACTAACGCTTGTATTTTAATTTTTAAAATGGGTTTTGTGGTCAAAATCCATCTTTCTGTCTGTCAGTTTGGCATTTCAGTAGCCATACAGCTTATGGTCTTTCTTTTGAATTCTTTCTTTTATGTTTGACAGAAGTTTCATACTATTCCTTTATAAATGTTTGTACAGGTTTGTCTTTACTGCATTACATGCATCACCTTCACTGTGACAAGTGGTGACATGTTCCATAGCATGGTACCAGCAGCTTGGAATGGCCTGGGCTTTCCATTCACTTTGTTTTTCTTGGTAGTGTGGATAGTTTAGATTAGCTGTATTAGCCATATGGTGTAGCAGATTGAGTGTACGTGGTCAATGGGTCATGGTACAGTTCTTCATTCCTGGACTTGAGTCTTTTCGGCTGACCGTGTTGATTGCAGTGCATCGAGGAGAAGTTTGTTGGCTGTAGTTATGTGGTTTTTTCACCTTTTACTGCTGTTTTTGTGTGTCAGCTGTGGGGCTGTATGTCATGTTTGGCATGGAGTCTTTAATGTGAATGTGAGGATGACTTCTTGGAGACAAAGTTAGAGAAGCAAGATTGTGTTGGTTTGGACATGTCCAGAGGAGAGACGAGGATTATATTGTAAGAAGGATGTTGAAGATGGAGCTGCCAGGAAAGAGGAAAATAATAATAATAATAATAATAATCTTTTATTTATAATCCCACGAATGGGAAATTTGTTCTCTGCATTTCACCCATACACACATGTGCAGCAGTGGGCTGCTATTGAAAGCGCACGGGGAGCAGTGATGGGGACGGCACCTTGCTCAAGGGTACCTCAGGGCAACCTACTGGGAAGGGGTTCGAACCCCCAATCCTCCGATCATGTGGCTAACGCCCTAACCACTAGGCCACCGCTGCCCCAAAAGAGGACCAAAGAAGAGGTTTATGGAGGTTTGAAGGAGCAAGATGCAAAGAACCGGTGGAAATGGAATTAGATGATCCACTGTGGCCACTCCTGAACAGGAGCATCTGCAAGATGTGTGGATGATTTGTACGGGTTGTTCCTGGCAGTGTTGTTGTGGGTTTCTACTTTACTAAGTGAGAAGAAAACGTTGGAGCTCTAATAATTTATGTGTCCCACCTGAAGAAACCCTTATTGCTGAGGTGGTGCTGCTAGAGGTGTTTGTTTCCCTCAGGGAACTTCTTACTGAATAAATAAACCAGAGTTTGTGGGAAAATTGTTATTCCATCATTATTCTCTTCCACAAGAGTCATGCAGTCCTTGAGCTGCAACAACATGCTGATCTAAAGCACCTCCACTGAGCTGGACGCACCGTTTCCCTTCATAGCTCCCAGTCATTTGTCTAAAGCCGGTAGCGTAGATGAAACTGGCAGTGCATGTCTAATGCTGATCGATTTCCAGTCTCCAAGGCTGGCTCAAACTGTCTTTGATGTAGAATAAAGGCCACGTCTGGGAAAGTGCATTTATCAGACATTTCACCTGCGACTCTAATAAAAAGAGACTCCCGGAACAAGCAGCTTTGTGCCACTTCACTTTAGCATATCGGATCATTTATGCTTTACAAATGATTTTCACCACATCTGAATATTCAGATGCTCTTTAGAGAGATATATCCTGGCATCTTGTTGCAGCATTTTCAATTTGAGGCATGGTGTATATAATTTTGTTTCAGTTTTCCTCAATATCACTCAATATTTCAAACTGGCAGGTAATACTAATGTTGTAAGCCATTTGTTTGTCAAGGAAACCGTAATCAAGCTCAAAACACTGAGCTTTATGAACCAATATTTTCAACAGTGAATTTTTCATTATTGTCTTAGTGATGATCGTCTATATAGCGTTGTAACGGTGAAAGTTTGCAACGGAAAAGGTTTTTTAAAGGAATTTTTTTATTAGCGCGCTCACTTTTTTACCTGCCCCTCCCCCCTCCTTTTAGCTTTTTGTGTTTTATGGTTATGATAAACATTTCAGCTTTTACCAGTTTTATGTATATAGTTAAAGCAACCTTTTCTTCTATATTGTGCTTTCAGCTTGCAAAGAAGATCCGGGAGAAGTTCAATCGGTACCTGGATGTGGTGAACCGGAACAAGCAGGTGGTGGAGGCTTCGTACACGGCCCACCTGACTTCGCCTCTGACAGACATTCAGGATTGCTGCTCAATTCCTCCTTCTATGATGGAGTGAGTAAAGCTCTTATCTTTTTAGGAGGAAGCACGTTCTCAAATGCTGTCTCATGTTTTCTACAGATCTAGGAGATTTCTTCAATTAGCTTATTAGCTTAATTAGCTTCAATTGGTTAACTTGTATTCTTGTTTTTTTTTTTTTTTTTTCACCCATCCACTCAAACACACATTCTTAACTAAATCCCTCACAATATTCAAATTGGTCACAATTAGTGTGGATGTTTCTTTGTATGGTTAATAGAATGTGTGTCAAATCATTCATGAAATGAGTTTAGCGGCACACAGCTTTAGGTCTAATTGGCCAAACAGATTTCGAGCTTTATGGCGAAATGGAATTGCATAGTGTATTTGAAGAGGTTTGGAGGTTGAAGAGATTTTTAAATGTCAAGAGTTTGCTATCTCTGAATTCGGTGCAACAAAAGGGGGCTTAAAGGCCCAACATGTCTCAAATCGA
The DNA here is from genome assembly GCA_017165825.1 of Hepsetus odoe. Classification (NCBI taxonomy): domain Eukaryota; kingdom Metazoa; phylum Chordata; class Actinopteri; order Characiformes; family Hepsetidae; genus Hepsetus; species Hepsetus odoe. The sequence continues at coordinate 18,384,635 of CM029366.1, read as the reverse complement.
ATTGACCAATTCGGCTGTTTCCTCTCTCTCACTCTCTTGATGTTTCTTACTTTATTTCTCTCTCTCTTTCTCTCACTCTCTCTCTCTCTCACTCTCTCACTTTTGACCCATTTATCTTGTTCCTTTGTTCTGTGCATTCTCTTTTCTTGCTCTATGCTCTCCCTTCATTTTTTTCAATCATCTTTCATCTGCTGATCAAACGCCTTATTTCCCGATGAACCTCTCTCTGTCCTTTACTTTTATCTGGAATGACATTTTGAAGACCTTTTCTGCCTGTGAAAAGTTTTGTGAACCGCTACTCTACTGATTTAACTTTCTTTCCTTACACACACACACACACACACACACACACAGACACACATAATCTGTCAGGCAAACTTTTGAGGATTCCATTGTACACGGCCACTAAAACTTGATGATGCAAAAATGATGATGAAAATGATGGGCGACGGTAAAGGTTACCCAAATGTGCACTTCAGTTAAGACACCTAGCTAAACCTCAAGTTGGCTGAAGAAATGTCAGGACCTGAACCGGGGTGGAGCAAAGCTTACGGTACTGGGGCAGTCTCTTCTCTATAAACAGCACAGCAGAGGTAGGAATTTGAGGGTGAGTTTTAGGGGGAGTCTTAACTTTTGGCCTGGCACTTGATGCGTATTCTCATCATGTCTGTCCCGGCAACGTTAATTCCCAAGTGTTATATGGCTTCAGATGCATATGATGGCGTGAGCTGCTATGTGTTGATGAACGAGACCTCACTGCATGGCTCTGGCTCCTTCATCTGACCCATTTACAGCTGGTATTTCTGCCCCTCACTCATGGACGAAAGATCAAGTGTTTCACACTGTATCAATGTCGTGTCCCCATCACCCATCCAGTCTGTATGTGTTTACCAGTCGACTCTGACCCCTGTCACCCATGAATGCTTTAATCAATACTTGTCCTTCTTCTGCCTGTTTCATATAACCAATGATGCAGCCTTCTCAAAATAACCTCCCCACCTCTCCATCTAGTAGCATGCATGTATGAGACCAGCGTTCAGCTTCATAATCCTTCTCGTACTCATTCCTTGCTCACAATTTTAATAACTTCCTGTTTGAGGCTTTAATGCTCCACTCAGTATAAGCTGTTTTCAAAAGCACTACAAAGCAAGTAATGGATATTTGACCGTTTGGATGAGACACAGCATAGCAGAGTGATCTTCCTGTTATTTTTAGCATCGGTATTACAGGGTATCATCACTGTTGGTCTGTCGGTTGCTTTGACATTGCATGGGTGACATGGGATGAACCTGATGTAGTGCTCATAGAACTGTATATACGAACTATTTCCATTCTTTCTCTTGTTCCTTTTTTGCTTGTATTGGGTAGCGTGTCTGTGCAAGTGAACAGCTGAAAAGCATTCTTTCATTTGCATATTCATGTGATCCCTATTGTTTTTGTTAATGAATTCGTTATTTATTTATTTATTTATTTTTGCCTAATGCCTTACGCCTGGTTGCTCTGTCTACTGCAGGAGCTTTGTTATGCTCACTTTACTACTGTATAAATATCACTTTACTGCTATGGTTTCTTAGTCCTTGCACTAGCGCAGTTTCTTTAATGGTTGCTTTTCTATCATGGTTGCTCAGAGTTCGCTTTACAGCTATGATTCTCAGTGCTCACTTTACCAGTTTCTCTCTCTTATTATTGTTTAGCAGTGCTAGATAAACATCTGTTTTCTTTAATGTTCGCTTTACTTGTATGATTTCTCAGCAGTAGCTTTACAACTAGGATTTCGTAATGTTCCTGGCTTTTTAACTATAGTTTTAATGCTTGCTTTATAGGCGTAGTGTTTTTTTTTTAATGCAACTCATTTTTCAGTACTAGCTCTGGATAAACTAGAATTATAGCTATTTGTTATCCATAGCTTCGGCTATGGTTTCTCACCGATTCAGTTTCTCTTGCTTTACAGATATGTTTTTCATACTTGCATTATTCTAACATTTTCAGTGTTATTGTTACTGTAACTGTAGACTCATAATGCTTGCTTTTAACTTTATATTACTTTTTTAGTGTACCGTATACATCTGTAGTTCTGCAGTGTGAGCTTTAGCTTAAACAAAATTTTAGCTGCTTCTTTATCATTTTACAGCTATGGTTTCCATACTTCTAGCTTTTCAGCAAAACCGTTGATCAATCCCAGCTTTAAAAGCTACAAATTATTTAACCACTGTTAAATTAATAACCCCAGCCATACAAGCTACCCAATAAAGTAACTTTCTTAATCTTTCTCCCTCACCCCCTTTTCTCCCTCTCATTCATCAGTTAATCCAGTCTGTCTGTCTCTTGAGCCTGTTGGAGCCGGTCAGCTTGTGCCAGCTCAGAGTGAGTTAATGAATTGACTTGGGATTATGTGATAAACTCCAGTCACATGTCTTTTTAGTCCATATATATGGCGCAGTCTCCAAATTCTCCTATGAGACCTCTCTTAACCTCTGCACATGTGAAACAGCAGCAAGGGGGCAGAGGTGGAAGATGCTGCAGAGCTTATCTCCACGTCTGGGAGATAGCAGAGAGATATCAGAGCTTTATTAAGATTGAAGTTGACCCTCAGGACACCTGAACTTAACACTTGACTAAATCAAGTACAGCTAAATGTGGAAGCAAGACTGTAGCACTTTTGAAAGCAGCTGAGGACTGGACACATGCACATGCCACTTTATTAGGCCATTGTCTGATTATCAGATAGCTGCACACTGTAGCTAACCTTTACAGACTTTGTCCATCAGAGTTTTGAAACAGTATGTCCACTGTGCACTATATTAGATACTAGAGTTCATCTGCACACTTGGTGTTGGACCAACTGGTCCTTAATCAGTGGTCAGCTCTTGCCACAGGACACTGTTGATTATATATTTTTGGCTGCAGGACTATTCTAACACCAACGCAGACACCCTGCTGTTTAAAAATCCAGTACATATCATATGATACTTTCTCAGACTATGATTTGAATCAATAAAGTCAACCTACATGGTTGGGGAGCTTTAAATAATAATCAAATTTTACAAAATAAGCAGGTAAATGAGTAAAATGTTTTTGAGGAGAACATTCTGCTGCCGTGATGCAGACTGATGTCTTCTAATATGAGATAGGGTTACTGTCCAGCTTGTCATTGGGAATGAAATGTTGTTTAGCACATTCCTTGCAATCTCCCACTGCCATGCCATTATTTTAATAATGATTCTGGTCCTGAATGTCTCGCATATTGAATACTACCCCAAGCTTGTTTTTCTTCATCGTTTTGGTCTCTTCCCCCGTTCACTTCTTATCTGCATGTTTTTTTGTTTTTTCCCCCCGAGACACTCATTTACATGTTGAGCTCAAATCAATGATGGAGGAGGAAAATACAGGTTTTTATTTATTTTCTTTTTTTTGCCGGCGTTCCTTTGCTGTCATCTTCTCTCATTCTCTTTCAGTCTTCTTTCTTTTTCTTTGCTTCCTTTCTATCCCTCTCTCATTTTTTCCTGACGTTAAATTCAAAGAGCTTGCAAATATATTTTTTATCTGGTGCATTTGCCTAGCCCCCACATGTAAAGTGTGCTGAAGGAGAATTCTAATGACTAGAGCCTGGTGGGAATTAAATGTCTGAAGTTCAAAGCATGCTGCACATCACAGCAGCCGTCAGTCACGAGCCAGCTCGGCTCCTGCTTCACTGGTGGAGGAGGGGAAGCGATGGGGGTAGGGTGGGAGTATGCTGCAAGAACGGAAGGTTGAGTAGAAAGGCTTGAAAGGGAGGTGCGCTCATTTATTTGGGGGGGTTGGGAAATTTGGGGTACACTATGGGTATTAGCAAGAAAGGAGTGACACAAAAGAAAAGGATAAGTTAGAGGCCCTCCTTCTGTATCATAAAAAAAAAACTGTTGTGCTGTCGTATGTGCAGACGTGGTGATTTGAATGGAATCGTGTTCAAAGATTGTGTTTGGAAGAGTGTGCATGAGGGAATAAGTGCAGGGAACCCTCCTGAGAGAAACTTTGTCAGTGCTTCATTAGAACAAGCTGAGACTAGACAGAACAGCGCGGTAGGTGACGACCGTGTCACAAACTCAACGTTCTTTCTTTCACTCCCACAAACACATGCAAACTTTTTTTGTGTATGTTTGCCTGACTGCTGCTGTCTTATTTCATTTATTCAGACACTGCCGCCAGAAATCACTGAATGAATGGACTTGATCAATGAGCTGTGATAGCCGAGGAAAAGCCTGCTGAGCTGGGCTATTGCCAAACATTATTTTGTAGTATCACCAAAGCGCCCGTCAAAAAAATGAATGAATGAAATAAGGTCTCTAGTCATAGTAAAGCAGAAAAATATAATGATTCCTTTATAATCACAACAGTTTTATTTGCACTTCTCTCAAACCCAGGTTCATCTCACAGTAGCGTGTTTAGAGACGCACAAATAAATGGGATGGGAAAACGTTAAGGTTTATTTTAAGGTTTTATTTATTTGATCTCAATGAAGAGTCTGAAAAGACTGAGCAGACCAATTTCAATAGACACAGGATCAAGGATATATGAGTTCAAGTCTGCCAAGAGCTAGAAGTATACAGTACTGTGCAAAAGTTTTAGGCAGGTGTGGAAAAAATGCTGTAAACAAAGAATGCTTTCAAAAATGGAAGTGTTAATCATTTATTTTCATCAATCAACAAAATGCAGTGAATGAACAAAAGAGAAATCTAAATCAAATCAATATTTGGTGTGACCACCCTTTGCCTTCAAAACAGCATCAGTTCTTCTAGGTACACTTGCACACAGTTTTTGAAGGAACTCGGCTGGTAGGTTGTTCCAAACATCTTGGAGAACTGACCACAGATCTTCTGTGGATGTAGGCTTCCTCACATCCTTCTGTCCCTTCATGTAATCCAGACACACTGGATGATGTGGAGATCAGGGCTCTGTGGGGGCCAGGAGAACTGATGCTGGTTTGAAGGCAAAAGGTAGAAACACCAAATATTGATTTGATTTAGATTTTTCTTTTGTTCGCTCACTTTGCATTTTGTAAATTGATCAAAATAAACAATCATTATTTATATTTCTGAAAGCAGAAGTTTCATGAGAAATGGTTAACCAACATACATTCAATAATTTGTTTGTTTAATGCTTTTTTTTCTTTTTCTTTCACGATATTTTAGATTTTTATTTTTCTTCATTTGTAACCAAAATCTGTAAATGGGTTAAAACAGTGCACAGCAGTGGCAAATAAACAGAAGATGAATGCCTTGTATCTATAAGCATTTCTTCCTTTTGTTTTCTAGGTTTGATGGAAATTTTAACACAAATGTGTCAAAAACGATCAGCTGTGATCGACTGTCCCCCACAGTCAACAGCCGAGCTTTCAACCCAGGACGAGACCTCAATTCGGGTGAGCATAAAGATACATACACACAAGCACTGTGCAGCAACTTATTTTTACTTGGCCAGCCGCTGCCATGGCAACTGCTCCATAGAACCATGTTGCTTATCTGACGTCAAACCTTAGTAAGACTTATCTGACTAATGTACACGAGAAACGAACATGACGAAATGTGAAACGAGAAAAGCTTTGTGTTCTCGCTTCTTTTTGTCTCACTGTTTCTTGCGTCTCTTGAATTCTTTTTGCGTCCATCTCAATGAAAGCTGCATCATTTTCTGGGAAGTTGCCTTTTTTGATCTCTTTGATCTGTGCTCTGGTCTCTCGGCAGGAAATGTGTGTTTTTGTCATTTGATGTTTGAACCTGAATAGCTCTGGACCCTCCTTATTCTGCCTTCCTTGTTCAAGCAAGACATCATCAGATTTTCTTTAGGTCATTATTAATCAAGCCAAAATTAGCAAAAAGATTTTTCTGCTAATCCTTGGAGCGTGCCAAGTGTCCCTTATTTTAGAATTTTTTAAATTTTTTTTTTATTTTTTATTTTTTGCAGAAATGTCAGCCATTGTGCAGCCCAAGGGTAGCAGTATAACAAGCTTAACTAAATGTGAAGCAGAACCATCCAACTCAAGAAAACATTTTTAACACATTAGTGATATAATTAGTAACACATCTTATAACGTGAAGTCAGTTCCAACCAGGGCACGTTTGATAGTGATGTGGAGTAGGCTAGCTTTATGTAAGTGCTTCTCTTGCTGCGCACTCATCCACTCCTCTCCTTTCATCTCTCTTACTCTCTCCCCCTCTTCTGGTCTGAGATATATTTGTCCAACTGCCAAATTCGAAGTGCACTGTGTTTTTTAAACAGATTAATAAACAATAATTAAGTTATTTATGCATGTTAAGTCTACTTGGGCAGCTGCCCCTATGCCTGGGCACACTGTCAACATTGAGCCTTTGTGTTTGAGGATGATAGTGTTGCTTTTTTAAGTTGAGGATTGAGGATAATAATATATATATATATTTTTTTTTATCTGATTCGCTTTATGTGCTTAAAAGCCAGCTACTTGTGCCAACTTTTGTTAAGATGAAGATGAATTTTAATAAGCAGAGAAAAACGGATTATAAAAAAAAAAACATGCCTCCAGTTTCATTTGTATGTAAATTATTTTTGACTGTATCATAAACAGTCTATGGGAAAAACTAGCAAGCCTGTAAAAGCTAATAACGCTTTTAGAAAAAGGGTGCTGGGGTGGTGCCCTCAAGGCTCTTCATGAAGTACCTTTAGTTAAGAACTTAATTCCTCCACATTCCACTGCAGTTAAATGTTTTAATGTGGACTGTCCCTGTTCACCCCTTCCTGACCATGCTTTCTCATTTACTGTTCTACTTTAAAACCTTAGGTATTGCTCCTTTCCCTGGGAAAATATATTTAAGATATATACTTCATGCTTTACCTTTTGAGGGTTCGTTTACACTGTTTGCACCTTCTTGAAGTAAAAACTGAACGAGCACTGTTCCCTCGACAGTACAATAATCAGATGTGTGGAGTGCATTTACTTGTGGCTTACATATGGTCTAACTGTCATTGCACAGAAATGTTTCGTTTAAAAGGATCTACACCTAGCTTAGCCTGATGTAAAACCAGCCTCATCTGTAGACCTTCTAGGATCTCACCTCATTTCTCTCCCATTTAGCCTCGCACACATTCCTCTTCACTCCAGCAAAGATTAGTCCAATTCATCTTCATCCTGCAGTTTGCTTTTCTAAAGCAGTCATCAAGAGTTCATGTTACCACTTTTGTGCTATTTGTCATCCAGAGCTGACCCTTACGCTACAGAGACAGTCATCAGCCACATTTGTCTCCAGTTAGTCTAAACAGGGCCCAGGAGAGGTGGGGAGGGAGAGAGAGGCGCAGGCACGCAAACCACTGTCAGAAGGGCTAATAGGAGAGAGGCGGCCTTCTGTATGATGAACAGCAGAAGGTGCATGTGGTGTGATCTCTAGTGTGTTTGACGTGATCAGTGGGGTCTCCTCTCTCCCCACACTCCACTCGCTCTCTGTTTCACTCCCCCTCATCTCTCCGCCTGTTTATTTCTTGGAGTGCTTTAGTGTGCACTTGGCTGTCATGTGTGTGCGAGAGTCACATTTCACCCGCACTGCTCTCACTTAAGCAGAGTGTGACTGAGCAGAAGGGTAAGAGAGTGTGTGTGGGGAGGGTTTAGAAGGGCACTATGTGGAAAGCTTGAGTGGAAATCGATTACTTAGGAAGGTGAAGAGAGGCGGGGGAAAATGCATTACTTTTATTAAGTAGAACATGTGGAAAGAATTGAACATGTAGTGATTATGAAAATGGAATATTTCATCTTAGGGGTTATTATGCAAGTGTGTGGCAGCAGGTTGATGGAAACTGAATTAGAACAGAAGGCATTTAAAGAGAAGAAAGACGAGACAAGCCCTTCAATTCACTTGAGTTTGTTACAGGTCCAGTTTGCCTCAGTTTCTTTGAAGGGGAAAAAAAATCTTTTGGAGCAATGGAACTGCAAACATGGTAAAGAAATGGAAAAAGGAGAGATGTTTATTGGGGAGAGAGAGAGAGTGAGGGGAGGGATAGAGGAAATGGAGTGCCTCACCCCCTGACTGCGGTTTTTACCTTCTTTAAACACTGAGTAGAGGATTAAGTGTTGTGGGGCAACAAATGTAAATGATTTTTCAAACTGTCAACATGCTACAAAGTTCCTGTTTATACAGTCAGTCTAGATTGATGGAGGTGGAGGTTCTAGCGGGTGCAGTAAGGCGGAATGGGCTGCGCTCTCCTGTTAGTGGTTTGATTTCAGGCCATTCAGAACCAGAAAAGTTGTCCTGTCTGTTCCTGTGCTTATTGTTGATGGAGGAGACAAGTGCCATCATGTTAGCAGTTAAACTTTTCCTCTTTGTGCATTGCGGGCTTGTTTTTTTCGGCCTCCCTTTTTGTGGCGTGTGCTTCGTATTATTTCAGGTTCCCTTCATAAACGTGATTGTTGGAAAAAGACATCATTAAATATTTATGTACGTGTTGTGTGGCTTTACAAGTACTGCCCTTCATTAAAATGCTACCCTCCTCCTGGTTTTTAAGGAAACCGAAGTTTGGCTGATTTATTAGTTCTGTTCATGTGTCTTGGCCCATTTTCCTTCATTCTTTTTCCATTAGAATTTGACAAGTGACCCATGCCAGTGTGAGTGTGCAGCAGCAGGTCTTTGCTTAGAAACCAATAAACATTTTAAAAAACATAGATTCCAGACCCTGATTTAGGTGACCTTAATAGCAAAATAACTAACCCAGAAAGTCCTGATCTCTTCCCAGCAAAGTTTTATCGAGCGTGGACATTCATAATCCACTGAAACACACACATGTGCAGCTCATCACAAAGCGGTGGCACAATAAACAGAATATTGGAAGTGAAATCAAATAACTGAACTCAAATGGCCCAGTCTTTTAGGTGCATGGACAGATTTGTGTGTGTGTGTGTGTGTGTGTGTGTGTGTGTGTGTGTATATATATATATATATATATATATATATATATATATATATATATATATATATATATATATATATATATATACACACCTACACAAATCTGTTACTTTAATTTTATTATTTTTTTTTTTTACGACTTTACTGTGTGCTGTGAAACTGCAACGTGGGACCTTTACTGACTTGGTGCTGCTTATTTTGCAGGGAAAAAAGTCCAACTTTCCATGCTTTTAATTATGACTTGCAACAGTTAAATGATGCACCGCACAGGAAATACTGGACCCTAAGTGCTAGCAATAGCCTGCACCTCTGAACTGTAAAGCATCTTCTTTAGAAGGTGCATTAAGAGGAGGATTATTTTTTCTATTCTTTACACTCTCTCTCTCTCTTTCTCCCTCTCTTCTATCTATGTTTATCTCTAGAGGTTAAATGAACTCTTGGGAAGCAAGTGTTCAGATTGGACTCTCTCTGTGCCATTTGAATAAGTCGGTCTTGTCATCTTGTCTGATTTAATCTGAGCTCAAACCCTCACAAACCCGAGACCTCTCCAAGTTGAATTCACTCAGGCTGCCCAGAAACACTACATTACTATTGCAGCAGTACCATGTGAGCCAAGAGCAAAAGTGTTGCCCAGTTCTGCAGGATTCTTACCTGCGACTTGTTAGAAGCCATTATAGCTTTATCTCATGTGAATTATTCATATCATGTTGAGATGTAGGACTGTAGAAAATCTGAATTGTGCTCTCTATCTCTCTTTCTCTCTCTCCATCTCTCTCTCCCTCCCAATATGGTTTTAGTGCTGGCAGATAACCTGAAATTTGAATCCTGGCATCAAGTGGCAGTACTTCAGCTCGGAGGAGGGCATCTTCACTGTGTTTCCTGCTCACAAGTTCCACTGCAAGGGAACATATGAGCACCGGAGCAGGTGCTGAAAATACACGCATACTCAAAATGCAAACACGGTTAATACTTTCTTCATATTAATGTAACGTACCTAACAGTGTTCTCCATGTGCTTCAGAAATGATTTTTACACACCTTAGGACTAAAGGTCAATGTGAAAATCAATTTACATTTCTTTAAAACACAAAATGTAATTGGAACACTCAAATAAGTCTTCTTGTGACAAGTGACCATCACAGCATCTTTTATTTTTTTACTTTTTTTGTCTAGTCTAGTCCTCCCTCCCTCTCTCTCTCTCTCTCTCTCTCTCTCTCTCTCTCTCTACTCTCTCTCTCTCTCTACACACACACACTTGCAGATATATATTTTCCCACACATGCCATATTCACAAAAAATAAAGTTTTTGGACAGGTCATGAGATAATGACCTTTGCACCGAGCATGAAGGGAATTGCTTTTCTACATTTAGAATACCAAACTGTTCTGTCGCCACGATAACAGCTGATATGCGAAGAACCCCCAAAGGCAACATACCAGAGAACGAGATCCTTTGTGCAAACACTACATGGAGGACAGCTGGAAGTAAAGATGCAAGAGTCCAGTTATGGCCCACCTACATAGCTCAGGGGTTGGCCAGAAGATTGGGTTTCTTTACAGTCTAGTTACAAAGGGGAAAAAAGCTAAACTAATAGAAAGGGTATCCCCATTACCTGCTTAATCTGCTTGCGTGCATGTCTGCAGGCCTGTATACGTGTCGGCGGTGAGGCCACAGTCCAAGCACATCGTGGTTCTTGTAGACCATGGTGCATCTGTAAGTGAAACTCAGCTTCAGATTGCTCGAGATGCTGCTCTCGTCATCCTCAACTCCATCGATGAACATGACAAAGTAAGTAACCTGTCAACCACAGCTAGAAATACAAGAACCCAACAACCGAAGTTGTGGGCATGTATTTAAATAATGGCCACATGATGAATAATGTTATTTGTAATTATAATTGCATTTTTGTTTATGCCAAAATGTTTTCAATGCAATTTTAACTATAACAGTGTTCTGCTCATATCACAGTGTCTAAAACATTACTGCAACTGACATAGTATTTGCTTATTTATATGTTTTCTGAGCAAAATTTTTATCCATAACTGCTGTTCCATCGCACAGATCTCCGTGTTGACTGTAGCTGAAGCTGTTCGTTCATGCTCCCTGGATCAGTGCTACAAGAGCTTTCTGTCCCCAGCCACCAGTGAGACCAAAAGGAAGATGACCACCTTCATCAACAACATTAAAGCCTCAGAGAGCCCCACACAGCATGCCCTGGGTTTCCAAAAAGCCTTCCAGCTTTTGAGGAACACCAGCACCGTCAGCAGACAGCTGAGCAGTAAGACATCCGAAAGCCTTAGATTTACTGGACTCTGCGCTCCGAGGCTTTTAGTGACATGTCCTGTCTCTCTCTCCCTCCTTGCTCAGACACTGATATGGTGATAATCTACCTGTCCTCTGGCATCACCACCCGAGACTCCTCAGAACATGAGAAGCGAGCCACTTTGAGTGTGATCAAGGAGGAGAACCGCCACCTTAACAACTCTGTCATGATCCTCACCTATGCTCTCATCAACGGTAACACTCCTCCCAAATCATCACACCTGCTTTCTGTGCAGCCATACTTTCCTCAGTTGTTTTTCTTGATGTCTGGTCTATATACTCATGTTTAGGTAGAAATGGAAGCATTTAGCTATCTCCATGCATTTCATGTGCATTTGTATGTTTGTGTTGTTCATAAGAAAGGTCTCTCTTTTGCACCACTCCTCACCGGTTCTCTCTGCATGCATTAGCCTGTTATTAACATGCATTAGTTCAGCAACAGGAGCATTAAAATACAGGACATCTAAAGGAAGAAAGAGAAAAGCAACAGAACACATCAAAGGGCACTCAGTGACATGAAAGAGTGAAAGGGGCTTTTGTGTTTAGATGACAGAAATATGATTGAAGTTGATTAGCATGGTAGTGTAGAGGAGCAGGCTTCTGCTCTGGACCTGGCTACCGTGGACTTGCTTGCATTCACATGCCAATTTTTTCCACCGCATCAATCATATTTGCTCTATAATTCGCCGAGTTAATCCTTGCTGATAAATGTGATGCTATAAACTGTTAAGCACATTATTTATTTATATATTTAAAAAAAAAAAAAAAAAAAAAAAAATATATATATGTATATGTATTCTGTATATTCTGTCCTTTATTTGAAGCTGCATGGGACCTTGTCTTACTGACAGTCGGTCTGTCAGTATCTCACATCCAGCATCTGAGGATCAGCGCCAATTTCTTTTGAGCTGAGCTTGACTGGTTGACAGGTGGTCAACCTTTACTCTCCCCTTTTTTCACAGAGGGTGTGACAGGCCTGAAGGAGCTGGCATTTATGCGAGATTTGGCTGAACAAAACTCTGCTAAGTATGGCGTTTCAGACCGTTCCCAGCTCACCGTTGTGAAGGGCAGTATGATGGTGCTGAACCAGCTCAGCAATCTGGAGACAAGCGTGGGCCGCTTCTACATCAACCTGCCCAACCGTATGATCGACATGGCCTCCTTCAGCCTGCCGTATGCAGACCAGATGGGCGATGGTGAGTTAGAACCTGTGGCAGCACTGTGATGTCTCTCTCTATCTTCTTTTCAAAGCAACACAAACACCGTGCAGGATTTCAAAGGGTGTAGCAAACCTGATCAACTAATTTTTGCTTCTAACTAGTGATGACAGTGCCTTGTCAGCTCACCTGTAAACCAGCTTCCTACATTTGTTTCATGCTATTTGTTACAGCAAGCCTACCATTCTGAATTTTTTACATATATGTAAAGGCTATTTGAACCATGTGCCATTTTCCTTTGGAAATGTTTTTTTTAAAGCTGGAGGCGTGCTTGTCTTGTTTTTGTGATCATTGAGCCTCCAAAGTTGCACTACACAAAGAGTGTGTTTGGAGGTGGAAAGCAACCTTAAAAGATGGTATATCTCTAATAATATACGTGCTTATGAATATATGAATCAGTGAATTATTGATTCAAGGATCTTAGTGTTGACCCCCACATTTACATTTACGGCATTTAGCAGACGCTCTTATTCAGAGCGACTTATAACAACCTCACAACCTCAGAGCCAGTATTTCAGCTTTCATTTACATTTTTTTGAGGCTTAAAACACCTTCATTCGATGTAGTGCTGTTAACCTGAAATCCTGAAAAGAGTTCTGTTTATTTCTTTTCCTTTAGGTTTCATTATGACAGTTAGTCGACCGTGCTACTTTGGAAACCTGCTGCTGGGGGTTGTGGGGGTAGATGTGAACCTTGCCTATATACTCGAGGATGTCACCTACTACCAAGATTCGCTGGCCTCTTACACTTTCCTCATAGATAACAAAGGTAACTACTGTCTCAATATGAACAATATCAACCTATTTTCAGTGCTAGTACTGGGTGGTTGTTTTAGTTGCACTTGTAGGAAATGATGTCTGAAAAGCTAAAGAACATAAACTTGCATAATCACAATCTGTTGCGCATCACACCATTGGTTCTTTCAGCTTTTCCAACTTTGTCAGGTCTGTTGCATGTTAATAATGTATGAAATGAAAATAAATATATACTACAAAATATCGTTTATTATGAAAATTAAACTTACAGGTATCGTCATGTTTCTGCCATATCGCCCACCCCTCTGTTTTTCATATTTGCATTAATGGGGACATTCACGTTGGAGCTTTTGAAGCAGCTGGTGTGGTACAGTGCTACTCCTCTTTTATGTCTTGCGCAGCAACTTATATTGGCTTCTTTTTTGAAATACTGTCCTCTTGACTCCGTGCAAGTCTTACTAGGAGGTCCGCTCTCAGCAGTACTGCCAGTCCTGATGACTCAGGACACTGGACTGAGGGCCATTTGCTCCTTTTAACAGTACATTAGGGGGAAAAAACCTGTTGCAGACGTATAGGCGATGAGCCAACATGACTGCCTTCAGGCCAGCAGCTTAGAGCAAGAACAGCAGAGCTGTTCACATAGGACAGTCTCAGGGTCAGTGTATGGAACTACTTAGACAGAAAAGAGCTGCAATGGATATTTTCCTTGAAGTCTGCATAGTTGTGATGTCTGTATATTTATGTAATGATATCACAGAACATTGAGACCTGTTTCTAAGTATTTTTGCTCTTAGAATTACTTTTGCCAAAGATCTTTTCTTTTAAAGGAAGATTTGAGATTTCATTTGAAATGTTCTGATCTAACGATCTAGATCTGATCTAGAGTTCATTAAGTAATGAGATGAGTTTAACCACCTTTCTGTTAGAGTCTGACTTAATGTTCTCTTAAGAAGTTTCTCTCTCTGGGAAGAAGAGTATGCACCTGCTGTTTCCAGCTGTTCAGTAAAAATGAAGCCAAGCAATAGAACTGATGACTAAACTGGGACACTGGGCTGCTTCAGTGTAATTTCTTCCAGGAACATTGCATTTAACCGGTCTTGGTTTGGCTTTTAAAATATCAGCAGTTTAAAGCTTTGCCAGATTGAAAACTAGTTTTAAAGAGGCAGTAAAATCTAGTCTTTGTAGAATCCTCTTCATGTGTCCGTTTTATCAGATCTTTGCTAGTAATTGGTTTCTTTTTCTACTTTTTTGTGCTGAATTGGCAGGTTACACCCTCATGCACCCATCATTGACTCGGCCCTACCTAATGACTGAAGCTCCCCTGCACACAGACATCATTCACTATGAGAATATCCCAGGCTTCCCTGCTGTCCGCCAGAACATCCTCAGGTAAGGGACTATAGGTGCCCTGATATATGGATGCATCTGTGATTTGCTTTTGACTAAATTGTTGTGAAGTTATTGAAAAATAAGGCAAAGTTTTACATATTTATTTTGTTCTGTCCTTGTTTTTGGGATCTTGCATTTAGAATGAAAAACATTTATTGATTTTCTTTCTCAGCCTGCCTCTGGGGAGCCAGATCATAGCTGTGCCCATGAACTCTTCTCTGTCCTGGCATATGAATCGCCTGCGTGACCCCAGCCGAGAATCATACAACGTTAGCTATGCTTGGAAACTGGTATGCTAATATTACTGTGTCACATCCCAGTCCTTAAAAGCTCCACTTTGGGAGCTCATATACAAATGAAAGTTGGTATCTAACTCAATCCTATCATCTAAAAAACTAGATTTGGAAAATATTTCAGGCATTTAACGACTGCTCAAAAAAAAAAAACCTATATATTTGTTAATATATTAAGTTCAGTACGTGCCATCATAATTACGTTGGATATTAGCATTTAGTGATTAATATTAGGATTAAAGCAATGTGGTAAAATAATAGTATAAAATCTATTCAGCTAACCTGCTTTCTAGAATGTTGTCATGTTAGAAACTTGGCTGTTGATACATGTTTTGTGAAAAAGGAGCCAAACTTTGAAACATTCAAACTGAATTATTGAAGGAATATTAACATTAGCTTGTCTAAACAGAAATCTCATTTATCATATAAGAAAAATTCTACCAAGACACTTAAATATTAAATATACAGTACTGTGCAAAAGTTTTAGGCAGGTGTGAAAAAAAGGCTGTAAACAAAGAATGCTTTCAGAAATGGAAGTGTTAATCATTTATTTTCATCAATCGGCAAAATGCAGTGAATGAACAAAAGAGAAATCTAAATCAAATCAATATTTGGTGTGACCACCCTTTGCCTTCAAAACAGCATCAGTTCTTCTAGGTACACTTGCACACAGTTTGTGAAGGAACTCGGCTGGTAGGTTGTTCCAAACATGACTGTGTTTCAACCTCCGTGTGACATTGATGATCATCAGTACCTGTTTGGTAAAACTGGTTGATCATACACCGACTATAATCCTACAGAATCCCTGACTGTGTGCAAGTGTACCTAGAAGAACTGATGCTGGTTTGAAGGCAAAAGGTAGTAACACCAAATATTGATTAGATTTAGATTTTTCTTTTGTTTGCTCACTTTGCATTTTGTAAATTGATAAAAATAAACAATCATTATTATTTTTTTAAGCATTCTTAGTTTACAGCAATTTTTCACACCTGCCTAAAACTATTGCACAGTACTGTAAATATTGTTTTTGTGACGATAGCAAAATTGTTTGAGTTGGAGGAAGAAGCAAGTCAGATTTGTGCCTGCTCTGGCTTATCTGTCCCTGCAGCCTTTTTTGGAAAATGGCCTGACTTGCTTGCTTCATTGTTTTCTACTTTTTCAGCACTAAGTTCTGTACAAACATGTTTGTCCAGGGCCATCTTTAATAATGGTCTGAAATCACATTTGGTGTGTGATTTGATAGACTGTACCATTCAGGTTTGGGCATCTTTCCATAGAATGGTTTTCTCAAATTATTTTTCCCCCACGTTTTAGTTATAGGGACGACATTGAAATAGATTAAACTAAACAGCAGCCAGAAATGTATGTAGAGCTTGCTGAATAAAGCAAAGAAATAGTAATAGTTTTAGCAATGTGTTTTAACAATGCTTATTTATTTTTCTGAAATCTGAAAGGTCATAAAAAAAAGGTCAAAAAACAGATGACATATTTTTATTTAGTCTTAAAACTAGCACACTGCTAATAATCTCTTTTTAATAAAATACGCTGTTGTCATGTTTTTCCACTTATTCCTAATAAGCATATTCTGACATATTGTGAGATTACCTGGCTCCTAATACTTTAGCCCAAGTGGTTTTTTAAGACTTCACAGAAGGCTGTTGGTTAAAGGGCTTCAGGACACACAAACGTTTAATCACGTAGACGAACATTTATTCCATCATAAAAGCTGCTTTAATCGATTTTTTATCATTTCATTTTGGAAAAGTTGTACTTGTTGACAAAAAAACCATCATAAGTTTGTTAAAAACAAATGTTTATTAAAAGTACAAGTCTTAGTCTCACTAATACTGGCCTTCAGTGAACTGTAGTGTCAGTAGCTCTCACACAGCCTTTATCTCTCATCTACTCTGCCTTATGTTCTGTAGGTCCAGGACACCTCCTTCATTCTGTGTATAGTCTATGTTCAGCCAGAAATCCCAGTGAAGCACCTGAAGAACCTTAACACAGCCCCCAGCAGTAAGCTCTTGTACCACAGGCTGGACCTGCTCGGTCAGCCTAGCACTTGCCTGCACTTCAAACAGCTTGCTACTGTTGGTAAGCAATGGAGATCAAGTCTTTACGTAACTGAAATTATGTATTTCTTTAAAAAGCATATTTCTTATATACACTGAACACCCACCTGATTTAAACTACTGGAAGTGAAATGAATAACATTGACCCATTGGGAGCTGTGAAAGGGTGGGATACATTTGTCAGCAGGAGACCGGTCACTTGTGAAAGCTCTTGTGTGAGCAGGAGAAATGGCCAAGCGAAAACATATGGGCAACTATACCAATATACTTATGATGGCTTAACAACTGGGTCAGAGCATGGTTTTGTTTTTACCTGCAGTGATTAGTGGCTACGAAAAGTGGTCCAAAGAAGGATAGTCATGAACTGGTGCCATGGTCATCCGAGGATTACTGATGGGGGAGTGAATCATTGCTTGTCTTGTTCAGTACCACAAAGAGCTGCAGTTGCACAATTCACTGGAAAGGTTAATACCGTCTGTGATGGAAAGGTGTCGGAACACCGTGCATCCCAGCTTTTAGTGAATGGGGGTGTGTAGCCACAGGCTTTGCTTGCCATCAAGTTGGCTTTTGTCCCTCAAGTGTTTACATTTGCCCTTTTCTCCTGCTTCCATACACATCAATTTCAAAACCTGAGAGAGTCTGAGGTGTCGAATTGGCCTCATGATTTTCTACAGTTCAGTTCAGTTAAGCATCAATGGGATATGTTGGACAAAGTAGACAGTACCACCTTGCATCTTAAAGTACTCACAGGACTGATAACTTTTCAGCAGCAGTATGTAAGAATGAAATGGAAAACAGTGTGCTGTGTAACACTCGCTGCAACTTGCTCTCCTTGTTCCCTCAGAGAGCCCAACTGTGATGTTGTCAGCTGGTAGTTTCTCTTCTCCTTACGAGCACCTGAGTCAGCCCGAAACCAAGCGTATGGTGGAGCACTACACCGCCTACCTCAGTGACAACACGCGCCTTATAGCCAACCCAGGCCTAAAGGTACACAGACACATGCGTAGATTTTGTTTTTGTCTCAGTGGGTGGGGTCATACGTGTTCCATATGTGTATATCCCTACAAACCACTTTGGAAACAAAAAACAAACAAGTCAGGACTACTTTGTTGGTCATGATATTGTAGGTTACTGTGACAGAGCGACAGTGCGCTTTGTAATCATCGCAATGAATGTAATCATCTTGAATGTTGAGAAGACACACCCATCTGACATGAGGGACACACATTCACAGACAGCAATCCAATATGTGTTTCCACACATCATTGTCTACCACAGTGGCAGTGCTCGCACACACACACACACACACACACACACACCCCCCAAATTACACCACTGCATTCCTTCAGCCCACACACTCTCATCACTGATAGTTTGTTATAATAAATATCTGGTAATTTGTACCTCATAGCCGACATGAAGAAGCACACATGTATGTATCAGTATGGAAGTGCACCTTTCTTACAGTAACTTGTTAAAAATAGAAATCTTGTTCTTGGTCTTTAGTCCACAGCAACATGCACTTGCATTGACAACACTTGCATCAGTCCTTGAACATTCCTTCTTTTGACCTTACTCCCTCTTTTTTACCTTCCCATAGCGGATTTAACGGAACCCTGACATGCTTTAACTCTGTTTCTTTTGTGCTTCAGTCCTCTGTCAGAAACGATGTGATGGCAACCAGTCATGTGACGGACGAATGGATGAGTCTTATGGAGCTGAGCAGCCTGAACTGCTACATTGTGCGCCGTTACATAGCAACGCCCAATGGGGTGCTGCGGATTTACCCTGGCTCGCTCATGGACAAAGCCTTCGACCCTACTAGGAGACAATGGTGAGATTAGGGCCTGAGGGCGAAGGTCTCCACACTTCTAAAACACTTCCAGACTCCCTGGGAGCTGGTGTTCAACAGAGCCTTTGGCTAGAAACTAAGATTGTTGGACCAATATTACAAGTTTTTCTTAGGAGATATATTGAGGAAAATATTTTTTGTATTTTTATCATTTTTATTTCTATTTAAATAAAGAGATAGGAGGCCTTGATGTAAGTATTGAAAAGGATGCATATAGTTTCAAAAGCAAAGCCATGGGAGCCTAAAAGCTGCAAAAATAGACACACTGATTATCATTTTAGAGCTGCAGGAGAAGGAAGTGTAGTTAAAGTGTGACTTTTTTGGGGGGGGGTGTAACATTCAACAAAAAGACAACTGACCATTTGCTTCTGCAGGTACCTTCATGCTGTAGCTAATCCTGGACTGATCACTTTTACTGGACCTTACCTGGATGTTGGTGGAGCTGGCTATGTGGTCACCATCAGCCACACAATCCACGCCTCAAGGTTAGTAAATAATTATTTCTTCTTCTTTTTTCGGTTTGCTCCTGTTTAGGAGTCGTCACAGTGGATCATCTGTTTCCATTTCTTTCAGACCTATGCATCTTCCGTACTCAAATTGTCTACCTGCATGTTCCCTCTCACCATGTCCATAAACCATGTCTTTGGTCTTCCTCTTTTCCTCTTTCCTGGCAGCTTCAACATCTTTCTCCCAATATGCTCTTCATCTCTCCTCTGTCCAAACCAACGTAATCTTGTTTCTCTAACTTTGGCTGCAAATGTCCAACCTGAGCTGTCCCTCTAATATACTGATTTCTAATCCTGTCCATCCTTGTCACACCCACTCCTCAAGCTGCTCCCTACACACTCTCACTACAGATTACATTATCATCAGCAAACATCATAGTCCACGGGGACTCCTGTTTAATCTCGTCCATCAACCTGTCCATTACCATTGCAAACAAGAATGGGCTCAGTCCTGATCCATGATGTAATCCAACTTCTACTTTAAATGCATCAGTCACTCCTACTGCAGACCTCACCACTGTCACATTGCCATTATACATATCCGGTACTACTCTGACATACTTCTCTGACACTCCTGACTTTCTCATACCAAACCACAACTCCTCTTTCGACACCCTGTCATATCCATCCATCCATTATCTGCCGCTTGTCCCAAACGACCCTGTCA
Organism: Hepsetus odoe; assembly: GCA_017165825.1. Lineage (NCBI taxonomy): Eukaryota > Metazoa > Chordata > Actinopteri > Characiformes > Hepsetidae > Hepsetus > Hepsetus odoe. The sequence continues at coordinate 18,364,663 of CM029366.1, read as the reverse complement.
TATGTTTTCTCCAAGTCCACAAAGGCACAATCCAACTCCTTCTGACCTTTTCTGTATCTCTCCATCAACACCTCAGAGAAAACATTGCATCACAAAACGTGATGCTGTTAATGCTGCCTGGAAAACACTGTTTGATGTCTCACTTACTTTGGAGACTACTCTTGAGTGACCTTTCATTTCATAATTTACTGGGGTCTCAGTTTAAAAGCGTGCAACATGTTTAAAAGCGTGCAACATGGGATACATGCTCTTTGGCCATGTCTGTCTTGTGATTAGTAGAGTGTATGTATGAATGTGCATGTTTACCGAGGTATGTTTAGAGGCATGATGAAATTCTTTGAAACTTGCAGATGCCAGAGAACTTGGTGTTGATGGATACTGTGAACTGATTTCTTTCTTTCCTTGGTATTAAGTGAAAGAAAGTGAAAGGGACAACCCTTGTCATTGCGAGGTCACAGCACAGCACACGTGAACCACAATGAAATTGGACCTCTGCTTTTAACCCATGCACACAAACACCATGCAGCAGTGTTGGTGCAGCAGTGGGCAGCTATTAAAAGCGCCCGGGGAGCGTACCTTGCTCCAGTGACGGGGACGGTACCTTGCTCAGGGGTACCTCAGGGCAACCTACTTGTGAGGGAATCGAACCCACAATCTTCCAATGCAGGGGCAACTCCCTAACCACTAGGCCACCGCTGCCCCAGACCTCTGCATTTAACCCATACAAACACCATGCAACAGTGGGCAGCTATTAAAAGCGCCCGGGGAGCAGTGACGGGGACGGTACCTTGCTCAAGGGTACCTCAGGGTAACCTACTGGTGAGGGAATAGAACCCACAATCTTCCAATGCGGGGGCAACTCCCTAACCACTAGGCCACCGCTGCCCATTGGAGGAGCAGTTAAAGGATTGAAGCATGATCTTGTAACCCACATGTTTTCTAATGATTTCTAATGACTTGACACTGATGCAACCCTCCACTCTTTTTCTATTTTAAATAATGAAAATTTGTTCTATTGCGTTCAGTTCTCAGATGGCTCCAGGCTATGCAGTAGCAGTGATGGGCATTGACTTTACACTACGCTACTTCTATAAGGTCCTGCTGGATCTGCTGCCCATCTGCAATCAGGACAAGGGCAACAAAATCCGGTAAGCCTGTTCCACCCTGCCTCTCTCACCTCCTGCCTTGCTCATTTTCTCTTTCCTTCTCTCCCCAGCCTGCCAAGCTCCTGCTCTCCGACTGAGGTGTCCAGAGAAATGCCTGGAGGCTCTCTAAAACTCTTTTATATGAAACTAATCAGATTTGCCCATGTTTAAAAAGGAGCATTCACAGAGCCCTCCCTTTGGAGGGAAAGAAAGGGATGGGGGATGTGAAAGAAAGGGGAGGGGGGGTGTTGGAGAGGTTTAGGTTAGAAAAAAATTTTGATTAGAAAAAAACTGAAGTTTAACAAAAAAGTCATTGGAGCAGTGTTTGGAAGTAGAAGAAGCACAAGAGTTGGGGAATTACTGGTAAAGCACCAAAGGAGATAAGCTGATTAGGAACACATTCCAGACACATCCTGTTATATTAGGTGCCAGTTTTCTCCTCTTTACCCCTCTCTTCTCTACGTTGCTTCTGTCTTCTTTTTCTTTTTTCCTTACCACCTTCTCACTTTCTATTTATTCTTTCTCATAATTTCTACAACCCCTTTTCTGCTGTATCCCTATCACCATCCCCCAGTGCTTCAGAAAATGTTAGGCATCGGTATTCTTTGAGTTCTAAATACTAGGGCCATTAAACAGGATTAGTTGAGTGGAATGGCTCAGTGTGTTTTGCACAAGAGCTGCCTCATGGATCTGAGGATTTCTAAAGAAAGTGGAACATGCCCACCCCCCGACACACACACCTAGGCTTTTGAACACATGCGTTCTTATCTTTAAGTTTGTGTATGAGCCTAATGTTTTCCCAATACATTCTGTTATTGCCCCATATGTTAAAATGTGCATTTGGAAGTTATTCTCCCACATGGCTTTATGGTCCAAAGGTTCCATAACCTTGCAAAGGCTGGGACCAACCCCTGTATGTGCTGACTTTCTTTCAGAGTCATTCCAGTCAAAACTAGAAGGCTATTAAAAATGCCCAATTTCTCATGTGGATGATTTTTCGAAATGATTCCAAAATGATTAGATTTTTTGTGTGTGTGTGTGTGTGTGTGTGTGTGTGTGTGTGTGTGTGTGTGTGGGATGTAGATGCTTTATTATGGAAGACAGGGGCTACCTAGTGGCCCACCCCACTCTGATCGACCCCAAGGGCCATGCTCCAGCAGAACAGCAGCATATCACCCATAAGGTACTATAGTGCCCCACTTTCATTGAGATGTAGATAAATTATTAATTCATTTTTTTTCTCATTTCATGTTGCTGTTTAAACAATTTTGCTTGTTTTAAGGAAGTTCTGTGTTCCTTTGTGTCCATTTTAATGTACATAAAATGACTTTCCGCAAATGCATAGCAGTTACACATCATTTCTTTATTTTAGGAGCCCCTAGTGGCCAATGACATCCTTAACCACCCAAACTTTGTAAAGAAGAACTTATGTAATAGCTTCAGTGATCGAACAGTGCAACGCTTCTATAAGTTCAACACAAGCATTGTGGTGAGTAGAGCAGTGACACTACATCACCACACAACCTTTCCTGATTCTGGTTCTCTTTTCAAATTGCAAGGCCAACTCGTACATCCAAGCCAGGTTGAGTTCTTTAGACGTTTGCTTGGCTTTTCTCTTTCCAAAAGCTTTGTAGCGCCACCTGGTGGGAAAAAACATAATAACAATAGTTGTATATAATAAGCCCTGAATGGCATTCAAGTGTTTTACTGTTGACATTTCAATTGACTGAATATAGAGTTTACAAACTGAATACATTCTGAAACTGAAACTCATTGTGTTTTTGATGTATTTCTAGAGCTGATATTTCTGATACAGAGCCGGTATTTCTGACGTATTGTTTCTTGACGATTTGTGATGGTTTCATTTCCAGGGTGATCTGACAAATCTGGTTCATGGCAGTCACTGTTCAAAGTATCGGCTCACGCGCATTCCAGGAACAAACGCCTTTGCGGGAATAGTTAATGAGACTTGCGATTCCCTGGCCTTCTGCGCATGTAGCACTGTGGACCGCCTCTGTCTGAACTGCCACAGGTGGGGTGGTCATCATTGTTGTGGTAATATTAGAGGAAGATAAGAGTTTACCCTGCCTATTTACTTGTACTCTGTGATTTCATGTCTTTTTCTGTTTTATTTTTTTATTTCAATTCCTAAGTTCTATGCAGTGGATATTAAAAATGAATCAAAGATTTCCCATCACCTGTTTAAATCAAGTTCAAAGCCTTACGCTGTGTTGTGTTTTCTCCTCAGAATGGAACAGAATGAGTGTGAATGTCCATGTGAGTGCCCTCTAGAGGTGAATGAGTGCACAGGCAACCTCACAAATGCAGAAAATAGGTAAAAAGACCCTTCCACCTGTTACTCTACGCAGTACGTAGGATGCACGTCAGGGTTCTCTTCTTTTCTTGCATTGCTCTCATAATTTGTCTAATTAATCTGAGGAAAAGCAGTCGCTATTAGAAGCTTAAGAAGTTTTCTGTGCATTGCAAACCATGGATCTTTGTACTTAAAAATCTGTTGAAACTAAGGTTTGACGTGTTGGCAAACTACAGAGGAATGGGGATTGCGTTCACGGCTCTTTGATCATGTTTTTGTTTGTCACGATGAAAAGATACTCGTCTACCTCTATCTTTGAGCAGCTGAGCTTTCCTCAGCAGGCATTCATTTGTCATAAGACAATCTGTTCATTACTCCCTGCAGGAAAACACTTCATGATGGCTTGTCATATCACAATACACTAAAGAATAGTCACATGTTTAAAAAGAGAATTATTTTGCATAAATTCACCAATGAGATACAAACAAGTCATTTGGAGCATATAAAATGGTTCGTCTTGGAGAAACTTATGGACTTGGTTTTCTCTACAGTGTTCTGAAATGGCCATCATTGTCATTGCCACCTGTATGTATCTCATGTAAAATGCTTTTAAAAATGTATGAATAAGCTGCTCAGGTATTTTTCTGTTGTTTTTGTATTCCTGTGCCTTTTTTGTCACCGTTGTATCCGTTAAAATGTGTGTGTGTGTTTTGCAGAAACCCTAGCTGTGAGGTCCATCAGGAACCCTTGTCTCTGACAGCGATTGAGCCCAGTTTGCAGGACACACTGCCACAGTGCATCAACACACGTTGTAGTCAGCGCTTCACCAGCAGGTCTGACTTCAAGCTCTGCTCTCCTTGCCTCTGACTGCAGATCAGAATTTCTCAGCGGTTAACAAAAACTGAATGTCACTTCTAGATAATGAAGTAACTGTAAACCTGTTACACAGACTAACATTGTTTAAGTAGCCCGCCCAAATAGTTACTCAAAGATGAGTTTAGCTTGGTTTCTGTGGAGAACACTGACCTCTTGTGGTGAGTCATGCATGTGTGATAGAGGCAAGAACATGAAAATATAAAATAAACTCCCCTGTGAGGCTGTGTTTTAACTCTTTCGTATTGTGCCAAAAACAGAACTTGTTTTTTGGTGTCTTGTGTACAGTGTGCATCTAAACTGTGTGAATGTTTGCAGTGACTGCTTTGGTGTGCTGGACTGTGAGTGGTGTATGGTGGACAGTGATGGAAAGACCCACCTGGACAAGCCCTACTGTGCACTACAGAAGGAGTGTTTTGGGGGAATTGTAGGTGCCAAGAGCCCTTATGTGGATGGTATGGGCCTTTTAGGTGAGCTCTAATTTAAGTAGTTTGGAAATGTTAAGAAGGGGCTCTTTTAAATATCAGCTCCACCTACCATACAGATGTAGTTTTTGTTTAAAATCAACCATGTAGCTCTTCAACACCTACCAGTGTCCATCTTAACTCCTGCCTGAATTCCACCTTGCTCAACTCACTGACCTCACTTTCCTCCTCTTTTTGAAGGTCATCCTACAGACCACCATCCTATACTGTTTAGCTACACCCTCCCCTGTCACTACTTTACTCCACTACTTGACCCTCCTGAAAGGGAAATCATCCACCTGTGTGCATCTTCCTCCACTCTTACACGTCACCCTGTGCTCCTCTCTCTTCTTGAAATAAGTATTAACTACAGCCATTTCCATCCTATTCGCAAAATCTACAACCATCTGACCTTCAGCGTTCCTCTCCTTGACACCAACGTGTCCATTAAAGTTTACACCAGTCACCACTCTCTCTCCCCTAGAAACACTATCACCTTCATTTAACTCCCTCCAGAATTCATCATTCTCCTCCAAAAAACTCTTTACATACTCCTCCTTCAGGATAACACTTCCCACATTCCTCCTTCCATCCACACCACGGTAAAACAATTTAAACCACACCTGGCCTTCCATCTAGTCTCTAACACACACAAAATATCATCCTTTCTTCTCTCCATCACATCTGCTAATTCTCTACCTTTACCAGTCATGCTGCCAACATTCAAAGTTCCTCCCCTCACTTCCACTCTCCTGCAATTCCTTCTCTCCTCCTGCCTCCGGACATGCCTTCCTACTTTAAATGATTCCGACATGTGACCACAAATAAATATTTTTACTTAAAATTCAACTGAATGAGATATTTTACACGGTTGCTTCTCCTCATCTCCCAACCATTTTTTTTCCCTGCTATCCTTGTGCAGATGAAGATGTGGGGTCTCTGAACATGATTAAGAGTGCCCCAGTGGGGCCGGTAGCAGGAGGCATTATGGGATGCATCATGGTGCTAGTTTTGGCCGTGTATGCCTACAGGCACCAGATCCACCGTCGGAGTCATCAGCACATGTCCCCTCTAGCTGCACAGGGTGAGTGAGAACCACAGCAGGCTTTGGGTGAAGGGCAGCACACAAAGGCTTCGCTCAGTTGCAGCTGAAAACCTGTGACGGGGCTTTCATGGCTTTAATAAAAGGAAAATGAATAAAAATGTTGGGGGCACTTGAGTTCAAAATGATATTCACTATCCGTTCCAGGATAAAGGCAAAATCTTCTAAAACTTAAGCAAGAAATGTTCAGATTGTAGCAGTGTGAATAACTATGTAGTTATGAAAATAATATCCAAAAAATGTTGACATTAATGTCAAAACACTTCAAGAATAAGATCAAAACAGAGGAAAGCAGAAAAATATGAGACATTTTTGGGATAAAACTGAAATATTATGTTGTGGTTTCTCTTTGAACAAAGGTACTCACTTGTCTCCGCTCACAGCGATCTGTAAAATCCTGCTCCTCTCTGAACCCACCACTGTGCCTCATATATATACATGCAGTTCTGTTGTTTTTTGTGAAATCTAATTTTCTTCATTTATTTTAGAATTCGAATTGGATGTAGCATGAAATCATAGCTGAATTTTCAGAACATATTGTTTGCTCCCTAGTCCATTTGGTGTATATTTGGCAATAATCTGAAACAGCTTGTTTTTGTGATGGTGCAAAAATAACTATATTTAAATATGTCTGCTTATTCATCCTACAGTTGGGTTTCCCACCTGTTCACATTGTTTCCCCACCTACTCACACTGGGTATCCCACCTGTTCACATTCACATTGTTGGGTTTCAGTCAAAACTCTTTTTGACTGATGCAATATATCGACCGAGCAGTCAACCTGAGTACACAATTTACATTTGCCAGGCTCGCAAAAATGGTTTTATCCTTAGAGATACAGAGAGGATGAATTACAACAGGATATGGTCCCTGTAAATTCCCACACAACACTAATAAACGCATCTTCATCTTGCTTCATTTAATCTCTGCACAGAACCTATGTTTCAAAAGTTCATTTAAAAAGATCCATCAACTACTTTTAGTCCAATGTCTTCACCTCCACGCTGAACACAGAGAAGACCTGCTTTTGTGATGAAGGCTAAGGAAAAGATTATTGCATTTAATTCTGCAGTCAGATCTTCTACAAGCCACAGTTGCAGTCCCTCACGCACGGTCCATCACGGTCCACAAAGTTCTAGTCATTCAGCTTCTGTAAAACACATGATCTAAAAATATTAAGGTAGTGTCATCATGATTTCATGGGGTCTTTCGATTTTGAACACTAAACAAATTTCTGGCACAGGAAAAGAAATGAAGACGATTGAATTAACTAACGTCGGCTACTTAGCACAGTGACCTTTTCAAATTACAGTCAGTGACCCTTTTAGCCAGTGAGATGATAACAAGAGATTGCCCTGGCAGCTCAGAGAACGAGGAATTAAAGACATTTATTCATTTGAATCCCTTTCCCACACAATCGCCCTCAGCCTGCATTAGATCAACTTTGCCTTTACCCAGATTAACAGTTGCTTTGTCTGAAGGACTGCTTTGGATTGAGACAAAAAATTTTAGATAAATCTGATCCTACAGCTCGCTGAAGGCTACTTTTTGTACAATAGTTAGGCTATTACTTTGATTTTTTTTTTTAAGATTTTAGATTTTTATAAACATTTGGAAGCTAGTCAGAGGAAAAAGCCAGCCATCATATGTGAAAATAATCAAAACAAAAAGGCCTACGAGGCTTTACCGTTCCCTTAATTCACTGTTAGTTGAAAAGCACTGGTGCTTCTCTGAACAGACTTTCATTATAGTCTTGAAGTGTCTCCTGAGCTTTCAGCAGTTAGCAAATTATCTACTGCAATAGCCATGGATCCAATGAGTGCCTGCCTCTGCTGTTCTCGTGAGGAGGACTTTGTGCAGAGTGAGCAGCTTGTTGTAATATAATGTGAAATGTGTTTAGGACTGATGTATCTGCCTGCTTTCTCCCTTTTCCCTCTTTTAATCACCATGTCCCTCGCTCCCTCTTCTTTCACAGAGATGTCAGTGCGGATGTCCAACCTAGATAATGAGCGAGATGAAAGAGATGAAGATAGTCATGAAGACAGAGGAATAAGTAAGAGCATCGTTTTCTGTTAAGAGCCTTTTAAATGGTCAACCTTTTACCAAAATGGACCTTTTTGTCTTAGTTGTCTGCTCCTGGCCTTATCAAGGCACAACTCTAATTGTTGCCTTTTTTTCCCCCCAACCAGTCATTTAACACATTTTGCATAAATTCATAAAATCTATTAAATTGTTTTAAGCTTACACTGCCCCAAATATCAAAACTCCACAGGAATGTAGTTTTATTGAGACGAGCCAATATATATAATATGCAATATATGTCTATTTTTGTTGCACTCTGACAACAACATTCACATGTTATCTGAGCTTTCACTTGATGGAGTCCTTATGCCCATTTTTCTTTTGTATTTTTTGTATATTTTTTCCCTGAAGTCCATTCATGGCCCGTAGTTTTATGTATCTTAACAGTCATGCACAATTTTTACACAAGCACAATCCTGTAGAATTTTCCCTTTGAATTAGGGGTGAAACTATTTGAATTCTTATTGGCTGTCCTGTATTGTGCCTCATTTAGAGACATACAAGGTGGAACAGTCTTTATAAGTTCACAATTTGAATGTGGAAATATATTTTTCTTTTATCATCTGGCAAAAATCTTTGTCATATCTGTTGTTTTTTTTTTTTAATCCTTTATTACTTGTTGTGTCTCACTTTAAGCATAATTCATTGCATCATTTAAAATAACAAACTCCAACTCTGAATGATCTCTGGCTGTGTGACCATGCGGGGGTACTTTTGCCACAGTGTTACCAAGTTTCTCTGTCTCTCTGTACAGTCAGTAACACACGCTTCATTGCTGCTGTCATTGAGAGACACACACACAGCCCTGAGCGCAGGCGGAGGTACTGGGGCAGATCTGGCACAGAGAGTGACCACGGTAAGTGTATGTCTTGAAAGTAAACTTAAAAGAAATAAACATTTAAAATAATCTTGACCTCTTGAGCAAAAGCATGACTTCCTTTTAAACACTTTACACAGATCATTGCAAGTCCAGGAGAGCATTTAGTTCCTCACTCCCTATTGACTCAGAGCATCTTTCAGCGCCAATTGTGGGCGTTGATTTTCTCTTAAAGAATTATTGGGAGGCTATGAGAGTGTCACTTGCCATACTGTCATTAGGTGGGAACTATGGCTTAGTCTGTACCAATCGTGGGAGTCTTTTAAATCACAAATACAGAACTGGACAGTCGGTGCTCTTTCAACTCTGTTGAGCTGTTTTAAAACTGGGTTTAAAACTGGCTGTTTTCAAAGCTGCAGATTGGTTTAACTATTAAAGGCTGGAACTAAAAAGCTGTCTCTCTGATTAATTCATTACTTGATGGTTTGACATTTATTTTGTGTCAGAAATTACCTTTCTGAAGAAGGAAACATTGTCTATCTCTGATGTAGCTAACATTACAAAAAATCTCACATTTCAGTGTAATAATGTGTAAGGTGATTTTGCTTCACTCATCATGTAATTATGTGTGTGATATTTGGATGTGTGTGTGTAAATATTACTTAACATTAAGGGATATACAACCAGCTAAATAAACCAATCGTGGGAAGGTCAGAAAGCTCCCATTCCTCATGCTGACCCATTTGACTGCGTCCAGTGTGGGCATGCGTGCGGCCCAACTACTCAAAGGAAACCTCACCAAAGTCTCTCCTATCATAGCTGTTGGGGAAAATTTAAACGGGACATCCCCTGACGTAGTCAGTAATAGTTATTATTGCATTAGAGCTAAGCCTAGGTTTTGGTGCGTTTACCACCAGCTTCCATTTCCTTTGTGGGCTTTGGTTGACAATGCATGTTATATATGCTTCTCTAAATGCATTTGTAAACCTCACTGTGTAACGACACAGAATAAAAAACATCAGAACAGGGTAGAAAGAAAGAAGTGGATATGTCAGAGATACTGAGAACTGAAAGAGGCGGTGAGGAGAGATAAAGCGAAACTTTTCAGTATTTTTATACTCCCCAGCCAAAGGTCAACTCCTACTGGCTAGCTACTCACTCATCCAGCTGAAGGGGTCGTTTTAAAAAGCGAATTGATTGGGTGGTGTGTGTGTGTGCGCGTGTGTGTGTGCGCGTGTGTGTGTGTGTGTGTGTTTGAGGTTTTTGCAGTGCACTCTGACTCACTCCTGCACCACCAACACACGATGTTTTCTATTCGCCTGCAGCAGTGTTGTCGACTGCTGGCTTCAGAGTTTTATAGAACCTTCCTGACCAAAGATTAGCATTCTGCCGGGGTGCTTAGGCGTATCTTGTATCTGTGGGCTTGCTTTGATATTGGAATATTTTTCCAAGGACAGGTTGCCCTGAAACTGCCTGTCCAGAATCAGTATCAGATAGCATTTCAGTGTTGCACTGCTTTCACCTCCTGTTGATTGAACTCATACAGGATACAAACACCAATCAAATTCAAAGCCGTGCAGGGCTTGGGAACTTCATCCTTCTCTAAATTTGGCTTAACCCCTTGAATCCTAGCCTTCCTACTTATTAAGTAATCCATTTTTGATAAATACCGTGCATGCTGGTGAAAGGGAATGTACGTTCTATAAACCGAACTGAGGGCCAACGTCCGGAGGATTAAAGATGTTAATGACAGATAGGGCTTCACTCGTAACGTCTGCGCCAAGAATGGCCTTTAGTGATAAATATGAAGTACATGGAGAGTCAAACAAATTTTTCCTGCAGGATGACTGTTTAAAAAAAAAAAAAAAAAAAAAAAATTCTTCTGTCACTTTTCAAATTGCTGTGGCATTTTTCCTTAGTTCACTGTCCTCCCATAGATTTGTCCTGTACAAAAGCTGGATTTCACTCCTGGGGAACGTCCCAGTCAGCTTAGTCCCATAGCAGGGATCTGTCTCCTGTTACTGTCGTGTCTAATCCTTTAGAAATGAGCAGCCACTGAGCTACACTGGGAACGCATTTCATACTTTTTTGAAAATTCTCTGCTGAAAACCGCCTGTTTTTTTTTTTTTTTTAATATATATATTTTTATTAAATCCCCTTTTATGTTAACTATTACTGCTCTGAATTTGGGACATGCTTTTGGGATTGTTAAGTTGGTGAGATGGGGTGGCGGTGGTCTAGTGGTGGGGTACTTGTACTCTATGACCTATGGATCAAGAGGTCACAGGTTTAAATCCCACCTCTAGCACTACCATCATTGCAGTCCTGAGCAAAACCCTTAACCTCAAGGTTAAACCTTAACCTTGCTCCAGGCGGACTCTCCCTGTAGTTAGGACATGGGAGCCGCTCTGGATAAGAGCATCTGCTAAATGTAGTAAATGTAAAATGTTGCTTTTAAATTGGCGTGTGTGAGGCGATGAAGTGGTGTTTAGGCATCACTCCGTGTCTGGATTTTATCACAACCGTTTGATTGTGGGAACACCATGCGTGTGCACACACACACACACACACACACACACACACACGCTAGGAAAGAGATGTAATCAGTATCAGTGTAAGATGGCCATTCGTAAAAGAGACAGCAAGAAGAAATGGTTTTAAACAAGAAAACACTAAGCTGCCATGCACTAGACTTTAAAAGAGAGAATTGAGATGTTTCCTTTGTATGTCCAGATCTGAATACTTGGTAGCAGCAAGGACTAAACAAGTTTCTCTTGTTGGAAACTCAGCAAATTTCGTCTAATAATTTACACTTCAGACAGTTTTCATGTGGCTCTGTAATCTGAATCAGAGGTGCATGCTAGTAGTTTTATGAAACGTTTACACTTTTATTTGATTTTATTTTTACATATTCTTTTAGGGCATATTTCCTTCCTTCAGCCATTGTTTCATAAACTCAGCCTTTTGTATTGTTTCAATAAAAATGGATCTTTCCTTGTATATCTACAGGTTACAGCACCATGAGTCCACAAGAGGACAGTGAAAACCCACCCTGCAACAACGACCCCCTCTCAGCAGGAGTTGATGTGGGCAATCATGATGAGGACCTTGATCTGGACACACCGCCACAGACAGCTGCCCTACTCAGCCACAAATTCTACCCCTACCGGCACACGCACACACACCATCCGCTGCACCCTCACACACACCACCTGCAAGCAGCCGTCACAGTTCACAGTGTGGATGCAGAATGCTGAGGACCTTCTCCCATCTGAACTTCCCCCATGGTGTTCCACCTTTGATGCCACTTTACTTCAGCCCTGCCTTCATCCTCCACTCTCCTTTCAGCCCTCGCGGCAGGTGCTGTGCCCCCTCAGAGAGAAAAGGACAGGGTTGAGGCCTCCTGTGGAAATCCTCTCTGATGAGGAATGGCCAGCCTTGGACTCCTGAAATCACAGTGTCCCTCACAGAGCCTTTTTTAAGGTTGTGGATGGGCAGATTTGCACTTGTTTAAAGTGCCACAAAGCATCTCGATTTTTTTTTTTAAAGAAAAAAAAAATGAAGATGAGAGGATTATTTTTCTACTATTTATTTAACTGGAACTGAGGTGGAAATAAATGAATGGAAGAAACTTGTATCATCTGACCAAACTGGTCAAACATCATCATCCATGAACCGTAGAGTTGTTCTTTTCATCCTGGACTGGACTGACGAACAGCAGCAGCAAACAGTGGCACATTCTGCATCTTATGCTTTATGGTGAGAATGTTCTTCAGCTCAAAAAAAAGAAAATTCCAATAAGGATGGACTTGTCTGTGCTGAATATCAAAGGTAGAGAGAGAGAGAGAGAGAGAGAGAGAGAGAGAGAGAATGCATGTGCGAGAAACAGACAGCACCAGCCATCTGTGAGTTGAGGCAAAAATGTGTTGCATTCAGAATCAAATTTAATTCGTTGGATGGTCTCATCAAAGGCTGTTATGTGTCATTTGTGACGGTGTGAACGAGGAAGCGATTCTCCAGAATCTGTAAATGTGGCCAAGGGCCTTAGTGCTAAGTGTTTCATCTCCCCAGCTACAACTCTGCCAGCTGTTTAAGACATTTTAACAGTGACCTCAAGAAAAACCGCCTAGATGTTCCACTGTGTTGTATAAGCTTTCTCCACAGCATCTGTATCCCTAGTTCTGCCCTACCGTTTCATTTCCTTGTTCGTGCTTGATTTACGGAGATTAACTGTTGTTGTGAGAATGTTCTGCGTGTGGGCACAGATGGATGTTTTCCCTGAGGTTGGCGTCATACGTTTGGCTTTATTTATTTTTTTAAACAAGTAATACAGTATTGATAGGATCACACCATTTTTTTTCTCCCTGACGGGGGGGGAAAAAAGAGAAATATTAGAATCCTTTGGAACACCTGCACTTTTGTCAACTTGACCTTCTACTCAAATGTTATCTTTTATATGTTTATATGATTTTAGAGGGATTATGGCTGTTGTTTCTAGATTAAAATTACATCCCATGTATATACATCTAAACTTTAAACAAAGTAGCTATAAATGAAAAAGTTCATTGCTAGGGCCCTATGATGCAGAGAATTGAGGAAGAAACAAATTTTAAATATAAACATGGAAATGCACAGAATTTAGGACTGATTACAAAATCTTTTTTTTTTTTTTTTTTTGTAATTTCTGTTTCTGTTCCATTTTGATAATATGTTCACATGTTGTTCAGAAAGCCTGTCCCGTATCTGCATACATCCGGTTGTGCATGGCAGCCAGTCTGTGGATTAGTTTGGTGGGATTGGGATTCAACCATGTTTAAAAAAGCATCCAGACCATAAGTTGCCTTCTTCCGTCTAGCTAAAGTACCATTTCTCAGAACGAACATCAGTAAACAGTTTCAGTACTTCAAGGGCCTCAGCACATCAAATATACTATGTCTGCTTCATTTCTTTTATTTTATACACTACCAAAATCAAACTGAGTGAAAGCAGGAGTATCCATGGAATCCTGCTAGTGTGGGTTAATTCTGGATTACTAATCCATTAGATACACAAAGGCCGTTTCGTGCTGATAGTTCCCTCTTGCGGAGAATCACAAGACCGAGTCATTATACCTGGAACTTTTCTTGCTGTTGGTTAATATTACATCAATAAAATGTTTCAGTGTTTATTTCATATAAAATAATGTAAAGTGCTGTTTTACTGTTGTTTTATATTTGACAAATTTCTTAAATGCATATATAAAAAGTATCACAGATTTTATTAGGTCCCATTTAGCATTGCTGATTACTTGGATCAGTTCACGGGAGCCAAGAGCATTTTTTGTTCTTTATTTGAAGATTCTGTGAAAGATCTCCTGAGACGTACACATGGTATTTTTGCAGACTAGGGTTGTTGAATGTATAAAGAGAATGACTCACTAGAAATGGACATCTCCTGTGCTGTCAACTTTATTTACAATCCCCCACTGAAGGGGAATATCAGGAGAAATGAGAACCAGCAGCAGCTGTTCTGAACAGACTGAATTTTGTACCAAATGCATAAAATATGGATTGCATTAACATGTCAATCTCTGTTTATTTAAGAAACTACTGGTCGTTTACTGTCCTGACGCAGCAGTTAAACAACCTTGAAACAACTCGTTTCATGAAATGCAACAAAATGTCAGCATATTTGCCAAAAATAAATCATGGCGCCAGTTTTATTGTTATGTTGTTATGTGATCATCGATTGTTGCTGGTACAGGTCAGGATCAGCTTTTATTATGTCTTTATTTTATCTGTAAAGACTCTAAAGCTGAAATTACACTTTCGCTTGGAATTTCAACTCAGACCATTGAGATTTTGGCCTTACACAAACATAACCCTTCTGTGCTGAAATGATCGTGGTGCTGTTGAATGACATTGGAATTACTAAATATAAAATAAGGGTAGAATTATGTGTGATATAATGCACTGATACAGTTTACCATTACACTTCCCCTGATTTTCTGAGTGACACAAATTCTCGATAATGCTGTAGGAAACCGGTTTATAATGGATTTAAGGGCAGTTTTTAAACATATCGCCCACTATTCGGTCCACTGTTTGGCCTTGATATGAGATTAGTCTCAAAGGTTATGGCCAAAAACCTGTTTCGTGGTGAAATGATCAATCTGTTGCTGACCTACTCTGACCCGCCATGCTGAGATCCATAAATAGAGAGGCAAAGAGTGCCAGCATGTCACTAAGGTCATGGAAAGAGGAAAGATGTTTTTCCTCAGTGTTTGCGAAGGTGGTATGACTCACAGAGTGTTATATTGATTAAAGGACTTCATACACACTGAAACATGTAGTTTCGCTGATGTGTGCAATTTACCAGTCATTTATGTGGCTCGTATAATTCATATCTTTCCGAAGTTGAGTGAAGGTATGCATTCTGAGTGCTGTGTGTTATTGAAACAGCCAGTCTATGTATTTCAGGCTGTCTTGGTTTTAGAAAGCTTGGTTTGGAAAATGTTAGAGACTCGTTACTGTATTACAAGCTGCTTCAATTATGTATTACCTTTGTTAACGTGTGAAAATTGCATCCGGGAAGGTCTATGTTAAATGAAAGCCCAAAACAGCCTTTTATATACTGACATTTCTGTTAGCCACAATATTTAAAGCAATGGCAGGTGAAGTGAAGAACCAATTTTCTCCTTACACGAGCACTTTTCATGGGGTGGAATATATTAGGCAAAAAGTAAATGGTTGGTTCTTGAAATTGGCTACATGACTGGGTTAGAGCATCTCCAAACCTGATGTCTGGTGTGGTGTTCCAAGACGAGCAGTAAACAGGCAACCAGATCATGGATACCCAATCCTGGGCAAGTGAAGGCTAGCTCATCTGATTCAACCCCACAAAAGAGCCACTGACAGATGAAAAGTTAACACTGGCAATGATGGTTTCTGCCCATTCTGACCTCTCTCTGCTGGAGTGCAATCTGAGGTCACTCATTGGGGAACTTGCATGATGGATCTGCTGCTGCTGTCTAGGTGCCAGAGGTCTTGTAGAGTCCACTCTCTGAGGAGACCTACATAAAACATTAGACAGGTGGTTATAATGTTATGGCTGATCATATAATCAGTAAATCAGTATTTTAGTTGTTGGTCACTGATAAAATGAAGTGAAAGTGACTAATTGCCATTGTGAAACAGCACACAATGAAATTCAACTTCTGCTTTTTAACCACACACGTGCAGCAGGGGGCAGCTATTTAAAGCGCCCATGGAGCAGTGATGGGGCCCAGTACCTTGCTCAGTGGTACCTCAGGGCAAGCTGCTGGTCCGGAACTCAAACCCACAACCTTCCGATCCTGGGGTCTAGTCTCTAACCACTGGGCCACTGCTCTCCACCGCTCTACAGCTCAAAAACAGTCCCAGTTCTGTAACTTCTGCTGGAAGGATGGTTCAACTGAAAACCTGCTCGTATCACAAACGGCCCGTGACACTTAAAAAGCGTGAAGAAGAGTGGAGGCCTGGTCGCGTTGATTAAAGTAGAAGGTGCATCACAAAACCCAGAAAGTTATGATTTTGTCATTAATATCTTTACAACAGTGTGCCTCATATTACTGGGCCTTGAATTCAGCCTTTGAAAATCAGGGTGTTGCAGTTTACCAGAGCTACAGCTCTTCATGTGTCTGGAAGTCCCTGCTTGTGGTTTGTGGCTTTGAGTCATAAGGGGCCTTCTAGGAACATTTATAAATAATAGCATGTGGTTTGTTAATTTAGTTACGTGAATTTTTACATGGCTGAAGTTTTTTTCCCCTTTTGCTCTTAAAACATTTCTTAATTCCAAGTAAACTGCAGTCTATTTTAGATCACAGTCCAGCAATGTTTCCAGTATTTACTTACATTTTTTTTTTTGCTACATATGGCGAACATTAGGCTTACGAACAAAAGCAGATTCAATAAGAGATCAGACATTCACTTTTTTCCCAGGTATTTACATCCAACTTTCTGATCTGACCACCTGGGTGAAGACCACGTCTGTTAAAAAGAGAAAACCAACGTGAACGTCGCACCATTTTGATGCAGAGGAAAGAGGAAAAACGGGTGCTATTTTATAGCTAATTTAATGCAACAGCTGTAAATACCAAGAAAAAGAAGGTTGTCCATATTGATCTTTGGTGTATTTGTATTTCGTATTCAGATCTGATGTCCAGATGTCGTCAGTGCACATTAAATTAATAGGCCTTGCTGTTCCAACGCATTTGGACTTTAAGCGAGGGGTGAAAACTTGGATTTGTATCTTTTTATTAGAATGTACATGCACCAGTCTGTCTATACATCAGTCTATGAAACAATCATACATAAAAAATTATAAATAGTATGTACAATCAACAGTGTAGAAATAGAACTAATCAAACTTTTAAGCAGATAACCAAACAATCTATCCATTTATCAGTCTATTTTATTATCTTTCCATCCTCCATCTCTCTGTCCGTCCGTCCATCCAGATACCCACCCAATACATGTGAATTTTGTGGTAGTTACTGAGTAATAAGCCTTGTAAATAACCCAGGAATGAGTAGTATTTAAGGGGTCATTCTTCTCTCTGTTGTTTTCCTGTTTTTACAATATATTTCTGACTAAATGTGCATTTGCATGGAGGAACGAGAAATGCATGCATGAATAAATGGCCGGTGGTTTGGGGCCGCTACAGCAGTGCCGCCCCCGCGCTCCACTTAGCGGTCCCGGCTGGAGAAGGGTTCAAGGCCTCATCACATCAGCTCCTTACATAAACGTGTGCGTCCCAGGTGCTCCATTTGCCCGCTGCGGCGCTCGCCGGCGCCCACACGCCACTTTTCCTTGCATTCGAAATATCCTCGTCTCTTCTACTCCCACTCAGCGATGTGCTGAATCACACACACACACATTGAGCTGTGCAGCTTCGCTTGGAGGGTTCTTCGTAGCACTGTGGAGTGGAGCACTCCTACCAGGGAACGGCTCCTGTTTCTTTCTGAAGCACTTGGAGGTCACCACGGTGATCTCATAATGTGCAGTTTACCAGATCTGGCAACCGTACACCTATGAATCAAACATTACACAAGCATGGCAGAGATGTGTGTGTGTATGTGTGTGTATTTCGTTTTTTGTAGATACCAAGTAGCAGAACGATGGAAAAGGGTTATGGTGGGACATCTCTTTAGTCACACTCGGTTTATAATCTGTTCTAATAATTTTTTAGCTTTTTATTGTCTGTGTTTGTCTTCTCTTTGGATAAAGAGCTTGGCTTTGTGCTGAGCTCGAGGTCAGGGTACCTGTTGGCGGGGGCCGAGCATCTTTCAGTTTCAGTGGTGAGACATCAGCGGAAACACCCCGCACAGACAGCAATAGAAAATGTGTGACGCAGCCAACTGAAAATGGCTAGCACTTATGCATTATATATTACATTACATATTGTATGTGCAGCTCCAATACCACCTTTCAAAAAAAAAGGAAAAAAAAAAACACACTGCAACTGCCATCGCAGTGAAGCACCCATTTTTCAGACACTTGCCGGTCTGGAACTATCTGGGCCAAACAAAATCTTGACATAATAGAGTGTGCTCGTGATTTATTTCTCCTCTTAAGAGCGCGGTCTTTTCGTAGCTTTGCTAAGGTGTTTTCACAGTGTGCTGCTGGAAATGAAAAGCGCCCATTCATGGGCATGCTGAGGGCTCCAGTGAGAGCGAGAGAGGGCCAGAGGATGGCATTTAACGCTTAGTCTGTGCACACCCACGAGAGACGGCCTGGCGCTCTGACACCCTGTCATTCATTCCCACATCAAATGCAGCTACACAAATGGAAGATTTTTCTTCTGGTTCCATTTTTGAGAGAAGTGTGCAGTGTGCCGTCTCTGCTGCTCTACCTCTCTCAATGAAAAACCGATGAATTACTTTTCAGGTCTTGACCGTGACCACGCAGTTGCATGATAGATGAGAAGAAATGTGCAGGAGTTCATCCTTTGTAGGAACAAAAGCTTCGGTACTCTCCTTATTTGTGTGTGTGTGTGTGTGTGTGTGTGTGTGTGTGTGTGTGTGTGAGAGAGAGAGAGGTTACAGCAGCTCAAAGATAAATGGCTATTAGAGAGGGATGAGGCTGCACAGAACCACTATTAGAAGTTTATTTGACCCACTGCACTGTTCAGATTTCTATCAGTGGAGGTCGCCAGATGAACCAGATAGAAAAGATGTAGGAGGGTCACTCTTTCTCTCTCTCTCTCTTTCTGTCTCTCTCCCCCCTTTTCACTCTCTCTCGCTTGCTTTCTCCAGTACTGTCACCTGCATGTGCTCGACT
Organism: Hepsetus odoe; assembly: GCA_017165825.1. NCBI lineage: Eukaryota > Metazoa > Chordata > Actinopteri > Characiformes > Hepsetidae > Hepsetus > Hepsetus odoe. The sequence goes on along the minus strand of CM029366.1, from coordinate 18,345,568 downwards.
CTTTATTTCATTTGATTTATTTTCATGTAATTTATTTAAATATTATACACACACACGCATGCACACACACATGTATACATAATTATATAAAATAGAATATATATGTAATTATATATATATAAATATAAAATTACATGCATTTGTTTGAGTTGTTTCCATTTAGTAAGTTCAGAAAACTGGTTTAAATTGTGTTAAATAGACAAGTTAAAATAAGTCAAAAATGCATGATGTTTCCGAAGTCAGCTCATGATCATCATGATCCTAATATTGATCCAAGTAACGGGGTTTTTCATTTTTACTAACGGAGCCGATACCACTTTATACCGAGCGTCTCGATACCAGAATCAGTACCGACACCTTTACAAGCCTTTCAAGCGTGAAAACTGTGATTTCCAGTCAGAACCAGTAAAGTGTGCTTTTTATTGTGAATTATAAATGAATCAGCATGTAACCAGGCTCAAATAA